>JBBGZY010001118.1:0-712500 GCA_037952925.1 Lithobates clamitans
ACATGAAATCCTCTCCGCACTCTCCTGATCGGTGTACTTCTTCCTGTCTCAGTATGATGACGTCTATGGCACTAGGTACGGCGGGAAATGTAGTACTATACAGAGGACACTGCACATAATTATCAGTATACGGACTACAATTCCCAGCATGCCCTGCGGCCACAACAAATCCATTTCCTGAAAGTTGGAGATCTTCTGTAGTGACCAGTCCAGTGCAGGGACCTGGACACACTTCAGGTAACTAAAGGAGAACTTCCATCTGTTTAATGTTTAGAAGCTTCTCATAGGAAAGAGCTGAGTGTGATGTGAAAGAGAAATGTGTGTCAGTGCTGAGTATATGATCATTCTGGGGGCAGACATATCCTCATATTATATGTATGTGGTCTCTCATATCTGTGTGCCTCTTCCATGGTTTTATTTCTTCACTGCAAAGTTCCAGTCTGTCTGATGTGTGATCTTATGGAGGCCATACATGCTTCAACTTCTTATCTGATCAATGTGTGGACTCAGTCAAAATGATTGACTCTGCAAACGTTTGATGGATTTAGACTCAGTTTACATTGGATTCCATCAAACTGAGTCAATAAGCAATTGTGGAAAAAAGTATCAATTGTTTTGCAGCAATCAGCAGTGATATACATTGTTCATGAATACAATTCTATTTCAATTGATCGAATGATGAGATTTTATGGTGGAAACAGTGATCGATAACTAAAGCTCAGTACACACATAAGGTTTTTTTTTTTTTTTGTTTGTTTTTTTCTTAACCATGGGGCTGAATGGGGAAAAAGAAAAACGTAACAGACCTGCAATCACAAAAAAGAGGTGGAGAGGGGAATCCTCCGCGTCACAATAGACTGATCAGCAGTCATTGGCTGCAGACCGCTGATCGAAGAAGGGTTTCCAACAGGACCATTAAACAGAAGCCAATCTAACAACTGGTTTCTGAGGAACAGGGAGGACCACACTGCTGAAGTGGCCCAGTGTCGATCTGTGTGTACCCTGCTTTACAATCGTGTTACCATCAGTATCTTAACTATCAATCGTCATGCTTGAAGGGATTGTAGCGTATCGGTGCAACCGAAATCCACTTTCCTATGTGTAGCATATCGATCAAATAGGTTATCAACTAAAGATTAATTATTCCCATCGGCAGAGATCAATTATAAAATAAATTGACCCTTTGAAGAAGAGTACTGTACCACCATTAGGCCCATCTTACAATCTGACTACACAATCTCTGTACAATCACCTTTAAGATTTACTAAACCCATGTAATACGAGGACCTACCTTAAATGTCCAGTCAGGGAAACCCGTGCACTCCATTTTATGTTTGATAGATCTAAAGAAGATTTTACAGTCGGATTGTAATGTGTGAGGTGACCCTTCAGTTTCAGTTGTAGGCATGATATATATATATATATATATATATATATATATATATATATATATATTATAATTTTTTTTTTTTTTTTTTACTAAAATCATGTGATTTGGCATGTCCTACTTTTTTGTGTTTCTTTTAATGATCAGTTGAAAGTCATTTATTTCTAGGAGAGTGAGCCCGGTGTCACAGATCACATGGATTCAGTGGGGGTCACGCAGTAACATAACAATGATCACACACACATCAGTCAAACCTGTTCTCCCCCTCCTGGACCTATACCAGAGCTAGAAATTAGGAAGAGGCTCAGTCAGGGGTAGGTATCGACCGATATCATTTTTTTGGTGGCGATACAATACCGATATTCTGGCCACCTCTCCTCCTGATAGCCTATATTATTTGCCGTTTCATTTTAAAAATTCATTTTACACTGTCTTTTCACTTTTTTTTTTTTTTTTTTTTAAATTGCTGTCACAAGGAATGTAAACATCCCTTGTGACAGTATTGGGCAGTGACAGGTATTCTTTATGGAGGGATCTGAGGGCTATAAGACTACAAACCCCTCCTCTGCACTTGAAAGTATTAAAAACGTCAAGATCTGCGTTTTTGAATACTTTTATTTTTTAAAACTGGTGCCTTTTAAGATGCCAGCAATCCTGGTTACTAGATCTGAGACCCAAACGAAGCATCGGCTTTGTTCAGGTCTTCGGCCAGCTGGTGGATATGCCGGCTGGTTGCTCGGGCCTCACGGTGGGACAAGAGAGCCTGGGCGAGCGGCGGAAGGGGGGAGTCCTCTCCCGCTACTTGCGGCTCAGCAGCCGCTCGGCTGTTATTACATCGGTTGTTATTACAATAAAGCAAACACCTTGAAACAATATCGGTCAGTTTTTTTGACCTATACTGATACTGCTGAAAAAGAATATAGGCCGCACCGATGATCGGTCGATCCCTAGTCAGGGGGACATATAGATTACTTCTACTGCAGGACTATCCAATCCTATCTTATAAAATGAATTAGGGTGGGCTCAGCCAGTAAAGATGGTTTTACATTTACGAAGGTCCCCATTGCCTAGGTCAGGCCTCTGTGATAAAGTCAGAGGATGGGGATTTTTTTCAGTTGGGTAGGATAGATTTCCTAGTCTGAAAAAGGATTAAAGAAGTCTCTTTTTTTTTTTTTTTTTCAGCATTCTGTCCCTAGGGGACAATGTACATGTAGTACTCTATCTTATGTTTCTATGTGATTTGTAAACCCAGCTATGAGGTCAGGCAGAGCGCCCCTCTACCCCTCTGTAGCTGTGCAACAACATAGCAAGCAAGGAGATGGCTGCTTGTTAACCAGCACTTTCTCGGTTTGGCTCTGAGCATTTTCCCAAAGCAAGAGGAATGGTGGGGTGTAAGCGTTCTGTCACTCTTCATTTCTCTTGCTTTATCTTGGGAAATCTCTTAGAGCCAAGAGAGTGCCAGTTATCAAAGAGTAGTCTACTTGCTGGATACATTGTCGAACAGCCACATGGAGGAGGGGGGGCTGTCCTGTCTAACCTCGTAGCCTTTTGTTTTTTGTCATCACTTTTCAATGGATAGTATGCGACAGGTCTAAACTACGTGGCATGTTCACCAATGCCAGGAGCCTGGCGGACAAGATGGGTGAACTAGAGATACTGTTGTACGAGGAGGATTTCAATTTTATGTCAATTTCAGAGAGCTGGTTCAACAGCTCTCATGATTGGCTGGCAACCATTCAAGGGTATTCCCTTTATCGCAGGGATAGAGAGGGTAAAAAAGGGGAGGGGTATGTCTATATATCAAGAATAATGTACAAGTGAATGTGAGAGATGACATCACTAAAGGAGCTAGGGAGGAGGTGGAATCCTTATAGGTAGAGCTCCAAAGGGATGAAGCTAAGGGGAAAATAATACTGGGAGTATGCTATAGGCCCCCTAACCTGAGGGAGGAGGCGGAGGTGGACCTCCTATCACAATCTGGGTTAGCAGCAAGGATGGGAAGTGTTATCATAATGGGGGATTTTAATTATCCAGGCATAGACTGGGCGGAGGGAACCACGTTTTCGTTTAAGGCTCACCAGTTCCTAAATGTCTTGCAGGACAATTTCATGGTTCAGATGGTAGACGCACCAACTAGAAACAAGGGATTACTAGACCTACTGATTACCAACAATACAAACCTGATCACGGATGTGGAAATAAGGGGCAATTTAGGAAACAGCGATCACAGGTCAATTGGCTTCAGTATAATTCACACTAGTAGGAAACATAAGGGGAATACAAAGACACTAAATTTCAAAAAGCCAACTTCCCTATACTAGGAACCTTGCTAGAAGGCATAAATTGGGATAAAATCTTAGGAACAAAGAACACAGAGGAGAGATGGGTTTGCTTTCAGAGCATATTAAATATGGACATTAGGCAGTGCATATCATTGGGTAATAAATTTAAAAGAGTGAACAAAAGTCCTGGATGTCCTAACTCCAATGTAAAAATGCATAAAAAAAGCAAAAGGCCTTCAAAAAATACAGGGTTGAGGGATCGTTACCAGCATTCAGACTTTATAAAGAATGCAACAAGAAATGTAAGGGTGCAATTAGGGCAGCTAAGATAGAACACGAAAGACACATAGCAGAGAAGAGCACAAAAAAACCCAAGAAATTCTTTAAGTATGTAAACAGTAAAAAAGGGAGGACAGACCATATTGGCCCCATAAAGAATAAGGAAGGACATCTGGTTACAAAGGATGGGGAGATGGAGAAGGTATTGAATTTATTCTTCTCATTCTTCACAAGGGAATCAGGGGGCTTTAGTAACCAGAACTGCAGTGTTAGTCCTCATGACACATCACAGGAAGCACAACCTAATGGCTAACAGAGGAAAGAATTAGACTTGGGAAACTTAACATTAATAAATCACAGGGACCGGATGGCTTGCACCCGAGGGTACTGGGGGAATTCAGTCAAGTAATTGCCAGACTATTGTTCCTAATTTTTACTGACAGTCTACTGACTGGAATGGTACCAGCGGATTGGAGAAAAGCCAATGTAGCAACAATATTTAAAAAGGGCACAAAATACATCCCTGGGAATTTCAGACCAGTTAGCCTAACATCAATAGTATGTAAACTCTTGGAGGGGATGATAAGGGACTATATACAAGATTTTAGTAATGAAAACTGTATCGTTAGTAGTAATTGGCATGGATTCATGAAGAATCGTTCTTGCCAAATCAATCTATTAACCTTCTATGAGGAAGTGAGTTGCCATCTAGATAAAGGAAGGCCTGTAGACGTGGTTCAGCTGGATTTTGCAAAAGCATTTGACACAGTTCCCACTAAACGTTTACTGTACAAAATAAGGTCAGTTGGCATGGACCATAGGGTGAGTACATGGCTTGAAACCTGGCTACAAAGGGCGAGTTCAGAGGGTGATGATAAATGGGGAATACTCAGAATGGGTAGTGGGGTCCCACAGGGTTCTTTGCTGGGACCAATCCTATTTAATTTTATTCATAAATGACCTGGAGGATGGGGTAAACAGTTCAATCTCTGTATTTGCGGAGGATACTAAGCTAAGCAGGGCAGTAACTTCTCCGCAGGATGTTTAAACCTTGCAAGAACATCTGAACAAATTTTTGGGGTGGGCAAATGAGGTTTAATGTAGAAAAATGTAAAATAATGCATTTGGGTGGCAAAAATAGGAATGCAATCTATACACTGGGGGGAGAACCTCTGGGGGAATCTAGGATGGAAAAGGACCTGGGGGTCCTAGTAGATGATAGGCTCAGCAATGGCATGCAATGCCAAGCTGCTGCTAATAAAGCAAACAGAATATTGGCATGCATTAAAAGGGGGATCAACTCCAGAGATAAAACGATAATTCTCCCGCTCTACAAGACTCTGGTCCGGCCGCACCTGGAGTATGCTGTCCAGTTCTGGGCACCAGTCCTCAGGAGGGATGTACTGGAAATGGAGCGAGTACAAAGAAGGGCAACAAAGCTAATAAAGGGTCTGGAGGATCTTAGTTATGAGGAAAGGTTGCAAGCACTGAACTTATTCTCTCTGGAGAAGAGACACTTGAGAGGGGATATGATTTCAATTTACAAATACTGTACTGGTGACCCCACAATAGGGATAAAACTTTTTTGCTCAAGGGAGTTTAACAAGACACGTGGCCACTCATTAAAATTAGAAAAAATGAGGTTTAACCTTAAACTGCGTAGAGGGTTCTTTACTGTAAGAGCCGCAAGGATGTGGAATTCCCTTCCACAGGCGGTGGTCTCAGTGGGGAGCATTGATAGTTTCAAGAAACTATTAGATAAGCACCTGAACGACCACAACATACAGGAATATACAATGTAATGGGGGCGTACACACGGTCAGACTTTTCGGCTACAAAAGTCCGACGGACGCCAACGGACCAAATCTGGCAGACAATCCGATCATGTGTGGGCTTCCCCGGACTTTCAGCGGACTTTTCCAGTTCCAAAAAGTCCGACCGTGTGTACGCCCCATTATACTGACATATAATCACACACACATAGGTTGGACTTGATGGACTTTTATCTTTTTTTCAACCTCACCTACTATGTAACTATGTAACAATGTTTCTGCTATGATCATCACCAATATACCACCCAATTTTATATCTGACAGGTGATATGGATGGGAGATGTTTTAGTTGTGCATCCAAGTTCACCATTTTCAAAAAAGAGGTGAGTTTACCTGCATGCTGTTTTTATGGCAATATGTGCTTTCCATAAACAGGACTGTACACGTTCACATTGGTTATAAAACCTTTGGGGGGGGGGGGGTTCCTTCTTACACTACACTAGAGGCTATCAAATTGTATAATTAATACCTATATTCATAAACAGGGCTTTTTTTCTCAGAGAATAGGTGCAGGAACTCACCCTCTCTGACCAACTCTCCACCCCAACCACACCCAAACCCTGCCCCAGCCACACCTACAGCGGAGCCAAAAAATCTTAATAAGTTAAGGCTTAGAACTGCGTATCGCATAAGGTGAATCCCCCCCCCAAATCCCCCCCAGCTCTCTTCTCATCACAAATCCCCCCCCCCCAGCTCTCCCCTTATTACAAATCCCCCCCAGCTCTCCTCTCTGTACAAATCCCCCCCAGCTCTCCTCTCTGTACAAATCCCCCCCAGCTCTCCTCTCTGTACAAATCCCCCCAGCTCTCTCCTCTCTGTACAAATCCCCCCCAGCTCTCCTCTCTGTACAAATCCCCCCCAGCTCTCCTCTCTGTACAAATCCCCCCCAGCTCTCCTCTCTGTACAAATCCCCCCCAGCTCTCCTCTCTGTACAAATCCCCCCCAGCTCTCCTCTCTGTACAAATCCCCCCCAGCTCTCCTCTCTGTACAAATCCCCCCCAGCTCTCCTCTCTGTACAAATCCCCCCCCAGCTCTCCTCTCTGTACAAATCCCCCCCCAGCTCTCCTCTCTGTACAAATCCCCTCCAGCTCTCCTCTCTGTACAAATCCCCCCCAGCTCTCCTCTCTGTATAAATCCCCCCCAGCTCTCCTCTCTATATAAATCCCCCCCAGCTCTCCTCTCTGTACAAATCCCCCCCAGCTCTCCTCTCTGTACAAATCCCCCCCAGCTCTCCTCTCTGTACAAATCCCCCCAGCTCTCTCCTCTCTGTACAAATCCCCCCCAGCTCTCCTCTCTGTACAAATCCCCCCCAGCTCTCCTCTCTGTACAAATCCCCCCCAGCTCTCCTCTCTGTACAAATCCCCCCCAGCTCTCCTCTCTGTACAAATCCCCCCCAGCTCTCCTCTCTGTACAAATCCCCCCCAGCTCTCCTCTCTGTACAAATCCCCCCCAGCTCTCCTCTCTGTACAAATCTCCCCCCCAGCTCCCCTCTCTGTACAAATCTCCCCCCCAGCTCCCCTCTCTGTACAAATCTCCCCCCCAGCTCCCCTCTCTGTACAAATCTCCCCCCCAGCTCCCCTCTCTGTACAAATCTCCCCCCCAGCTCCCCTCTGTACAAATCTCCCCCCCAGCTCCCCTCTCTGTACAAATCTCCCCCCCCAGCTCCCCTCTCTGTACAAATCTCCCCCCCAGCTCCCCTCTCTGTACAAATCTCCCCCCCAGCTCCCCTCTCTGTACAAATCTCCCCCCCAGCTCCCCTCTCTGTACAAATCTCCCCCCCAGCTCCCCTCTGTACAAATCTCCCCCCCAGCTCCCCTCTGTACAAATCTCCCCCCCCAGCTCCCCTCTGTACAAATCTCCCCCCCAGCTCCCCTCTCTGTACAAATCTCCCCCCCAGCTCCCCTCTCTGTACAAATCTCCCCCCCAGCTCCCCTCTCTGTACAAATCTCCCCCCCAGCTCCCCTCTGTACAAATCTCCCCCCCAGCTCCCCTCTCATCACAAATCTCCCCCCCAGCTCCCCTCTCATCACAAATCCCCCCGTGCCCCCTCATCACAAATCCCCCCCCCCAGCTCTCCTCTCATCACAAATTCCCCTCCCCCCCAGCTCTCCTCTCATCACAAATCCCCCCCCAGCTCTCCTCTCATCACAAATCCCCCCCAGCTCTCCTCTCTGCTGCCCCTCCCCCCTCCTCCACACACATACATACTTTTCCCTGGTTTCCTCTCTGCACAAATTCCCCCAAGCTCTCCTGTTTGTACAATGCTCTCCCCTCTGCTAAACACACACACACTTTCTCTCTCTGCACATATTCCCCCACACACTTTCACAGTGCATTCCTCTCTGAATGAACTCATAGTTCATTCAGATGCTTTTCTATTTAAGATACATTTATAATTTACGGTAGTTTATTCGGCATGAAATTGAGCTTAGTTATGTAGCATGAAGCTGTATATTCTGCATTACTTAAATTTTTGGTAAACTCATTCAATGAATGCAAGATAACATGCACTGAATTGATGATGCATTCACACAATTTCACAGTAACCATGGGCTAAAAAAAGTTCAGCAATATTCCTTTATCCCATTGTTTTGCAAATCTATGTACACTACAAACTGTATGATTAAATCAGTTCTGATAGCTGTTTTACTAACCTGACAGTTTATTATTCTAAATAGGAAACCTTCATTTTGTTTGCAAATATTAAAGATTCTAACTACCAGCAAGAATAAGTCCTTACATTTTAAAAAACACCTGTCATTTCAGATCCATCATGGCAGCGCCTGTTAGCGGGCATCAACTCACCTGCTGCCACCATGTCCCTCACCTTGTTGTGTCACTACCGCATCACCAGCCGTCCCATTAAAGTGAATGGGGCTGTCGGTGAGTCAACAGTGGGTCAGAGGAGGAACTGCTGCAGGACAGAGATGACAGTTGCTCTTAAAAAATTATGATTTAAATCGAGTTGATTTACAGTGCCTTGAAAAAGTATTCATACCCCTTGAAATTTTTCAAATTTTGTCATGTTGCAACCAAAAACGTAAATGTATTTTATTGGGATTTTATGTGATAGACCAACACAAAAATGCACATAATTGTGAAGTGGAAGGAAAATGATAAAATGGTTTTCAAAATGTTTTACAAATAAATATGTAAAAAGTGTGGAATGCATTTGTATTCAGCCCCCTGAGTCAATACTTTGTATAACCACCTAATGCTGCAATTACAGCTGCAAGTCTTTTTAGGTATGTCTCTACCAGCTTTGCACATCTAGAGTGACCCATTCTTCTTTGCAAAATAGCTCAAACTCTGTCAGATTCGATGGAGAGCGTTTGAACAGCAATTTTCAAGTCTTGCCACAGATTCTCTATTGGATTTAGGTCTGGACTTTGACTGGGCAATTCTAACACATGAATATGCTTTGATCTAAACCATTCCATTGTAGCTCTGGCTGTATGTTTAGGGTTGTTGTCCTCCTGGAAAGTGAACCTCCGCTCCAGTCTCAAGTCTTTTGCAGACTCTAAAGCCGCGTACACACGGGCGGACTTTTCGACCGGACTTGTCCGACAGACTTTCCAGCGGACTTTCGACGGACTTCCGACGGACTTTTTAAGGAACGGACTTGCCTACACACGATCACACCAAAGTCCGACGGATTTGTACGTGAAGACGTACACCGGACTAAAATAAGGAAGTTGATAGCCAGTAGCTGCCCTAGCATCGGTTTTTGTCCGTCGGACTAGCATACAAACAAGCGGATTTCTGGGTCCGGCGGAGTTACGACTTAAAGATTTGAAGCATGTCCCAAATCTAAAGTCTGTCAGATTTGCGACTGGAAAAGTCTGCTGAAGGTCCGGTGAAGCCCACACACGATCGGATTGTTCGCTGAATTTGGTCAGTCGGCGTGCGTTGGACAAGTCCCGTCGGAAAGTCCGACCGTGTGTACACTGCATAACAGGTTTTCTTCTAAGATTGCCCTGTATTTGTCTCCATCCATCTTCCCATCAACTCTGACCAGCTTCCCTGTCCCCGCTGAAGAAAAGCATCCCGACAACATGATGCTGCCACCACCATGTTTCCCAGCGGAGATGGTGTGTTCAGAGTGATGTGCAGTGTCAGTTTTCTGCAACACATAGCATTTTGCTTTTAGCCCATAAAGTTACATTTTGGTCTCATCTGACCAGAGCACCTCCTTCCACATGTTTGCTGTGTCCCCCACATGGCTTCTCGCAAACTGCAAACGGGACTTCTTATGGCTTTTTTATGGCTTTCTTCTTGCCACATGAATGCCAGATTTGTGGAGTGCACGACTAATAGTTGTCTTGTGAAAATATTCTCCCACCTGAGCTGCCGATCTCTGCAGCTCCTCCAGAGTTACCTCTTGGCTGCTTCTCTGAATATTGCTCTCCTTGCCTGGCCTGTCAGTTTAGGTGGACGGCCATGTCTTGGTAGGTTTACAGTTGTGCCATACTCTTTCCATTTTCGGATGATGGATTGAACAGTGCTCCATGAGATGTTCAAAGCTTGGGATATTTTTTATAACCTAACCCTGCTTTAAACTTCTCCACAACTTTATCCCTGACCTGTCTGGTGTGTTCCTTTGGCCTTCATGATGCTGCTTGTTTGCTAAGGTTCTCTAATAAACCTCTGAGGGCTTCACAGATCAGCTGCATTTATACTGAGATTAAATTACACACAGGTGGACTCTATTTACCAATTAGGTGACTTCTGAAGGCAATTGGTTTCACTAGATTTTTAGTTAGGTGTATCAGAGTAAGTGGGGCTGAATACAAATGCACGCCACACTTTTCAGATGTTTTTATTTGTAAAATATTTTGAAAACCATTTATCATTTTTCATTCCACTTCACAATTATGTGCCACTTTGTGTTGATCTATCACATAAAATCCCAATAAAATACATTTACATTTTTTTGGTTGTAACATGACAAAATGTGGAAAATTTTCAAGGGGTATGAATACTTTTTCAAGGCACTGTAACTCAAGCCTTTTTTACTAGTGATTTAAATTGTGATTTAAATCAAATCCACCCTGCATAAAACTTGTTTTGGATTTTGTGAGGAAATCCAAATACCTGCATAGTGTAAACTTAGGATCTCTTTTGTAATCTGAATGCAGGACCCTAGCTCTGCAAGGCCAGAGTGCCAACTGCTTAGCTGGCATCCTGCAGAGTCGACAGGTTTTCTGCAAAGACTTATGTTGATTATGTATATTTACTGTACATGTCTCTTTTCCAGTGTGGCTGTAAATCCTGCGGACGCGCCTTCTGTGCAGGATGTCTAGGATACACTGCTGTTCTCCCTGCATATGGCAACACAAAGCAAAAGATCTGCAAGAAATGTCATGAATCTATCACCAGGTGAGCATGTGTACAGTCTGACCCTGAGCCTGCTTTCATGGATCCAATTACGGGCACATCTTGCGTGCTTTCACACCGAAGAAAATAACTATCTTATGTAAGCTGTATAGGACTGAAAAGACTTGTGCAAACACTGCAATACTGTAGGTGTATTAATGTCAAAATTATTAAATAATTATAAAAAAATATATTAACCACTTACGAACTGCCGCACGCCGATATACGTCCTAACTTTGAAGAGGAATATCATTGTTATGGCAGCAGCTAGCTGCCATAACCCCTGTATCCTCTTCTTTGGCCGGCGGTCCGCTTTCAGATACAAGTGGTCTCTGCGACGGATTTGCCGTAAGATCACTTTTATCGGTGGCGGGGGAGGGGCCCCCCCCCCCTCCCGCCGTGTTTCAGTGCCCTCTGCCGCTGCCAACGGCTCCGGATCGTTAGAGCGAGAGGAATAATTCTAGCCCTAGACCTCCTCTGTAACTCAAAACATGCAACCTGTAAAATTTTTTAAATGTCGCCTATGAAGATTTTTAAGGGTAAAAACTTGTCACCATTCCACAAGAGAGCACAATTTTGAAGCGTGACATGTTGGATATCCATTTACTTGGCGTAACATTATCTTTCACAATATAAAAAAAAATTGTAAAAAAGTGTATTTTAAAAAAAAAAAGTGCGCTTGTAAGACTGCTCAAATACAGTGTGACAGAAAGTATTGCAACGACCGCCATTTTATTCTCTAGGGTTTTGAAAAAAAAATGTATAATGTTTGGGGGTTCTAAGTAATTTTCTAGCAAAAAAAAATGTTTTTAACTTGTGAACAACAAATCTCAAAAAGAGGCTCGGTCCTTAAGTGGTTAAAAAATTACCTCAACTTCAAGATCAACAGCACAGCTATCAGTCCCTCCCCTCATGTCAGGGTGTTATATATAATTCTGGACTATGACTGGTCCTTTCAGCCCCGAAACAAATCATTGGCCAAATCTTGCCTCCTTCACCTACATAACTTTTCCAAAATTCACTCCTTAACCATTAACAACTCAAAGTCTATTAATTCACTCACTGGCTATCTCACCTCAACTACTGCAACCTTGTTGGCCTAATTTTACACAGGCTATCCACCCTTTACGCTATCATGAATGATGCTGCAAAACTCACCCACTATAATGACAGCTCGGCACACAGTGATTGCTGGGCGGATCTGCTGCCCAACAGCTATTTATACAGTGCCGTTTATGAACAACACTGGGTAAATATAGAACCACTGATTTGCTGTTTAAAAACATAACCCGGTAGAAATGGGATTAGTAACTAAAAATGCCAGTTCTATTTACATATATAAATGGCAGAACTTGCAATTTGTGAGAAATGGTAGAACTTGCAAAAGATTCATGTACACATTGGTGAGGTGTAGGTGAATCTGTCACAAGAGAGACAGCAAGGGATCTGTTACTAGAATCTCTCCAGCCAAGTAGTGGAGTTTTAGGCTCCATTCACATCACCGGGACTCTGCCCGCGATTCGCAATAGCGAAAAATCGCGGGACACTCGTGCGTTCCCGGTGCGTTGCCCCCTTGATTTTAATAGCAGCCCAAATGCGGCCCAATTTTCCCGTGATTTGACGTGCGACAATCGTGGTAGAAACACTTGAACAGAATCGCAGGACGCCCAAAAGAAATGCAGGAGCTTCTTTTGGGCAACGGCGTCCCGTGATTCTATTTGCGCATTTTTACCGCGATTGTCGCCCCCATACGTGGACATGTGAATGGAGCCTTACAGGCAGAGATGATAATCTGAGAAGTTGGAAGACTAATGGAAACCTATTTTAGAAAAATGTAAAGATAAATTTTGTTGCAGAATTGTCTTAAAGATGTGACACAGTAATTACAGGTGCAACACAATTAATAACTTGCTCCAACATGGAAGAGGCTCTCTTCACCTCCCCATAATTGATATGATGGTATTTTTTTATGAATTGGTTACAGCAATAACACAATACAGTAAAAGTGTTGGAACAATTAATTGTTTGAATTTATCATTTGCCTCGGTATAAACAATGAAAATGTCACATGGTTTTGGCTAAGGGTTTCCGACTACAACCACAACACCAGGAATACATTGCAAATGCCTTATTGGACCCCCCACTGTGCTGTCAGCCCAAAATGAAAAATTAGGAGCAGAGTGCATTTCAAACTGTGTTTTTTTTTTTTTTTTTTGTACTTGCACAGTCTTTAATGGGATAAAATACGGGAAAATGTGTATGTGTGCGTGTGTATATATGTATGTGTGAGTTTTTTTTATATATATATATATATATATATATATATATATATATATAATATATATATATATATATATATATATATATATATAATATATATATGTATGTATATGTTTTGTGTTTTTTTTTTTTTTTTTTTTTTTTTTTTGCCTTTTTATATATGCTTTAAGGCATAAACTTATTCATGTTTCAGCTTCTCATTTTCTTCCCTTTTTTCAGTGGAAAGGATCAACGAAGCAGTTGCTCAAAATGGTCGCCACCAGAGAATTATAAGAAGTAAGTATTATTTAATTTGACTTTAACGCTGACAACTATAATTCAATTTACAACTTTATGTACACACCCTTAATTTTGGAGTAATTGTATGGTCTGTTTTGCACATTTCTTTTACATTATTGTGTATATTCAGGTTGACAAGATATTATTTACCGAGCACAGTGTACACACCTATAATAAGTTTTAAAATTTGTTGCACTTTCTGTGTGTGAGCTGCCATTATAAAGGATACGCAAACATTACAGGAGATATTCAGCGATCAGCTATAACATTATGATGACCCACCTAATCTTGAGTAGGTCCCTCTTTTGCCACCAAAACAGCCCTGAACCATTGTGGCATGGATGCCACTAGACCTCTGAAGGAATGCTGTGGTATCTGGCAACAAGCTGTCAGTAGCAGATCATTTAGGTCCTGTAGGTTGTGAGGTGGGGGTCTCCATAAATCGGACTTGTTTTTTCAGCACCTCCCACAGATTCTCAATTGGTTTGAGATTTAGAGGGCTTGAAGACCAATTCAGTACCTGAAACCATTCTTGAACAATTTTTGCATTGTGGCAGGGTGCATTATCCTGCTGAAAGAGGCCATTGCTATCAGGGAATACCGTTTTCATGAAGGGGTGTACTTGGTCAGCAACATTGTTTAGGTAGGTGATACATGTCAAGTTACATCCACATGAATGGCAGGATCCAACGTTTCCAGCAGAACTTCGCTCAAAGCATCAAATTACCTCGGCTCAGCTTGCCTTCATCCCATAATGCATCCTGGTGCCATCTCTTCCCTGGCTAGTGATGCACACGCACCTGACATGATGTATAAGAAAACATGATTCATCTGACCAGGCCACCATCTTCCATTGCTCTGTGGTCCAGTTCTAATGCTCACTTGGCCGTTATAGACACTTTTGGCTGTGGACATGGGTCAGGACGGGCACCATGACTGGTCTGCGGCTAAGCGGCCCCATACACAACAAAGTGCGATGCCCATTTTTTCTGCTTTCTATTTCAGGAACAACATGGGGAAGGGGGGTTATTAAAACTGGAGAGTGCAAAATCTTGTGCATATCTGCAGAGAAACCATTCAATCAGCTTCCAGGTTTTATTGTCAAAGCTTAATTGAACAAGCAAAAGTTAGAAGCTGATTGGCTACCATATGCACAGCTGCACCAGATTTTGAGTGCGCCAGTTTTAGTAAATCTACCCCCATGTTTACTGTTTGTCATTATTATATCTCACCGACTTTCAAATGCTATTGTAATAAGATTATCAATGTTATTAATTTTCCTGTAAGGGGTTAGAAGGATATGGCTGATCAGTGTATATTCTAATTAATGGTGAAAGCCAAGTAGGTTAGTCTATATAAATCATACTTACATCTGTAACTGATAAAGAGGATGAATACCTTTTTAGCAGCTGAATTTCTTGAGATTAGGTCCTGGTATAGCTAGAAGTAGTTAGTCACATTCAACTGAACTTTTATTTAGTAATGGAGAAAATATTTCAGAAGTAAAGTAGCTTACTTATCACGAGGTGTCACAATGTCAAACTCGCCAGCGTCAGGTTCGCTATACAGCGCTGAACAGGGTAGACTTCCATGTTTTGCTCCCTTGCTGGTTGGATGGCATCTTACAAACTGAAGCATTTCAGTCTGCAAAGAAGGGACAACTCGTTCATCCAGCCAGTGATTGTGCAACACATGAAGGCAGCTAAGTTCTTACATTTTTTTTTTTTTTATTCAAAGAACATGTTTATTCGTGTTCATGGCAGACATAGATATCTTGTACAACATACAGTTACAGACGTGAAACGTATTGCAGAATAAACAAAGATGTGTTCGCAATGTGTCTCAGAATTGTCATTGGTCTAATACATTCCATACTGTAATCTGGAATAGGGGTTTCAGTTACATTTGTTGATCCTATTGCGATATCATAGTTTACATTGAAATATGAAAACATTACAACCAATAGAGAATATCATATTTACACTATATCCCTGTAGCGTGCACACATCAGGCTAATCCGTACAGGTCTCACTAACCTCAAGCCATTTATCCCACACTTTATTGTATTTGCCTGGACATCCTCTATGTTTATAGAGCAATTTCTTGTTGGGGAGTGATTTATTAATTTCAGCAAACCAGTTTTGAGTTGAGGGAGCCTGGGACCGCATCCAGTGTTTGGCGATAACTTTTCTGGCACAGAAAAGAGTTTCCTGTAAGAGTGTAGCATGATATTTCTCGATTGTTACATCTGGGAGCAGTCCCATAAGGCAAAGTTTGGGGTCCACTTGCACTGGGGAGCCCATTTGGTCGTGTAGGAATTTGATAACTTGTGCCCAGTAACTCTGGATATGTGGACAGGACCAGAGCAGGTGAAAGAAGGAACAAGGGTTGTCTGCGCATCTTGGGCAGTCAGGGCTCTGGTTTGGGCGAAACTTCGCTAATCTGGCCGGCGTAAGGTAAGACCTATGGACAATGTACAGTTGGGTAAGACGGTCAGATAGTTTAGGAGACACTTGTTTAATATTTTCCAATATCTCATCCCAATCTGAATCCTCTATTGGGCCAATATCTACTTCCCATCTGAGCTTAGCTGTGTCTACAACCCTCGCTACCGTGCGTGTGCGTATAATAGTATATAGATTGGAGATTAATTTCTCGGGATCTTCACCTATGACTACGTCAACCATAGGTAACATTTGTATATTGGGGAATTCTGTCACAAATTGGGTGTTTAGAGCGTGTCTTAATTGGATGTAGTTAAATTTCATGAGTGGGGATAATTCAAACTCTTCTTGAAGTGATTGAAAGCTTCTTACACCCAAAGGGGAGATCACCTGAAACAGATATAGTATCCCCTTTGTAGCCCATGTAGTCGCTCCGGGTAGATGCTTCAGTTCTGGTAGTTGTGGATTGTGCCATAGAGGTGTATGTGAGTGGAAGAAATCCGCCCCAACAAGTTTGAGTGCGCCCTCCCACACGCTCTTGTGTTGATGTAGTAGGGGATTCTGGGTGGCCCAACCCCCCCTGTTGCCCCTGCCTCTGAATATCACCTGGAGGGGGGAATGAGCAGCTGAGTTTGGTTTTCTGCAGATCAGAGTTTGATATCTAGTGGAGTCAGTTTTGTGGAGGTGGAATAAGTGTGAGAGTTGTGCCGATATATAATATGCACGTAGGTCTGGGAGGGCCGCGCCTCCCGAGGAGGTCAGGTTCTTCAGAGTGTGCCACGCCAGCTTGTGTCGGCTAGTTCCCCAAATAAATGAATTAAGTATATGTTCTATTACTTTAAAGGTTTTAGGAGGGATAAGAACTGGCGAGTTCCACATTATATATAAGAATTTTGGAAGGAGCACCATTTTGAATAGGTTAATCCTACCCATAATTCCCAGTGGGAGTTTTGCCCAAGCTTGTGTACGCAGTTTTAAATATGTCAGTAGTGGCTCAATATTATTGGGGAGGAACTCTGGGGGGTCCCTAGTGATCTGTATGCCTAAATATTTGAAGGACGCCACTCTTTGTAAAGGAAGGGATGCCGAAAGGTGCGTGGGTGCGGCTGGGTCCAGTGGCATGATTTGTGATTTGGTCCAGTTTATACTCAGGCCTGAGTGTTTACCGAAGTCTTCAATGATCTGTAGGGCAGCCTGGAGAGACGGGCCTGTGTCCTGCAAATACAGCAGCATGTCATCTGCGTAGAGACTCAACGTCTCCACAAGGTTCCCCACCCTAAGACCCCGAACGTCCGGGTGTTCCCTGAGGGATATAGCCAGAGGCTCAACTGCCAAGGCATAAAGGAGTGGGGAGAGTGGGCACCCCTGTCTAGTTCCACGTTGCAGTGGAAATGGTGTCGAAGTTCTCCCATTCACAAGTACAGTGGCCTCTGGTGAGAAGTACAGTAGTTGGACCCACTTGATGAAGTTGGGGCCAAAGCCTAATCCCCCAAGGCACTCCCATAGGTACCCCCACTCCACGGAGTCAAAAGCCTTGGCGGCGTCTAGTGCCACCACTGCTCTGTCCCCGACTATGTCGTGTGTCGCTTGAATGTTAATGTAGAGCCTACGGAGATTCATGGCTGTATTTTTCCCAGGCATGAATCCCGATTGGTCGGGATGGATTATGGATAGGATAATGCGGTTTAGACGGATAGCTAATATTTTGGCTAGAATCTTGATATCTGCCTGAAGGAGCGAGATTGGGCGGTAGGACTCCGGATATAGGGGGTCCTTCCCGGGTTTGGGAATCACTACAACTACTGCTTGCCTAAGGGAATGTGGAAGAGCCCCTGTCTCGAAGACATGCTTGTATAGTTTTAAAAGTTCAGGCACTAGGATTTCGGAATAGGTAGCGTAGAAATCTAGGGGAATACCATCCCGGCCGGGGGCCTTAGCCGGGGCTAGGGAAGCTATCGCGGCTAGTATCTCATCAGGCGATATTGGGGCCTCCATTTCTTGCATCTGGGATTCTGACAGTTTAGGAAGGGGTATGTTCTGGAGAAAAGCCTGGGTCTCCTGCGCTGCAGCCCCAACCTTAGAGGAATATAATTCAGCATAGTAGTTGCGGAATATATTTGCTACTGTGTCTGGATCAGATATTGTTGTGCCCTGGGGGTCTTTAAGAGAGACCACCACTGGTGGATTCGAGTCTTGTCTTGCTAGATATGCCAGGAGTTTGCCCGCCCGTTCCCCCTGCTCAAATACACGTTGTTTAGAAAAGAGAAGCTTCTGGTTGGCTTTTTCAAAGAGGAGTTGATCTAATAGTCTCGTTCGTAATTTAAGAAGGGACGCTTTGGCGGGCGTTGGGTCTAGGTTAAATTCTCTAGTGTCTATGTCTAGTTGTTCGGTGGCCTGTGTCAATTTGAGTTTGGATGTGGTTTTTAGCCTGTTAATACGATGGGAAATAATTGTACGGACATGTAATTTAAACGATTCCCAAATCATATCTATAGGGGCAGTGTCACGGTTCGTATTGAAATAGAATTGCCATTCTGAGCTAATGTCCTCCTGGTCCTCAAGTAATGAGAGCCAAAAGGAGTGTAGCCGCCAGGTGTGGGGCCCCGCAGGGGGAGCGATGCGCAGGGTGGCCCAGCAGGGGGCATGGTCCGAAAGGGATCTAGTGTGGTACCCTGATTCTGTGAGGGATGGTATGAGTGTGTCTGAGAGTAGTATTAGGTCTATTCGGGACATAGAGGAGTGTGTCGCCGAGAAGCATGAATATGCTCGTGTGTGGGGGTGTCTGTAGCGCCACGCATCGGTCAAAGAAAAGTCGCGCAGCAGCCGCCCAAATCTGGTGGTGTCGGGATAGGCTATCCTGTTGCGTGCGTAGTCTATCTAAAGAGGGGTTCATAACTTCATTAAAGTCACCCAACCAGATAGCAGGTGTTGCTGGGTACTGTGACATGTATGTTAAGCCTTCAGTGAGAAGGCTAGAGTTGTATGGTGGAGGAATGTAGAAGGCCATGAGTAGGTATTGTGAGCCACATATTGTACATTGTATAAAAATGAACCTGCCCTGGGGGTCAGTCCGCACCGACAAAATGGCAAATGGAACTGTTTTGGCGATGAGTATGGATACTCCTCTAGAGTACGAGGAATGGGTGGCATGATACGCCCAGCCTATCCACGGGCGCTTCATTGCCAACTGGAGTTGGCCTGTAATATGCGTCTCGACCAGCACCGTGATGTCTGCCCGATACGACTTGAGGCATCCGAAAATTGCGGTACGCTTAACCTTGTCACGGATTCCTCTGACGTTCCAAGTCAAAAACTTGATGTCAGTCATCTTCCAGCAGACATATAGTGCAGTGGAAACGATGCAAGACATCTTCCCAGGACAGGCCCACATACATTGAGTGTAAGTTCTTACATTTTTATCAATACTATTGTTGGCGAGTTGTTTACAGCAACAGAATTGCATGTACAGTATAATCATGGCACGTGTAGCAGACTTTGTCAGCCAGTCACAATTCAGGTTACTGTAGCTAAATAACCTAAAAAATAAAAAAAGAAATAACAATATTTTCAGTGTTATTGCAAATTGCACATAGTCTTTTGCACTACCTTATTAAACAGGTAAAAGTGAAGTTAGCCTTTCAATCCCCCTTACTATTCTAATACATGATTATATATTTTTTTAGCTTTCTATGTGATGAATATTTTTATTATTGTATCTGTGATACTCCAACTATTACTAATTTAAGCTGATTTTTTTTAGGTCTCATGCGCCTGGGTGCAAACTGGGCATATTTCAGTGTCCAGAGGTACAGATGATCTACACACATTCAAGTGGCACTTGCATACAAGGACATATGCCCCAAACAACGAGTCTTTATTTGAGGCATATGTCCCTGTGCTCTAGTGCCACTTAGGTACATGAACAGCTAAAGTGTGTTTCAGCCTGTCATTGATTTTTTTTTTTTTTTTTTTTTCAAATAACATTTTTATTTTATTTAGCTTATAAAGGAGAAGATAGACATAACTTGTGCATTGCAATGTACAAAAGTCAACATAATAGCCATAATTCAGCTTATGCACATATTGTATCCAAACACAGCATTGTGAGTGACATGCCGTCACATCTGGTCTACTGCTTAAGTCGTCAATTCTCAAACAACTTCTGCTATATGCCATTATATAACTAGGGAAAGACAGAGAAAAAAGAGCGTGAAGAGATAAGAAAGACAGATTAGAGATTACAGAGGGGAATAGAACTAGGAGGGTAGGGAGGTGAGGTATGAAGGATAGGGTAGGAGACTCAACCCCCGGCTCAAGGCGGATCCTCATGGCTGTGCCACTCCTCCCAGACCTGATTGAGTGTTTCCAGCCTATCTTGTAGTCTAGCTGTCATCTTTTCCATAAGTTCCACATCTTTTATTCTGGCATAAAGGTCCTCCTGGGAGGGGGGGGGAGTGTCTTTTCCAGTGGAGGGCAACCAGGCATCGAACAGCTGTCAGAATATGTCTTAGCAGTTTTTTTAGAGGGTTTAGGAATCCACAAGGGAGACACCCCTAGTAGAAATAGTTTTGGAGTCAGGGAGACTTGTACTCCCAATAGGCGGGATAGCAGGAGCTGGGGCAGCTCCAGTATATATGGTAGAGAGTGCCTTTTTCTTTCCCACAGCGCCAGCACCTATCTGAGCACGAGGGGTATATGACATAGAGCACGTCCGGTGTCAGGTACCAAAAATAGAGGATTTTGTATGAGTTCTCCTTATAGAGGGTACAGTAGGAGCTCTTTGCCGCCTGAGACCAGATCGCCCGCCACATCCCCTCAGGGAGTACCTCCCCCAGAACTTTTTCCCAGCGGAGCATGTACGCATGTTTGCCGTGGGTGGTGATGGAGTGAGAGTTAGGCAACCGGTAGATATCAGATATCAAGCCTCGGCGTGCTGTACCCTCTAGGATTATGCTCTCGAAAGGGGATGGCGCTGAAAATTGGAGGTTCGGGGTAATAGACTGGGCATAATGATGTATCTGCAGATATCCATAAAACACCTGGCGAGGCAAGTCATGTTTTGTCTGTAATTGGGCAAACGATAGCATTCTACGTGTCCTGGGGTCCACCAAGTGACCCATATGAAAAAGATTCCGTGTTGCCCAAGGAAGAGACAGCTGGCGTGTTAGACCTGCAGGCAGATCAGGGTTATAGAGAAAGGATGTGAGCAGTGATTGCTCTGAGCTGAGCCCATGGGCATGAGACAATCTTCGCCAAAGCGACCTAAGTAGGGTCATTGACCCCAGGAGTCTCTCCGGGTCAACCCTCGCGTTCACACTCCAGAGCAGGCTGTTTAGATGTATAGGAGCTAGCCATATATTTTCAATTTCCACTCATTTATTATATGCCCGTTGGTAAAACCAGGAGGTAATAGCCCGCAGTTGAGATGCTTGGTAATACTTCACCAAGTCGGGGAATGCCAACCCCCCCATCCGTTCGGGATGCTACTAGCACTGAGCGGGGTATTCTGTGTCTCTTGTAGTTTCAGACAAAGCGCACCAGGTCTGCCTGAAGCTTCCGCAGTTGTCCATAAGGAACTGGAATGGGCAATGTCTGGAACAAGTACAAAAGTTTGGGGAGAATGGTCATCTTTATAGACGCCACCCTGCCCAAAAGGGAGATATGGTGGGTTTTCCATTTTTGTATAAGATCTCTTATTTGGCGGAAGAGGGGTGGGAAGTTTGCTTGATATAAAGATACGTAGGACGGGGTAATTTGGAACCCTAAGTATTTCAGGGCTGAGGTCTTCCAATGGTAGGGAAAACACTGCTGTAGATGTTGTACTTCTACATCCGGGATGTTAATTGGGAGTGCTTCTGAGTTGGATGCATTAATTTTGTATCCGGAGAGGGATTTGTAGATGTCCAGTTCGGCGTGTAGATTTGGCAGTGATATCCGAGGTTGAGTAAGGGTAAGTATGATATCGTCCGCAAACAAAGCTAATTTGAACTCCCTCCCTCGGACTGAGACCCCCCGTATATTCGTGTTTCCGTGAATGGACGCCGCCAGGGGCTCTACACATAATGCAAACAGTAAGGGAGAAAGCGGGCATCCCTGACAGGTACCGTTCGCTATCAAAAAAGTGGGGGACATAGCAAAGGGGATCTTAACCTGGGATGTGGGATTAGTGTACAAGTGTTGAATGGCCCTCAGAAAAGCCCCCCGAAAGCCCATGTGTCTTAACGTGGCGAACAGGAAGGGCCAGCCAAGGTGATCAAATGCCTTTTCTGCGTCCAGTCCCAAGACCAGGGACTCTTGACCCTCCCTGTTCGCCACTTCTATCAAATTAATAACCCTTCTCGTGTTATCCCCCGCTTGGCGGAGGGGAACAAAGCCTACCTGATCTTTATGTATCAGGGATGGCAATATCGCGTTCAGGCATATAGAGAGGAGTTTTGTAAAGATTTTTAGATCGGAATTTAGGAGTGCTATTGGCCTATAACTAGCGCAAAGGGCAGGGTCTTTAGCCGGTTTTGGGATTATTGTGAGGAAGGACCTCTGCATGTCAGACGGTATAGGTGTTTGTTGGAGAAAAGCATTCAATAATTTACACATTTGTGGTAGAAGAATAGGGAGAAAAGTTTTATAGTATTCATAGGGAAGTCCGTCAGGGCCTGGGGATTTATGGGTGGGCAGGGACTTAACGATAGAGGTAATTTCCTCCTTGGATATATTTGCATTAAGAGAAAGAAGGTCTGAGGCCTGAAGTCGGGGGATCCCGCTACGTTCCAGATACTGAGTCAGCCGGTCAGTAAATTCGGGGGAAGGGGTGTCATGGGGGATCACAGGGTTATTATGTAGTGTGGTATAAAATTCCGCAAAAATTTGAGCTATATCATGGGGATGGGAAACTGGGCCGCCCTCCTTTATTTTTTATTTGATGAGGAGTTGTTGCATTTGAGCGTTCAGTCAGTTTGCGAGCCAAGAGGGAGTGAGCCTTATTACCCTTATAATAGAGCTGTTTCAATCTCCGTAAAGCTTTTTCCACTCTGCCAATAGCCAAGTCTTTAAGAGTCGTGCGTAGGCAGACAATTTTTTTAAGAAGGTGTGTTGTTGGAGAGATCTGTAGATTCCGCTTCAATGTTCTAAGCTCCCACTCGGTCCGTAATTTAACAGCCATCGCATCTTTGTTCATGGCCGAGGCAAGCGCTATACACCGGCCTCGAAGGACTGCCTTATGGGCTTCCCAAAGGACGGGGGGGGGGGGGGGGGGGGGAAGACCTCAGGCGTTGCATTCTTGATAAAATAATACTGCAATGTCGTGTCTAGCTCCATCTTGGAAGGAAGGTGTTGTAGGAGGAAAGTGTTAAGTTGCCAGTGGCAGGGCCTACGGTTTGGGGTGCCCAAGTTCAACGTCATGAAAATGGGGGCATGATCCGACCAGGAGATCGGATGGATCCGTGTATCTTTAACGACCCGTAGGCTAGCATTGTTTGCAAAGAGATAGTCAATACGAGAGTGCATGCGATGAGGCGCAAAGTAGAACGTGTATTGTCTTTCCCCGGGATGAAGGACCCGCCAATAGTCAAACAGGGCATACCGTCTAGTGATCTGTCTAAAAAGTTTCAATTCTCTATCTGTCCTGGTCTGTGAGTTCCGGGGGTCTACCGCGTGGCGGTCATGTACCGATGAGTGGGACAGATTAAAGTCTCCTCCAACTATCAGGAATTCATTGGGCAATCGGAGCAAACGTGTGAATACTTTAGTAAGGAAGTTAATCTGATGGGTATTTGGGGCATAGAGGTTGCATATGGTGACTGCCTGAGACTGCCATTGTCCACATAGTATAATGTAATGTCCTCTTGGGTCAATATATGACTCAGAGCATTGAAAAGGTTAACCACGTTTAAAAAGGATAGCCACTCCTGAACGTTTGCGAGGATTAAATGCCTGATATATTTGAGGGTATCGTCTGGAGGTGAAAGTGAAGGTTAAAGTGCGTCTCCTGAATCATAATAATATCCGCCCCAGAGTGCCTACACTCAGTGAGTGCCAGATGTCTCTTCCTGTTGGAGTTTAACCCGTGGACATTCAATGACATTACCTTAGCCATAGTGATGGGTATGTGCAAGAAAAAAGATACTTATCTGATCCAGCTGCCGGAGTGCCAGGTCGCCAAGATGAGGAGGATGCCGAGAGCCAAGGAGCCGTGCAGAAGGTTGCCAGGGTACTGAATCGAGCCGGAGGAAGGGTGAGGAAAGGGAAAGTAGAAATAGAAAGAGAAGAGAGGGACAGGTTAACAATGTGCATAATAAACATTGCATATAAATTCTGCATGTCCTGCAAAACGATTAGAAGCGCCCAATATTTTTTGCGGGGAATAGAAAAAACAGTGGGGAGGCCTAGGGGAATATGGAACATAAGGTACTGGGTGAGCCAAGGAGATAAGCTTAGGAAAAGCACTTATTGTGACTGAGAGAATCAAGTATTAAGAACTTGGTCTCTGCAGTCCTTTTTAGGTTTAGTAGTCTTATGAGGCGAGCCTTGACCCCGGGAGCGTTTAGTCGGAGGGACCCTCTGCCAGACCGAGGGAGGAGGGGGTGGAGTAGCCAGCAAGTCCCAATCCTGAAGCCGGGGGATAGGGAGCCCTAAGGTATCACAGAAAGCCTCTAGATCTTCAAGGTATCGAAGTACAGCTGACTGTCCATCTCTCCTTGCCGTCAGACTGAAGGGGAAGGCCCATCGGTAAACAATGTCTTTTTCCTGCAGCAGGTGGAGAAGAGGTTGTAGGAGCCTGCGTTTCTGCAACGTGATTCATGATAAATCTGGGTAAAGCTGGATTTGAGTATTGGCGAAGACCACCTTCCTAGTGGATCGAGCTTTTCGCATGATATCCTCTTTTAGCGGATATGAGTTGACCTTGCATATAACATCTCGTGGTTTAGAGATTGGTCCCTTAGGACGTAGAGCACGGTGAGCCCTGTCCATTTCTATGGGTTTATTTGGGAGAGTTTGCAGGATGTCATGTAAATCTTCTGGGCCCTCCGATTCGGGTAAGCCCCTGACTCGAATGTTGTTCCTGCGCCCCCTATTGTTCAAATCTTTTAGATGGCGCTGCATATCCCTCAGAAGCATGCGATGGTCTGCACCTTGCAGTTGGTACGATGCACTGCTAGTTTGGTTTCCTGAATTTCTTCCTCCGCCATCTCCACACCTATCAGCTAGGTGTTTAAAGTTAACTTGAAGTACCTGTATTTCAGCCCGGCAGGTAGATTTAACATCTTCGATCAGTTGCCTGAAATCCTCTTTGGTCAGGATGGCCTGGAGATAATCTTGCCATGAGGGAGGAGGTTGGATATGGGGGTCTGGTGTCATCTGGCGAGGGGCATATTGAAAGACAGGTGTTTGCTGATGTTGCAAAAAAGTCTCGGTTTGGGCCTGGGCTGCAGGCTTCAGCTAAGAGCCCCATGTGGGGTTCTCTCCTGGGGACTGGGGCTGTAGAGAAGTCGCCTCTGTGATTCCCCCCGCATCCGTGGTATACAGGGGGCTAGCAGCCTGAGCGTAGGTGGTGACATAGTCCTGATCCCCCCCCCCCCACTAGGCCAGAGCTCCCCAAACGAGATTGTCTTTGTTCCTTAGGGGGGGCTGGGGCCTGGCAGTAAGCCTGCTGTGGCGTATGTTGCCTTTGGAGGCCTGTAGGAGTAATCTGTGTCCTGCGAATGTAGAGGAGTTGGCGGGGGGGGGGGAAATCCTCTGAGGAGGTGGGGGAGCCAGGCGCTACTACCGACACTCCTGGATCTGAGGCGGTCCGCAGCAGCCGAGGGAAGGCGTCCTTGCACTGCGTGCAGGAGTCTCCAGTGAGGCCTAGTGTGGCGGGCTGTGGTCCTTGGAACGACGTCTCCTGGGACGCAGGGTGAGGGGAAAGACTCACTGTGCCCTTCGTTGCGGTCTGTGGACCGGGCGACATCCAGTTCAGTGCGGGGGAGCTCTGTGGGTGGGCCAGAGCCTGGTATCCTGATGGCTGAGCCCGCATGGAGGAGGCGGAGGAGGCCACCGGCGCCATTTTGTCCATCCCGCCGGCTGGCATGGAAGGAGGTGAAAAGTAGCCTCTGAGTGTCGCCGAGGTGCCGGGCGGAGGCTGCAATGATCCCCGAGCTTTAGTGGATCGGGTTCTCCGCGATCCACCCATATGTAGGTGCAAAAAAGTCCCCTATTTAGGCCTTGTAGCTGTGGGCTGAGAGGGAGCTAAAGGCTCACACGTCCATTCAGGTCGGCTTCCGGTCACGCCCCCTGTCATTGATTTTGACAGGCTGCTGGTAGCAGTCTGTACGCAAAACCTCTGCCTATCAGATGTAGAAATACAGCAATTTTTTTATGCTGTACAAGTGAATTTTTTTTCTGTAAGTTTATATAATCTAAAAATAGAAACCTTGGGGAGTCCCCTTTTATATACACGTTGCTGTTTTAATAAGAGTATTGTTAAAGAGTTTTCACCAAAATAACTTATATGTTCAAGCGGAGTTCCGCCGTGTTTTTTTTTTTTTTTTTTGCTTTTTTTATAAGTCAGCTGCTGACTTAAAATATGGACACTTACCTGTCAAGGACGCCCGCGATGTCGGCACCCAAAGCCGATCTATCCCTCGGCTGTCGGGTGCTGCCGCCGCCATCCTTCACTTTCTGGTTCCCTACTGTGCATGCTCGACCCCACTGGTCCCTGCTGTTTTCTGGGACCCGTGTGTCTCCCAGAATACAGCGGGGGGGGGGGGGGGGAGACGGGAAGTGGCGTACATAGTGGCTCGGGTATCTATGCCCGGAATGCCTTGTGCACTATATTTATGTTCCCATTTACACGTGTAATGTGCTGTTTCTTCGATAAACATTCCTTCTGTTAAAAAAAAAAAAAATAGAAACCTTGGTTCATTAAACTTCTGTGGGTGCAATAGCACAGTGCAGAGGAAATAACAGATGAATAGATATCAAAAGCTGTTCCGATTCTACTGACTTTGGACATTTTTCGTTCTTTTTTTTATCATGCTGCCAATGCAATCCTATTATTTTAAGGTTCAGTAGCAGCTTTATAGTTATTAGATGGAAATATTTTCAATTACTCTTTACAGATTTGTACACATGGGTTGAAGTAAGTAGCTGCTAATGCCGTGTACACACGAGTGGACTTTCCAGCAGACTTGGTCCGGCGGACCAGACTCCGTCGGACAATTAGATCGTGTGTGGGCTCCAGCGAACTTTTTTGACGGACGGACCTAGAAATAAAACATGTTTCTAATCTTTCCGACGGACTTGAGTCCGGTCAAAAAATCTGCTCGTCTGTATGCTAGTCCAACAGATTAAAACCGGCGCTAGGGCAGCTATTGGCTACTGGCTATCAACTTCCTTATTTTAGTCTGGTCATACGTCATCACGTAAGAATCCATTGGACTTTGGTGTGATCGTGTGTAGGCAAGTCCGTTTGTTAGCAAAGTCCGTCGGAAGTCCGCCAAAAGTCCGTCGGATAGACTGTCGGACCAGTCCGGTCGAAAAGTCCGCTCGTGTGTACGAGGCATTAGCCACATTGCTGAAAACTCTTGAACATACAGAAAATCATTATATTGGGCAAAAATCTGTGAAACTAATTAAGCTATTTTTCAGGAGAGTGGCCGCCTTAGAAGCCAGACAAAATCAACAAAAAGTGATGCAGGTGGGGCCCGGAATGCCACCTGGAGGAACGAATCTGAAGTATGAGGGTTTGTCTGCAGAAGACAGAGCTATTGCTGAACGCCTTGAGAAACTCAAGCAAGAAACTAAACCTAGTGAGTTGAAATGTCTGAACTAAATAAAAAGCTGCTTAGATGTAACCTACAGCTACATTTGCCATTAGAGTTTAGTTTACAGAACCAAATACAAATATATCACCCTTTTTGTTCATATTTTCTGAGTAGTTAGGAGCTGTGAACCTGAGGCTGATCTCCATGTTTTATTGAAGATTAAATAGTTTGTTTGGACCAAGCTGGTTCAAAGGAACTGTTTACTTTGCTAACGCATGCAATGGCTGTCAGCACTGTATGTAGCCTTAACTACATACAGTATACAGTGCTGTGTTCTGGCTGTGGGACAGGACCCTCCCGCCCAGCTCCAGGAACTAAATCAAGTCAGTCCGAGAGCTGCTCAGCCATTTAGCTTTGTATTTTATGAATTAATACAAAGTCTCCTCTGACAGAGGCGCCATGCACACAGAATATATTGTAGAGTATTCTTCATAAGCTGATCCTTTTCATGCTAAATATTTCAACAACACTATACCCATAAAGCAGATCCTTACCCAAAAAGTAATTTTACTCTGGCTGGAAGAGAAATATGAGTATGGGTGTGCCTCATGTGACATAGGATGACCATACCAGGCACAACGTTTAGAGGAGATATGACTTGATTGCAATGCCACTTAGCTGAATATTGAAATCACTGTCCTGAAACAAGCATGTAACCAGTAAAATGTGATTTTACAACATAAAGCCCTGAAACTGCACCTTCTATATCTGTACTCCAGGTATAATCTGTATTGCATACTTCTCCACTTGGGCCAATGTAATCATGCGTATCGAAAACCTGATGGACCTCTGGGCAAACTGCTAACCACTTTCCTACTACAGTGATCACCGCAATCGCCCAAGCCATATGCAAGGGGCTTCTCTTCTTGCATGCTTGGCCAGGTGAACATTGTGAGATCCCTGCCCCTCTTATCTACTTGATTCAATCAAAGAAAGCCTTGTATTCATTAAAAAAAAAAAATACAAGATGTTCTGTGAATGGTGCAGTGTAGCGTGAGCAGCTGTTATACCCTGTACACACGGTCGGATTTTCCGACGGAAAATGTTCGATGGGAGCCTTTTTGTCGGAAATTCTGACCGTGTGTAGGCTCCATCGGGCAGTTTCCATCAGAATTTCCGTCGCACAAAATTTGAGATCAGGTTCTCAAATTTTCCGACAACAAAATCCATTCTGATCTTGTGTACACAATTCCGACGCACAAAGTGCCACGCATGCTCAGAGTAAATTACGAGGCGGAAGCGTTCTGTCTGGCAAAACTACCATTCGTAATGGAGATATCACATTCGTCACGCTGCAATTTTTAAAATGGTTTAATGCAGCACATTCTCTTCTTTAGAATGCTAGAAGAATGAAGTTGTTTTGCTGCTCATATTCACACAGTTCTCACAAACTGATTTCTTTATTGTTTCTCGTGATCTCATGAATAATATTAATTTTGTTTTTCGTCACATCTCTATAATGGTTTGGTTTTTTTTTTCGTTTTTTTTTTATCAAGATATGCATTTTTTTTATTTTTCTAGTGCTCTCCATAATATTATTTCTCATTTTGTGTGTCAAGTTTCCACAACATCATTATTATCTTGTATTTTTTTTACCTCAAGGAGGTTGGTTGGTGTCCCTTGTTAATTTGACATTGTATATACCTGCCTACTCACAAACAAACTGTCCTATTTGAAGTAAAACACATAGCCAAGTATTTGTGAAAAAGAAATAGCCATTTTTCTTTCTCGAACATCACGGGATACCTCAGTTTTTATGCCAGTGTCTTAGGTGATGGACGTGTAAATATGTCCTGTGATGAGCTCCAAGGGGATTATCCTATATCCTATACTGGGGCAGGCCAGGCGAATCGGATCCATTCCAAAATGTCTTTTCTAGGCCGAATTGGATGGTACCCGGGCCTTGTGTCCGAAGAAACGAGGTTTTATCTGTAACGATTCTCTTTTTAGAAAGCTGGACCCCGCAGATTAAAAAATGTTTTTTCTAGCCTAATTTCTAGCCGGGTGCTTTACAGGGCCAGAACTGTGGATCCCCCTATTCGTAGGGGGCCCCAGTCTCTGAAGGTTTTTTCAAATGGAGCCCACCATGAGAGGCGAAGATTGGGTCTGTACAACAGAACCCTGCGGCTGGATAAGGTAAGGGAGATTCCACAGAATTTTTTAATTCTAGTAGGTTTCTCCTTTAAGGTAAATGCATGCTATGCCTATTGTCGCCACCGGGGGCTGCCAAGAGCACATACCTTCTCATGCTGATGTCTGTCTCAAGTGTTCGACGCTGTACAAGCTCCTCCGGCCGGCTCCAGGTAGGATGGATGGGGGGCTCTCCTCAGGGATATCTCCCTCCAGACTAAGGGGGGCCGCAGGTGATCTGTAAGGCGGTTAGACACCGCATTTTCACCACCGTTGCGGCCGCCGCCGCCATTACACAGGCAGGCCCATCATTACCAGCCTCTATCCCTCCTCCCCCTCCCCCAGCCTCCTCCATGTTGGTTTAGAAGGGTCGGCTAGCGCGGGAAGCGCTAGTTTTTTCAAAAAACGAAGGGGGGGGCGTCAGCACAGCGTGCTCAGACGCCCACAGGACCGGCTGCAGGCTATTAAAGGCACTAATTACAGGTGCACTAAGCCTTCTGGAGGGACACAGAGCTGATGGTCGCATGTAAGGTGGGACACAGGCATTCTCCTAGGCAGCATTTACTAAAGTAACACCAGACTGAGCATTGGGTAGCAAGGCTTTTAGCCAGACTACATCGCTCAGCAGTCAGTGTTCATTTTGTGATGCCTCCACCTTGTTGATTTGCACTATAGGTAGAAGAGGTTCAAGCACCCCAAGAACCAGAGACTCTAGGGGATCTCGTTCAGGTTCTGAGGGCCCCCTGTCTGCAGCATCCTCCCCCCCCCCCTGAGGGGCCAGGGACGGCTAGCCAGGGAGAGCCGTCGGGGTCAGGGGCTATACCTGCTTCTGGTACTTCAGCCCCTGTATATATTACACAGGAGGTTTTTTCCTCAACCATTAATGGTTTAGAGGAAAGATTAATGGCCATGATTACGTCTTCACTTGGTGGAAGAAAACGCACTAGGCCTTCCTCTGTTCCCCAAGACCCTCAGGAAGAGGAGCTCTGGGATAAAGGAGATGAATCCCTTTCAGAGGATCGGGATGGGACAGATGATTCCTCTTCGGAGGAATAAGGTGGAGAGGGACCCTCTGCGACTTCCCAAGAGGAGAAAGTCTTAGTGCAGATCCTTACTGGATTGGTCCGCTCCACATTTAAGTTGCCCATATCTGAATCAGTTAAAGAACCCTCTTCTTCTTTAGGGTCACTGAAACCTCCACAAACAGCACAGGCTTTTCCTGTTCATAATTTACTTGAAAAGCTCCTTTATGCTGAGTGGGATCACCCAGATAAACGTTTTTTTCGCCGAAAAAGTTTTCTACACTTTATCCTATTGAAGAAAAGTTTATCAAAATGTGGGGAATACCGGCCATTGATGCCGCCATTTCCTCTGTAAATAATAGTCTGACTTGTCCTGTAGACAATGCTCAGATGCTCAGGGATCCTGTAGATAAAAAGATGGAATCCCTATTGAAGGATGTTTTCTCCTTAGCAGGTTCAGTGGCTCAACCTGCAGTAGCAGCGATTGGAGTCTGTCAGTACTTAAGAGACTTTGTTAAACAGGTCATCAAAGTTTTACCTGAACAGCAGGCCCAGGGGTTGGCTAACCTTCCAGCGGCCTTATGCTTTGTTGTTGACGCCATCAGAGATTCTATTGTGCAAACCTCCCGTCTTTCACTAGGGTTGGTGCATATACGTTGAATCCTATGGTTGAAAAATTGGTCAGCCGAAGCACCATGTAAGAAGCTCCTGGCTGGGTTTCCATTTCGTGGTGAAAAGTTGTTTGGAGAAGACTATGATAACTATATCAAGAGAATCTCTTGTGGGAAAAGCACTCTCTTACCTGTTAAGAAGAAGAAGAGTAAGCGTCCCTCTTTTAAACGGACTCTTTCCCCAGAGCCGGGGGCTTCAGCCTCCAGGCAGTCTCGACGGCCTCCTTCATCTGGGTCCAGAGACAAGAGTCAACCCCAGGGACAAAAGAAGTCCTGGGGGAAGAAGCCTACTAGGCAAAACACTAAGACCTCTGCATGAGGGGGCGCCCCCGCTCACTCAAAAGGGGGGAAGACTGCAAAAGTTCTCAGGGCTCTGGCAAGAGGATTTCCAGGACAGATGGGTAATCTCCACTGTAAAGTTATTATAAATTAAAAGTCCGCGTTTAGGACTTGGAGGGTTGCAGCCTCCCTTGAATTAGTTCCCAATTAGGACTAATAAGGTATATATAAAAAAGTGGGGAAATGGCGCTGCCCTATTGGGATCTAAGGTTAAATAACCAATTACAATCCAGAAATAAATAGATAAACATAAATAGTGCTGATCCCAGTATAGTTGACATAGAGTGGCTCTACAACGAACAAGACCAGGAAGCCGGGAGCGGCGTGCGTCCCAGCTTGCATTCCAACCAGAGCTTCCGGGTGTGACGTGTGAGCGTGACGACGCCTTACGCATTTCGTTATAGGACGTTTTCAAAGACAGGGAAGTCCCCTGTTTCTTCTTTTTAATGGAGGAAAACTTATATTGATGGTGATGTGGCACGGAAGAGTCCATCTTTGAAATGCCAGCTGGGAACCTTGAACCGGATCACCGGGGCACATCCACGGAGGAACGGAGGTTAAGCTTGATTTCTAAGGGAACATCCACTCTAAGTTACCCACTCTATGCCCACTACCCCTGCAGGGGTGACTGCTTCTGGTGAGTGGGGACACATCGGGGGAGCACTTGGAGTCACCATTGCTGATGAGCACAGAAGTCACCGTTGATTTTCATCCTTTATTTATTATTTTTACTGGACTGCACAGAGACTTTGGTTTCTCACAGAGATTTTTGGTCTTTTAGTGATTTTGTCTTTATATATAAGTCTATTTTAGCGTTATGCACACACGGCCTTGATATACCTCATAAACTGTGGTATATATGTCACATGTAATTATAGTATAATTTATAATATTTTTTATTTTTCATTTTTATTCTATTTTTATTTTATACATATACACTATACACATGTTTGGATGTCGGTTAGATTAGTTGATGTCACTTTGATTATCTCACCATATGCAGCAGCTAATTGGGCTGTATGCATACACTGAGTTTATTTTTGAATACACACTACTGCTGGTGTTTGTTTTAAGGGGCACACAGCCCTCTGGAATGTAAGTACACATTGAACAAACACTGGAGTACTGCACATCATTGTTGCTTGTCCTTAGTGGCACACTGTCACAGTACAGATATATGTATCTTATATCACTGTATGGGAATTAGTGCACGTTTATAATTACCGTCACGCATAATTATAAGTGTCAACTATACTGGAATCAGCACTATTTATGTTTATCTATTTATTTCTGGATTGTAATTGGTTACTTAACCTTAGATCCCAATAGGGTAGTGCCATTTCCCCACTTTTTTATATAATCTCCACGGTAACCTTAGGGTACAAGCTGGAGTTTCAGGAATTTCCTTCTCCTCCTTTTCTCAGGTCAAGTGTCCCCAGAGATCCAGAGAAGAAGCAGTCGCTCCTTCTATCGTTAGAATGACGTATGTCGCAGGAGGTCATTGTGGTAGTTCCCGCGGAGGTTCAAGGATTGGGCTTTTATTCCAATCTTTTTACGGTCCAAAAATCAAATGGGGGTTTCAGACCCATTCTGTATTTAAGGGATCTGAACCAATTCCTAAGGATTCAATCCTTCTGCATGGAATCAATTCGGACAGTAGTTTCCACCCTGCAAGGAGGAGAATTTCTGGCATCGATAGACATCAGAGATGCATATCTGCATGTGCCTATTTTTCCCACTCATCAGAAGTTTCTGCGCTTCGAGATAGGAGGGCACCATTTCCAGTTTGTGGCTCTGCCCTTTGGGATAGCCACTGCACCTCGAGTGTTCACAAAGGTCTTGGCTCCTCCTCTGGCCAGATTAAAGGCGCAGGGTATAGCTGTCGTAGCATACCTAGACGACCTGCTCTTGATAGACCGGTCAGTAGCCTCCTTGAACGGAAACTTGAGGACCACAGTCAGGTATCTGGAACACCTGGGTTGGATCCTCAACCTAGAAAAGTCTTTCCTAAAACCAGTAAGAAGAGTATTTAGGTCTGATCATAGATACAAGCCAGGAGAAAATATTTCTACCTCAGGCAAAGATCACTGCTTTAAGAGAGCCGATTCTGGCAGTCAGGACCAAGAAGGGTCCTTCTGTCTGCCTTTGTATGAGGCTACTAGGGAAGATGGTGTCTTCAGTTGAAGCAGTTCCCTATGCTCAGTTTCATTCAAGAATGCTGCAACACAGTATTCTGTTGGCCTGGAACAAGAAGGTTCAGGCATTAGACAGCCTCAATTGGTGGCTAATACCCGAACACCTGCAGAAGGGGAAATCCTTTCTATGGTTACCTGGACGGTGATAACAACAGATGCCAGTCTGTCGGGTTGGGGAGCAGTTCTGGAACAGACTGCGGTCCAAGGGGTATGGTCCAAGACCGAGAGGACCTTACCCATAAACATACTGGAGATCCGTGCGGTATATCTAGCCCTAAAGGCCTGGACTATCAGGCTACTGGGATGCCCGGTCAGGATCCAGTCCGACAATGCCACAGCAGTGGCTTATGTCAATCATCAGGGAGGCACCCGGAGCCAAGCTGCTCAAAGAGAGGTGAACCAGATCTTAGTCTGGGCAGAGAGGCACTCGGCAGTTTTTTATTCCAGGGATAGAGAACTGGCAGGCGGACTATTTAAGTCACCAGCGGTTACTTCCAGAGGAATGGACTCTGCATCCCGATGTCTTTCGGAACATATGCCAAAGATGGGGAGTCCCATGTAGATCTCTTTGCATCCCGATTGAACAAAAAGATAGACAGATTTGTGGCAAGGACAAAAGATCCTCTTGCATGCGGGACGGATGCGTTGGTGATTCCGTGGCATCGGTTCTCACTGATTTATGCATTCCCGCCTATTCTGCTACTGCCACGACTCCTTCGCAGGATCAGGCAGGAAAGGAAGTCAGTTCTTCTGGTGGCTCCTGCTTGGCCCAGAAGGACGTGTTATGCGGAAATAGTAAGAATGACGGTGGGTTCCCCGTGGACACTACCAGTACGACCAGACCTGTTATCTCAGAGTCCAGTGTTCCATCCTGCTTTACAAACGCTAAATTTGATGGTTTGGCTATTGAAACCCACGTTCTGAAGAGTCGTAGGCTTTCAGGTCCTGTGATATCTACCTTGATCAATGCAAGGAAGCCAGCTTCCAGAATGATTTATCATAGAGTCTGGAGAGCTTATATATCCTGGTGTGAATGCAGGGATTGGCATCCCAGAAAGTATGTGATTGGTAGAATTCTTGATTTTCTACAATTGGGGTTAGAGATGAAGCTGGCCTTGAGTACTATCAAGGGCCAGGTCTCGGCCTTATCAGTATTATTTCAATGGCCACTTGCTTCGCATTCTTTGGTCCGAAACTTTATGCAGGGGGTGACGCGCCTTAATCCTCCGTTAAGGCACCCTTAAACCTCTGGGTCTTGAACTTGGTTCTGTCTGTGTTACAGAAACAGCCTTTTGAACCAATATGTCAGAATCCTTTGGTCTTGCTGACAAGGAAGTTAATTTTTCTGGTAGCCATCTCTTCTGCTAGAAGAGTATCAGAATTAGCAGCTCTTTCCTGTAAAGAGCCTTATTTGATTGTACACAAGGATAGAGTGGTTCTGCGCCCTCATACTAGTTTTTTACCGAAGGTGGTTTCAGATTTTCATCTAAACCAAGACATTGTTCTACCTTCCTTTTTTCCAGATCCCTGTTCTCCGGAAGAAAGATCACTACATTCCTTGGATGTAGTAAGAGCAGTTAAGACCTATCTGGAAGCGACTGCTCAGATTCGCAAAACGGATGTTTTGTTTGTGCTGCCAGAGGGTCCCAGTAGAGGGCAGGCAGCATCAAAAGCTACCATTTCTAAATGGATTCGACAATTGATCATTCAAGCTTACGGTTTGAAAGAGAAGATTCCTCCGTTTTCAGATCAGGGCACAATCCACAAGTGCTATTGGTGCTTCTTGGGCATCACCGGGCCTCGATGTCTCAGATCTGCAAGGCCGCAACCTGGTCTTCAGTCCATACATTCACCAGATTCTATCAGGTGGATGTGAGAAGGCATGAGGATATCGCCTTTGGGTGTAGTGTGCTGCAGGCAGCGGTACAGGGTCTTCAGGTCTGATTGCACCCTACTTGGTTGTGGGTCCCCCCCCTCAGATAGCATTGCTCTGGGACATCCCATCAGTAATTACTGTGGCTCTGTGTCCCGTGATGTTCGAGAAAGAAAATAGGATTTTTAAAAACAGCTTACCTGTAAAATCCTTTTCTTTCGATGGACATCACAGGACACAGAGGTCCGCCCCTCTTCTAATACACTATATTGCTTGGCTACAAAACTGAGGTATCCCTGCAAGGGGAGGGATTATATAGGGGGTTGAACTTCCTGGTTAGGGTGTGCCAGGGTCCAATCACCAGTGATACCTATATAACCCATCAGTAATTACTGTGGCTCTGTGTCCCGCGATGTCCATCGAAAGAAAAGGATTTTACAGGTAAGCTGTTTTAGAAAATCCTATTATTCTGGGTCATAACAAAATAAAGAGGAAGGCAACGCTGGAGAAACTGCTGAAATTTGAGAAGCCTTTGTACCCCAGGGCAGACATCAATAATTTTACAGTCAAAATTGGTGGCCTGAGGAGTCCATATAATAGTGAGCACAATCTGGTCCAGGACTACAAGAGATCAGGAACAGCAGCAGATGACATATCTGTCCCCAGGCTGTGGTCATACAACAGCCTGCTTCTTTTGTCAGACCAGACTGAACCAGAGCCATCACTCTCTCTTGTCTTCCTTAGACGCTTCCTTCCAGGCTGTGGCTCTGGTGCTGGAGTTGTGGCAGGAGGTGGAGGAGGAGGACCATGGTTGAACTCACAAACGTGGCTTTGGCTTGTGAGTTCGCCCCTCAACCCCTTATTTGGGGCTTGTAAGATGACTTCCTCACATAAGAGGCAGTGGCCTTCCTCCATTTCCAGCATTTTGCAGGCTGTCATGTAGGCATAGTCCTCTTGAACACTGGGGGGGTTTCTGGGGGCTGCAATAGCCTTCAGAAATAGGCCAATTGCTGCCTCCTTCAGGTTACTCCTCTTCCTGGCACTTTTTTGTGGAAGGCCAAAGGGGGGGACCTGGCATTCGGGCAGGCTACTGGGCCCGGCCACCTCCTGGCTGCCACTTACCGCCGCCACCTCCTGGCTGCCACTTTCCACGGCCTCCTGGCTGAGACTTTCCTCTGTATGAAAAAGGGACATAGTTTTAGTTTTTTTGGTTCTTCAATCACACACAATTTTCAGCTCATGACCATTGCAAATTGAATGTTAATAAATAGAAAAGACTATCATTCTGACCCCAGCATTTTTCATTCTTGTCCCAATCATTTGTGGCCACTACTGTCTATTGATATGTAAAACACTTTATAAAATCAGAAATTAGTTATCAAAACTAACATATATTTAACATCATTAATTTGACAAACAGAAATATTTTGAAGAATGCTATACCTGACTCAAGCTGGGCTCCTCCACATGTTGCTGCCTGGGAGGCCCAGGTTGGTCGTCGGAAGCCTCAGCTGGGGGGAAGGAAGCCTTGAAAGAAAGACTGGAGAGTGATGGCCTGGGTTCCGTCTGTTCTGCCAGAAAATGCAGTCTGTCATAGTACCACAGCCTGGGTACATAAATGTCATCTGCTGCAGCTCCTGATCTCAGGGAATCCTGGACCTTCTTGCGCTCCCTATTATAAGTGCTCCTCATGCCACCAATTAGGGCCTTCAAATAGGGGATGTCTGCCGTGGGGATCACCGGCTTCACAAATTCCAGCAATTGATCCAGTGCTGCCTTCCTCTTTGGTTTATTGTTATAAAACGAGTGGTTTACCTGCCACAGACAGGGCAGCTCCCTGTACATATCAGTGAATATGGGGATAAAGTCCTCATCGGTGAATAGATCTGTTTTCTCTGCAAGACACAACACAAGACAAACCCTAATGTCAGGCGAAACCCTCCTAATCTTGACCCAATATAGTCCTCAATCTATAAGCAGTATAGGCCACTGATGCACCAACTTAAAATTGTACTTTTGTTATAATGATCGTCGCTTCCATTACTTCGTCCTTCGCTCACAGATCATACGTACGACACACGTGTGTTACGCTTTCTATACACTGCGCATGCGTGAAACTCCGCCCGCCCCTGACGTTCTTTGTAGTCTATTCGCCGCCCCTTCTCTTTCAGCACAGTGGGAGAAAACATGGTGGAGAGACAAAAGGTGCATGTTGAGAAGAGCAGCAGCGACGAAAGGCTGGAGCCCCGAACCTCACGATCCCGGAGGAGATTGAAGGCCTCAAATATGTCCTTTGTAGAAATGGTGGACATCCTGAAGAGGGCCGACTACGACGGGAAGCATGGACCTTACCCAAACCCAAATGTGAGAAAGGCCAAGATGCCAAAGTTGTGAAGAGTCTGCAGTGAAATTTTGTGGTATGGCGATCCAAGGATCAACTGAGGAAACGCTGGTCAGACCTCAAATTGAGGGAGCAGGATCAGTACAGAAGAATCAAGAGAGTGCTGCAAAAAAGTAAGTATTTTGTTGTGTGTTCCTATTCTTCTTCTTAACGTTCGTGGTGCCCCATGTGCTTTTCTTTACTGTTGTACTTTTTTTTTTTTTACTTTGATGTTCATGGGCACAGTAATCGGTCGTAGGAAACATCGTTTGTTCGCCCGCTTTAAGATTTTTTTGACTGATACAGGTTAACTACATTTGTTTATGCCTTTTTGTATTAAAATAAGTTTGTTGTCTAGATGGGTTTGTAACTACAATGAAATGTAAACTTGATTCTGTGTAAGGAGAGGACACTCAGCAGCTGTTTACACAAACTTTTTAGGGTGTCCCACACAGGTGCTCCAGTGGATACTATAGGGATGTCTCCATGTGTGATACAAAAAAGGGAAGTATTCCAGATTTAGAAAGGAAATAAAATGTTCTTCAGCTTGGAATTCTACCAAAACAATTGTACGACACTTCCAAGCAATGTTTCATATTCCTATTTCTGCCCTCCAATATCTGTGTGGTAAGTATACCTATTTTTTATTCACATAGGGGAGAAAAGACTCGGGACATCTGAGGACACCAGGAACCCCCCACCTCCTAAAGAAGGGGAAATCCCCACACCACAAGCAGAGGATGTGGAGGGAGAGGTTTATGAAGTGGGGGAAATTGTCACCACAACAGGTGAGTGTCTCAGACCACAGCTTCAGATAAGAGATCTATGCCTGCATGTTTATAATATAGGGTTTTTTTTTTTCTTTTAGGTGATGTGGATGTTGTGGAAGAAGAATCTCATTTCAGCAGTGAAAGTGCCCAGATCCTCATCTGGGAGATAATGGGGTGCAATCGTGATTTAGAAAAGATAAAGGAAAACATCAATGATGTTCAAAATAGAAGAACATCATTGATGTTTTAGGCAGAATATAAAAAATAACAAAATTGTACCGTTTTATTGTGTATTTTTGAATTAAAAAAAAAGTTGTAAAGTATTTGAAAAGCCAAATTTTGAAGATGCACACAGTGTGTCAACATGTGCTACCTGCCGTCAGGGGATATCAATGTACGTGTTTTGTGGGTGCAACCCCTTCCTCCCAACTCAATTAGGTGAGAGGAAAGGTTGCACCCCCAAAACACGTCCATTGATCCCCCAGGATGGGAGCTAGCACATGTTGACATTAAGCATGGGACCAGGAGGGAAATCCCCATTTTGACTCTCAATTTGTGTGCATCTTCAAAATTTGGCCTTTAGAGAGGTGACCACCCCATCTGATGAAGGCAATATCAACACATTTTGGACATACTAATGTCTGATATTGCCTTTACTTTATCAAAGTTGAACTTTGTAAGTTCCTGAGTTGTGTATCTTATACTTTGAAACATGCCTGTTTAACCAAAAAAAGGATCTTTACAATGTTAAAAAATATATACACCAAAGATGTTGGTTTGTTCAAAAACCCTTTTCTAACACACATGTGAATGTGCTTTGAGTAAAATGTTTTCTATTCAACAATGTGCGGCTTCTTTCAATGCTCTCTATCAATTTTTGTAGTAAGTTGGTGTTTACAGTGACAATGGGGGTTATTTATTAAAGGCAAATCCACTTTGCACTACAAGTGCATTTTCAGTGCCGTTTCATGTGCACTTTTAAGTGTTGGAGTGCAAAGTGAATTTGCCTTTAGTAAATAACTCCCACAGTGCTTTCTAATTTGCCACAATCACGCCATTTTCATGACTCCACAAAATTCATTCATGGTGCTGAAAATGATGAATATTTTTGTCAGTAATACATTACATACATAAAAAAAACAAGGTGTGTGTAGCAGACCCACAACATAATAATAGTTCGCTGAAGAAGAGATTGTCACCTCATGTATCAAATAATGTATAATAATAATGTAATGTATCAAATAAATTACATTTGCACTATTGAAGAAAATGTCCAAAAAGAAAAGCGCATTGGAGAACCTAGAAGACAGCTAAAAGAAACTCAGGCAGTAAATCAAAGGAAATCTTCTTTCAGTTTAAGTTCAAAATTGTTGATAAAATGTTTCTTAAACCGTTTCTGGCATATCAATGGCCCCCCTACCCGCAAAGTACTTGACATACTTCTGTCTTACTTCTTGGGCGCTTTGGGGGGGCAAGCCAGGACGGCCAGCTTCAAGCGCCATCTGGGTTTCTTCTTGAAGTCCAGCCTCAGGCACAACTGAGGCCACATAGTTCATTGAATTTCTCCTTTAAATAGTTGTGTAGAATGCAGCATGCAAGAATTATCTGGTTAAGTTTATATTCCGCCATGTTAATTGGCGTAAGGAATAGGCGGAACCGGCTGGCCATTATCCCGAAAACGTTCTCCACCACTCTTCTGGCTCTGGCCAGACGTTAGATATAAACCCTCTGGTCCGGGGTGAGGGTTCTCATGGTTTCAAAACGGTCGGCTGGTCAGAATGAACTAACAGAAAGCCCTGAAAAACAGAAAGGCCGGAGCTGAAAATCAGAAACGAGCGGACAAGAACGCACTGAAAAACAAATACGTAATAGAAATACGAACCCACAAGCACAAAGCGAAGAGCAGTAACGATCGGAAAAGCAGGAGGCTGAAAAGCGCGAATCGCCTGTCACCAAACTTCTACTAACACGAGATTAGCGGAAGGAGCCCAAAGGGTGGCGCACTTGGTATTGAACTCCCTCTTTCTAGTGCCATTGTACGTCGCCGCGTTCTTGACGTTCACAAATTCCGACCAACTTTGTGTGACCGTGTGTATACAAGACAAGTTTGAGCCAACATCCGTCGGAAAAAAAGCATGGATTTTGTTGTCGGAATGTCCAATCGTGTGTACGGGGCATTAGAAGCTCGTCATGTGCAGTGGAATCAGAGTAAGTCATTTCAGTAAAGGAGTGGAGCCTGTACAACTGTGAAAATAAAGTTAAAACCAGACTTCAGCTTTTAAAGAAGTCACCAATAGTCAATAGTCAATTCTAATAGTCACCAATAGAAGTCTCCCATATTTCGTCTCCTACAGGTTACCATTAAGCATGTATTATATCTTGCAGAGTACTAAGGATTTCCTGTGTTCTTAAAAGCCTCTGTGCAAGCTGGTATATTATTGAATGAATTTTGCTATGTACAGTATGTGCTGCATTCACCCATCTGCTGAGTTTGAGTCAGGATCTAGCAGCACACATTTTCTGTGATGGATAGGCAGGTATCTTATTGCCCATTGTGCTTGGTGAGACATCTGGCAATTTATAATTGGCTGCAGGATGACCATAGCTAAGCTTATACATTTGGGAACAAAGTGTGTGGGAGATATCTGCCCATCCTCATGCTCATGCTATAACAAGCACTTCCAATCACATGCAGTGCTTGTTAATGCCTCATTAAAGTAAATTACACCCTGATAATAGCAATAAAAGTTTAAAATCGTTAGCACTGCTTGCTTTTATTGAACCATCTGTGACCACCTTTTATACTACATATACAGTATACATCTCCTATAGAAGCTCATGTACGTGGAATTTTGTTTGCGTCTATGGTACTTTTTTTTTTAAGAACCAATGTGTATACTAAAACAGGTCAGAAGCAGCATTATGTAACTCCAACTTGCTGCAGCTCATGAGCAGCTTGAAGCAAATTAAAGCATATTAAGCAACTGTGTGTGTGACCCCCATTTGCTTGATGTAGGTCTCATTCTTTTATGTAGAAACCGTTGCCTCAATGGCAGAAATAGAATCCAGGGTGCAAGCTCTACAGAAAGACACACAAGGCCGTGTTCCAACTTTACAGGAAATGGAAGACCGACTTGCAATATTGCAGGGGAGGACTCCTTCTTCCACAACGACTAAGCCGGTATTTATTGTAATGTTTCCTTTAATGCTATGAATTAAAACAGACCAATCTTGAAAATTAAAAAACCCCATAGGCAATACTGTGAGCGGGTAAAGTTGATTGACATCAGTTTTTTCTAAACTTCTTAACTATGTAACAATATGTAGTTCTGCAAACTAGGTGACTAAATTGAATTGTGTAGCTCATTATACAGTAAAACAATACAAGTGAAAAAATAAAAGAATCAAATCTTATAATAGCAATGATGAATAATGTAAGTCATAAACATTGAAGTGAAATGTCACAAAATATGAGGCAACAAACATAAAAAAAAATTAAGTGATCCCAAAATATGCAAAAAAAATATTCACTCATATGAATATTATAATTGCAAAAAATAAAAAATGAAAAAAAATTCAAAAAATAAAGTCCCAGATTATTGTGACAATAGATGAAAAATGTCCATGCAAGTGAAACAACTTAACGCCGCGAAGAGAAAAGTAGAGGCCCTTCCTCCAAACAGGTTATTCACCCAGAGTGAGTATGTAGTCTCCTTACCCGCAGGAATGACCGCAATGGCGGCCTCACCAAGCTCAGGGAATTGGGTCTCCCAAAAACCTATACAGATGTCCCGATTAGCTGGGTCCTTATCACTCGGAGACATAAAAGAAAATAGCGGCCATAGTGCAGTATGTACTCAAATTTATTAAGATCAAGCAAGATTGCACTTACAGGATAAAGCTGATGTTGGCGCATTGTGTTAACAAAGATAGCGGCGTCTCCTCGAGCTTCCACGCCTGCTGGTTGCTGTATCATGGGTTTGATGATACAGCAACCAGCAGGCGGAGGAAGCTCGAGGAGAAATGGCAAGAGAGGGCCATGTGGCACGAGCCATCATGCAAGAGAGCCAAGAGCGATAAAGGGACAATTTCCCTTCTGTGTGCACTTTTAAACTCCAATCATACACCGTCAAGACCCAACCCCATTGCTAGCCCATCTAGGTTTTTGACGAATCAGAGTAGTTACGAGGCAGTGTCCAGCCTGCTGTATTGGCCTCTAGGGGCAGCATTCGTCCATGTATCATCGCTATGTGATCCGAGTCAACTTCAGTGATTGTTGGTCCTTTTGATCTTCTGTAGCCCACCTTCATCAATCATCCTGGCAGCCATGGATGGCCCTCTTTGAAGCTTGCTTGCAGAGTGCTAATCAAGGAATTCAATCTGATCACACCAGTTGGTCAGAAGCCAAGCTTTTGTTCAGCATCCTTGCTGGGGGCATGAATCCAATACCCTGCTGGATCAACGTTCAGCTTAAGTCACCTGGTTGTATCAGAAACTCCCGAAATATGATATTAAACCATGTTGCCTTTCAACAGGTTCAATGTGGAAAAATGTAAAATAATGCATTTGGGTGGCAAAAATATGAATACAATCTACTCACTGGGGGGAGAACCTTTGGGGGAGTAAAGGATGGAAAATGACCTGGAGGTCCTAGTAGATGATGGCATTGCATGCCATTGCTGAGGCTAAGCTGCTGCTAACAAAGCAAACAGAATATGACATATAATCACACACATAGGTTGGACTTGATGGACTTGTGTCTTTTTTCAACCTCACCAACTATGTAAATATGTAATATTGGCATGCATTAAAAAGGGGATTAACTCAAGAGATAAAGCGAAAATGCTCCCAGTCTACAAGACTCTGATCCGGCCTCACCTGGAGTATGCTGTCCAGTTCTGGGCACCAGTCCTTGGGAAGGATGTACTGGAAATGGAGCAAGTACAGAGAGGGGCAACAAAGCCAATAAAGGGACCTTAGTTATGAAGAAAGATTACAAGCACTGAACCTATTCTCTCTGGAGAAGAGACGCTTGAGAGGGGATATGATTTAAATTTACAAATGCCATACTGGAGACCCCACAATAGGGATAAAACTTTTCCACGAAAGGAAGTTTAATAAGACACGTGGCCACTCATCAAAATTAGAAGAAAAGAGGTTTAACCTTAAACTGCGTAGAGGGTTCCTTAATATAAGTGCAGCAAGGATGTGGAATTCCCTTCCACAGGCGGTGGTTTCAGCGGGGAGCATCGATAGTTTAAAACAACTATTAGATAAGCACCTGAACGACCGCAACATACAGGGATATACAATGTAATACTGACATATAATCACACACATAGGTTGGACTTGATGGACTTTTGTCTTTTTTCAACCTCACCTACTATGTAACTATACAATCCATTTTGTAGCTTCATCAACCACCGGACAGGAGAACTCAGACTGAAAAAGTGGATGATCTAATAATTCAGCTGAGAGACGAGGCCGCTATTGATCAGCAGTGGAATCCAGATGCTCAATCTCAAGGTAAAATAATTATTTGCCTTTTATATCAATGCTTTGATATGTCTGTAGTAGGAAAATGGTAATGCTCTATACATCAGAATTTTCAGTACTGCATTTGAATAAGCAACAATCTTTTCTGGTAAGAAAAGGATGGGGTAAATGGCGCTACCCTAGACTGGAGAGGGGTGTCCCAATCCCTTAATATATAACAATAGTGTACCACCCAAAAACTGGTGTGCTCTAGTAGTGATAGTGTTCTTTGTTAGAATCACATATACCACCGTATAATATGATACAAAGTGCAATGATACACACACTAAAAAAACCTTTCCCTGGAACATCGATTAGATGAATAATCCTAAATGTCCAAAAAATAACTAAAGTCCATCTGTGAAAAAGTAGCACCAATAAAACAAAAATAAATGTGTATATACTGTAAATAAAAATATGAGCTTTCTTAAATATATGTGTGAAAAACAACAGTTCATCAGTATGTGTATTGTCAAACGTTATATATATAATAGTCCCAAACAAGTGGTATGCAAAGTTGCTGTAAAAATTGCGAGGAACTCCAAAGTGACCAAGTGCTCAGCAGATCAGGTGACTCTTGTGCTCCCCCTTACGGGTCCCCACTCACCAGCTCCTGTTACCTCTGCAGGGGTGATTGGCATATGTGGATAACCATGAATGATGTCCCTTGGTGGCTCCTCCAGCTGATTCACCAGTACTTGGCGTAATTTCCCTTAATGGCTCCTCCAGCCGATCCACCAAACCAAGATAGCCAAAACTATCTCCTATTCAGCAATTCCCAGTCACGATTCCAGAGAATATTCAGTGAAATCCCAGGGATAGATCCTCATAGGGAAGAAATAGGGCTCCCATAGTGTAGTAAAGTGTAATTTATTTTAAAAAATCAGAATAAAAAACAAAAAAACCAAACTTCCCAACAAGTGGGTAAAACACCCTTAACAACTGCTACAGTCTACGGTCGATACAATGTATGCAGGGGCCGGCTCAAAGCATGTGCGCCAACTGCGTTCCAGGCTCCCTTCTACCGTACCGGAAGTGACATGAGTGCGTGGCTCCGCTCCCTTTTCAGCAATCTTTTCTGCTCCCTTTTTTTTTTGAATATAGTGGGCTGTGAAGGTAACAGGCTAATTTTAAAAGAGAAGTATGGGCTTTAAAAAAACAAAGAAGTAATTCTGACCTAGATGACTGTAGAACTGATCCCAGCTGCAGCTGTCCCCCGCCGCCTCTAAGACAGTGAGCAATAAAAAAACGTTGATCGCTCAGTTCTTGGTCTTCATCTTGTAGAGAGCTGGTGACTGTCACTGGCGCCCTGCTCTCCCCACCAGCGCTCACTGGAGTTCTGGGCTGTGGAGGGGGTGAGAGTGGCTGGAGCAGGCTCTCAGTGCCTCACTGAGAGCCTAAGCCAACTGCCAGTGGAGGCATTTGGGTGGATCTCAACCATACAGTCAGGAACTATACTGTCTATACTTCTCCTTTAGGCCCATTTCACACTTGTGCAACTTGTACTGCGACTTGGGAGTGCACAAATGTCACAAATGTAAAGTCGTACCCCATGATTTCCAATGATAACCATTCATATCTGTGCAATTTCAAGTCGCGCCAACTTCAAAGTAGTCCCTGCACTACTTTGGTCTGACTTTGATGCGAGTTGAGGTCCTCAAGTTTACACAGGCATTCCCTAAAATCGCGCCAAAATTGCACCCGCAAAATTGCTGCAAAATCGTGCAACTTTTAAGTCGCAGCAGTGTGAAAGGGTACTTAATAAAGTCCAATGCAGTGCACAGTGAAGGAACCATAACACATTGGCACTCATCTTGTATTATTTAGACTGAACTAATCTGTTAAAATCTGATCTGTTATTACCACTTTTAAATTACCATTGCAATGTGTCACCACTTCAGAAAAGCCTCTGAAAGCTCAGGCGCTCTGTTATATGCATTTTTAAAAAAAAACTTTCTGTGCTTTTCTGAAATGCAGCATCCCTAGCACGCTTACACTGAGCAGTAAATCTTTTCTTTTTTCTTTTTTGTATGTATGTGTGTGTGTGTATACACATGTCAGTACACTGATCAGAATATTTTTGTTGTCTTAATGACTTTCATAACCGGTAACAACTATTATGAAACAAGGAGCAGGAATAAAAAAAGAAAAAGCTGTGTAATGACATGTTACGTGAATAAAAAAAGTCATAATAAAATAAACTTTTCTATTGTGTACTTTCCTGCCCCCCCCCCCCCCCCCCTGCTGCTGAAATAATTTAGTAATAATTATGCAAGCCCCTGTCTTTCATAATACTAAGTGCCCTGTACATATGTCTTATTAAAAAGATGCTGTGCTGTACCTGATTTCCTAGTGCTGCTCGGCGCTCACGTGACGGGCCCACTCTCTCCTCCTCCCGACTGACGTCAGCGGAGGATTCTTGGCCCCTCTCGCTCTAGCTGTCAGATCGGGAGAGGGGAGAGACGGCTGGTCACGTGAGCGCTATAAAATCAGGTCTAGGACAGCATCTTTTTAATAAGGCACATATACAGGGCACCTAGTATTCTGAAAGACAGGGGATTGCGTGATAGATGCTAAGCGGGTTTACAACCACTTTAAGGCTGAGGAGGTTAGTATATATCCACTGGAGAACCACTGTTTATATTGCATAAAACAGAAGTAATCTCAGATTTTTTTTTTGAAGCATTAATGTCCAAGTCCTCAAATATACTCAAAAGTCACCACTTTGGTTACTAAATGTTAGGGATATCAAAGTGGATGGAGATAAAAGCGGTAATTTGGGACCAGAAAGGTCCAACTTTGTCATAGGACCAGATCATATGTAACAAGCCATCATTATCTATTTGACATTTGTTGCAAATTGGTCTATCTCTTTTTATGCATTTGAAATTAAAGTGGTGTGGTGTGTAATAGATTCTGCGGAAACATCATGATGGGATGAGTTTACCTCTGGCAAATATAGTGGTATTGAAGAAGTCATGCCGATTTTTGTTCCAAGATATCTGAATAATTTTTATGCCATTGCTCTATATGCTTAGAGATGCTAGGGGACTTGTTTCCTAAGAGAAATCTTTAACCTAAATTTGGCCCTGACATTAAACCTGAACTCCAGACAAAAGCTGAATACACAGATAAAATACATACAAGGGCGCAGTTAAATCTCCCAAAATAGTTGTAATTCTGTCCATCCAGTCTTGAGATTTACACAGCTCAGTCACATAAGACAGTCCTGCCTGGCGGGGAGGGGATGTGATCTTTCTTTTTTGTGTTTTGAATTTCACTTACTGAAACAAATAGGATATGTTTTGTTTTTTTTCCTACTTAAAATATCTTGTCTGTTCTAGGGTTGCACTGATACCAGCGAGTACAAGTGCCGATACTTTCAAGTACTCGCCGATACCGATAATCACTAATATGCAGCACTGATGGGCACTGATAGGTGGCACTGATGAGGCGTGGACTGTATCAGAAGTTTTTTATTTTTTTAAATTTTATTTTTATTTTTTTTACAATTCTTTCTCTTATTTGGAAGAGGGGGGGGGGGGTGGACAGTGTGGGTGTGTGTTTTTTTTTTTTTGTTTTTTTTTTTTTTTTTTACAATTTTACTCTTAAATATTTATTTATTGCAATGTTTCCTTTTTTTTTTTTTTTTTTTTTTTTTTTATCAACCCTGTTTTGTGGGTGGGTTTGGTGAGACATCAGGGGTCTAAACAGATCCCTGACCTCTCCCCTTTGAGACAGGGGAATGGACTGAGGACACAGATTCCCCAGTTTCTTTCTCTGCAGCCTCAGCTGCACTGAAGATGAATGGATAGGAGACAGCGGCTCCTGTTCATTCATAAACTAAAGCATCGTAAACACAGGTTACGATGCTCAGTTATGAATGGACAGAGTCAGTGATCACTGACTCTGTCCATTCGGAAAAGGAAGGAGCCGGTAAATGACACATATATACCGGCTCCTTCCTCTGCTCTCCATCCTGACAGTTCTGGGACAGGGAAGGGTAGAGGAGCATAGGGGGGAACTGGGGGAGCGCACGGAGGACATTGGGGGGCACCGGAGGAACAAAGGGAGGAGCGCACGGAGGAGAACACAGGGAGCACTGGAGGGGCAAAGGGAGGAGCTCATGAAAAACGGCAATGGGGGGGTGGGGGGACCAGAGGAGCACAGGGAGGAGGACACAGGGGGAACCGGAGGAGGACATGGAGGGGGGCTGGAGGAGGATACAGGGGACAGTCAGGGATGATCGTGGGGAGAGTTACAATCACTGATCTCCCTGTGTGGCTTTCAATAAAGCAGCTCAAAGCCGCGGGGAAAGAGGAGGAGAAGCAGCTGTCAAATGCTTTATTAAATTCTATACAGGGAGATCGATGATTGTAACACCCCCCCCCCCCCCAATGCCGCATCGATCATCCCTGACTGCCCAGGTATTGGATCAAGCATCAGAGCATTTGCACAAGTACAAGTTGTAATGCTTTGAGTATATCTATTAAGTTCTTGTGGTAAAACCAAGGAAGCTTAGACTTCTGAAGTGTATCAATGCTCTACTAAACAGAGAAAAATCTGCACATACAAACTGTAGGATGCACAATACAACAATACAACACAACTTATAGCTTACAAAATATACCTACAAATATAAGCATGTACAATATGTACACATTAAGTAAACTAAACAGTTACTCAACTTAGGGGTCAAGATGTCCTTCATAGTTGCTCACAAAAGTCCAACTCACAAAAGCGTCTCCAAAGTTATCCCGCTTCCAGGAGCCATGTCTTCCTCTTTGTCCTTCCAAACACATCTCTGTTGTCCAAACACATGTTTCCCAAGGCTTCATAGGAAACACCTTCTTCCTCCAGAACTTTAAAGGGAGGCACCTCCCTACCATACCTCAGTTTTTGTGTTTCCTCTGGCCCGGAGGGAACATCTTTGGGAGGGGAGTCAAGATCTCTTGGGTGCTCCTAAGGGACAGGGCTTCCTTCTCTTTTTTTCCTCCACTAGAGACCCGCTGTCCTCCTGTCCTACCCAGGCATCTGCAGCGGTAGTAATCAGGCTCCTCTTCCCCTCCTGGTGCTCGGTGAGAGCCGTAGATTCGGTGGCCCGCACAGTCCCAGGAAGCGGCTGCCGCCATGTTTTCCGGGGGTCGCGCCGGTAGCGACAGAGCACGTCACCAAGTCGCCGAAAACGTCATTTCTGGTGTGGACGCAGTGGGCAGGAGGGAGGACAGGCGCTGGTGCCTATTTACACTTCCGGTCCAGTGCAGAGGCACTATGGGAGTCCGGAAGCGACATGTGGAAAGCTCCATACCTGCTATGGAAGAGTCGGCATCTGCAGCAGTGGGGACAGGCACAGGCACCAGCAAGGCTCAGGTAGGAGGCAGCGGTTAAAGTCTGCCTTTTTCTCTTACCTTTTGGTTTTGGTCTCTCTCTCCTTGTTTCTCCCCCTAGTGGCAAGGGGCCTGTCTGGGCACTAGAGGCTGACTGGTTTGTTCTTAGTGCACCTGTGTGGTGGTCCTTTTTAAATCAGAGACTCACTAAAAGGTCCCCTGGTTTTTTTTTTCCCCTTTTTGTCTTTCAGGCTAAAAGCTCTGACCCAAAAAAGAAATGTCCTTCTTGCAAGGCCAAAATGGGAGACAATTGGAAAAAAGCCCTGTGCAGGGCTTGCATCACTTCTTTAGTCAAGGAGGAATCAGCTTCTGTTTGTGATGACTTGGTTGCCTCTGTAAAGAAGGAACTATATGCCATGATTCAAACTTTTCGTGACTTTAGTTAATCCAGCTGCTAGTCAGCCATCCACTTCAGAGTCTTCCCAGGGTTCCCTTTCTATCCTGGTGGTGGAAGCTCTACCTGAAGACCCTTCAAGCAGAGAAGAGCAGTCCCCTGCTCCTTCCGTTAAAGACTCGGAAGAGGAGGCTGAGGTGGCCCCCTCCAAATTGAAGCTATCCCTAGAAGAGGTAGATGGGCTCCTTAAGCCAAGCGTAACATGAATAGCTTTAAGTGAAGAAAAGAAGGAATTCTCTCTTCATGACTGCATGTATGCAGGGTTAAACAAGCCTAAGGGGTGGACTTTCCGGGTCCATTTGGTCATTTCTGAAGCCATTACAAGAGAATGGCAGGATCCAGAGAGGAAAACCTTTTTTTCCCAAAGCCCACAAAAGGCGTTTTCCTTTTGAGGAGGACCCTTCTGCGGTATGGAATAAGGTACCCAAGTTGGATGCTGCCTTCTCCCAGGTCTCAAGATCCACAGACCTGTCTTTTGAAGACATGGGGGTTCTGAAGGATCCAATGGACAAACGCATGGATCTTTTGCTCAAGAGATCGTGGCAATTAGTCATGAGCAATTTAAAGCCAGCAATGGCCACAACATGTGCAGCCAGGAATCTAGAATACTGGATTAACTAATTAAAATCGCATATAGGGGCAGACTCCCCCAAGCAGGAGATTTTAGATTCTTTTCCTACCCTGATCTCTGCAGTGGCTTATATTGCAGATGCTTTGGCTGAAGCAATTTAAAATGTCAGCTAGATCCGCAGGTTTGACAAATGCGGCAAGACGAACTTTATGGCTAAAGACCTGGCCAGGTGATACAGCGTCAAAAAGCAAACTTTGTGGGATTCCCTTTTCAGGTGACCTTCTTTTTCGACCCTGACCTAGATAATATTCTAGACAGGACTGCTGATAAAAAAGAGGTCCTTCCTGGTCAAAATGAAAAAGCCGGTCCCTAAACGTCTTTTCGACCTCAAAAATCTCAAGAGCAAGACAGCAAGTTTCAGGGGAGAAGGAAAAATTGGTCCGCACAAGCGAATGGTAAAGGCGAAATTCTCTTCTGTCCTCCTACACAGGCCGAGAAATCACAATGACTCGTCCCTGCGGATGGGCGGAAGACTACAAGAGTTTCTTCTGCAGTGGTCAGGGATAACTTCAAATCCGTTTATTCTGACCACTCTCTCGCAGGGCTACACACTCGAGTTTACCAAAAGCCCCTCAAAAAAGTTTTTGATAACAAATACCCCACGAGATCCAGTAAGGGCCCTGGCCATGAAGTCCTCTCTAGAGGAACTGATACAACAAGGCGTAGTAATCCAAGTGCCACTAAAAGAAACCGACAGGAAAATTTCGATTGATTCTCAATCTAAAACCTCTAAAGGAATCAATCAAATACAGAAAGTTCAAGATGGACTCAATTTTCTCAGTCAGAAACAAACTGACGCCATGTTGCTTCATGGCGTCAATAGATTTAAAGGATGCATATCTGCATATTCCGATCTCACCCCAGTCCCAGAGGTATCTCAGGTTGGCGGTAAGGATGGAAGGCATGATTCATCATCTACAGTTCAGGGCCTTACCCTTCGGTCTGTCATTCTCTCACCGAATTTTCACCAAAGTGAAGGCAGAAGCCTTAGCTCCGCTTCGTCTTCAGGGAATCACAGTAATTCCTTATTTAGATGATCTGCTATTTTTCGCCCCCTCAAGGGAGGAATTGCAAATCAAATTAGGCAGAGCACGCAGCCATTTGGAGTCTATGGGATGGATTCTAAACTTCCAAAAGTCTTCCCTAGACCCAGCTCAGAAGATTTGGTTTCTAGGGTATGTAATCAATTCTGTGGATCAAAAGATCTTTCTTCCTTTAGAGAAGGACAAAATTCACAATACATTGTCGATACTGCAGACCAACCAGCGTCTGACGATAAGACAAGTCATGTCAGCTTTAGGCAAAGCTACACTTCAGGTGTCTGCAGACTTTTCTCCTGAGATCATGGGATCACAAATTGGAATCCCTAGAAACAGAGGGAAAAATTCCAACTCAGTTACAGAGATCACTATAGTGGTGGAAGAGGCAGGATACCCTATCGGAGGGTTTAGTCTGGGCTTTTCCGGTCGAGAAAAGACTGACAACCGATGCCAGTTCCTGGGGTTGGGGGGCCCACCTAGGAAAGAGTTTCACTGGTCCAGGAAAGAGGCAACAAGGTCCTCAAACTGGAGAGCGCTCAAGGCGATCGACTTAGCCTTGAAGTCATTTGCTCAGGATCTTCACTCTCAGCATGTTCAGATACTAACCGGCAATGCCATGGCTGTGGCTTAGATAAACAGGCAAGTGGGTACATGGAGCAAGTTGCTGCAAGTACTAGCCATGGATATTCTTCGGTGGGCAGAGGGACACTTGCTGTCTCTATCAGCAGTCCACCTAGAAGGGACTCTGAACAGGATGGCAGATTTCCTGAGCAGGAACCCCATTCAAGAAGCAGAATGGTCACTGAACCCCAGAGGTTTTCACTATGATTGCCGAAAAATGGGGGCATCTGAAGGTGGACCTGTTCGCCTCAAAGGAGAATTCTCAGGTTCCACAATTCTTTTCCCTAAACAATCATGACGGATCACTGGGGACAGATGCTTTGGCGTATCCATGGAAATAACATCTTTGCTACGCTTTCTCCCTATTCCAGTCAATTATGTTTAATATTAAGAAAAATTCAGAAGGAGATGGTACCAGTCATCCTAATCACGCCCTTTTGGTCAAGAAGGGCCTGGTTTTCAACCGTTATGAGAATGGCGGTCAGACCTTATTGGCATCTGCCCCTCAGGCACGATCTCCTGTTACAAGGCCCGGTAAATCATCCAAAGGTGGCCACTCTGGCGCTCACGGCTTGGTATCTGAGGAGCAGCTCTTAATAAGTAAGGGGTTTTCCAACCGGTTACAACAACGATTACAACACTAATGTCAAGTAGGAAAAAGGTGACAAGGGACATTTATTCCAAGGTCTGGAAGGTTTACAATACATGGTGTAATTCATCTGCCCAGGACCCAGGGAGTCTTGCTTCCATTCTAGAATCTTTTTCAAAATAGAGCTGACAAGGGGCTAGTGGTTAGTACCCTGAAGGTGCAGGTTGCTGCGCTAGCAGTGTTCTTAGAAAAATCTGTTGCCTCAAATCTACTGGTAATCAGATTTTTTAAGGCTCTTACGAGGTCTAGACCATCACCACTTAAGTCTTTCCCTAAATCGGATCTGTCGGTAGTCCTGCAGTCTCAAACAAGGAGTCCCTTTGAGCCTTTGAAAGAAGCACCTCTCAGATATCTCACTTTTAAGACCGTGTTTCTGATTGCCATTGTCTCTGCACGCAGGATCAGTGAGCTAAACGCTCTTTCAATTAAGGAACCGTATTTGTCTATTTTTCCAGACAGAGTTATACTTAGGACAGACCCAAAATTCTTACCGAAGGTAGCTTCAGTGCAGAATCGTGCACAAGACATTGTACTTCCAACCTTCTGTCCTAACCCAGCAGGGGAAAAGGAGACTTTTTTCCACATGTTGGATGTCAAGAGGACTTTGTTGTGTTACTTGGAAAAGACAAAGCTCTTTAGACGTTCAAAATCACTCTTTGTGCTATTTTCAGGCAACAGAAAAGGTTGCCAGGCTTCTAAAGTTTCTTTAGCAAGATGGCTGAAATTATCCATTTCAGAGGCTTATTCGCATGCAGATCTGTCTCCACCAGCAGGCATTTGTGCACACTCCACCAGAGCACTGGCGGCCACTTGGGCAGAGAGAGCTGGTGCCATCCCTGAACAAATTTGCAAGACGGCAACATGGTCAAGTTTTCACACATTCGTGAAACAATACAGGCTGGACCTCACATCTGCTAGCGATCAGGCGTTTGGCAGAAAGGCCCTGCAAGCTGTTGTCCCATCCTAAGGGTAAGTCTCTGTTATCCTCAGGTGCTGTCCCGAAAGACGCCTTGGGAAAAACCAAGTTAGACTTACCGGTAACTTGTTTTCCAGAAGTCTTTCAGGACAGCAACATCCTGCCCTATTGTATTTAATATACTATGCTGTGACTAACGTATGTGTTTATGTGTTCCAGCCGGGGCCGGAGGTTCTCTTCTGCAACTGAGGTATGGTAGGGAGGTGCCTCCCTTTTAAAGTTCTGGAGGAAGAAGGTGTTTCCTATGGTCCGGTGGGAGGAGTCACTATCAGTTGCTGTCTTGAAAGACTTCTGGAAAACAAGTTACCGGTAAGTCTAACTTGGTTTTTCTTTCCCACTCTCCCCAAGCCCCTCCCACCCATTTCCTGCATACACCATCTTCCTCTGCTCAGCTCCAAAACCTATACATCTGGTTTATTTACATATCAATGGAGGGGAAAAAGGCCTCTGTAAACATATGCTCTTACTAAACCTAACTCTATATTATTGCTATCAAGAGAATACAAATGGCCATAGCAACACACAAGTACTCGTCCAATGGTTGGTATTGGCACCAATACCAATACTATTATTGCCGCAACCTTATTCTGTTCCTATACTTTGCTATTCTGTTAGAATTCTGCTAAAATTAATAGTGATGCTATGAATAATAACTATAATAATATACACAATGCTCACAGAAGCAACAACCGAACAGTAACCATCCAGAAATGTCTGCTATTAAAACATATTGTGCATGGCCATAGCAACACATACTGTACCACCTCTTGACTTTATAGGATAATCTAGGAAACTTCTTAAAGCCTTTTGTCCAGGAAAGGGGCGAAATAAACCTCCCGTATTGTAAATGGGAGGAAAAAATTCCCTTTCGACCCCCATCTGGGCGGTCAGACTTTTGTTTTGTCCCTGGAAGGCTGCAACATTACTTTTGAGCAGGGTTAACAATGTCTTTTGGCAGTTTGTAAAGAAAGTCCCAGATGAAAGTCCCAGATGAAAGTCTCTTGTCCTCTTGGTCATAAGGAAATGCTCAGATGAAAGTCCACTCCAATTCAGCCACCTTTCCTCAGGATCTCTTCTGGTCTGCCTCCTCCCATCCAGTATGGTCATCTGCTCTGCCTGCTCCACCTCTCGATGCTCAATACCTGAAAGAGTAAGAGACAAAGCACATTATATGTTCTTTCCAACTGTGCCAAAAACATAGCTCACTGCTCACATTTCTCTATCTGCCCATTTCTAACTGCAAAACTATTGTAGGGTGCCCACTGTTGCCTTGAAACACTTTCACAGAAAGGCATTGACTTCCAACACAACAAATAAACTTGCATGTCTCTCCGTGCTGTCCCGGGAAGCACACAGGCCTGCTGTTGTCCAGACTTCACAGCATGGCACATTTTTGCAAAATGCCCCATTTTATGGCAACAGAAATACGTATGCACTGTACACACGGTCGGATTTTCAGGTTGTGTTGTCGGAAATTCCGATCGCGTGTGGGCTCCATCTGACTTTTTCCGTCGAAATTTCCGACACACAAAGTTTGAGAGCAGGATATAAAATTTTCCAACAACAAAATCCGATTGTTTAAATTCCGATTGTGTGTACACAAATCTGACGCACAAAGTGCTACGCATGCTCAGAATAAATTAAGAGACGAAAGCTATTGGCTACTGCCCCGTTTATAGTCCCGACGTACGTGTTTTACATCACCGCATTCGGAACGATCGGATTTTCCAACAACTTTGTGCGACCATGTGTATGCAAGACAAGTTTGGCCCAAAATTCGTCGGAAAAAATCCGATGGACTTTGTTGTTGGATTTTCCGATCAATGTCCGATCGTGTGTACAGGGCATTAATGTGACTGAATCTACCATTCCCAACCATTTGCTTCCACTTCTTAAACAATGCTGGTGTAGGAATCCTATCTATTTCCTCTCTAGGGACCCCCACCCCGCTCTTACCAAACCTAACTCAATATTATTGCTATCAAGACAATACAAATGGCCATAGCAACACATACCATTTTTGTTTTTTTAAGCGTATCAATGCTTTACTAAACATGGAAAAATCTGCACATACAAACTGTAGGATGCACAATACAACACAACTTATAGCTTACAAAATATTCCTACAAATATAAGCATGTACAATATGTACACATTAAGTAAACTAAACAGTTACTTAACTTAGGGGTCAAGATGTCCTTCATAGTTCCTTGCTCACAGTCCAACTCACAAAAGCGTCTCCAAAGTTATCCAGCTTTCGGAAGCCGTGTCTTTCTCTTTGTCCTCCCAAACACATCTCTGTTGTCCAAACGCACGTTTCTTTCCAACTCTCCCCAAGCCCCTCCCACCCATTTCCTGCATACACCAACTTCCTCTGCTCAGCTCCAAAACCTATCCATCTGGTTTATTTACATATCAATGGAGGGGGGAGAGCCTCTGTAAACATATGCTCTTACCAAACCTAACTCTATATTATTGCTATCAAGACAATACAAATGGCCATAGCAACACACAAGTACTCGTGCAATGGTTGATATTGGCGCCAATACCAATACTAGTATTGGCGCAACCCTAGTCTGTTCCTATACTTTGCTATTCTGTTAGAATTCTGCTAAAATTAATAGTGATGCTATGAATAATAACTATAATAATATACACAATGCTCACAGAAGCAATAACCGAACAGTAACCATCCAGAAATGTCTGCTATTAAAACATATTGTGCACTCCCATCATTTTACAGTACTTTTCACCTTCACCCAGTGACTGGACAGTGAAAGGAGAAGCAGCACAGTGGTGAGATCCTCTCTGACAGTCTGCTTTCTCATCCAGTTAGCATGCCTCTTGTCTTCTGATTGTGTCCTTATGCTGCTTCTTCCTCCCACTTTCTGAGCTGTGCAGCCCAGGGATGCAAGAAGCTGATACTACGTTAAATTCAGTTACTTGCTATCGCTTGCATTAGAAAATACATTTAATGATGAATAATGATTACAGGGTAGCATTACTTTGTGTCTGTTTGGAGTTCAGCATTAACTTTTATATCCACTGCCTGTTTTACAGTTCAGACAACTCAAGTTCAATATGATCTCCCCATTATCCATTCTAGCTACTCTCTGTGTAGAAGTTCACTGAGCAGTCCCTCATATAGACATATAGACATGATGGTACTATCGCCCAATCTGTAGTTTGTTGGGAAGTAGTAATAGACCTCTTCCTTTATAGTTTTCTTACTTAAAGGGGTTGTAAAGGTTCATGTCTTTTCACCTTAATGCATCTTATGCATTAAGGTGAAAAAGCATCTGATGATTACCGGCCCCCCAGCCCCTGGTTTACTTACCTGAGCCCTCGAAAGTCCCGTGCTCGATCCCGAGCTCAATCATTGCCCGGGCTTCTCCGGTCTTCTTGGCTCTTCATTGGAAAGATTGATAGCAGCCCATTGGCTCGCACTGCTGTCAATCAAATCCAAATGACGTGGCCGCCGGGGGGCGGGACCGAGACATACACTCTGTGTCTATGGACACAGAGTGTAAGACAGGAGCACGCCCACAAGGTAACCCCCCGGGAGAGCGCTTCTCCCAGGGAGTTATCTGAGACGGGGAGGAGCTAGGGGAGCCGCCGGGGGCCCCAGAAAACGCCATTCGGGGCCACTCTGTGCAAAACAAGCTGCACAGCGGAGGTAAGTATGACATGTTTAATATTTTTAAAAAATAAAAATCAAACCTTTAGTGTCACTTTAAGTGGGTTTCCCAAATTTAGAAAATCGACTACTACGGTACTTATCAAATCTAGTTTTGTTAAATCCTTCTTTCCCAGGAGCAGAGAAATTACCAGCAAATATGGGGACAGGTCAGCTGGAATACATTTGCTATGAGACCTAGGAGCTCTCCTTTTACTCTCCTTTTTGGGCAGTTTCCCTAATTCTATGCATATGTGAATATCATGCTTGTCCGCAGGGGAATTCTGCTTCTGATTCAACAAGTTCTCTGCCTGATGTAACAACAAAAAAATGAGAACTCACCTGCTCCATAAATATAACATCCTCCAAGTCTGTCACTAAAGTGCTTACTCAATTGTACATGGTGCCAACCAGATTAGCACACCACCATCCTTCACACTCTCTGCACTGCTTCAGGGATTGTAATAGCAATGGCGATGCCATGCTCACCTGGTGGACCTGCCCTATGCTAAACTGATTCTGGATCAAAGTGTTCAAAGTCTCTTGCACTAATTTTAGAATGCAAGATGCACATAATCATAACCCAATTTTCTGCTTTTGTCCGTGATGCATTGTTTTTATGACAACAGGTTACCTACAATACTTATGTTAACAGTGAAAATGTATTGGAAATCAGAGAAAACTCTATGTAGCTGTATTCACATAATGGAAGGAAGTCAGAAATGCACCATCTTTATAGTTCTGCTAGTTATGTATAATCTGAAAAGCAAGTCCACCAGCCAGGATTTGAAGAATGGTCAATTGCTATGTTGATGCAGCACACATTAAATTTCCATTCAAGCAAATCTGTGATAAACTCAATTAAAACAGTATATACTTCAGTTCAAACCTAGCTTAGCCCCCTACTGAACCTCCCTGTTGGTCAAAGTTGCTTACTATCACATTAAAGGACCAGTAGGGAGGCTCAGAAGGTAGAAAAGGGAGAGACCGAGTTCAGCTGATGATCTCTACTTTTGTTTATTTAATGATTATTACAGGAATTTATATAGTGCTGACAATTTTTAAGCCGTTTTTTTACATGTTGAACAGTTATAACATTGCCTGCCTTCAAGGAGCTCCTAGTCTAAGGTCCTATCTCACATGAATAGATACACATACTAGGGCCGGTTTAGATAGAAACCAGTTAACCTACCAGGAGTGTGGGAGAAAACCAGAGTACCCAGAAGAAACCTATACAACACAAGGAGAACATGCAAACTGCTGGGATTTGAACCGAGGACCCCAGAGCTGCAAAGTGCCATTGCACTTTTTTATCATTTGTTCAGTCTCTATTGCCTGAAATGGTTACAGATTGACTTTATGCTAACCTTGTCTTTGCACACTTTAATAAAGTATGTAATTTGTGTGTGTATGTATATATGTATATGTATATATGTGTGTGTGTGTGTGTGTGTGTGTATATATATATATATATATGTATGTGTATGTATATATATATATATATATATATATATATATATATATATATATATATATATATATATATATATATATATATATATATATATATATACAATTTTTTTTTATTTTTTTTTACTAATATTTCTTAATCTACTTTTGCAATACAGACTTCAGTGTACCACCTGTTAACAATCTGAATAAAGTCGATCAAGTAGACAGCCAAAATGACATTAATCATGAACTAGATGCAGAATATCTAGAGCAGGAGAAGGACCGGATTTTAAGAGAAGCTGCCGCAGAACTGCAGGATGAGAATACCAGACAAGAGAAAATGCTGGAAATTGCAAAGAGACTTGCAGCACTACAAGGCAAAGATCCTGACAAAGGTAACAAACCCTAAATTGCCAATTGTTTGTCCTGTTGAAAATACATTTTTTGTGTAGTTGATTTAGTCCATGTGCTTTTTAAAGCAGAACTTTACCCATAACAACTTGATAAAAATAATGTTCTTTAGCAAGGAGCATACAGTCCACATTAACAATTCTGCTACCAAAATTAGTGTGTGCTGTAAAAAAAGCCTCCAGCGTTGTTCCCGTTTCTTCTTGCTGGAGGCTGCCATTTTGCTGAAGCCCTTTAAAAGTGAAAGTGTTTCTTCTCCTGCTTCCCATCACCACCCCTAACACATTCAAATATGTTTTTGTTTTTTTACGGGGAGCTGGTAACTTTTTAACAGGTACCTACTTCCATTTCTTAATTTCTCCCCTAGGCAAGAAATACATTACTCACCCCGCTGGACATGTACCAGGAAGCTGGAGGACCAGAGGGCTCTCTGCGCTGCGTGATCTCACACAAGCACAGTGCCGAGCCGGCTGTGATTCCTTAGGAAGCCACAGCCAGCTCCCAAATCAAAAATGAAGGCACCAAGGACCCAATTACTTCCTATTACTTGTTCCATTAGTCCTATGCAAGATTAAATATACTATTTTTAAATGAATACATAACTGAATCAAATTGTGTTTTTACAGTTGTTGAGAGTTTGGTTTTAGTTACACAATTTCTGCAAAATGTCACTTATTTGTCAGTTTCAGTTTGCATTTTTTTATTTTACAGTAACTGTGGACAATATCAAACTGCCCGACAGTGATGAAGAAACAGAGGAAGAAGGTATTCAGAGGATCCTGAAGCAGGTGAGACTCTAAACTCTCTCAGCCACTGGCTAATTCTTGGCAATACTGTCCTCCAGACAATATTAGGAAAAATCCTGAAACTGATTAGAAAATCCACTAATGTTCACAGTTAAATGTGATAACCATGTCAGTGTGCAGTTCCTCTGGTGTTCTTCATTCTTTGAAGTTATCACTTCTTTTCCTACCTGCCTTTGGGAAGACTACCCCTGAAAGTCATTAGTGCTGATATATATTTCTGAACAGGCTGCTAAAGGATCAGTGGTATCTCCAGCTTTCATATTTAGGGGGGGCACATGGGGGGGCAGGGACAAAAGTAGGGGGGCTATGAAACGCGATATATAATATCCCTCAAGAATAGAATGCACTCCAGAGGTCTTGTTTGAAAGAGAGACTTTAGCCGAACATTGCAGCTGCAGGCAGCCACTTGGATTCAAAGAGTGTAATTGTTCTTTCAATGTTGGGCTAACATACATGCTCATCAATGATGCTTATCAGTGCCACCTATCATTGCTCCTCAATGCCACCTACCAGTGCAGCCTATCAGTGCCCATCAATGCTGCTTATCAGTGCAGCATATCAGTGCTCATCAATGCCACCTATCAGTGCCCATTAGTACCTTCTCTTCAGTGCAGTCTATCAGTGCCCATCAGTGCTACGCATCAGTGCCACCTATCAGTGCTCATTAATCCCACCTATCAGTGCATCCTATCAGTGCTCATCACTGCAGCCGATCAGTGCCCATCAATGCTGCCTATCAGTGCCACCTATCGGTGTTCTTCAATCCCACCTATCAGTGGCCATCAATGCTGCCTATTAGTGCTCAATGCCCATTAGTGCCGCTTATCCGTGCTCATCAATGCAGCCTATCAGTGCCCATTAGTGCAGCCTATTAGTGCCACCTATTAGGGCTCATTAATGCCTCCTATTAGTGCCACCTATCACTGCTTAACAATGCCGGCTATCAGTGCCCACCAGTGCAGTCTATGAGTGCTGCCTATCAGTGCTCATCAATGCCGCCTATCAGTGCCACCAATCATTGCTCATCAATGCTGCCTACCAGTGCAGCTGATCAATGCTGCCTATCAGTGCCCAGGGCCATCAGTGCAGCCTATCAGTGCTCAATGCCCATCAGTGCCACCTATCAGTGTTTCCACCTATCGGTTTTGACGTTGCTGGATGCCAGGCGGACCTAGCAACTAGTGGTCAGGAGTAGAGTCAGGTGGGGAGCCAACATTACACAGCTCAGTCCATCCGTCCCCTGCATTCCAAACTGCTCCCAGTCCCAGTGTCCGTTTGTTTTAATTGGGGGGCACAGTATAATGTTGGGGGGCATGGCCCCCTCTGCCCCCCCCCCCCTCAGTGACACCACTGTACGAACTACTCAGGAAAATCCGATCACAGAGGACCTTATTTATTTAAATGTCTTTAATATGTATTACGTCATAGTAATATTACATAGCCTGTATTACATCATAGTAATCAATCAGATTGAAATGTTTTTTGCTGGATGTCATTTGGCTGTGCAATGTGTTGCAAAAGCTATATAGATATGTGCTGTATTCTCCATAATTTCTCTGTGCGGTCTTTCACCGCTTGTGGAAATTTTCACAGCTGGCTGAGGAAACTGCTCTGGATGAGGCAAGTGGCTACAATATTCCCCCTGAACATAGAAGAACGGAAGATACCAAGGGAAGCATTCAAGTAGCAAATAAACTTCCTTCATCCCGCATGGTATGTTTTAAGTAGATTTAAAGTAGTACTAAAGTCATGATCACTATATTGGGTAAAGAGCATTGATCACTGGCTCAAATCGTATTAGTATTGTTGAAATATTTTTTCTTACTTTGAAAATGTGTTCATATCCTCAGTGCATCTCTATAGATGTAGCTGGTGCTTTTTAATCTTTCCAGCACTTCATAACAGCCAGTGTGTGTGGGGATGGTTGAAAAGGGTGATTGCAAACTATACTTTCCATGATACCTTTCAGTGTCCCCAGGCACTGCATTTCTGTTCCATCTGAGCTAAAGTGAAATACCAGTTCCTGGAAACAGTTGTTAAGCAACTGATCAGGACAGCAAAGCTAAAGTCTGCACCATCCAGAGGCCAGCAGGGAGGAACTTGCTTATCTAAAAGATGCCAGGGATGTGTTACTTTATTAGGGGTCAAAATAAATAGAGACGACCTTGGCCATGTTTGGATCCTAGTCCAAATCTATGTGAGCATGTTCACCAGGAAGCTGTCGCTATTCTGGGCCACTCATCTGCGGCTGTGGCATTCTCTGCCCTACAACCACACTATACAAGGCCTTTATTGCCCCCCAGCAACTGTTGTCAGGTTGTTCCTTCATTAGGCAATTTCAATACTGCATCTAATACAGATCTATGAAGTCACTGTTTTTTTGGAGTCCATCCAAGTTTTATCTTGTGTTGAGCCCTGATGAAGGGAGAGTGGTGTTGCCTCCGTAATGCATCGGCTTTTTTTATATGACTTTTTTTATTAATAATTAAAATTATTTTGGGCTGATTGGGTCTGGCACTCCTTTCTGTGTTTTGATAAGTGTGGCTGTGGGAAATACCTTGGCCTCTTATTATTGGCCCACTACAGTGACCTCTTTCTGGTTTGCTCTCTCACATGGGTTTGGGCTAAGATGGGCTCTCAGTACATCTGATTGGGTAGCTACAAAGAGAGATATTGAGATAGAAGAATGATTTGTAGACACAGGAATAAAGGAGACAAATGCAGATGGGGATCTTTGAAACCATTCTAAGGTATTTATGGGGACTAAATATTAATCAAAATTTATTCTGCTATAATAACCTGAAGCTAAATTAATATCTAGTGAAGCACCTATAGTTGTGTATTTCTAGCATCCCTACGCTTAGAATTTGTTCTGTTTTCATTGATGCAATATAGGCAGGATAATTTGGGCTAAGTGAAAAACAACTCAATGGTTTTCCATCCCTTCAAACAGTAAAGTAAAAAGGAGGAGGGGTGGGAAGGGAATGGGGGACGGGGACAGGGAAAGGAGGGAGGGGGGGGGAGAAAAGGACTGGGACCAACCCTCCTCAAGGGGTGGGATTTTAAAGGAAAATTGACTGAGTTGTGTAGATGAGCATAATGAGCAATCAGCTAAAATAATTGTATTTATTGAAAAGCATTGTAGAAAAATATACACAATACATGAGAAAACATATAATAGTCCAGTAGTGACATCAACGGTTAATACGTGACTTGAGCCAACATGTTTCGCAAATAGGAATTCGCTTCATCAGGGCTAGGCACGATGCAGTTAATGCGTTTACACTGTATAGACAAAAGATCATCTTAGATCATGAGGTAACTTAACATCTCTTAACAAATACCAAAAATGACATACAATAGCTCACCTACTATAATTTCAGGACTGGGTTAAAATCACCGTTTAATAGACAGCACCTGCGCAGCCGGCCGGTATGAATTGTCACTGGGTGCCAGATCCCAAAGTGACAGTGCCTGTAGGAGAACTGGGCCACGCATTCAGGGGGTTAAAGCAGGAACCGCTGCTGAAAATTCAAGATAGTATAGCTATCAGAAAGCACCAAAAGTGATTGGTAAGTCAATCTATACTACCAATGGTTAGTCATTATCAGATTGATTGTGTAAAAAATCATCAAAAAAGTATATGGTGCCTCATTTTAAATATAAAATGATATCACTAATGCAGGGACCCAGCGCAACATTCCCTTTTTTGGGGTTAAGTATACACATATATATAGACGTTTTTCCACGGGGCAAGGCCAAAAATACATGATAGCATAGCTAAAAATCCAAAGCAGACAAAACAGACTAAATGTATCCCCCAATGTATAACCGAAAAGCCGGTGCAGGTATAACAAATGTAGTATCTAATATAAATAGACTCACCATTGGAAGTCAAAAAGGCGAGGGGGGGGAGGAGGCCAAAGCTAGTGCCCGCAGGATTGTATTGTGATGGAGAGTCCGGGCGTCCGCCCGTTCACGATGGATGGCCGCAAGATGTGTCTGACAGACAACATCAGCGCCTCCATCTTTAAATGCTGTAGCCCTCCCGGAAGCAATAAGGTCGAAATGACCTCCGGCATTGCTTCCGGTCCGGGTGTCCCTGCCATGGTGCGCGCGCATCCGCGGAGCGGACGCAGGCGCGTTCCACCTCACGTGGTGCGCGCGCATTGCCCACAGCGCGCAAGCGGCGTCATGGGCAGCTGGGGGTGGAATAAAGGGAGGCTCCACCCCCTGGGCAGGGACATCCGAATCCTCCCACAAAAATGCCAACATACCCGGCCAATTGCGGGGGCGCTAGAAAATGGTGCGGAACAACAAAAGAAAAATCATAAGATAAATCACAAATCGTAAAAAATGAGAAAAATATATATATATATATATATATACACATGTCGGTCAGGAGGACCGATTATCTTACAATAGTCATGTAAATCTATTTAAGCAATAACAGAACAGCAGAAAAATAGAAAGTATCTGCATGGAAAGAGATTGATTATTAAAAAGATGTCACCCATACAGGTTTTGGTCAATTTAATTATGCAATTGTGTCATATATGGGAGATAGTGATGAGTAGTGGACCTGACTGATAGTGAGTCATTTAGAACGTCTTGATTATAATAATAAAGAAAACCTAAAATAATTATTTCTGAGTTCCAAAAGTAAGTAGTTATACACTATATAAATATATATAGTGTGTTATGTATCTAGCGGGCAGGTACAGTTAAGTATCCACCCAATTGTAACAACAAGTGGTAAGTGGTAGGGCAGAAATGAATGGCACATTCGTAGTTCAGGTTGGAATCTAGTCAGGTGAAAGTTATTAACACAAAATCTCATACCTAAGAAGTATATATGAACATTATATACCCATACTAATGTTCATATATACTTCTTAGGTATGAGATTTTGTGTTAATAACTTTCACCTGACTAGATTCCAACCTGAACTACGAATGTGCCATTCATTTCTGCCCTACCACTTACCACTTGTTGTTACAATTGGGTGGATACTTAACTGTACCTGCCCGCTAGATACATAACACACTATATATATTTATATAGTGTATAACTACTTACTTTTGGAACTCAGAAATAATTATTTTAGGTTTTCTTTATTATTATAATCAAGACGTTCTAAATGACTCACTATCAGTCAGGTCCACTACTCATCACTATCTCCCATATATGACACAATTGCATAATTAAATTGACCAAAACCTGTATGGGTGACATCTTTTTAATAATCAATCTCTTTCCATGCAGATACTTTCTATTTTTCTGCTGTTCTGTTATTGCTTAAATAGATTTACATGACTATTGTAAGATAATCGGTCCTCCTGACCGACATGTGTATATATATATATATATATATATATTTTTCTCATTTTTTACGATTTGTGATTTATCTTATGATTTTTCTTTTGTTGTTCCGCACCATTTTCTAGCGCCCCCGCAATTGGCCGGGTATGTTGGCATTTTTGTGGGAGGATTCGGATGTCCCTGCCCAGGGGGTGGAGCCTCCCTTTATTCCACCCCCAGCTGCCCATGACGCCGCTTGCGCGCTGTGGGCAATGCGCGCGCACCACGTGAGGTGGAACGCGCCTGCGTCCGCTCCGCGGATGCGCGCGCACCATGGCAGGGACACCCGGACCGGAAGCAATGCCGGAGGTCATTTCGACCTTATTGCTTCCGGGAGGGCTACAGCATTTAAAGATGGAGGCGCTGATGTTGTCTGTCAGACACATCTTGCGGCCATCCATCGTGAACGGGCGGACGCCCGGACTCTCCATCACAATACAATCCTGCGGGCACTAGCTTTGGCCTCCTCCCCCCCCTCGCCTTTTTGACTTCCAATGGTGAGTCTATTTATATTAGATACTACATTTGTTATACCTGCACCGGCTTTTCGGTTATACATTGGGGGATACATTTAGTCTGTTTTGTCTGCTTTGGATTTTTAGCTATGCTATCATGTATTTTTGGCCTTGCCCCGTGGAAAAACGTCTATATATATGTGTATACTTAACCCCAAAAAAGGGAATGTTGCGCTGGGTCCCTGCATTAGTGATATCATTTTATATTTAAAATGAGGCACCATATACTTTTTTGATGATTTTTTACACAATCAATCTGATAATGACTAACCATTGGTAGTATAGATTGACTTACCAATCACTTTTGGTGCTTTCTGATAGCTATACTATCTTGAATTTTCAGCAGCGGTTCCTGCTTTAACCCCCTGAATGCGTGGCCCAGTTCTCCTACAGGCACTGTCACTTTGGGATCTGGCACCCAGTGACAATTCATACCGGCCGGCTGCGCAGGTGCTGTCTATTAAACGGTGATTTTAACCCAGTCCTGAAATTATAGTAGGTGAGCTATTGTATGTCATTTTTGGTATTTGTTAAGAGATGTTAAGTTACCTCATGATCTAAGATGATCTTTTGTCTATACAGTGTAAACGCATTAACTGCATCGTGCCTAGCCCTGATGAAGCGAATTCCTATTTGCGAAACATGTTGGCTCAAGTCACGTATTAACCGTTGATGTCACTACTGGACTATTATATGTTTTCTCATGTATTGTGTATATTTTTCTACAATGCTTTTCAATAAATACAATTATTTTAGCTGATTGCTCATTATGCTCATCTACACAACTCAGTCAATTTTCCTTTAAAATCCCACCCCTTGAGGAGGGTTGGTCCCAGTCCTTTTCTCCCCCCCCCTCCCTCCTTTCCCTGTCCCCGTCCCCCATTCCCTTCCCACCCCTCCTCCTTTTTACTTTTCTGTTTTCATTGAGTCTTGCATGAGGGAAATCCAGTATAAAGCTGCAATTGCTCTATTTTTGAAATGCTAGGTCCCTGGCTTCAGTGATTAAAAAAGTAATAAAGCAAGGGAAAGCCAGGCAACTTATAAAGAGGTCAGTGATGTTAGAGCTCATATTTCTTTTTGTATAGATTTCCTTTAAAATAGTGGCCACTGGATGGCGATCAGTAACAGAAGCTGCTGTAGAAAACCTCATATGCAGTGGTTTGCCATTATGTGTAGACAGTGTCCGAAATGTAGCCACCTGTGTTGTACATAAGCACACAATGTAACAAATGTATTTTCATATTTTTAATTTATGTTATTGGTGGTTTTATTTTTTTGCTTCATATACAAGTGCTATTCACCCATGTGCTCTTTTTTTCCATTTCTGGAAGAAATAAAATCTTCTAAATTGTTTTACAACTCGTAGCTCTGGGAAATAACAGGTTCATGTGCATGACATATAGTAATTAAAGTTTTGGAGATTAGAATACCCATACAGGAAGATTTCCTTCAAAGCAAGTCACTTGCATAAACTGTGAAGATTACCGGTAATCTGCAAGTCCAGCTGTGTTTGTTTTACTAGTACTTGATGTGCTATGACCTAAATGATGGAAACATTTATAGACACACTCCTAAATTCCTCACTTCCACTCTGTCTAGCCCCCCACCACACATACACCTATTTCGTGTAAACCCTTTATCCCAAAAGAAAAAAGAAAAGTAAATGTTACTGTAACTGCTTGTGTGAATGCAGCATGAGCTGGAGTTTGGCTTCAATTTGTTAATGTATCTAAATTTGCTAATACATCTAACACTCTTATCTGCCCAGATTAGCAGCTCTGTTGTGCCACCACATCTAATGATTGCCAAGCTGCGATATATTACATTTTTGGTTTTGGTTTATTATCGCTTTGAAATGATTATTTATTTTCACTTTCCGCCTGCTTCCCTATTGTGAACAACAAAGCTGCCTTCCCAATAGTATACTATTAAGCAGTGAAACCAAAAGGGGGAATGTGCGATAAATCAACTTAAACATGGTGAACAACAATAAAAAAAATCCATATAATAAAGTCCATAAATCAACTGTCATGATCCCACACCATAAAAATGTGATCTTAGATTTGAAGAGTGCTCCGCCAGAAAATCACCTAGACCCCCACCAAAGTGAGAGGTGCCCACTCACCGTAGCTCCAGTGACCTTTAAACTAATAAAGGCAAGTAAGCACTTTGGGATTTTGATTTGGCACCTCAGAATCGGTCACAGTCTTAGTTCTCCAGATATTTCTTAGTCTCCCTCTCTCTCTTCGATGACATCACCACCATAAACCAAAGAGATACTATGGTGTAGTATGTTTATTCACCATATTAAAAGACATCAAAAGTATTGCACTCACATATATGTGAGCCCTGACTCGGCACAAATGTATACTACCTTGTGTTTTAATTACCATCTCGCTTCTGCCTCACGGGATCGATGTGGGTTCCGCCACCAGGAAGTCCGGGACGGACTTGATGTCAGATATAACCGGAAGTAATGGCGGGTGGAAGTATCTTTTTGGTTTTATGGTGGTGATGTAATTGAAGAGATGGAGAGAGAGCGGGAGACTAGGAAATATCTGGAGACCTAATGGAAGACTGTGATCAATTCTAAGGAGCCAAATCAATATCCTGAAGCGCTTACTGACTTTTATTCGTTTAGAGGTCACTGGAGCTACAGTGAGTGGGCACCTCACTTTGGTGGGAGTCTAGGTGATTTTCTGGAGGATCACTCTTCAGATATAAGAAGATCACATTTTTATGGTGTGGGATCATCACGGTTGATTTTATGAACTTGATTATATGGACTTTTTTATTATTGTTGCATCATGTTTAAATTGATTTAGTGCACATTTCCCCTTTTGGTTTCACTGTTTAATAGATAAGATTTGGCTTGGTTTATATGAGCAACAGACAATTCCTATCTCATACAGTGGCAGTTTTTTTCTTGCCACAAAACTAGAGTTGGTTATTTGTATTATTATAGAAGTTATGAAGGCATAAGGTTTTTATCTTAATGCATTAAGATGAAAAAACTTTCTGTGTGTAGCAGCCTCCCCAGCAACCCCTAATACTTACCTGAGCCCCATCTCTGTCCAGCGGTGCCCACGAGTCCCTCGGGCTGTCCGAGACTCTCCCTCCTGATTGGCTGAAACACAGCAGCTGCGCCATTGGCCCCTGTGGCTGTCAATCAGAGTCAGTTAGCCAATCAGAATCTATCTGAATGGACAGAGGGAGCTGTGACTCAGTTCGGGTGCCCCCATAGCAAGCTGCTTGCTGCGGGGGCACATGACAGGAGGGAGGTGCCAAGAGCAGCGAAGATGGACCCGAGAAGTGGAGGATCCGGGCTGCTCTGTGCAAATCCACTGCAACAGGATAGGTAAGTAAGTATAACATGTTTGTTACTTATTATTATTTTTTTAAACAAGACTTTACAGCGACTTTAAGGCCCGTTTCACACTTATACGACTTGTCCCACGATTTTGTACTGCAAAATCGTATGACAAGTGATTCTCCATGATTTTCAATGACTACCATTCATAATGGCACGACTTTAAGTCTTGCCGACTTGAAAGTGGTCCCTGCACTACTTTAGTCCAACTTCCATGCAAGTTGTACTCCATAGACCTCAATGTTAAACCCTCAAGTAGCATGCAAATCATACCTGAATAATATAAACACGTTTTCAGTACGACTTTGTAAGCACAAGCCTCACACCATGTACAGTACCTGACCGCGAGATGACCTGACCATGTTGATGAGGACAAGGGCCTCTTCCCGACAACCCTGGCCGTTGGTTGTCGGGGTCTGCGGGCAGGGGGCTTATCGGAATCCAGGAGCCCCCTTTAATAAGGGGGCCCCCAGATCCCGGCCCCCTACCCTTTGTGAATGAGTATGGGGTATTCACCTAGGGAAAAAAGTGTCAATGAAAAAACACACTACACAGGTTTTTAAAGTAATTTATTAGGCAGCTCCGGGGTTATCTTCTGACTTCAGGGGTCTTCTTCCAACTTCGGGGGTCTCTCCGGCGTCTCCTCCCGGTGTCCTGATCTTCTGCTGGCTCCTCTGCTATCTTCTGCCGCTCTTTTGCTAGCGGTGGCCCGGACTTCTGCCTTCTTGTCTTCTTCCCTCTTCTTCCGATGTTGACACAACGCTCTCTCCGGCTGGAATGCTCTCTGAGCGCTCCGCAATGGACTTATATAGGCGGTGACCCCGCCCCCTTATGAGGTCACGGTCCCGGGGCATGCTGGGAGTGTGCCGTCCTAAGGGGGCGTGGTCAACATCACCCAGTGACCACGCCCCCTAAAACGTCACAGTCTCAGCATGCCCAGGGACTTTGACGGCATAAGGGGGCAAGTTATACTCCATAGACCTCAATGTTAAACCCTCAAGTAGCATGCAAATCGTACCTGAATATTATAAACACGATTTCAGTACGACTTTGTAAGCACAAGCCTTACACCTCACACCATGTACAGTACCTGACCGCGAGATGACCTGACCATGTTGATGAGGACAAGGGCCTCTTCCCGACAACCCTGGCAGTTGGTTGTCGGGGTCTGCGGGCAGGGGGCTTATCGGAATCCGGGAGCCCCTTTTAAGGGGGCCCCCCGATCCCGGCCCCCTACCCTTTGTGAATGAGTATGGGGTATTCACCTAGGGAAAAAAGTGTCAATGAAAAAACACACTACACAGGTTTTTAAAGTAATTTATTAGGCAGCTCCAGGGTCTTCTTCTGACTTCAGGGGTCTTCTTCCGACTCCGGGGGTCTTCTTCCGACTTCGGGGGTCTCTCCGGCGTCTCCTCCCGGTGTCCTGATCTTCTGCTGGCTCCTCCGCTATCTTCTGCCGCTCTTTTGCTAGCGGTGGCCCGGACTTCTGCCTTCTTGTCTTCTTGTCTTCTTCCCTCTTCTCTTCTTCTGATGTTGACACAACGCTCTCTCCGGCTGGAATGCTCTCTGAGCGCTCCGCAATGGACTTATATAGGCGGTGACCCCGCCCCCTTATGAGGTCACGGTCCCGGGGCATGCTGGGAGTGTGCCGTCCTAAGGGGGCGTGGTCAACATCACCCGGTGACCACGCCCCCTAAAACGTCACAGTCCCAGCATGCCCAGGGACTGTGACGGCATAAGGGGATGGGGTCACCGCCTATATAAGTTGCATCAGAGCGTTTAGAGAGCATTCCAGCCGGAGAGAGCGTCGTGTCAACATCGGAAGAAGAGAAGAGGGAAGAAGACAAGAAGGCAGAAGTCCGGGCCACCGCTAGCAAAAGAGCAGAAGATAGCGGAGGAGCCCGGCAGAAGACCCGGAGAGCGCGGATAAGAACTGGAGAGACCCTCGAAGTCGGAAGAAGATCCCCAAAGCTGGAAGAAGACCCCCGGAGCTGTCTAATAAATTACTTTAAAAACCTGTGTAGTGTGTTTTTTTTTTTGACACTTTTTCCCTAGGTGAATGGGTAGGGGTACCATGTACCCCATACTCATTCACATAGGGTGGGGGGCCCGGGATCTGGGAGCCCTCTTATTAAAGGGGGCTCCCGGATTCCGATAAGCCCCCCGCCCGCAGACCCCGACGGGTTGTCGGGAAGAGGCCCGTTTCCTCATCAACATGGGGACAAGGTGCTTTGGGGTGGGGGGGCCCGCAGGGCGCCCCCCTACCCCAAAGCACCCACCCCCCATGTTGAGGGCATGCGGCCTGGTACGGTTCAGGAGGGGGGGCGCTCGCTCGTCCCCACCCCTATTCCTGACCGGCCGGGTTGCGTGCTCGGATAAGGGTCTGGTATGGATTTGGGGGGGACCCCTACGCCTTTTTTTTGGCATAGGGGATTCCCCTTAAGGTCCATACCAGACCTAAGGGCCTGGTATGTCCCTGGGGGGGAACCCACGCCGTTTTTTTATTTAAAATTTGGCGCGGAGTTCCCCCTCAAGATTCATACCAACTACTGTATGTTTTCATTTGTTAATGCCAAAGTTGTGGCAAAGTCGTACAAAGTAGTACTGCTCCCAAATCGCGGCAAAATAGCCACCGTGGTAAAATCGCGCGACTTTGAAGTTGTGTAAGTGTGAAAGGGGCCTAAGTCCATTTTGGGTGAGACTAGAGAGGGAGGTCCCAAGCATGGGCATCGCTTTGTATATGCCAGAAACAATAAAGTTTACTACGCTGGAGATTTTGGTGTGAAGACAGTCCCTTTTCTGTTTTGTACAGCCTCACAGAAACGGAATGAAAAACAGCACCATTCACATGCTCCTGTCAGATACACCGGCTGATTAAAACACTACTGCTGGGTCACTGTTAAGAGTGCGTCAAGCCCATCCATATAGCCACAGTTGTTTCCCAGGACCACACACCAATATAGTGAATCACGAAAAAAATGAACACTAAGTGGCTTCAGCTGGCTCTCCACCCATCAGGAAAGCCCCTCTAACATTTTACCGATAGAGGACTTAATCATAGAGGCCTCTATGGTTTGTTATTCACTTTATTGGTGTGTGGTCCTGGGAAACAATTGTTGCTATTGCTACATCCTGTTTCATTTGTCATCATTTTTAAGTCCTTTGCCCCATTTTAGATCTGTGTGCTTTGGGTTATTCACTTTTCATCATAATTTCACAGCATAAACTACCTGCACAGAATCCGCCTGATAGATCCACAGCTGTAAAAGCACAAGTAGCAGATAGCGATGAGGAAGAGCTGCCCTGGTGCTGTATCTGTAATGAGGATGCCGTCCTGCGCTGCCACGGTTGTGATGACGATCTGTTTTGCAAGAGATGTTTCAGGTACTGTTATATCCATTATCCCTATTTGAGTTTTGTTTACTGGAAGTGAATATTAAATGTCACATTCTGATTTACGTTCTTGGCTACTGAAGTCATCACTGTTAGGGCTCATTAACACAGGTGCATTGATCAGTACAGCCTTGCAGAGGACCATGTTTATCCACCCAGCCAGGACAGGTGGTCTGTGCAGTTGCATGCAGCCAGCCTGTTATGACAGGCTGACACTCAGATCTTCACTGATCTTCCTGCACATTCCCGAGCGTACGTCAGTGCAGGACCAATGCATGACTCTCAGCAAAATCTGCCTGTGTTCAGAGTCGTGCTTCCGTCCACCAAAGATGTACTCAGTGATGTGCTTGAAGATCTGTGACGCTGTCAGCCTGTCATTGATTTTAACTGGCTTGCTGCACGGACCACCTGGCCGATTTAAACATGGCCCTCTGCATGGTTTTATTGATCAGTGTGTCCATGTGAATAAGCCCTTAATAGATTTTTTTAATGCAAAATTAGTGTTAGTAGTGCTTCCAATTTTTATCAGACAAGTAACTTGTATTATTCATTTTACTGCTATTTTAGGGAGGGACATGATAAATTTGACCAGAAGGATCATCAGACATCCATATATCGCCCACCTCAGAGGAAAAAAGGGAGATAATATTATTTACGGTTCCAGGACTTCATCTGTGCTTTCTAAGAGATATATGTGTCTTCTGTTCCTTATGCAGTATTGTTCTGCTGTGTCTGTAACCTGAAAAATGTTCACATATGTATTTATTTCAAGTTTCATTGTAACTTTGCTTTCTTTTCTGACATTGAAGTAATTCTTATTTTCAAAGAAACCCTGTTGCAAACTTGCTGTGTTTTTTTTTTTTTTTTTTTTTTTTTTCTTTTCATATTATTATTTAATTTTTTTTGATCATTTTTTTACTCGCTCTCATTGTGCCTTTGAACTTACTAGACAATTTGACTACTCTATAAGGGTGTATTCCCTAGCACAGCCCCCGTCTTTGAGTGTCATAGCCAGTTTCTTTTCTGGGAGTGTCTAATTACTCTCTATGCTGGCCCAGCTACTTTGTTGCTCTTTTCACTTTTCTACATAACCTTTTATTTAGCTGCTGAGGGAGGGATGAAGGGGAGTACTATAGAGTGTCAATTGAGTGATAGCACTAAATCTGTGGTTGCTAACATCGCATCCAAAATTGTGGAACTCCACATTAGTTTTGGGGCAATTGTAAGGTCTACATAAGGGGGGCTTTTACAGGTAAGTAACATGCATGAGATACTGTATGTTAAATGCACATATAGAATTGTGTCAAGATTTTTGTTGTAATAGATGGACTGGCGACAGGGTCTCTTTAACTCCTTGGCGCTAGCCGTACGCAAATATGCAGCCTCTCTGCGCCTGGTCCTTAGCGCCAAGGGGCCGCATATTTGCGTGAATTGCCCCAATACACCTGTGCCAATAGTGTGTGTGCTGCACGCTCCCAGCACAGTTGCCATCGCCTAACCGAAAGCTCCCGATCGTTCCTCGCGTTTGGGAGTTTTCGGACACTGTGACAGCCAATCCCAGTGGTCGTGATCTTAAGCCGCGCCCCGCCTCTTGGTGTCATAAACCTCTTAAAGGGCCGGGAGGCTGACACTCAGGTTTAAATTGTTGTGACACAAAGAAGGGCTTGACATGGAATGCAAAATCTTGAGATGTAAACACTTTAGTATGGGTCGATCTGGTTAAAATTGATCATGTGTATTGGCATTACTTACTCTAAGCGGTAGTAAAACGTTAAAAAAAAATGGTCCCCTGCAGGATAATAGCATAATGTGCTAGTACAGGTGCATCTCATAAAAATTTGAATATCATCAAAAAGTTAATTTATTTCAGTAATTCAATTAAAAAATCTAACGCTTATATTTTATATAGATTCATTACACACAGAGTGATTTTATTTCAAGCATTTTGTTCTTTTAATTTTGATGATTATGGCTTACAGCTAGCAGCCAGTGAAAAAAAATAAAATAAAATCACACACATAGGTTGGACTTGTGTCGTTTTTCAATCTAGCCTACTATGTAACTATGAAAACCCAAAATTCAGTATCTCGGAAAATTAGAATATTACAGAAGACCATTTAAAAAAAAGGATTTTTAATACAGAAATGTTGGCTTACTGAAAAGTATGTTCATGTACAGTATAGTATGCTCTCAATACTTGGTCGGGGCTCCTTTTGCATGAATTGCTGCATCAATGCAGCGTTGCATGGAGGCAATCAGCCCATGGCACTGCTAAGGTGTTAAGGAAGCCCAGATTTCTTTGATGGTGGCTTTCAGTTCATCTGCATTGTTGGGTCTGGTGTCTCTCATCTTCCTCTTAACAATACTTCACAGATTCTCTTTGGAGTTTAGCTCAGGCGAGTTTGCTTCCCATCAAGCACAGTGATACCATGATCATTAAACCAGGTATTGGTACTTTTGGCAGTGTGGGCAGGTGCTGAGTCCTGCTGGAAAATTAAATCAGCATCTCCATAAAGCTGGTCAGCAGAGGGATGCATGAAGTGCTCTATATTTTCCTTGTAGAGGGCTGTACTGACACTGAACTTGATAAAACACAGTGGACCAACACCAGCAGATGACTTGGCTCCCCAAATAATCACTGACTGTGGAAAATTGACACTGGACCTCATGCAACTTGGATTCTGTGCCTCTCCAATTTTCCTCCATACTCTGGGACCTTGATTTTCAAATAAAATGCAAAATTTTCCAGTCCCTGATTTGGGGATTTGTGCTTGGATTGCACACAAATTCTTGGAGGACAGAGAGAAGTAAATTGGAGCATACCAATAACTGCCAAGCTGCCTCAGGCCACACTCCAGAATTAGCTGTCCAGAATTAGTCTGTAATTATGCTCTGCATATTCAAGTGACTCGCACATTTTAAAATTTAGAGCAAAGTTTCATTAACATTTTGTAATCATTGGAAGATTTTCAGTGTTTTACTGATTATCCGTAAGCAGCGTGATTAAAATGTAGGATTTTTTAAATTTTTTTAGAGAACGGGGGGGTTAGAATCTCTGACAAGTGTCCCTTTTTTTAATTAACTGACCTTGTGTGCTGGTGACCATTGCCACTGGGACAGAATGTAATGGAAAATATCAATTTGGATTTTAGCATTAAACACCTGTTCTGGTGACAAATGTTATAAGCGTAACTCCACTTTTGTTGAGAAAAAAACATTCACCCCTGGGGGATCTATGTACATTGTGTCCATGAATCAGACTGAGACAGAAGTACAGTTAAATCTCACTTGTATAATAATAATAATAATTAAAAAAGGTACACTTTGTCAAAACATAGCCAGAGTTCAGGAACGGATAGTCAGACAAGCCAAAACATCAGGGAGCCAGAGATGAGCGTAGTAGAACAGCAAGCAGGATCTGGAGTCAGAAGGAATGTCAGCCAAGCAAGTCTTTAACAGGAACACAGGAGAGCATCTCTAGAGATGTGACAAAGGCAGAGATCATCTGGGCTGGACGGCTTAAGTAGGCAGGACTGACGAGCAGGATATCATCAATAGGTTAGTCACTGTGGAGAGATAGGTGCTGGCAATTAACCTACAGCTGAGCGGCCAGCTCAGAGAAGGAAGGGCTGAGCCCAGCCCTGACACATTGCTAGGATTATAATAACCTTTGTTGCAGATTCCTACCTTTTTGTTATTCTGAAGAAATCCCTGTGTGTTTTTCTGTGCCTCTGGGCTGAGTGGGTCTAATGGGAGTGGTTTCATAATTCTCAGTCAGCTGTGGCAGCTGCAGAGCACTAATTAGGAAAGCTGCTGGGCCTGCATCTCTTTAGACAGGTTCCTATTGGAAATATCACACCAAAAATCACATTTTTGTTGCAGGGGGATGCCTGAAATCTGACTTGTATCTTAGGCAGGTTTCTGGGAAAATTGGTGAGCCAATCACACAAGCAGGAAATTATGTTTCTGAGGAGTGATCAGTACACATTCTGTGTACAGAACAACTCCATGTAGCCATATTGCATTGCATTTATAGAAAGTTACAGCGGCTGCAGATTGAAAAGGAAAGGTAATTTTTAATAACATTCAATTACAATATGACTTGTATCACAATTGTACACGCTATATTATTTTTTCTTTATTTGCTATTTTTTCCCCCACAAAAGTTGAGTTGCCTTTTAACCCTCTTGCCGACCAGCCACCATCATTATACAGCAGCAGGTCGGTTCTCCTGCGCAAACAGCCATAGGTGTACGTCGGTCTGTGCTAGGAGGATAGCAGGCGCGCCCGCGATCGCTTGGTACAGAGGCAGAACAGGGGAACTGCCTATGTAAACAAGGCAATTCCCTGCTCTGCTTAATGACATGTCAGATCTTAAGTTCCCAGTGATCGGGAATAGTGATCTCTGTCATGTCCCAGTAAGCCCATCCACCCTACAGTTAGAACACACTCAGGGAACACACTTTACCCCTTGATCGCCCCCTAGTGTTAACCCCTTCTCTGCCAGTGTCATTTTAACATCGATCAGTGCATTTTTATAGCACTGATCAATATAATGTCATTGGTCCCCAAAAAAGTGTCATTTGGGGTCAGATTTGTCTGCCGCAATGTCGCAGTCCCCCTAAAAATTGCAGATCGCCGCCATTACCAGTAAAAACTATTTTTAAAAATGGAAAAAAAAAGTCCCTAAATCTATCCCATAGTTTGTAGACGCAATAAGTTTTGCGCAAACCAATCAATATACGCCTATTGCGATTTTATTTTTAAAGTTTTTTTAAATTGTCGGCCTTTTTTTGTTTATAGTAAAAAAACAGGTGGAGTAGTCTTCTAATGAAGACACCTGTTTCAGCAAACAGCTAAGTAGGGGTTTACCTAATTTTGGAAAGCTTTTCTTTCACTTGGTGTTGTGTCCATAGGACAGGAAGTGAAGGAAAATCTTTCTCAAATGGGATACAGTTATAAAATATTACATGTATTACCCATTTTCTACTCTAAAATCCTTTAGATTGCAAGCTCTGACAAGCAGGACAAATACTACCTGTCTTGAACTGTATTGTAACTGTACTGTCTCTCTTTATTTTGTAAAGCATTACTCAAATTGTTGACACTATATTAACCTGCTTCAGCCCAGGAAGATTTGGCTGCTCAATGACCAGGTCATTTTTTGCGATTCGGCACTGCTTCGCTTTAACTGAAAATTGCGCGGTTGTGCAACGCTGTACCCAAACAAAATTGATGTCCTTTTTTCCCCACAAATAGAGCTTTCTCTTGGTTTTTGCGGTTTTTATTTTTTGCGCTATAAACAAAAGAAGAGCGAGAATTTTGAAAAAAACACTACATCTTTTACTTTTTGCTATAATAAATATCCCACATTTTTTATTTTAAAAAAACTATTTTTTTTCCTCAGTTTAGGCTGATATGTATTCTACATATTTTGGGTAAAAAAAAATTGTAATAAGCGTATATTGATTGGTTTGCGCAAAAGTTATAGTGTCTACAAAATAGGGGATAGATTTATGGCATTTTTATTATTTATTTTTTTTTACTAGTAATTCCATAGTCAGTAACTAGTAATTGCAGCGATCTGCGATTTTTATTGTGACTGCGACATTATGGCGGACACATCGGACACTTTTGACACATTTTTGGGACCATTGGCAATTATACAGCAATCAGTGCTATAAAAATGCACTGGTTACTGTATAAATGTCACTGGCAGGGAAGGGGTTAACTGTGTTCCCTATGTGTGTTTCTAACTGTGGGGGGATGGGACTGTCTAGGAGGAGCAAGCGTGTTCATACATAGTATGAATAAGCAATCTCTCTCCTCTCCCCTGAAAGAACCGGGATGTGTGTGTTTACACACACACATCCCGGTTCTCGCTCTGTCAGGGGCGTTCGCGGGAGCCCGGTGGTCATCGTGCCCACCGGGCACTCGCTGGGGCGCGCCCACGCCCCTAGTGGCCAAAAGGCGAAGCGACATAAGGTAACGGCGTTTCGCCCAGCCATGCCATTCTGCTGCAGTAAAACTGCGGTGGCTGGTCGGCAAGCGGTTAATTATAATAATTTAAATAATAATATACAAAACCAGAAAAAAATGATGGCTTATACTTTTTGTGTTTTTTTTTTTTTTTTTTTTTTTTTTCTTTCTTTAGTTTGTAATGCTTTTTTATGAGTTCTTTGTGGGTATTTACAGGTCATAGTGCACAGCAGCATTACAAGCTACTCAGCATTTCAGCTGTATATTAACAGACCCACTAAGGGCTCTGAATTTTCAACTATGCATCAATTGTTAATGAATACGAGTGCTGCAATTATTTCTGAACAACAGACAATTATAAAAAGCACACAATGACATGAAAGACTTTAATGAAAGAATGTCAATTGTTCCCCACCCAGATTTATTTAGTATCAGCCATAACAGTAAATAAGATGGGTGGTTAAAGAAGGCACTATAAAATTCTAAGAACCTGTCCATCTCTTCAAGTGTCATAGTGTATACTGTGCAGTGTGGGGAAGAAGGAATACATTTATAAAATGGAGGGTACAATGAAACTATCAATCCAATTTTATATTAGAGTATTGAAGCATAAAACTTTTGCGAAACAAATACAGTGCCTAACACCAAGACTTCCTTCTGAAAAGTCAAAAGTCCTTAATTGCATACTTGTTTTGAGTCCAAGATTTAAATAATGAGGGTCAGCAGATTGGCCATGTACTGATTAAAGAGATAATGCAAGGCAAAGTGACAGTGTCTTTGCAAAGGTCCCCACTGGCATATATATATATATATATATATACTTACACTATACTCTTATGATGTTGCCATCACAATGGGCGGTGGCGTTGGAAGTGCCCACCCCCATTGTGATGGCAACGAAGCCCTCAGCGCAGCTCAAGGACTCCTGGGAAATGATGACAGACATCTCCCAGGAGCACTAGCATGGGTGCCGAGGGAAATGACGTCAGGCGCCTTGAAGAGGAAGAGGCAGATTACGAGGGACCCCCTAGATCTGAAAAGGTGAGTAAAAACATTTTTTTTTTCCAAAGGTTGTTATTTATATTTAATGCAACTGAATAATGTAAAAAAAAAATTATGACTAGAACTCCACATTAACATCCCACTTGCCTGAGTTAAGATGGTGGATGCATGGTGATAGAAATACTGCAATTCCATATGAAAACAGATGTCCTTTACGAATGGATAAAAATAAGTACAGAAATCTTTACTTATATGGCATAACCAACAACATTTGGGGATGTGTAGAACCCATTTGTCAACAAGACAAACCTTGATAAAAGAGTCCTGTGTGACCCTGAAATTTCAGTGTTGACGCTATACTAGGGTGACCAGACATCCCCTGTTTATGGGGACAGTCCCCGGATTGAGGACACTGTCCCTGCACCAAGTCTGTTCCCAGTTTTGTCCGGATTGGATTTGTACAGGGGCTGGGGCAATTTCAAAGACAGCCCGTGCAGAAAAAAAGAAAAAAAAATCTGAATTGCACCCCCCTCTTCTGCCGCTCCTACTACCTTATGGGGGTTTATTTTTTTCCATTATCTGTGCCCCTTTCTGATGATCATGTGCTGGTCGGAGCGGAGGGACTATTTCTTCATTTTTAGGCGCATGCCCATTCAGCTCCACTCGCATGTTCTGCCTTGGCTCAAGTCACGTCCAGCCGTCTGCCTGCTTATCTCCTTGCCTTCCCTGGTGGAGTGATCTTCCTCTGCTCCCCACCCAGTAGTAGCCAGGGCCCGAAGAGTAAAGCCCCATACACACTATCAGATTTTCTGCTGATTTTTGTCTTCAGCTTCACCAAAACCATGTAGTGCAAGGGCCAGCCTGATTGCATACAAATTGAAACTCCTAAGGTTTGACCTCCATATTATATAGTTTTGGTAAATCTTAAGGAAAAAATCAGCAGAAAATCTGATAGTGTGTATGGGGCTTTAGACTTGACAGGCTGTGAGGCGGGCGGCGGCGGAGACGGGCAAAGAGTCGTCGATTGCTGCCATTACTAGTAAAAAAAAAAAAAATATGTCCCCGGATAAATCTGGTCACCTTACGCTATACAAATAAAACTTGAAACAGTTAAAATGCCTCTGGCAGAAATGCAGAAGTGTGAATGGGCCCTTGGAGATATTCTATGATATAAATCAATTATTTCTTACAAAACTGCACAATACATTATTTTCTAGAAACACACTAACCTGCAGTCTGTGCATGTGAGCTACAGTGGGGCAAAAAAGTATTTAGTCAGCCACCAATTGTGCAAGTTCTCCCACTTAAAACAGATGAGAGAGGCCTGCAATTGTCATCATAGGTATACCTCAACTATGAGAGACAAAATGTGGAAACAAATCCACACAATCACATTGTCTGATTTTTGAAAGAATTTATTTGCAGGGTGCTTTATTATGCTTATCTGATTGCATCACTGTCTGAAAGTTGATACATCTGCTACAAAATACATTTCTTACCAACAACCCACCTATTACATAAATGTTTTCATTTACTTTTACATTTGATTTACTCTAGTTATCAATAACTGTGATGACAGTTATAATCAAGATCTTATCTATTACAAACATCCAATTGATCTCAAGTCAAATTGTGAACATATATCTTAATTTGTCTTTGATATGGTCAATCCATTTTATGTACATTTCAAAAATGTCATGTTTGCATTCTGTGATTTTTCAACAGCAACAGCTTTCCACGAATGAGTACCTTACTCACACTATGCCTATGGCTAATTCTTTGAGTTCTGGTCCATGACCCTTTTTATTTTTCACAAATAAATTACCAAGAGTGTACACATCTTGTTCTGCTTCAATCCAAACCATGACACGTACAGTATACCCCTACCTTTTCCTCCCCCTCAAGATAGTTGCAACACACTACACCCTCAGGCATGCTAAACATTAGGGATGAGCTTCGAGTTCGAGTCGAACTCATGTTCTACTCGAACATTGGCTGTTCGCAAGTTCGCCGAACAGCGAACAATTTGGGGTGTTCGCGGCAAATTCGAATGCCGCGGAACACCCTTTAAAAGTCTATGGGAGAAATCAAAAGTGCTAATTTTAAAGGCTTATATGCAAGTTATTGTCATAAAAAGTGTTTGGGGACCCGGGTCCTGCCCCAGGGGACATGAATCAATGCAAAAAAAAGTTTTAAAAACGGACGTTTTTTCAGGAGCAGTGATTTTATTAATGCTTAAAGTCAAACAATAAAAGTGTAATATCCCTTTAAATTTCGTACCTGGGGGGTGTCTATAGTATGCCTGTAAAGGGGCGCATGTTTCCTGTGTTTAGAACAGTCTGACAGCAAAATGACATTTGGAAGGAAAAAACTCATTTAAAACTAGCCGCGGCTATTGCATTGCCGACAATACACATAGAAGTTCATTGATAAAAACGGCATGGGAATTCCCCACAGGGGAACCCCGAACCAAAATAAAAAAAAAAAAATGATGTGGGGGTCCCCCTAAATTCCATACAAGGCCCTTCAGGTCTGGTATGGATATTAAGGGGAACCCCAGCCAATATTGAAAAAAAAAATTGACGTGGGGTTCCCCCTAAATTCCATACCAGACCCTTCAGGTCTGGTATGGATTTTAAGGGGAACCCCGCGCCAAAAAAAAAAAAAAAAAACGGCGTGGGGTCCCCCTAAAAATCCATACCAGACCCTTATCCGAGCACGCAACCTGGCAGGCCGCAGGAAAAGAGGGGGGGACGAGAGTGCGGCCCCCCCCCCCTCCTGAACCGTACCAGGCCACATGCCCTCAACATTGGGAGGGTGCTTTGGGGTAGCCCCCCAAAACACCTTGTCCCCATGTTGATGAGGACAAGGGCCTCATCCTCACAACCCTGGCCGGTGGTTGTGAGGGTCTGCGGGCGGGGGGCTTATCGGAATCTGGAAGCCCCCTTTAACAAGGGGACCCCCAGATCCCGGCCCCCCCCCTGTGTGAAATGGTAAGGGGGTACTTACCCCTACCATTTCACTAAAAAACTGTCAAAAATGTTAAAAATGACAAGAGACAGTTTTTGACAATTCCTTTATTTAAATGCTTCTTCTTTCTTCTTTCTTCCTTCATCTTCTTCTGGTTCTTCTGGCTCTTCTGGTTCTTCCTCCGGCGTTCTCGTCCAGCATCTTCTCCGCGGCGTCTTCTATCTTCTTCTCCTCGGGCCGCTCCGCACCCATGGCATGAGGGGGAGGCTCCCGCTCTTCTCTTCATCTTCTTCTCTTCTTCATCTTCTTCTTCATCTTCTTCTTCTTCTTCCTTCTTCTCTTCTTCTCTTCTTCCTGTCTTCTGCGGGCCGCTCCGCAGCCATGCTGGCATGGAGGGAGGCTCCCGCTGTGTGACGGCGTCTCTTCGTCTGACGGTTCTTAAATAACGGGGGGCGGGGCCACCCGGTGGCCCCGCCCCCCTCTGACGCACGGTGACATGACGGGACTTCCCTGTGGCATTCCCCGTGACGTCACAGGGAAGTCCCTCAAGTCACCGTGCGTCAGAGGGGGGCGGGGTCACCGGATGGCCCCGCCCCCCGTTATTTAAGAACCGTCAGACGAAGAGACGCCGTCACACAGCGGGAGCCTCCCTCCATGCCAGCATGGCTGCGGAGCGGCCCGCAGAAGACAGGAAGAAGAGAAGAAGAGAAGAAGGAAGAAGAAGATGAAGAAGAAGATGAAGAAGAGAAGAAGATGAAGAGAAGAGCGGGAGCCTCCCCCTCATGCCATGGGTGCGGAGCGGCCCGAGGAGAAGAAGATAGAAGACGCCGCGGAGAAGATGCTGGACGAGAACGCCGGAGGAAGAACCAGAAGAGCCAGAAGAACCAGAAGAAGATGAAGGAAGAAAGAAGAAGCATTTAAATAAAGGAATTGTCAAAAACTGTCTCTTGTCATTTTTAACATTTTTGACAGTTTTTTAGTGAAATGGTAGGGGTAAGTACCCCCTTACCATTTCACACAGGGGGGGGGCCGGGATCTGGGGGTCCCCTTGTTAAAGGGGGCTTCCAGATTCCGATAAGCCCCCCGCCCGCAGACCCTCACAACCACCGGCCAGGGTTGTGAGGATGAGGCCCTTGTCCTCATCAACATGGGGACAAGGTGTTTTGGGGGGCTACCCCAAAGCACCCTCCCAATGTTGAGGGCATGTGGCCTGGTACGGTTCAGGAGGGGGGGGGGGCCGCACTCTCGTCCCCCCCTCTTTTCCTGCGGCCTGCCAGGTTGCGTGCTCGGATAAGGGTCTGGTATGGATTTTTAGGGGGACCCCACGCCGTTTTTTTTTTTTTTTTTTGGCGCGGGGTTCCCCTTAAAATCCATACCAGACCTGAAGGGTCTGGTATGGAATTTAGGGGGAACCCCACGTCAATTTTTTTTTTTAATTTTGGCTGGGGTTCCCCTTAATATCCATACCAGACCTGAAGGGCCTTGTATGGAATTTAGGGGGACTCCCACATCATTTTTTTTTTTTAATTTTGGTTCGGGGTTCCCCTGTGGGGAATTCCCATGCCGTTTTTATCAATGAACTTCTATGTGTATTGTCGGCAATGCAATAGCCGCGGTAGTTTTAAATGTGTTTTTTCCTTCAAAATGTCACTTTGCTGTCAGACTGTTCTAAACACGGGAAACATGCGCCCCTTTACAGGCATACTATAGACACCCCCCAGGTATGAAATTTAAAGGGATATTACACTTTTATTGTTTGACTTTAAGCATTATTAAAATCACTGCTCCTGAAAAAACGGCCGTTTTTAAAACTTTTTTTTGCATTGATTCATGTCCCCTGGGGGAGGACCCGGGTCCCCAAACACTTTTTATGACAATAACTTGCATATTAGCCTTTAAAATTAGCACTTTTGATTATTCATGTTCGTGTCCCATAGACTTTAACGGCGTTCGCGTGTTCGAACGAATTTTTTTCCTGTTCGCATGTTCTGGTGCGAACCGAACAGGGGGGTGTTCGGCTCATCCCTACTAAACATACAGAGGATATATATGACACAAACCTCTACACACAGTGGTACATAATGGTTATGTTTGTTAACTTTTTAACTCTGAGTATAGATCTATAGTACTGTGCAAAAGTTTTAGGCAGGTGTGAAAAAATGCTGTAAACTAAGAATGCTTTCAGACATAGAAGTGTTAATCATTTATTTTTATCAGTGCCAAAATGGAAAGTAAATGAACAGAAGATAAATCCAAACCAAATCAATATTTAGTGTGACCACCCTTTGCCTTCAAAACAGCATCAATTCTTCCAGGTACAATTGCACACAGTTTTTGAAGAAACTTTGCAGGTAGGTTGTTCCAAACATCTTGGAGTACTAAATTCAACGCAAGTGAGCGCCCAGAGGTAGAAGCTGCTGACACAAAAGGTGACTATACAAACCTTGTAACATAAATAAATCAAACGTGCAGCACTAATATATTGCATCTAAAATGATAAAGTATGCTAAATATTGTAATAATCAAGTGAACAGTGCGTTAATCAATAGCATAATAGAGACCATCCGCTGTGCAAAAAATGACGAAGGTGCTACTTGTTCTCCATCCTTTATACACTCACAAGATAAATATTGACATAATAACATAAGTAATTCACCAGAATACTCTACAAAAATGGTGTAAGCGTAGTGACTTTCAATGACAGAGTAGAGTTCATCCACTGTGCAGGAAATGAAAAAAGTGCTGTTTATCCTCCACGTTTTATGCACTCACCAGATGAGTAATAAGTATCAGCATTCCACCGAGGCGATCCACCAAATCTACAAAATCTCCACCATAGGACACTTCAATCCATGAGGGGAAAAAAAGCCCAAAAATATTCTATATAGTGTAGTATTTATTATTAAAATGAGCCACATAAATTTTCAAAGCAAGGATCTAATTAAAACATCAGCAACATCATTGATGCACAAACACTTACCCAAAATTCTATAATTGTTGGGTCTTATGGATAGATTGTTGTTCCTCTGACTTGTATAAACAATTAATGCAGTAATTGTGGAGCATTGCTTAGTTGGATTATGCTATTTACGCTTCATACTGAGGCTTGCTCTCCAGGAAATGTCATGTATACACTATGTGTAGACTAAGGAAAAATAAAAAACTGTGTATTAACATAGAGTTGGATGGGCTTTTTATGCTTCCCCTCTCTAGCTGCCCCCCCCTCCCCCTCCACATCCCCCCTTGCACCTCTCTATTTTAATGTTGGGTTCCCCACATTTTTTTCTGCTATTAGACTGATGGTGTTATTTTTTCATCCTGTCTGTAGAACCGTGCTCCATCCGTGCTCATCCATGCCCCATCCGTGCTCATCCATGCTAAATCCGTGCTCAACCATGCTCCATCCGTGCTCCATCCATCCCTGGGTCATCCATGCTCCATCTATGCTCCATCCATGGCTCACCCATGCCCATCCATGCAACAGCAGTGCTCATCCTTGCCAAAGCAGTGCTCATCCATGCCACAGCGGTGCTCATCAATGCTTATCCATGCCACATCAGTTCAAATCCTTGCCATTGTAGTGCCCATCAGTGTCTCACAAAATTGTAATAGGTAGTCAAATTAGATTTGAAATGTGTGTCCCTGATGGTGCTCCCTGCATGTTGAGCCTTTCTATGTGGCCAGGTTGTGGAAAAATCTCACACGTGGTATCACCATACTCAGGAGGAGTAGCAGAATGTATTTTGGGGTGTAATTTTTGCTATGTACATGCTATGTGTTGGAAATATCATTTAAATGGACAACTTTGCGTTTTGATTTTCTTTCCACGTTTTCCAAAAATTTGCGGTAAAAAAATAAATGTTCAAAAGACTCATTATGCCTCATAGAATATATGCTGGGGTGTTTATTTTCCAAAATGGGGTCATTTTGTGGACGTTTCCATTGTCCTGGTGCTCCAGGGTCTTCAAAAGTGTAAGAGGTAGTCAAAAAATGAAATGTGTAATTTATGTCCCTAGAACGCCTAATGGTGCTCCCTGCATGTTGGGCCTCTGTATGTGGCCAGGCTGTGTAAAAGTCTCACACATGTGGTATCATCATACTTGGGAGGAGTAGTAGAATGTGTTTTGGGGTGTAACTTGTGGTATGCATACGCTGTGTGAGAGAAATAACCCGTTAATATGACAATTCTGTGGGAAAAAAAATCTTAATTTTGCAAAGAACTGTGGGAAAAAAAATGACAACTTCAAAAAACTCATAATGCCGCTTACTAAATACATTGGATTGTCTAATTTCCAAAAAGTGGTCATTTGGGGGGTATTTGTACTGTCCTGGCTTTCCAGAAATGAGAGGCCTTCAGTACATCAGGTGATCAATTTTAAGTGATTGGCTCACAAAGACCAAATAATATACACTGATTTGGGTTATTTTTACCAAAGAAATGTAGCAGTATAAATTTTGGCCAAAATGTATAAAGAAAAATTACTAATTTGCAAAATTTTATAACAAAAACGAAAAAAAAATGCATTTTATAACAAAATTTTCGGTCTGTTTTCATCTATAGCGCAAAAAATAAAAAACCCAGTGGTGATCAAATACCGCCAAAAGAAATCTCTATTTGTGGAGAAAAAAAGGACATTTTCATGTGGGTTCAATGTTGCCTGACTGAGTACCGTATATACTCGAGTATAAGTCGTTCCGAGTATAAGTCGAGGCCCTAATTTACCACAAAAAAATGGGAAAAACGTATTGACCCGAGTATAAGACGAGGGTGAGAAATGCACAGCTACTGTAAGTGGAAAAGAGGGTCAACAATGCCCATTTGCAGCCTCACTGTGCCCATTTGCAGCCTCACTGTGCCCATTTGCAGCCATAGGTCCCCTGAACTTCAAACTCGGTAGTTAAGGGTTCCTAGATGCCCCCTAGCTGCAGCCAAACTTTGGGGTCTCTGAACCCAAAGGGTTCCGAAATGACATTGCAGCAGATGGACACAGTTGACCGAATTTGGGGCCCTGTATCTCAGGGCCACTTAGTGCTAAGAACCCCAAATTTGGTGTGCAAACCCAGTGGAACTAGCACCATAAAATTTCCAAAGCTGGGGTTTCTAGCACCAAGTGGCTCTGAGATACAGGGCCCCAAAAATCAGTTCAGAAAATGTCAAGCACTTTTCTACAGCAGAGAATGACATTTTCCGAACCGGTTTGGGGTTCGGAAAATAAGTGAGATAAGTGGCCCTGTATCTCAGGGCCACTTAGTACTAGGAACTTCAGCTTTGGATATGTTGTGGTACCAGGTCCACTGGGTTTGCACACCAAATTTGGAGTTCCTAGCATCAAGTGGCCCTGAGATACGGGGCCCCAAACTCGGTTCAGAAAATGTCAAGCACTTTTCTGCAGCAGAGAATGACATTTTCTGAACCGGTTTGGGGGCCCTGTATCTCAGGGCCACTTAGTGCTAGGAACTGCAGCTTTGGATATGTTGTGGTACCAGGTCGACTGGGTTTGCACACCAAATTTGGAGTTCCTAGCATCAAGTGGCCCTGAGATACGGGGCCGCAAACTCGGTTCAGAAAATGTCAAGCACTTTTCTGCAGCAGAGAATGACATTTTCCGAACCGGTTTGGGGGCCCTGTATCTCAGGGCCACTTAGTGCTAGGAACTTCAGCTTTGGATATGTTATGGTACCAGGTCGACTGGGTTTGCACACCAAATTTGGAGTTCCTAGCATCAAGTGGCCCTGAGATACGGGGCCCCAAACTCGGTTCAGAAAATGTCAAGCACTTTTCTGCAGCAGAGAATGACATTTTCCGAACCGGTTTGGGGGCCCTGTATCTCAGGGCCACTTAGTGCTAGGAACTTCAGCTTTGGATGTGTTATGGTACCAGGTCCACTGGGTTTGCACACCAAATTTGGAGTTCCTAGCATCAAGTGGCCCTGAGATACGGGGCCCCAAAGTCGGTTCGGAAAATGAAATTTTTTGCTGCAGAAAAGTGCTTGACTCGAGTATAAGTCGAGGGGGGCACATTCAGCACTAAAAAATGTGCTGAAAAATTCGACTTATACTCGAGTATATACGGTAATTGTCTTTTAAAATGTGAGAGCACTGAAAGCTGAAAATTGGTCTGGTTAGGAACAGGGTTTAAGTGCCCAGTGGGCAAGTGGTTAAAGAAGTCGTATGCAAACCATGATGAAGTTGTGCAAGGATGTCGATTTCAAAGTCGCAGCATTGTGAATCAGTACTATATAATACAGTGCTGTAAAAAAAGTATTTGCCCCTTCCTGATTTTTTAATTTTTTTTTGCATATTTGTCACGCATATTAAAGGCTTTGTTTTTGTAATTCTTTTTTCTTTTTAAATAATAAAAATTTTATACTCACCTGCTCTGTGCAATGATTTTGCACAGAGCAGCCCCAATGCTCCTCTTCTCGTCAGCGCTCTTGGCCCCTCCCTCCTGCTGAGTGCCTCAAGAGCAAGCAGCTTGCAATGGGGGATACCCAAGCAGCCTTGTCCCTAAGGTGAGGCTCGGCATGTCCATTCAAACACAGAGCCGCGGCTCGTCCCCGTTCTCACCCTCTCTCGCCTCATTGGCTCACTGGCAGTGATAGACAGCAGCCCGCTGCTGTCTTAGCCAATGAGGGAGAGTCCCTAAAGAGCCGAAGCTCTTGTGCACATTGCTGGATCGAGATGGGGCTCAGGTAAGTATTAGGGGGCTGGGGGGGGCTGCTGCTCAGAGGAGGTTTTTTACCTTCATGTGTAGAAGGTAAAAAAGGGCAAGGGAGGTTTGGATAGCTTTTTTTTCCTTAATAAATTAAATCATCATTTAAAAACTGCATTTTGTATTTATTCAGGGTATCTTTGTGTAATATTAAAATTTGCCTTATCTGGATCATTTAAGTGTGACAAATGCAAAATGAATTTTCAGGAAGGGGGCAAATACTTTTTCACAGCACTGTAACTCCTTCCCGTGGACTTAGAATCAAAAGTAGAAATTTTATTCCGTTGGATTACACCTAATTTGCAAGCCATACACTTATTGCAAGGTTAAAAAACCTTTTCAGTTTTTTTTTAATATCCCTAGGGGATCAACAGCATTAGGGGATATATTATTTCTCAGAGTGGGTGCTCAACAAAAAGCAACTTTTCAGGTAGCAAGGTTTGCAAAATAGGATCTCTATCAGCTCACTATAGGTAATATCACCATAGAGACCCTATCAGTATTAGGTTTGTGGGGATTGTTAAAGTAAACCCACATTGGAGGGGTTGTAATAAAATGAGAGCGGTATCCCTGTTGTAAAACCTGGTGGATTTATGAAATGTGTACTCTCACACCTCAAGGCCTATTGTTGATGTAGATATTATTTTTATTTTTTTAATTCCTTTATTTTCAAAAAGTTGCGGTTTACAGTCAGGTAAACAAAAGAGGAAAATTCATTATTAGACAACCAAGAGGGTCACACCATTTAGATCCATAAGCGAACAGGCTAGTAAGATATAGTATATATGAGTACATATACTAATACCAACATTAAACTGATCATCAATGTACAGGGAATATAAGGCATATGAGGTGGTGAAGGCATGGAAGAACCAGAACAAATACTCGTACACTTAGAACTGTGCAACTATATAAAACATAACAATATATCGGGAAGCTGGGCATCCCGATGGCCATCCAGGCCCAGACATGGAACAGTGAGATATGGAAAATGCATATAAAGATATTTAAATATCTGAAGAAATATCACGCTCACAGCTGAGTCAGGTATACAAAGGGGGAAGAAAGCGGGAAAGGGGGTGGGAGGGGACATTAGAGAAGAGAAGGAGTAAGAGGCTGGGTGTCTGCCAGAAACCATGAACCAGACTGAGACAGAAGTACAGTTAAATCACACTTGTTTATGAATAAAAATAAAAAGGTAAATAGAGTAAGCATAGTCAAAGCATAGTCAGAGTCCAGTAACCAGATCAGGTAATCAGCCAGGCCAGAAGTCAGGGATCCAAGTGAAGGAACAGCAAGCAGGATAAGGAGCCAGAAAACAGGAATTCAGGAGATGGTTTCTTGTGATGTGACCAAGGCGAAGGCAGGAAGGAAGTGAGCTGGATGTCTTTAAGTAGGCGGAACTGACGAGCAGATCCACAACAGATGGTTAACTGTGGAGAGAGAAGAGAGCTGGCAATTAGCCGACAGCTGAGCGGCCAGCACAGAGAAGGAAGGGCTGAGCCAGCCCTGTCAGTGTCCCTTGCTAGAAGAAAAAGTACAGATGCAGAACAATAGATAAATAGACAGATAGAGCCTCTCGCCTAGGCAGTCCAGACCAAGTCCGGGAGATCAGCTAGGCTGTGAGACCTCCTGAAGATAAGCTTCAGTGTATACAAAATGCTGCCAAGGTCTCCAGGTGTCCCAAAAGATCCCCTTCCAGTTGTTCAAGGTAGCTGTGAGATCCTCCATATCTCTCTTAGTTCATTGACTTTGGAACACCACAGGGACTTCAACGGCAGGTTCTCAGATCTCTAACACAAGGGGATACACGCCTTAGCTGCATTCAGTAGCTGAATTGTAAGAGAAGCCTTATATTTCTTAATAGGTCAGTTTGATAGATGTAACAAGCATGCCGCAGGGTTCCCTTCCAAATCAACATTAAAGTGCTTGACAGTACAGATCACCTCCCGCCAGAAAGGCCCGAGTTTGGGACAATCCCAGAAAATATGTATCCCTCGGCATTGCCACATCTCCAGCACATACTAGGGACCTGAGGAAAAAAGCGGTGCAAAGTAGTGGGTACCGTGTACAAACGAGTCAAGTTTTTTTAGCAAGTCTCTTGTACTCTGGTGGCTATGGAAGGTTTGTGGGGGACGAGAGAGCGCCCCCCCTCCTGAACCGTACCAGGTCACATGCCCTCAACATTGGGACAAGGGCCTCATCTCCACAACCCTTGCTCGGTGGTTGTGGGGGTCTGCGGGCGGGGGCTTATCAGAATCTGGAAGCCCCCTTTAACAAGGGGACCCCCAGATCCCCACCCCCCCGTGTGAAATGGTAAGGGGGTACAAAAGTACCCCTACCATTTCACAAAAAAAGTGTCAAAAATGTTAAAAATGACAAGAGACAGTTTTTTAAAATTCCTTTATTTAAATGCTTCAACATGGGGACAAGGGCCTCATCCCTTTCTCGTCCCCCCTCTCGCTCTCTCGGTTTGCGAGCACGCAACCTGGCCTGCCAGGTTGCGTGCTCGGATAAGGGTCCGAGCACGCCACACCATTTTTTTTTTAATTTTGGCGTGGGGTTCCCCTTAAAATCCATACCAGACCTGAAGGGTCTGGTATAGATTTTGAGGGGGACCCCACGCCATTTTTTTTCTTTTTATTTTGGCCGGGGTTCCCTTTAAAATCCATACGAGACCTGAAGGGCCTGGTATGTAATTTAGGGGGACCCCCTGTCATTTTTTTTTTTAATTTTGGTTCCCTGTGGGGAAATCCCATGCCGTTTTTATCAATTAACTTTTTTGTGTATTGTTGGAACGGCAATTCATTAATAGCCGCGAGTAGTTTTAAATGACTTTTTTTCCTTTGAAATGTCATTTTGCTGTCAGACTGTTCTAAACATGGGAAACATGCGCCCCTTTACAGGCATACTATAGACACCCCCCCAGGTACAAAATTTAAAGGAATATTACACTTTTATTGTTTCACTTTAAGCATTATTAAAATCACTGCTCCTCAAGCTCATCCCTAATGGTGACACTGAAAAGTGTCGAAGAGCATCCCTAGCGACCAACAATGTGCTTCCGAGGGTGAGATGGTCACCGAGAGCCTTCAGTAGTGTAAAGGTTATCCACGGCCAACTCTTTGCCGTTTCATTGGAGTCCTCTAGTTCCATGGCCACCCAATGTTTCGCCTCAGCATGACAGTGCCAATCCACAAACCTGGCAAGGTGTACTGCTCTGTAGTAGGCTTGTACGTCTGGAAGGCCAACCCCTCCCCGAGACTTCGGGAGTTGAAGTAGTTGAAGGTTAAGGCGAGGTCTTCGGTGGGACCATACAAAATCTCAGAACATAGAGCTCCCCCGTTTAAAAAATACCATAGGGAGACGAATTGAAAGCGTCTCTAGCAGATAGAACACCTTAGGTAGCATCTTGAGTGCACTACAGCAGCCAAACCAGGTTAAGGTAAGCGAGTGCCAGTAGAGTAGGTCAGATTTGAGACGAAGAAGCAAAGGGCCAAAGTTGGCTGAAAAAAGCGCAGAGGGGTCAGGAGTGATGTCCACTCCCAAATAGTGGATAGTTATTCGCCCAGTAGAGATGGAACAAAGCACGTAGAGAACGGACCGTGTCACTACCGACCGTAATGTTTAGGAAAGAGGACTTGGATAAGTTGATTCGGAAAAAAGAAAGTGTTCTGTAATCCTGTATGGACTTAAGTAGTTTCGCAAGGGAAAGTAAACGGATCCGTCAGAAAAGATCAAATCATTCTCAAATGCGGCTACTTTGTGCAATCCCGATGTTTTTTGGTAGCCACCAATGCCCTGGTCTGCTCTTACTGTACATAAGAGGGGTTCCAGGGAAAGTATGAAAATCAGGGAGGATCAGAGACAGCTTTGCGTGCCATTTTTAAAAAAAAAATCGGATCTTATCTCGTTGACCTTGATTGCTAGCATAAAGGGATAAGATCCAACTCAACATGGACGACCCGAGCCTGATATGCTCTAGAGTGGCCCTGATAAACGCCCAGTTCACCTGGTTGAAAGCTTTCTCTGCATCCATTGACAACAAGAGAAGAGGCCGGTTTGAATACTTGGCTGTATGGATCAGATTAGTCACCCGAATCGTGTTGTCTCGAGGCTCATGAAGGGGCACGAAGCCCGCCTGATCTCTATGGATAAGACTTGGAACATGAGGAAGCAGCTTATTGGCCAAGACCTTTGCGAATAGTTTCAAATGGTGTTCAGGAGCGCAAAAGGGTGATAATTCCTGCATTGCAGAGGATCCTTCCCCTCTCTCGGAATAAGGGAAATGTAGGCTCTCAGGGTGCCCATGGGGAAGGACTTCCCTTCCATGATGAAGTTCAGAGCAGAGATCAAGGGTGAGGACAACGTTTTGTAGAAGGCTTTGTAGTAAGCCAGAGTGAGGACATCCGGGCCAGGGGCCTTTTTCGGCTTAGAGTGGGCCAAGGCCACCCCTAACTCCTCAGCTGTAGTGGGTTCCTGTAACTCCTCCTGGACCGCCTTGGGAAGTGAAGACATGCCCGAAGAAGCAAGATGCAACTGTATGGTTGTTCCCACATCAGTAGAGGGATAAAAGGGGTGAGAGTGGCCTAGGTTGTAAAGACCTTCATAGAAAGATCTAAACTCCCCCGCAATTGCAGTAGAAGTAGTCAGCTTCTGGCCAGAGGATCCAATAAGCTGTGACATATAGGTTTTAGTACGCAGACCACGCAGGGCCCGTGCTAACAACGTGCCCGGCTTGTTGGAGAATTCATACATTGTACAATGAGCCCACACCAATTTTTGCTTTGTTTTGTGATATAGGAGAGAGCGGAGCTCCTCATGAACTTTAAGAAGATCCTGAAAGGTGGATCGTGCAAGGCTATCCTTATGCAAGCATTGCAAGTTCCGCATCTTGGCAAAAGGTTTGTCTGTGCGAAGGGATCTCTCCCTTTTAAGGCAAGCTCCTATTTTAATCCGTGTACTCCGGACAATCACTCTATGAGCCTCCCAGACAACCAATGGATTGTCGACCGAATCTCTTTTAAGGGAAAAGTATTCCCGCAAGACGGTGAGTAACTCAGAACTGGTCTCTGCTGACTGCAGTAGGGCCTCGTTCAGTCTCCAAGATGGAGAATTCTAAGTCACCGGGTCTAACTGAAGAGTCAGATGAACAGGAGCATGATCTGAAAGAGATATGACGTCAATTCAGGTAGACACCACTCTGGAGAGATTTTATGTGTGATCAAAAGGTAGCCAAGACGTGAGTAGGTGTGGTGGACCTGTAAAAGAATGAATAGTCACGTTCTTGCGGATGTAAGAGCCGCCACGGGTCCACCAAGTTTAGGAGGTGCAAATCTGCCTTCAATCGCTTAAGGCGTGAAAAAGGAAGGTGGGATGAGCCACGCGATACATCCAGTAAAGGGTCCATAGCAAAGTTGAGGTCGCCCCCAAGAACAAGCAGTCCCTATGCAAATTCTAAAAGCTCAGGAAGGAGCGCCCGTAGAAACTGCAGGTGGTCTACATTCAGAAAATAGACATTAGCAAGGGTGACCTGCATGTCAAACACCTTCCCCTTTGGTAGAAGAAAATGGCCCTGGGCATCTGTTCACATCGCCTCAAAGGTCCACGGAACCGATTTGGGCATCAGGATGCTTACCCCCTTGGACTTTGAGATGGGTGAGGGGCTATGGTAGGCCGTTGGAAAGGCCCTGTTAGTCAATTTAGGGATCCGATCACCACGGAAGTGCGTTTCCTGGAGGAAGGCAACTTGGGTGTTGCATTTCCCCAAGTCAGACAGAAGCTGACAAGCACTTCTCCGGTGTATTGAGACCTCTTGTATTGAGGGAGGTGACCTTAAGGAAACCCATGGCAACCTCTAACCGGTGTGAGATTACACAAGTGTGTGGGGTAATATCCTCACCCACACTCCCTGGACGAGAGGCAAAAAACAAAAGAGAAAGGGAAACAGAAAAATAACAGAGGATGATAGAGGAAAAGAAGAAGGTGATCAGTCTACCATAGAATGCAACTGAATACCTTGGCAAAGAGCAAAAAAGTGCCTGAGCAAAAGTCTGCAAAAACTGGGGGGTGGTTGCGGTGCTAGAAGCAACCCAGAGCAAGCAGCTAAATTCAATAAAAACAACACATATGGAGATGCACGTGGTAGCAATAAGAAGCATAATAGAATGTATGACAAAACCAACAATGCTAAAATAGAGAACAATGTCAGTGACAGTACTGGGATAGTGGACCAGGGTAGGTGCGGAAACCAATAAGGCTCCAGGTATTTACCATAAAAAAGAGGGAAATATTATAGGTAGAGCCTCTGCATTCAAGCCCTGGATCACAATAGCAGGAGAACAAAATGCAGACATGTATTTACCAAATAGATGAAATTACAGACCATACAATCACAAGTTATAGAATATCTGCAGGAGCGGTGCATCCGACAGAAAGGCCCCATAACCCCACCATCAATGGTTAACAGCATCAGGTATATGGGAAGGGAGACTATAGGTGTAACTTTTACGCAGAATGTGGAGTCTCTGCTGGGAAGAACCACAAGAAAATGGAAGACTAGTAGCCAAGTCCAGCTTCTGTGGGTCAGTGAGCTGGGGCATGGAGCCTGTCTGTGGACTCTAACCGTCTGAGCAAGAGTGCTCCCCCCACTGGCCACACGGGGGGCCAACAGAAGGGGGATGAGACTCCCGACAGAGCATGGCAGATCAAGGCCAGAAGGCCACTTTTTACTGAGGAATGTCACTGAAGTCTCTAACCATTACAAAGGACCTACAGAGAGAGACAATTGAGCCCTCCATGAATAATGGATTGGTATACAACCCATACATGCCCAAAAAGTCGAATGCTGGAACTATAGGGAACTTTGTCAGAGGGATGGGTAAGAGACACAAGAGGACTGAAAGTATCACCAACTGAAGGTTCCCTCAGGAAAGTTCCACAACATCAAGGTCTGCGAGGGCAAACCCCTCTGGAGAGCAAAGCAGTCAGGCCTCTGGGGTGTTCGGAGATGATCTGGGAGCCTCACAACTAAGGGCACGAGATTGAGGTCATCAGAACTGTTGTGGTCTCGGGGCAGGTGGATTGTAAGCCTCTTGAGCGAGTAAGTGGTCAAACCAGTTGGAGACGGTGATAGCTGACCTATCCAGGAACCAGAACAGTTCAGAGAGCTGGTCAGGAGAACGAAGATAGAATTCAGTTCCCCATTTCCTCACAATTGGGGCCACCCTTTTCACCTAATGATAAGTAGCCTCTGCCTCACGGATTTCATCAAGGAGAGGGCACATAAGCCTCTGCATGGCCCGCGTTTGCCTCGCAAACATCAGGATAAATCCGAATGAGCACACCATCAAATTCAACAGGGCCCTTTGACCAAGCCAGACATATAATCTCCTCTTGTGGTGAAGAAGTGGACCCTAAAAAGGACGTCTCGAGGGCTTAGGTAGAAGAGCAGGGCCCTGCTGAGATGCAGGGGGTGCCCTGGGACCCGTCGCCCGATGAACTCGATCAAGTTCCAACTCGGTCGTAGGAGGCTTCTCCAAGACCTGATTAAGGATTGCCACCACCATGGCTCGGAGGTCCAGATCCATGGTGGCTTCAGGTATGCCACGAAGACAGAGAATCTTTCGCCTGCTGCGTTTGTCCCCATCGTCGAGCCGCAGATGGACATCAATAAGATGGCAGCGAAAGGCCTGGTGATCAGTCTCCAAGGTAGTGGGGCGGGCACCTGTAGAGGTAGTGGAGGTCTCCAGTACCGTAATCAGCTCCTCCACGGTGTCCACCTGTTGGCAGAGATCATGTAGCTCCCTTGTGAGGGCATTAACAATGGAGGTAGCCATAGCCTGAAAGTCCTGCTTAGTGGGCAGAGCAGCCACTATCTCCCGGAGAGCACCCTCTGAGTGACCAGCTGTCCCCACTGTGAGCTCCAGATCAGAGCGTGGGAGGTCCGGGGATATGATGGGAGAGAGCAGGCGGTTCCCCTGCATGTCTGTGTCCCCTGCAGCCCCAGTCTGTGGTGCACTCTTGATGTTGCAGCAGCGCTGGCTGGGTTAACTCGCAGCGGCGTCATCTTGGATCTGGCCGCGGCAGAAAAAGCAGCGTGTTGCCGGAGGATGTAATAGGTGATTTCAGGTCCCCTCGGTTCCCCTGCAGACTGCGGGTGTTTGCGGTCCCCAGGCATGAGAGGCGGGACTTGTCTGTGCTATCCGACAGGCGATTCTCTGCTCCGGCCTGTGCAGAGCTCCATTGCTAAGCCATGCCCAGATATTATTTGTTTTTACTGATAACAGCTAAATTACTTTCGTTCTCATTATTGTTATTTCATACACCTCTTGCCTTATATTTTTATGTGATTTGTATATTGGTTTGTAGTGGGTTTTATTTATTTTCCCACTTGTCAGCTTTTCATTGTATTTTCCGACCGTATGTATGCCCCATCGTACTTTTTCCGTCGAAAATTCTGACAGACTTAGATAGTGAACATGTTCTAAATTTTTCAGACAGAACTGATTACTATCGGTAAAACCGCTCGTCTGTATGCTGTTCCGACGTACCAAAAATGACGCATGCTCAAAAGCAAGTATGAGACGGAAGCGCTCGGTCTGGTAAAACTAGCGTTTGTAATGGAGCACATTCCTCACGCTGCAAATTCTTGGATCTTTTAATGCAGCGCATTCTTTTGTGCTTTATAATGCTAGAAGAATGAACTTGTTTTGCTGCTGATATTCACACAGAGTTCTCACAAACGTATTTCTTTAATATTTCTTGTGATCTCATGAATAAGCTTTTCTTATTTTAAAGCCAGATATCCAGAATAATGTTGAGAATTATTTTTTATAGTCATCTTTTTTTATCATTTTTTTTTATCAAGATCTCCTTTTTTTTGATTATTGCTAAATTATTTTCTAGTGATCTCCATAATTTTTTTTTTTTTGGTGTGTCAAGTTACCACAATAACATTATTATCTTGTATTTTGTAACCTCAAGGAGGCTGGTTGGTGTCCCTTGTTAATTTGCCATTGTCTTTTTGAAATGTACCTGCCTACTCACAAACAATCTGTCCTATTTTAATAAAAAAACATATAGGCAAGTATTTTCTCAAAAAAAAAAAAAATCCATTTATTAACAAAATAAAGAGGCAGGCAAGGCTGGAGAAACTTTTGGAATTTGCAAAGCCTTTTGGCCCCAGGGCACACATGAAGTCTGTGTAAACAAAAATTTTATCTTTAGGAGTCCATATAATTTTGAGCCCAATCTGGTCCAGGACTCCCCGAGATCAGGTCCAGCAGCAGATGATATCTATGTCCCCAGGCTGTGGTACTACACCAGCTTGCGTCTTCTGTCAGACCAGACTGAACCCAGGCCATCACTTTCTTCTCTTCGCTGCAACCTTCCCTCCAGGCTTCCCTGCAGACTTCCTTGGAGGCTGTGGCTCTGGTGGTGGATTTGTGGCAGGAGGAGGAGGAGGATGGGTGAGATCATATATGTTCCTGTTCTCTGTCAGCTGGCCCCTTCTGAAGGCCGTCAAAAATTATTCACTCACAGAGTAAGCATTGGCCCTCCTCCAATTTCAACAATCTTGTGGCTATATAGCAGCCATTGGCCTCTTCAGCGTTGGGGGGGCCTCTGAGCACATCACTCGCTTCCCTAATGAGGCCAGTGCTGCCTCCTCCGTCCTCGTCCCCTTTCTGGGCCTTTTTGTTTGAAGGCAGAGGGGGGGCACCTGGGATTGGGTGAGGCTCCTACTGGGGCCAGCCACCTCCTGGCAGACACTGGGCCCTGCCCACCTCCTGGCTGTCACTGGGCACGGCCACCTCCTGGCTGTCACTGGGCACGGCCACCTCCTGGCTATCACTGGGCACCTATTTTACCTTAGTTTAGGACGCTCGCCATTTCTGTTCGTCCTTACCCCACACACAGATCGTACGTACGACACATGCGTGTTAGCTTAATATAGACTGCGCAAGTGTGAAACTGCGCCCGCGTCGCCTGCCCATGAAGTTCTTTCTCGAAGATTCCCCGCCCCTTCTCTCTTCAGCGCGCAGTAGGAGCAACATGGTGGATAAAGAGCAGGTGTGTGGGAATTATTCCAGTCACGAGGAGGAGGAATGCCCAGGGCCCGAAACAACGCGATCCCGGAGGAGGAGATTTAAGGCCTCCAATATGGCCTTTGAAGAGATGGTGGAGATGGTGTACATCTTGCGGAGGAACGACTATGATCGGAAGCATGGACTGTACCTAAACCCTAATTTGCGAAAGGCCAAGATCATGATGAAAGTTGTGAAGAGTCTGCGACAGAATTTTGGGGTACGACGCTCCAAGGAGCAAATAAGGAAACGCTGGTCTGATCTGAAACTGAGGGAGCCGGATCAGTATAGAAGAATACAGAGAGTGCTTCTAAAAAGTAAGTACTTTTCGTGTGTTCCTATCATTATTAATACTTGCATGCTGCGCCATGTGCTTTTCTTTACTGTTGTACATTTTAAAATGGTGAATTTCATGTTCGTGGGCACAGTAAGCGGTCGTAGGAAACATTGTTCGCTCATTAAATACGATGTTTTGGGCAGATACAGGTTAAATAAATTTGGTCATGCCTATTTGTATAAAATTATGTTTTGTGCATTGCTGTCTAAATGTGTTTGTAACTACAATGAAATGCAAGCTTGAATCAATGTAATGTAAGGAGAGGACACTCAGCAGCTGTTTACACATCTGGACTCAGGAGCACTAGTGTAGGACACAAGAACAAACTTTTTAAGGTGTCCCACACAGGTGTTCCAGTGGATACTTGGGGTGTCTCCATGTGTGAAAATTGTCACAAAAAGGTAAGTATTCCAGCTTTGGTAAGGTAAAAAATCATGTCTTCAGCTTGGAACTCTGCCCAAAACAGACAATTGTACCCCACTTCCCAGCAATGTTTCATATTCCTATTTCTGGAATCAAATATCTGTGTGCTAAGTATACATTTTGTTTCATTCTCATAGGGGAGAAAAGACTCGGAGAACACCACTCAGAGGACAACCAGGGACCCCCCACATCACCAAGAAGAGGAAATCAGCCCAAGACCCCCGAAGATCTGAAGGAAGGCGAGGCGGAGGAAGTGAGCGAGATTGGCACCCAAAAAGGTGAGTGTCTGACACCCCAGCTTCAGGTAATCTATGTATGCCTGCATATTTATAATACATGTTTTTTAACCAATTTTTAGGTGATGTGCTGGTTGTTGAAGAGCAAGAACCTTTCACAAGTGACAGTGCCCAAAGGCTCATCCACGACATCATGCTGTGGAATGGCGAAACAGACATTATAGGGAAGAAACTGAATGTTATGGAACAACAAATGAAGAACATGATAGATGTTTTGGGGAGAATATAAATTGCTTTAAAATCCCATCCATGTACCCATTTGTTGGACTAAACACAATTTTTTTTTTGTACAGTTTAAAAGCCAAATTTTGAAGATGCGCACGGTGTGTCAACATGTGCTATCTGCCATCAGGGGATCTCAATGTACGCGTTTTGTGGGTGCAACGCATTCCTCGTAACTCTAGTAGGTGAGAGGAAGGGGTTGCACCCCCAAAACACGTCCATTGACCCTCCATGATGGGAGATAGCACATGTTGACATTAGGCATGGGATCAGGAGGGAAATACCCATTTGGAATCCCAATTTGTGTGCATCTTCAAAATTTGGCTTTTACAGGGGTGACATCACCCCATCTGATGAAGGCAATATCAAGACATTTTTGACACTATAATGTCTGATATTGCCTTCAGATTTTATACGTTGAACTTTGTAAGTTCCAGAGTTGTGTATGTTATGTTTTAAAACATGCCTGTTTCTGAAAAAAAAAAATTGAGAAAAACATTTTTTTTTTTTCCTAAAAAAGTTTATAACGCACATATGAATGTGCACAGAGTAAAAATTTTCATAATCAACAATGTGTGGCTTCTTCTTTCAATGCTCAATTCCAGTTTTGTAAGTAATTTTGTGTTTATAGTGACAATGGGGCTTATTTACTAAAGGAAAATCCACTTGGCATTTCAAGTGCACTAAGAGACAGCCAAAAAAAACACAAGCAAAAAAGAAATTTAAAGATTTGATCAGATCAATTTTTTTTTATTATTAAAAATTAGACATTGTCTGGCATTGCAATGGCCCCCCTACCCGTGAAATAATTAACATATTTCTCACAAACTTCACGGGCGCTTTGGGGTGCCAAGCCAGGACGGCCAGTATCCAGGCCAGTAAGAGGATTGGAAGTAAGTCCGGCCTCAGGCCCAATTGAGGCAAGATAATTGTGTGAATTTTTACGTAAAAAGTTGTGCAATATGCAGCAACATAAGATTATGTGGTTGAGTTTATACTCCGCCATGTGTATGGCTGTCAGAAACAGGCAGAAACGGCTGGATATTATCCCGAACGCATTCTCCAGGACTCTTCTGGCTCTGGCCAGCCGGTAGTTAAAAACCCTCCTCTCCGGGGTGAGGGTCCTCTGGGGGAATGGCCTCATCAGGTGCTCGCCCAGACCGAATGCTTCATCAGCAAGAAAGACGAACGGGAGTCCATCAACGTTGTCTGCATCAGGTAGCAATCCCAGGCCACCACTCTGGAGCCATTGGTAAAACTCTGTCTGGGCGAGTACTTCTCCATTCGACATCTGGCCATTCTTCCCCGCGTCCACATAGAGCAGTGGTTCTCAACCTCTCTAGTGCAGTGACCACTTGATTAAATTTCCCAAGTTGTGGGGACCCCTATTAGGGCGTACACACGGTCGGACTTTGTTCGGACATTCCGACAACAAAATCCTAGGATTTTTTCCGACGGATGTTGGCTCAAACTTGTTTTGCCTACACACGGTCGCACAAAGTTGTCGGAATTTCCGATCGACAACCACGCGGTCACGTACACCACGTACGACGAGACTAGAAAAGGCCGGTTCAGAACCAAGCGCGGCACCCTTTGGGCTCCTTTTGCTAATCTCGTGTTAGTAAAAGTTTGGTGAGAGACGATTCGCGCTTTTTCAGACTCGTGGCTTTCAGATCGTTTTCTGCCGTTCAGTTTGTGCTTGTGGGTTTGTATCTGCTCTTCAGTGCGTGCAAGCAAGTTCCGCGTGACTTAGTCATTGTATTCTTGTTCGTTCGTTACTAGTTTTCAAGTCGCTCTTCACAGGCCTTACTGTTCTTCAGTGCGTTCTGTTACTTCGTTCTGAGCAGCCGACCGTTTTCTAGCCATGTTTCGTATGCATACTCCTCGTAGAGTTCGTGCTGTGCGGGGGCTTGGTGTTGGGGTCCTGACCTTGACACAAGTCCAGTCCATGAACAGGGTGGGGAGGAGTTCGTGGACCAAGAATTGGTTGCTTCAGCATGACCAGTTCTCTCATATGCCTTTGCTCTGTGAGATCCGTGAGAATAATCCTGATGATTTCAGGAACTTTCTCAGGATGACGGACTCCGTGTTTCACCGTTTGTTGGCTTCGCTGACCCCCTATATCAGCAGGCAGGATACCTGCATGAGGCAAGCCATCACTCCGGAGCAGAGGCTCGTCGCTACCTTGCGGTATTTGGCCACAGGGAGAAGTCTGCAGGACCTCAAGTTCTCGAGAGGCATCTCCCCCCAGGCTCTTCTTTGTGGACATTTACTGCTTGTGTTTGTTTTAGCTGACCCTGACAGAAATGTGTTGAGTGCAGAAAATGTTGTGATTGTGTAACCTTATACAAAGCACTGTTGGCTGTTATTTACTAAATGCAAAGACACTTTTCACTACAAGTGCACTTGCAACTGCACTTGCAACTGCACTGAAACTGCACTTGTAGTGCAAAGAGGATTTGCCCTTAGGAAATTACCCCCATTTTCTCATAAAACAACAATTACATCACCCCAAAAGTGTTGTAGCGTTGAGACAATAATCCACACATTCTTGATTAACAATCTTTTTAATACCTGCACAATCACATGTGCATTTACCAAAGGTTTTTCTGACAAACCAACATGTTTGTTGTATAACAATTTTTGTGGTATCATTATCCAAAATCAAAATGTGCATTTTATAGAAAACAGGCCTGTGTAAAACCCACAAGAAAGACACAAATCTTGATCTTACAAAGTTCACATTTGGTAGAACTGGAAGGCAATATCAGACATGAGTATTTAGGAACTGTGTTTGATTTTGCGTTCAGATGGGGTGAAATCACCCCTGAAAAAGCCAAATTTGGAAGATGCACACAAATTTCACAATGTCAACATGTGCTATCTGCCATCAGGGGGGATCAAGGGACGTGTTTTGGGGGAGAAAGCCCTTCCTCACCGCTACTTTATAATTGAGGAAGGTGTTGCACCCCCAAAACGTGTCCATTGATCTCCCGTGATGGCAGATAGCACATGTTGACACACTGTGTGCATCCTCCAAATTTGGCTTTGGGAAAAATCACAAAAACATTTCGCACATTGTAGCACACAAAAGAAGAAAGTGATTTGGAGGGGTTTTAAACTCGCCCCAAAACATCAATGATGTTTTTATATTTTGGAATAACATCATTGATGTTTTGCTTGATGTTTTCCAATTGTAAATTACACCCCATGATCTCCCCGATCAGGATCTGGGCACTTTCGGATGTGAAAGGATCTTCATCCACAACCTCACGATCACCTAAAAAGAGAGGAAACCCAAAATAAATTAGGTTTCAAAAAAATGCCGCCATCCATCTCTTATCTGAGCCTGTGGTCGCAGACACTCACCTGTTGTGGTGACTAGTTCCACCACGTCTTCTTCCTCCTGCTCATCTTGTGTTGGGGGGATTTCCCCTTCTTCCAGAGGGGGGGGGGGGCTCTGGTCTCCTCGGATGAGGGGTGTCCTCCGAGTCTTTTCTCCCCTATGTAAAACAAAAATGGTATAATTAGCACACAGATATTTGATGGCAGAACTAGAAAGATGAAACATTGCTTGGAAGTGGGGTACAATGATCTATTTTAGCCGAGTTCCAAGATGTAGCTTTTTTAGTGTCCTTTGTCAACATGCAATACTTTACCTGTTTAGCTTGTGCTTCACAGATGTAGCCCCCCCTATAGTATACACTGGAGCACTTGTGTGGCCCCCCTAATAAAAATGGTGTTCTGGGGTCCCACACTAGTGCTCCAGTGTCCAGATGTGAAAACAGCTGCTCAGTGTCCTCTCCTTACACACAATCTAGTTTGCATTTCATTCTAGTAACAAAGCCATCTACACAACCAAATTCTTTGAAGAAAAGTATAGGGTGTCAAAATGGTGGCCAAATGCATATGGCCTAAACAATTGTATTTTATCGTCCGAAATAAAAATGTGTGATCTGAACGAATAATGTGCCCATGAACATGAAAGTTGCCATTTTAAACTGTACAACAGTTTCTAAAAGCACATGGAGCAGCACGAACGTAATAAACACAAAAAGAATAGGAACACAGCACAACTACTTACTTTTTTGCAGCACTCTCCGGATCTTTCTGTACTGCTCATGTTCTCGTAATTTCAGGTCCTGAGCTGATCTTTCGATCGTCGTACCCCGAATTTCCGGTGCAGACTCCTGACCACTTTCGCCATGATCTTGGCCTTTTGGACATTGTGGTTGGGGTAAGGCCCATACTTTCCATCATAGTCGGCCTTCTTCAGGATGTCCACCATTTCCAACATCTCCCCAAAGGACATATTTGAGTCCTTTAATCTCCTTCTGGATCGGGACGTTTCAGGCTCCGGCCTTTCCTCCTCCTCCTCCTCGTTGCTGTAATTAGCACGATCCTGCTGTCTATCCGCCATGTGCTCTTCCCACACTACGCCGAATGAAAAGGGGCGGGGAATAGACTAGAAAGAACGTCAGGGGCGGGCGGAGTTATACGCATGCGCAGTGTGTATAAATCGTAACGCGCGCGTCTTACGTACGATCTGTAAGCGGAGGAAGGAGCATCAGAGACGCCGATCGTGCTAACGAAGGTAGGATCTAAACTTGGGCCTATAATGCTTCGAAATGGAAGCCTATATTGTAACAAGATTAGGGGAGTTTGGCCTGACATTAGGGTTTGTCTTGTGTTGTGTCTTGCAGAGAAAATGGATGGGTTCAACTACCACAATTTCTACCACAATTTCCTGCCCCTGTTCATTGACAAGTACAGGGAGCTGCCCTGTCTGTGGCAAGTGAGACACCCCCACTATAACCACAAACAGAAGAGGCAGGCAGCGCTGGAGAAACTGCTGGAGTTGGTGAAGCCGGTGGTCCCCACAGCAACCATCCCTTTTTTTAAAGCAAAAATTGGTGGCCTGAGGAGCACTTATCTTAGGGAGCGCAAGAAGGTCACAGATTCCCAGAGGTCCGGAGCTGCAGCAGATGACATTTATGTCCCCAGGCTCTGGTACTATGAGAGACTGCGATTTCTGTCAGACCACACTGAAGTCAGGGAATCCCTCTCCATTCTTCCTTCCACTCTTCCTTCCATACCATCTGAGGCTTCCGATGTTCAACCTGGGCCTTCCAGCCAGGAAGAAGTGGAGGAGCCCAGCTGGAGTCAGGTATAGCATTGTTTTACTGATTTCTGGGCAATAAAGAAATGATGTTTACTAGATGTTAGTATTGATCACTAATTGCTGATTAAAAAAAGTGTTTTACATATCAATAGACAGTAGTGGGCACCCAAAATTGGGACAAGAATGCAAAATGCTGGGCTCAGAATGATAGTCTGTTATATTTGTTAACATTCAATTTGCAGCAGTCAGGAGGTGAAAATTGTGTGTGATTGATGTAAAAAATACTAAAACTATGTCCCTTTTTCATACACAGGAAGACCTCAGCCAGGAGGAGGCTGTGGAATGTGGCAGCCAGGAGGAGGCGGGGATTAGTGTCAGCCAGGAGGAGGCGGGATTAGTGGCAGCTAGGAGCAGGCGGGGCTAAGTGTCAGCCAAGAGAAGCCTGGGACAAGTCGCAGCCTGACTGAGTCTCAGGTTCCTCCCCTCCGCCTGCCACATAAACGAGCCATGAAGATGACTCCCAGTCCTGTGAAGAATTCAGCATACAGGCTGATCCAGGAGGCTTTGGCGTCCCTCAGACATGTGGGTGTGAGCGCTATATTCAATATGGTCAGGCAACAGTTGTGAGTCTAATTGTATTGGGGGGGGGGAGAGGGGGGGGGGGAATGGTAAAGGAGAGGAGGACAGATGAAATAATATTGCTGGGGTTCCTGCTTCAAAGTACAAATTGGGTTAAAATGACAAACTGGAATGTTGGGAGTTAGAGCATCCTGGTAGAACTTGGAGGACTAGGAGAGTGGTCAGATGAGGCTGCTCGTCTCTATTTCCTCGTTGAGTCCTCCAGGAGTCAAGGTATCCAAAGTATATATCCAGTAAGTTTCCCTCTGGCAGAGACGTTTAAAACGCTCTGCCAGTGGGAACATACTGGGAACTGACTCAATGATCCAAACCTTTAGACCGGATGAAGAATGATTATATTTGCGTAGGAAGTGGAGGGGAACACTGTGATGGTCATCTCCTGCCTCTACTAGGCGGCGATGCTCACCAAACCTCTTTCTCAAAGTGCGTATGGTGCGGCCTACGTAGTGTAACCCACATGGACATGTCAAGCAATAGATGACGAATTCTGTGGAACAGTTATAAAAGTTACTGTTTTCCTCTCCCCCCCCCCTTTTTTTCTTTCTCTCCCCTTGTGTTATAATAAAAACCCCCCTTTTTTTCTCCCCCTTGCTTTCTCATAGATAACATGATTTCCAAAGTAACATTACATTCCCTTTCTTGTTTACAAGCACATGCCGCTGTCTTGTACAAAGATCTGACACAGCTGTAGACGCTGACACATTAGCACACAGCGTCCTGAACACAGCCTATGCCTCACGGTGATTGACAGACCTCTCCCCCAATCCCAGCCCATCTTAGACTATAACAAGATAGACCAATCACAGGTCACGTTAGGCCTGAGGAAGGAGCGTAGCTCCGCAAACGCGTCGCCTATTCGTCATCCCTGCCTAGACCCGGAAGTGCCTTGGTTCCCCCAGATCATCACACACAGTGCGTTCCAGCAGCCGGATCTGCCGCCCACACAGCAGCGCAGCCTGTCTCCAAGCGGAACGACATCTGAGGATGTGATCGGACCATACCCCTGGGACACCTGGCATCACCTGTCCAATACTTACATGCCTGAATACATGTACCTTTGTGAGTACCTGTTTTTAAGATTTATTAAAATCCGTTTTAATACTGCACTTAGAGTGGCGCCATTGTTGTTCTTCTTCTACGGCATCCCTCAGAGCCTTCCCCAGTCCTGAAGAGGCCTTTGCCTGCATGGCTGCCACCAAATTGCTGGGCATGCAGGAGGGCCAACGCAAGATCTCTGAGGACCTGATTTATATAAAGTCCTACGTAAGGGGGAGAGTGGGGAACTGACACACAAGACCGATGTCATTGAGATCGACGATCCTCCTCCTCCTCCTGCTGCCACAACTCCACCACCACAGCCAAAGCCTGGAAGGAAGCGTGGAAGGAAGACCAAAGAGTGATTGCCCTGGGTTCAGTCTGGTCTGACAAAAGCTGCAGTCTCTCGTATGACCACAGCCTGGGGACACAGATGTGATCTGCTGCTTTCTGGATCTCTGGGACTTCTGGACCAGACTACCCTCCCTTAGATATGGACTCCTCAGGCCACCAATTTTGCTTTTAAATAATTGATGTCTGCCCTGGGGGTCCAAGGCTTCGCCAATTTCTGCAGTTTCTCCAGCGTTGCCTCCCTCTTTGTTTTTTTATAGTTGTGACCCCTTAATAAAATTTTTTCAGTAAATTCTACTCTCCTGTGTGTGTTTTCATCCAAAAAGGACAGTTTGTTGGTGACTCCCAGACTGACACTCATGCACCATGCATGAATACATATCTTTACATTCATGAAGATTCCTCAACACCTAATACTTAGAACTCGGAGGTCACAAGGAGTAAATCCTCTTTAAGAGTATCCATTTTGAAACTACGGCAGCCATCTTAACTCTGGTAACCAGCCGATAGGAACAGTAGCCATCCTGGAATGGGTAATTATGTCATGTTGATTTTATCTTGTATGTTCTCTCAAATATTGATATGTTCTCTCAAATATTGATGTATTGAATATTATTCAATTGATAATCATTCTCCCGAATCAATAACTGCCTTGTAGATTTTTCTCTAAAGATTCAAATTTTTCATTATATTTTTCTTTTTGCATAGTTGCCACATTTATTGACAAAACAAACGTCTAATTTATTTCACAATTTTAACCACTTACTTACCTGCAGCATAGTAAAGGTTGTACGTGTGAAATACAGATGTTCTGTTTAATTGTCAAGTTCACAAGGTTATTGATTCTACCGAGAAGTTATCATGGTGGTATTATGTCAAAGAGACGGTACGCCCATTTTTGCAAGTGTTTTTATTGATTTTCAAGACGTTCATGTAACGCAATCGGTATCTTAATTTCATGTGATTATTTGTGTTTGTTTACCAATAAATTTCTATTTCGTATGATCACACGTCTCCGTGGATAAGTTTCACAAGCATAGACTGTGTCATATAGATTGATTTTGTATCTTAAAAATATCTTCGTTAAAAATTACTCAATAATAATTATTGTGCGGGAAACCTGTCCTTAAAAAGGCACAACTTATTCTGACTGATTATTCATGACAGGATGGATAGATGCGTGGGGCACAGTGGGGAGGATGATCAGCGAGATGTTGCTTTTGGACCCACCCTGCAATAGTTTACCACTGTTTTGATTTTTTGAATGTCTAATCATTGTTTAAGCTCTTTGAACCTAGCAAGATGGATGTGGTCCTTTCTCCGGCCCTCTCTCCCCCCCTCCCTCCCCCCTTCCTCTTCCCTCCCAGTCCCACCCCTCTCTGCTCCCCCCCCCCCCCCCCGTCTCCAAGACCTCCTCAACTAGTACTACTGAAACCTATTATCTCTGATCTCATCTTCTAATGTGATGTAGCTCAACACCTCTGTACTTCTCTATCCTGTTTCAAGATGTCGCTTATTCGTCTTGTGACAATTCATGTAACAGTATTTCTGTGTACAACTGTGTATATGCATCACTTGTATTGTAAAAATTGAATAATCATTTCTTTTCTTGTTAAAAAAAAAAAGAATGCCGCACACTGAGATGCAAAATAATATTCTTCCTTTTATTACAATAACCAGTAGGAACAGCTTCTGTTCTGACATAACAATTTTTCCCATGCAATTGTCACTGAATACAGCTGTAAAAGTGAAACTGAATGTCTTGGAAAGATATCTGTGTCTGTCTTGTGTCAAAGAAACAGTCTTCAGGCTATGTTCACACTGTTCCGAAACGGAAGTTGCACAACTTCTGATCCGCCATTGCCCTGCGACTTCATGTCCGACTTCCATGTGACTTCAATGAATGGGATCTGACTTTGAGTCATGTATGGATCTTGAGGGGGAACCCCACTATAATAGGCTTGTTTTTTGTTTTTTGTTTTGGGTTAAAATCTTGCTGATTTGTAAGTTTTCTCTAAAGCCATACATCTTTGAAGCAGCATTTTGGATACATGCTACAGATGCACCACTTTACAGGCAGAGTAAGCCCCCCCAAGTTACTAGCTTTTAAGCAATTTTGCATTTTTAAAGGCACTTCTTGTTTTGTTTTTGGGGTTGTCCAAATTGGTGACATTGATATATGTCCCTCAGGGTGGGACCTGGGCCTCCCTACCCATTTTAAGGCCAATAACTAGACTTTAAGCCAGCCAAGTGGGGACTAGCAAAATTAACAAGTCAGTTCCCATAGAATGCAATGGTATTTGCTGTATAATTTTTGCCCATGTTAGGCTCTTTGCTTTCCCCCATGGACCGGGGGGTGTGTGTCCCATCTGTAATTTTGTAGCATGCTGGATGATGTGCTTAATTTGGGTAAGTAATTTAAGGACATCCTTAACAGGTGTACCCACTTTGAAGTTCTGTCTCTGCAAAATCTTCCTCAAGATGTTGTGTCTAATAAATGTTTAAATCCTTAAGAGACTGTCCGTTTGTGGGCGCAGTCCATTTAACTCCTGTTAATTTCCTCTGCAAAATGGTCAGACCTCAAAACCATATTCTGTTAGTTTCCCAAATTAACATACATGTGTTTTGTCAAACAAAGTCCTGTTTTGTTGACCAATAAAATTTGTAGCAAATTTTTATGTTTTATGTGTTTTGTTGTTTTGTTACACTCTCTCTCCCCCCCTAAACAATTTTCATGCAACAGATCCCCCAGAAGCAGTTTAACTAGGCTGATTTGCATGGCAAAACAAAAAAAGGTGTGATTTGTCTAAAAGCTACTTTCCTGGTGCCTACTTCCTGTGTACAAATTTACTTCCCGGCCAATATATAGTGCTTCCTGCTTCAGTGTGTGCGTATATATAGATATATCTATATATAGATATATATCTATAGATCTAGGTTCTTGTGTCCACTTGCAGAGAGAAGTTGGGTAGATGCCACACTCCCAATTCTGGAGGCATAATAATAATGGTCTAGCACAGGGGTCTTCAAACTACGGCTCTTCAGTTGTTCGGGAGCTACAATTCCCATCATGCCTAGTCATGTCTGTAAATGTCAGCATTTTACAATGCCTCATGGAATGTGTAGTTCCGCAACAGCTGGAGAGCCTTACAGTGCCTTGCAAAAGTATTCACCCCCTTGGCATTTTTTGTGTTTTGTTGCCTCACAACCTGGAATTAACATGGATTGTTTGAGGATTTGCATCATTTAATTTACAGAACATGCCCACAACTTTGAAGATGTTTTTTTTTATTGTGAAGCAAGCAACAAATAGGACAAAATAACAGAAAAAGTCAATGTGCATAACTATTCACACCTCTAAAGTCAATACTTTGTAGAGCCACCTTTTGCGGCTATCTCAGCTCCAAGTCCCTTTGGATAAGTCTCTTTGAGCTTGCCACATCTTACCACTGGGATTTTTGCCCATTCCTCCTTGCAAAACTGCTCCAGCTCCTTCAAGTTGGATGGTTTGCTCTTGTGAACAGCAATCTTTAAGTCTGACCACAGATTTTCTATTGAATTGAGATCTGGGCTTTGACTAGGCCATTCCAACACATTTACATGTTTTCCCCTTAAACCACTCAAGTGTTGCTTTAGCAGTGTGTTTGGGGTAATTTTTCTGCTGGAAGGTGAACCTCCGTCCTAGCCTCAAATCACACACAGAGTGGTACAGGTTTTGCTCAAGAATATCCCTGTATTTAGCATCCCCCATCTTTCCCTCAACTTTGACCAGTTTCCCAGTCCCGATCGCTGAAAAACATCCCCACAGCATGATGCTGCCACCACCATGTTTCACTGTGGGGATGGTGTTCTTTGGGTGATGTAATGTTTTGGGTTTGCGACAGACATAGTGTTTTTTTTGATGGCCCATTTGGGAGTCTCCCACATGCCTTTTCGCAAACTCAAAACGTGCCATTTTGTTTTTTGCTGAAAGTAATGGCTTTCTTCTGGCCACTCTACCATAAAGCCAAACTCTATGGAGCGTACAGCTTATTGTCGTCCTATGTACAGATACTCCAGTCTCTGCTGTGGAACTCTGCAGCTCCTCCAGGGTTACCTTAGATCTCTGTGCTGCCTCTCTGATTAATGCCCTCCTTGCCCGGTCCGTGAGTTTTGGTGTGCGGCCGCCTCTTGGCAGGTTTGCTGTTGTCTTGTTCTTTCCATTTGGTTATGATAGATTTGATGGTGCTCCTAGAGATCATCAAAGATTTGGATATTTTTTTATAACCTAACCCTGACTTATACTTCTCAACAACATTGTCCCTTACTTGTTTGAAGAATTCCTTGGTCTTCATGGCAGTGCTTGGTTAGTGGTGCCTCTTGCTTAGGTGTTGCAATCTCTGGGGCCTTTCAAAAAGGTGTGTGTATGTAGTGACAGATCATGTGACACTTAGATTTTATACAGGTGGACATCAGTTCACTAATTATGTGACTTCTGAAGGTAATTGGTTGTGCCAGAGCTTTTTATGGGCTTCATAACAAAGGGGGTGAATACATACGCACATGCCAATTATCAGTTTTTAATTTCTGAAAAACAGTTTTCTGTATTTATTTTTCTAATTTTACTTCACCAACTTAGAACTTGTGTTCTGATCCATCACATATAATTCAGATTAAAAAAAACATTGAACTAAAGGCTGTAATGTAACAAAATAGGTAAAAAGCCAAGGGGGTGAATGCTTTTACAAGACACTGTAGTTTTAAGATTCCTGATCACTCTAGCATGTCTTGAAAAAAGGTGTTTTTTCATGTGCCTTGTATAATGCCCAAGAAATATCGTTAGGAAAATACAGGTGGGTCATGGCACATCTACATTCCAAATTTCGCACTTAAGATGGCCATGCACTATGCAATCTGATTGGCCAATCTCTGTACAACTCGATATTTAAGCAAAATAGGTCATAGGAAGGCGCACTTGAACATTTATTTAAATTATAGGATATCAAACAGGCTCTTGCATTAAATCTAAGATCCAACTGATTGCAGTGTATGGTCACCTTTAAAGATCAAGATCTAAAAATATTAATTTATTAGAAACACTTCTCTGTTCTTTGTAATGTATTGAAAGATTTAGGTAAAAAAATTAAAAAAAAACATTTCAAAGATATATTAGAAGTGATATTAGATATTAGAAGTGATAGGAATGAGATTAGCATCAAAAGGGTTAATTAACTGAGTACACCAACTAATTGTCTAACAAGACACATCCAATGAGATGAAATTAACCAATTGTATTGGGCGTGCGCTATTATCAATGAGAAAACCGCAGTTACCCTAGCGCCAGTTGCAGTTTACATATGCGGGTATTTCTTACCGTTATTTGCGCTTCAATGTGCACCGGTTCGCACGTTCAATTAATGACTTTTCTGGAGCACCAATTAATGTATGAACTGGTGCAGCGCCTTTTCCTTAGTAAATCACCCCCATGGGCTTTTAGGATCATTTGGGAGCTGCTGCGGTTATGGGAGGTTCAACCTCCCCTAAACTCCCTTTCCTGAACACAGAAGAATCATGTTCAGGACACAGTTTCCAGTTCTCTGAGGGGAGAACAGACAGATCGTCTGTTCATACAGAGTATGAGCAGTGATCTGTCATCTCCCCTGCACAGTCCCCTCCCCCTTCAGTTAGAACACACACTAGGGAACACATTAACCCCTAGATCGCCCTCTAGTGTTAACCCCTTCCCTGCCAATGACATTTTTACAGTAATCAATGCATTTTTATAGCATGTATTACTGTATAACTGTATTAATGCCAATGGTTCCAAAAATGTGTCAAAATTGTCTAATGTGTACGCCATAATGTTGCAGTCCCGATAAAAAATCGCAGATCACCGTCATTACTAGTAAAAAAAAAAAATAATAATAGAAAATGCCATAAAACTACCCCCTATTTTGTAGACGCTATAACTTTTGCGCAAACCAAACAATATACGCTTATTGCGATTTTTTTTACCAAAGAAGAAGAAGATGTAGAAGAATACATATTGGCCTAAACTGAGGAAAAAAATAATTTTTATATATATTTTTGGGGGATATTTATTATAGCAAAAAGTAAAAAATAATGCTTTTTTTTCAAAATCGTCGCTCTTTGTTTATAGCGCAAAAAATAAAAATCGCGGAGGTGATCAAATACCACCAAAAGAAAGCTCTATTTGTGGGGAAAAAAGGACGTCAATTTTGTTTGGGTGCAACGTCGCACGGCCCTGCAATTGTCAGTTAAATTAACGTAGCGCTGAATCGCAAAAAGTGCTCTGGTCAGGAAGGGGCTAAAATCTTCCGGGGCTGAATCGGTTAAACACTGATGGGTTTTGCATGCAGTTTTCATGCATTTTGCATTTTTCCCTCATCTTAACCACTTCAGCCCTGGAAAAATTTACCCCCTTAATGACCAGGCCATTTTTTGCACTACGACACTGCATCGCTTTAACTGACAATTGCGTGGCTCTGCGACATTGTACCCAAACAAAATTGTAGTCCTTTTTTCCCCACAAATAGAGCTTTCTTTTGGTGGTATTAGATCACCTCGGCGTCTATTTTTTCTTTGCGCTATAAACTAACAGCGACAATTTTGAAAAAAAAAAAAAAAAAATGTTTACTTTTTGCTATAATACATGTTCAAAAATAGAATATAAAAAAACGATATATATTCTTCTACATATTTTTGATAAAAAAAAATCCCAATAGGCGTATATAAGAATTGGTTTGCGCAAAAGTTATAGCGATTTCACGCTTTCTGGATAACTTCTCTGCATGGTTACCCTACTTTCTCTCCTCTGAAGTACCTGTCATCATCCTAGGTGACTTTAACATTCCAATCAGTGTTAATACTGCAACCACTTCTCAACTGCTCAACCTAACCTCCTCTTTTAACCTAACACAATGGACACAAACCACCACGCACTCCGACGGCAATACTCTTGACCTCGTATTCTCCAATCGCTGCACTCCCTGCAACCTCTCTAACACCCCCTTTCCTCTCTCTGATCACAACCTTATCCATTACACACTGTCCTTGTCTCCTACCTCCCATGCTGCCAACCCACAAACCACTACCCGCAGAAACCTCAACCCTTCACTTCTTCATTCTGCTACTGATGGCCTTTACGACAAAATCGCACCCCTGTCCTGCCCAGACCTAACCACTTCCATCTACAACAACACGCTGTCATCCTCCCTAGACGTACTTGCTTACCAATGACCTACTAGCTGCTAAAACCATTGGCCATTACTCCATACTCATACTCTTAGACCTCTCTGCTTCCTTCGACACAGTTGACCACCTGCTCCTCCTCAGCAAACTACACTCCCTTGGCCTCTGTGATTCTGCTTTATCCTGGTTCTCCTCCAACCTATCTCAGCACACTTTCAGTGTCACAACTCCATCTCCTCTACTCCTCTTCCTCTCACTGTTGGGGTACCCCAAGGCTCTGTCCTTGGGCCCCTCCTATTCTCACTCTATACCTCTTCCCTATACCTCCTTCCGAGTTGATAACCTCCCATGGCTTCCAATACCATCTCTACGCCAATGACACCCAGATCTATCGCTCCACTCCTCAACTCACTCCCTTGATCTCCTCACGGATCACAAACTTACTAAACGACATCTCGGTATGGATGTCACACCACTTTCTCAAACTGAATCTTTCTGAAACTGAGCTTGTAATTTTTCCTCCTTCCCGGTCCCCCCCACCATGACTTTACCATTAAGATCAACAGCACAACCATTGGTCCCTCCACACGTGCCTGGGTGCTGGGTGTCATCCTTGACTCTGACCTCTCCTTCAGCCCCCACATTCAATCACTGGCTAAATCCTGCCACCTTAACCTCCGCAACATCTCCAGAATTCGACCCTTCCTGACTAATGACACCACAAAGCAACTTATTCACTCCTTGATTATTTCCCGCCTTGACTACTGCAACTCTCTCCTTAATGGCCTACCCTTATGCAGGCTATCCCCCCTTCAGTCTATTATGAATGCTGCTTCTAGATTAATACACCTCACTAATCAATCTGTGACTCTGCCAATCCCTTCACTGGCTTCCCCTACCCCACCGTATAAGATTCAAAATGCTAACCACAACATACAAAGCCATCAACAACATCGCCTCCAGCTTCATCACCAACCTCATCTGCAGAAATTGCCCAAAACGTCCCCTCTGCTCCTCCCACAACCTCCTGCTCTCTAGCTCCCCTGTTACTCCTCTCATGCTCGTCTTCAGGACTTGTCCAGAGCCTCTCCCATCCTCTGGAATTCCATGCTCCGGTATATCCGATCAGCCCCTAATCTGTCCACCTTTAGGAGATCCCTGAAAACTCAATTATTCAGGGAAACCTATCCAACACCCTAACAACTGTCCCCGAGCCACCCCATCAAATAATTCCCCGCATCTATTACCTTTTGTACCACCACCCCCTCCCTTTAGAATGTAAAGGGTGGTCCTCCTGTCCCTTCTGTATTGTACTGTAATTGTGCTGTCCTCCCTCTACATTGCCTAAAGCGCTGCATAAACTGTTGGCGCTATATAAATCGTGAATATTAATAATAATCAAAGGGGTTACATGTGTTCCCTAGGTGTGTTCTAACTGTAGGGGGGGTGGGCTGCCAGGGACATAACAGAGATCACTGTTCCTGATCACTGGGAACAGTAGATCCCTGTCATGTCACCTGTCAGAACGGGGAATCGCCTTGTTTAAAAAAGGCAGTTCCCCATTCTGCCTCTGTAATAGGCGATCGTGGGTTGCTGGCGGACACCGAGTCCACCCACCCGCGGGCATGCTCCCGCAGCTTGCAGATTTGCACAGGAGAGCCAAATGTAAAAAAAAGAATTGCCAAAGAATTTGTGAAAAAAACGACGTGGGGTCCATCGATGTCTGCGCAGAGTTCTGGCGGCCGGTGTCAATAAGCGGATCTGATTTCCGGGACTCTGGCTGGGACATGGATATGCCGGAACATTTGACTAAAATCTATGAGTATCCTGGCTAATCTGTGACTGTTGGCAACTATGCGCATATAGTGGACATACTGTAGCAGTCACTATGTTAAAGTAGCTCAATGCACCTCACTATTAAGCCAGCTTCCCTTTATGCAGTCTCTCTCCCCAAGGTCATTAGCACTCACTCAGTCACTCGCAGGGCTTTGACTAACCATTAGGCTCTATGCATCTAGCTCACGACTCCTTTCATGTTGTTCCAGAGACAGGACTCTCCTCTAGCTTCTGCACACCCCCCCTGGGACCTCCAGAGGAATAGCACTCTTGACAGAGAACACTTCGCCTAGCCTTAAAGGTCTTTTGCAACCCGCTCCTATTCTCCACCAACTGTAAAGATGCAGGAAGACAGCCGACTCTTCTGGGTATAGAACTATCTCACCCTGACCTTCTGCCCTGTCTAGAGCCCCTGCATAGCTGACTACATCTACATGCTGGTGGGGTATCTGGCTCCCATGCCCATACTGACTTTTCCCCTCCTAGATTTTATAGGGGTACGGACTGGACTCATGACATCACTACAGCAAAACTTTATCCAAGTACGTTATGGTACTGCAAATAGCTGAATCTGCAGCCATGAGTTTGTTTCAAACATTAGCTTGCTACCAGTGGGGTAGCGTGGGTTGTCAGCGCCCGGGGCAAGGCAAGTAATTTGTGCACCGTAACCTGTGGACTTTTAGCACACTCCCTGAGTCAGTGCCTTCCCTTCCTACAATAGTACTGACCAGCCTGATTCCTACACTGACCACTACACTAACCTACCTGATTCCTACACTAACCTACCTGATTCCTATAGTTGCCACTACACTGACCTGTACAATGACCAATACACTGACCTACCTTTCCACCACCCTGACCACTACACTGACCCTTACACTGACCTACCTGATTCCTATACTGTCCAATACATTGACCCTTACACTGATCTACCTGATTCCAACACTGACCTACCTGTCCACTACCCTGACCACTACACTGACCCACCTGATTCCTACACTGACCACTTCACTAACCTCTACACTGACCTACATGGTTCCTATACTGACCACTAAACTGACCTACTTGTCCACTTCACTGACCTACCTGATTCCTATGCTGACCACTACACTGACCAACCTAATTCCTATACTGACCACTACATTGACCTACCTGTCCACTACACTGACCTACCTGAACACTACACTACACTGTCCACTACACTACACTGTCCACTACACTACATCGTCCACTACACTACACCAATCACTACACTACACTACACTGTCCACTACACTACACTGACCACTACACTACACGACCACTACACTACACTGTCCACTACACTACACAACCACTACACTAAACTGTCCACTACACTACACCGACCACTACACTACACCGTCCACTACACTACACCGACCACTACACTACACTGTCCACTACACCGTCCACTACACTGTACTGTCCACTACACTACACTGAGCACTACACTGTCCAGTACACTACACTGTCCAGTACACTACACTACACTGACCACTACACTACACTGACCACTACACTACACTGTCCACTACAATACACTGTCAACTAAACTGTATTGTCCACTACACTACACTGAGCACTACACTGTTCAGTACACTACACTGTCCAGTACACTACACTACACAGACCACCACACTATCCACTACACTGTCCATTACATACACTGTCCATTACACTACACTACACTGACCACTACACTACACTGTCCACTACACTACACTGTCCACTACACTGACCACTATACTACACTGTCCACTACACTACACTGACCACTACACCGTCCACTACACTACACCGACCCCTACACTACACCGACCACTACACTACACTGTCCAATACACTACACCGACCACTACACTACACCGACCACTACACTACACTGTCCACTACACTACACTGACCACTACACTACACCAACCACTACACTACACTGACCATTACACTACACTGTCCACTACATTACACCGACCATTACACTACACTATACCGTTTACTACACTACACTGTCCACTACACTGTATTGTCCACGACACTACACTGTACTGTCCACTACACTACACTACACTGACCACTACACTATCCTGACCACTACACTACACTGACCACTACACTTTCCACTGCACTACACTGTCCACTACACTACACTGACCACTACACTGACCACTAGACTGACCAATACACTGTCCACTACACTTCACTGTCCACTACACTACACTGACCACTACACTGACCACTACACTGTCCACTACACTACACTGACCAATACAATGTCCACTACACTCCACTGACCACTACACTGTCCACTACACTACACTACACTGTCCACTACACTACACTGACCACTACACCACACTGACCTACCTACAGTATTCCGATACTGACCACTACATGGTGTGACTCACTCTGGCTGGCTGCTCCCTCGCCCCAGACCGTGTCCACTCCCCCCGGGGCCACGCCTCCCCCACTGCCCCACTGCCATGCTTCGCCACTGCTTGGTACCATTGTTTTCAGCCAAGTCTTGGTTTTTCCATAAAAGTTATCCAGGCAGCTTTCAGCGTAAATATACAAAATATACAAACCCTCTCTGTCCCTCTGTAAACTACTTCAGGATGCCAAGTAGGAAACACCCATTTCAAACTCTTCTACAATGAATAAATCCAAAAGTAACAAACATTTCGTCATTTCCAGGTTCAGACCTGTCATTCCCTGGCCACTATGGTGGGGTAAGTATCTAATCAAGCATGATCTGTGCTTGATTAGCTGCAGTGGAGGGCAACGGTGACAGTTGATGTGATGTGATGTCTCCAAAAAAGGATCCTGTCAGTTGCCCATGCTATCACATTGGGGCTTGTCTGCCTGGGCTGCTGGAATTGTGCAAATGTATGTAGGACTTGTATGTATATGTAAACATATATTGTGCTACAGATGTAAGACATTGCCATGAATGTTGAAGTGAGAGGAATAATTCTGGGGACATAACTCACAGTTAGCTCTAAACTGATAAACGCAGCCTATGGACAGTTGTTGGTACTGTAGTTTTTGTTGCCTTTTCACTGGCAGGTGCAGCTTGACATGTTTTGTATCTGTTTACTCAACACAGCCCCATCTTTTATATTTCATGTATTATATTGTGTTTGTGTGCACAATTTTTTTTTACTGAAAATATGCACTTGATAAACATATGCCCAAATAACATGTAACAAAATAGTTGCAGCTGCCACAATTTTATTCTACAACCTCAGATTTGAAAACAAATGTAATTTTTGCTAGTTAAAGTCATTTTCTAGCAAAAAAATGAAAATTTTAAACTGTAAGGCTCGGTTCACACAGGGGCAACACGACTCTGGCCGCGACTTTGCGAGGCGACCTGGACACGACCTGAGGGCGACACCACAGCGCGACTTGGGGCGACTTACAAGGCGACTTCAAATCGCCTCCAGGACAGGCGACTTTCCAGTGGCCAATCAAACAACAATCAGCTCTGTGGGAGGGAGGGGGGAGGGAGGGGTTTGCTTGAGAAAACCATCTTCTCTTCCTGTATTGTTGCTTCAGTTAAGACACGATCCGACTTTGGAGGCGACTTCCATTGAAAGCAATGGGTACAAGTCACCTAGAAGTCTGATTGAAGTAGTACAGGAACCTTTTCTGAAGTCGGAGCGACTTCAGTAGCGTACATTAAGACGGCTCTCATTCACTTGAATGGAATTTCTGATGTCAAGTGACTTGGGGCGACTTGAGGTCTGACAAGTCGGATCCCAAGTCGCGGTAGTGTGAACCGGCACTAAATGAAAAATGAAAAGATGCCCTGGTTGTGAAATGGTTAATTCTCATGACAAGAAATAGGTTTTAATTAATAGACTGATGAGTCATAGCATTAGCAAAAACATGGCCAAGACTAATAAAAACTGCAATGAGCTAATGGTATATATGTTAATAAAGATATGACTAATTCAGTAATGTTTGAGGCTTTAAGTGCATTAGACACAAACAGGGCTTCTCGCTTTCCCTGGTACATGTTAGGCCGTGTCTCTTTCTTCGTAAACAGTGTTCTCACAGACTGGTTTGGCAAGCTGAGTCATTAGTGCAGGTCACAGAGACAAAAACATTCATTACTTAGAGCCATGACGTACATAGCCAGGTATGAGCATTTCCTGCACACAGAAACATTACATTTAGATGTGCTTTGTCCCACTTTGTTTATTGGATGAATGCTATGGAGGTTTCTTAGATAAAATAAAAAGCGTGCCATTCACTAGATCTTATCATCCTGTGCCAACAGAAATCAGACATTTCCTGTATGAAATGTTAAATTCTCAGGAGGGAAGGATATTACTTATTGCTCAAGAATTACATTTTGGTTTTAAACAAATGTTATGGCAGCAACATTTCCTAACGTTGCACTCCAGCCAAAACTTTTTTTTACATTTTTTGTTTTGGAAAAATGTCAGATTTGTATTGCTCTTCCTGCTTAGGAAATGTATGTTTACTTTCTGTGTGGTCACCAGGAGGGAGCTAATCAGAACCCACTGGAGTGAGCCCGTCAGGAAGCGGTCACTGTACTGGTCCAATCATAAGCGACTGAGGCATTCCCAGCCCCCAAGCTGCATGTACACATGCCCCTTTTATAAGTGTGGCTGTGGGGCAGGAAATGCTCAAGCTGCAGATGTTTGGCCCAGTACAGATGATAGCTTAATGGTGAACTTGCTTAAAGCGGAGTACCACCCAAAAGTGGATCCTCTGCTTATCTGTTTCTCCCCCCGCTCCGGTGCCACATTTGACACCTTTCAGGGGGGAATGGGTACCTGTTTTTGACAGGTACCCTTTCCCATTTCCGGGAGACAGTGCTGTGGCGCCCTCCCTCAGAAGTTCGGCCTCCCTCCTCCTTCCTCCATTGGCAGGCCAGTTAGAAAGTTCAGCACGTGGTTCGCGCATGTGCAGTAGGGAACCGGCTGTGAAGTCGAAAGGCTTCACTGCCGGTTTCCCTTATGAGGAATGGCAGTACCCGACAGCCAACCTGAAATTCAGCTGGGATGCTGACATCGCAGGCTCCCTGGACAGGTACAGTATCTCACAAAAGTGAGTAAACTCCTTACATTTTTGTAAATATTTTATTCTATCTTTTCATGTGACAACACTGAAGAAATGACACTTTGCTACAATGTAAAGTAGTGAGTGTCCAGATTGTATAACAGTGTAAATTTACTGTCCCCTCAAAATAACTCAACACACAGCCATTAATGTCTAAACCGCTGGCAACAAAAGTGAGTACACCCCTAAGTGAAAATGTCCAAATTGGGCCTGAAGTGTCAATATTTCCAGAACTGCCTTAACTCTCTTGGGCATGGAGTTCACCAGAGCTTCACAGGTTGCCACTGGAGTCCTCTTCCACTCCTCCATGACAACATCAAGGAGCTGGTGGATGTTAGAGACGTTGCGCTCCTCCACCTTCTGTTTGAGGATGCCCCACAGATGCTCAATAGGGTTTAGGTCTGGAGACATGCTTGGCCAGTCCATCACCTTTACCCTCAGCTTCCTTAGCAAGGCAGTGGTCATTGTGGAGGTGTCTTTGGGGTTGTTATCATGTTGAAATACTGCCCTGCTGCCTAGCCTCCGAAGGGAGAGGATCATGCTCTGCTTCAGTTTGTCACAGTACATGTTGGCATTCATGGTTCCCCTTAATGAACTGTAGCTCCCCAGTGTCGGCAGCACTCATGCAGCCCAGACCATGACACTACCACCACCATGCTTAACTGTAGGCAAGACACACTTGTCTTTGTACTCCTCACCTTGTTGCCACCACACACGCTTGACACCATCTGAACCAAATAAGTTTATTTTGGGCTCATCAGACCACAGGACATGGTTCCAGTAATCCATGTCCTTAGTCTGCTTGTCTTCAGCAAACTGTTTGCGGTCTTTCTTGTGCATCATCTTTAGAAGAGGCTTCCTTCTGGGACAACAGCCATTCAGACCAATTTGATGACATATGGTCTGAGCACTGACCGGCTAACCCCCCCTTCAACCTCTGCAGCAATGCTCGCAGCACTCATACGTCTATTTCCCAAAGACAACCTCTGGATATGACGCTGAGCACGTGTACTCAACTCCTTTGGTGGACCATGTCGAGGCCTGTTCTGAGTGGAACCTGTCCTGTTAAACCGCTGTATGGTCTTGGCCACCGTGCTGCAGCTCAGTTTCAGGGTCTTGGCAATCTTTTTATACCCTAGGCCATCTTTATGTAGAGCAACAATTATTTTTTTTTTAGATCCTCAGAGAGTTCTTTGCCATGAGGTGCCATGTTGTACTTCCAGTGACCAGTATGAGAGAGAGAGCGATAACACCAAATTTAACACACCTGCTCCCCATTCACACCTGAGACCTTGTAACACAAAGGATTCACATGACATTGGGGAGGGAAATTGGCTAATTGGGCCCAACTTGGACATTTTCACTTAGGGGTGTACTCACTTTTGTTGCCAGCAGTTTAGGCATTAATGGCTGTGTGAGTTATTTTGAGGGGATCAGCAAATTTACACTGTTACACAAGCTGTACACTCATTACTTTACATTGTAGCAAAGTGTCATTTCTTCAGTGTTGTCACATGAAAAGATATAATAAAATCTTTACAAAAATGTCACTTTTGTGAAATAATGTAAGTGTCCATATGTTAAAAGTCAACAGCTACAGTATTTTTTTTCCCCCAAGCAGAATACCGCTTTAAGTGAATTTGGACAAGGATCTGAACAAGCCCGAGCTCATCACTAATCACCATGACAGGAAGTGAACAGAATTTCTTTAACAAACCAATTACCCACTTGCCGACCGCCCCACTTACATACATTGCAGGGCGGCAGCTCTCCTACGCGAAATCACGTACCTGTACTTGATTTCTCTCTTCTAGGTCGCGCCGCCGCTGACCAGCTCCTGCTGCGATTGAACACAGCAGGAGCCAATCAGCGGGTCCAGTGGACCCAATATCTGCCGGAACCCACTGATCATTCTCGAGAGAAGCAGAATGGTGGTCTGCCTATGTAAACAAGGCAGATCGCCATTTTGTGACAAAGGAAGACAGAGATCTTGTGTTTCTGCTAAGCAGGAAAACGGATCTGTGTCTTCCCACAGTTAAAGCATCCCCTGCACAGTTAGAAAGCACTCCCTAGGGACACATTTAATCCTTTGATCGCTCCTTATGTTAACCCCTTTCCTGCCAGTGTCATTAGTACAGTGACAGTGCATATTTTTTAGCACTGATCACTGTATTAGTGTCACTAGTGTCAAAAAGTGTCACTTAGTGTCTGATTTGTCAATCTGTCAATGTCGCAGTCCCGCTATAAGTTGCTAATCACCGACATTACTAGTAAAAATAAATAAATAAAAAATTCCATAAAAATATCCCATAGTTTGTAGACGCTATAGCTTTGGCGCAAACTAATCAATATATGCTTATTTGGATTTTTTTACCAAAAATATGTAGCAGAATACATATTGGCCTAAACTGATAAAGAAATTAGATGTTTTATTTTTTTTATTGGATATGTATTGTAGCAGAAAGTAAAAAAATTTTGTTTTTTTCAAAATTGACAGGTTTTTTTTTGTTTATAGCACAAAAAATAAAAACTGCAGAGTTGATCAAGCACCACCTAAAGAAAGCTCTATTTGTGGGAAAAAGGGACATCATTTTATCATTCTATTTGTGTACAGCGTCGCATGACCACGCATTTGTCAGTTAAAGAAACGCAGTGCTGTATTACAAAAAAAATGACCTGGTCAGGATAGGGAGTAAACCTTCCGGCGCTGAAGTGGTTAATATCACTTATTAAATATTGTTGAAAAGGGTTAGAACCTCTGATAGGTTTTTATGGCTGTCTGTATTCCCAGCTCGGAAATTTACTTCACTTCCTGTACGGTCACTGGGACAGTAAGGCCTCATTTACACTTGCGTCGATTAGTAACACACGTTAAAACGCCTACCACTTTATCATGTATTTTTAATGTGTTTTTTAGGCTCTTGTGCTGCTTTATGAAGCTTTCATGTAGCTTGTCAAATGCCATGTGTGTGATGGTTTTCCATTTATTTTACTGGGGACATTATGTCAAATGGAAAGTAATGATGAGAAAGTTGCTTTGAGATATATGGTAGTTAGGTGTGATATCTGGTGATTTTTTTGTTTTTTTTGTTTTTGGTGGCTCACTAGTACTGGTACCCCCTCGCCTCAATTTTCTTGGCTTATTAGTACCCCTAATCAGCAGATCTCCAGCTCAACTGTGTCCTGGCTTAGTAGATCCCCTGCTCTGCAGTTTCCTAGCTCAGCAATTCCCCCACTCAGTGTTCTCCCAGCTCAGTATTACCCCCTGCTCACTCAGTAGTACATTCCCTCCTTAGTAGTACCCCCCACTCAGTGCCATATTAACTCCCCCTCATTGGTCAGTAGTACACCCCCCCACTTAATAGTATCCCTCCCACTCAGTAGTACATTCCCCCCTCAGTAGTACCCCCCACTCAGTGGCATTTTAACTCCCCCTCATTGGTCAGTAGTACACCCCCCCTCTTAATAGTATCCCCCCCCTCAATAGTATCCCCCCCCCACTCAGTAGTACATTTCCACCCCTCCTCCCCTGCTTCCCACTCAGCATTACATTTCCCATATCCCCTACCACCAGCCTGCTCAGTATTACTCCCCTGGTTAATTGTACATTTCCAAGTACAGTACTTGCCACCCCCTCTGCTCAGTAGCGTATTCACTGTAGCACTGACCCCCGAAGGAGCTGCTGAGTTATTTTGGGCCTGTACTCTGCTTTATACCCCCTTGAATATCTCAGTCCCCCTGACACAGCTGTGGTGTAATAGTGTGCAGTTAGAACAAAATCACAAAGGCATGTTCACAATATTATATACCTGTCTGTAGTTACCTTACCCTCCTCTTGACTGGTGATGAAGAGTAAAACAACACTCACACAGTTGTACTTAAATAATAACCGTATTTACTGTAGTTGTATTAGAAGGGTTAAACTACAATGGTTGTACTGTCAGACCAACATAGTCTGACAGACAACTAAACTTTACAACGTACAATACAGGTGTATAATGTCTGGAGTAATATATGAGAGGTATAACAAAGTAAATAGGATACTGTCAGAGTGAGTGTATCTCTCTCTAAGCACTGTCCTATTTCCTGCGCGCTTAAAGCTATACCAAATCAAATGTGGACTTGATTTAGTTTAATACAACACTAGGGAGCTCCCTCCTGTAATATCACACTGCCCTGATATAATAAAATAACCCAAGGCCTTATGTGTTACTGAACAGTCCTTCTTTGTCTTCTTTTCTTCTGCTAGCAAACAAGGTAATTTTGGAATCCAAGGGTTAATGATTCCTTATCAAAGTATGCTGAAAAGATGAAAACCAGGCTCTGGTGCCGTGGCACTTTAACTAACTTTGATGCCAAGGACTCAGTAATAATTCCTCTTTAATCTGCTTGTGGGACTATGGGTGTCCCAGCAACTCTATCTTGTGTAAACTGATGTATGAAAGTGCGTTAAGAAACTTGTGGGCCTCAGCCCTCTCACCCAACCAGGACAATTCTGTCAGGAGACTCCGCTCTGGTGTCCCGGATTCTTCCTCTGCAGTATCTCAGTTCGTTCACTGTGGCCACACCGCCACGCTGTACTACTTCACAGATGACCAGGAGTCCTCGATTACCTCCTTCAAGGGTCGCTGGATCGACCACACTGCTGCTCCAGCACGCTGTGATGTAAGGCCGGATCAAAGACTGATCACAGACGACCGGGAGTCCTCGGTTACCTCCTTCAAGGGTCTCTGGATCAATCACACTGCTGCTTCAGCATGCTGTGATCTAAGGCAAGATCGCTGGCTGCTGTCCATGCATCGCACAGGGTAGGCCGCACTGGGCTGGGGACCTCACACAGATCCTCCCAGGCTGGCCATGCGTCTCCAAGAGACTTAAGATGGCCACTCCCAGCCTTTTTATAAGATTCCCACAATGCAGTTCTGTTCTCCAAGGATCATGGGAGTCACTGTGCATTGTGGGCAGGTCAAGTTAATGTCCAGATATAAACAAACAAAAACTTCCAGGTCAACTTGAAAAGCGAAAAGAAAACAAAAATTCAGTCCTTTTGCACTTTGGCCGCTAGATGGCGCCAGAGGATAAGATATAACATTAACATTAAGTTACATCAAAAATGTGTCCCCGCTACACACTCCCCCTGCTTGAACTCTTTGGTCCCCAAAGAGATGTAAACATTTTTGTTTCTGTAACACATTTTTGATTCTATACGGTTACACAAAACCGACAGAGGAGCCTCCCAGCAATTCTCAGGTGATGGGGAGCTGTTCTGTGTACCTACTGCTGACACCTCGGTGTCTGGTACAGATGTGTCAAGGGGTGAGTTAGGGTTACCTTTCACAGAATCTGCAATGAGGTCAGGCTCTCTTGACAATCCTTGAGAGGTGAGAACAACTCCTGTGGAACTCTCATCCAACACATCATAGGTCGGTCTCTTGAGTTTGGAAATTACTCTTCGTTTCCTCTTTTTCACTAGTTCAGACACGGCAGGCTCACTTGCCTTCTCTTCCCGCTCATCCACTTCTGCCTCCTGCAGGTAGGTTTCTTCCACTTCTGTTTTGGATTTTTCTCCATCACCTGTAGAAAAAGTAGACACTTCCAACCCTTCTTCTGGCAGTAAAGGTTGAGGGTCACATCTAGGGACAATAGGGGCTAACAGCCGCTTCACCAGGTCTGTGTTGGTCCCAACAATCAACAAACTTCTTGAGGGCCCTGGCAGCCAAGGACAGACAATGGCCAGTGTCTCAAAGTCTTGGGACTTCCCATCCTTCAATGGATCACATGATAACTTGATCCGCAGACATCCATCACAAGAGTACTCTTCCGCTTGAACACCCTGAACCTTTAAGTCTTCCAACTTTTCCAAAGGCAGGTATGACAGGTACTTCTTGTAAAAGTCTCTGGTCATCAGGGTAACCTGGGCACCTGTATCAAGGATGGCTCTGGTGTAGATCCCTTCAACCAGAACAGGCACTACAGGCAAAGGGCCTACGCACTGGGTAGGAGGCCTGTTAGAAACATCTGTAACCACAGATTGGCATACTTGGACTCGTGCTCTCTTCAGCTTCTGCCGCCGAGCACACCGCTTCCGTCGTCGGTTTAGAGACTGAAAGGCATTTCCCCCCGAAACAGTATAAACAGCAGGTCTTCTCCATTGCTCCCTTGCAGACTCTGGGAAAATTCTTTTCGAAGGCCCGGATCTTCTCTTCATCCTTGGGTCACTTCTCTGAGGTATCCGCCAGTCTTCTGTCTCCATTCGTGGACTTGGACATACTTGCTGGTAGTGACCTACACCTCCACAGGTTTGACAGATAACTTGCTTCGTGGGCTTCTGGCCAGACAACTCAGTACATTCTGCCATCAATTTATCCATCATCTCTGCCATCTGGGACATTTGCATCTTTAAGGTGTCTAACTCAGACATGAGATTCGATGACCCGATCAATATCTTCATCCTCTTGGACATCTCTTGTTGCAGCTCAAGCAACAGCTTCTCCAATTCAAGGCCACTCCCCCTGCTTGGTTGGATAGGTAGGGACTAGGATATCGTGTCAAGGGTCGCTCTCAGGACCCTGGACTGATGTTCTTCCTCCTGGGCCTTTCCAGGATGCTCAACGGTCACACTCGCCTTTCTGCGAGCCATTTCTTCTCTGCACCACTGAACCACAGTGGCAGGATCCATACTGATGCCAAGGGGTATCTCGGGGGTTGCTTGCAGAGTCACAGTATTCCGGACGAGCCCCCACATGTAGCACCGACCCCCGAAGGAGCTGCTGAGTTATTTTGGGCCTGTACTCTGCTTTATACCCCCTTGAATATCTCAGTCCCCCTGACACAGCTGTGGTGTAATAGTGTGCAGTTAGAACGAAATCACAAAGACAAGTTCACAATACTCAATATTATATACCTGTCTGTAGTTACCTTACCCTCCTCTTGACTGGTGATGAAGAGTAAAACAATACTCACACAGTTGTACTTAAATAATAACCGTATTTACTGTAGTTGTATTAGAAGGGTTAAACTACAATGGTTGTACTGTCAGACCAACATAGTCTGACAGACAACTAAACTTTACAACGTACAATACAGGTGTATAATGTCTGGAGTAATATATGAGAGGTATAACAAAGTAAATAGGATACTGTCAGAGTGAGTGTATCTCTCTCTAAGCACTGTCCTATTTCCTGCGCGCTTAAAGCTATACCAAATCAAATGTTGACTTGATTTAGTTTAATACAACACTAGGGAGCTCCCTCCTGTAATATCACACTGCCCTGATATAATAAAATAACCCAAGGCCTTATGTGTTACTGAACAGTCCTTCTTTGTCTTCTTTTCTTCTGCTAGCAAACAAGGTAATTTTGTAATCCAAGGGTTAATGATTCCTTATCAAATTATGCTGAAAAGATGAAAACCAGGCTCTGGTGCCGTGGCACTTTAACTAACTTTGATGCCAAGGACTCAGTACTAATTCCTCTGTAATCTGCTTGTGGGACTATGGGTCCCAGCAGCTCTATCTTGTGTAAACTGATGTATGAAAGTGCGTCAAGAAACTTGTGGGTCTCAGCCCTCTCACCCAACCAGGGCAATTCTGTCAGGAGACTCCGCTCTGGTGTGCTGGGTTCCTCCGCAGTATCTCAGAACCCCCCCCCCCATGCAACTTCCTGACTGTAGCCAAAGATCACAAGCTGTCATGAATAAAAGCCATTCATGACAGCTAAAACTATTGCTTATAACAGTAATTATCACTGTTCTAAGCAATAATAATATAAAAAAAAAAATCCCTGATCGCCCCCCCAGAGTAGTTCAGCAACACTATGGTGACACTACTACTTTGATCACAGGATGTAAAAAAAATCTGAAAAAGAAAAAGAAATCTGGAAAATAGAAAAAAATACTAATAATAAAACAATATTTTACATCTTACATAGTAGGTTAGGTTGAAAAAAGACACAAGTCCATCAAGCCCAACCTATGTGTGTGATTATATGTCAGTATTACATTCTATATCCCTGTATGTTGTGGTCGCTCAGGTGCTTATCTAATAGTTTTTTGAAACTATTGATGCTCCCCGCTGAGACCTCCACCTGTGTAAGGGAATTCCACATCCTTGCCGCTCTTACAGTAAAGAACCCTCTACATAGTTTAAGGTTATACCTCTTTTCTTCTAATTTTAATGAGTGGCCATGTGTCTTGTTAAACTCCCTTCCACAAAAAAGCTTTATCCCTATTGTGGGGTCACCAGCACGGTATTTATAAATTGAAATCATATCCTCTCTCAAGCGTCTTTTCTCCAGAGAGAATAAAATCAGTGCTCGCAACCTTTCCTCATAACTAATATCCTGCAGACCCTTTATTAGCTTAGTTGCCCTTCTTTATATTCGCTCCATTTCCAGTACATCCTTCCTGAGGACTGGTGCCCAGAACTGTACGACATACTCTAGGTGCAGCCGGACCAGAGTCTTGTAGAGCAGGAGAATTATCATTTTATCTCTGGAGTTGATCCCCTTTCTAATGCATGCCAATATTCTATTTGCTTTGTTAGCAGCAGCTTGGCATTGAATGCCATTGCTGAACCTATCATCCACTAGGACCCCCAGGTCCTTTTCCATCCTAGATTCCCCACAGAGGCTCTCCCCCCAGTGTATAGATTGCATTCATATTTTTGCCACCCAAATGCATTTTTTTACATTTTTATACATTAAACCTCATTTGCCATGTTATTAAAGAAAACAATTTTTTTCATGCTATCACCAGTCAGTACCACCATACCAGTCATATGACTACGCTGTACTACACCATTGACAGCATGTAAAAAGACATTGTGGGGAAAAAACTGAAAATTGTATCATACTTACCGTAATTTTCCTTTCCTGGTGCCTATCCATGGCAGCATACTAGTGATAGAGCTCCGCCTCGACTCCTCCCTCAGGACCAGTGAATAGCATAAATTAAAGACGTAGTCCCTCTCCCAACATTCTTCGTAAAATAGAATACCGTATGCTGCCATGGATAGGCACCAGGAAAGGAAAATTACGGTAAGTATGATACAATTTTCCGTTTTCCTGGTGCCTCCATGGCAGCATACTAGTGATAAATAACTAGCTGACACGGGTGGGATAATGCTTAACAATAAATGTTTAATTAGAATGAGACATGACATTGTAGCCTGAACTGACCTTCTCCCGAACTCAACCGTTGTGAGAGCTCCTGGGTCGATACGGTAGTGTCTGAGGAAAGTATTGCGAGAAGACCAGGTGGCGGCCCTGCACACCGTCTCTAATGACACGTTAGCCCTTGCTGCCCAGGAGGTTGAGACTGCCCTTGTAGAATGAGCACTCACTCGGGATGGAGGTTCCATATTCTTTATCCTGTAAGCCTTCTGGATTAACTTTACCACCCAAGATGCCAGAGTTCTGATGGAAGCTTCTTTGCCCCTGTATTTACCGAATGGAACAATCAAGAGTCTTTCCGAGTTCCTGAAGGATCTAGTGGCCTCTAGGTAGGCTCTGAGCACTCTGGATATGTCCAGCTCGTGACATGAACCTGAATCTGCTTCAGCAAATACTGGTAGTGCCCAGGGCTCCAAAAGGTGGCTAGGAGTAGTGACCTTAGGTGTGAACCCCCGAAGGGGACGAAGCTCTACTCTATCGTGGAAAAAAGAGATGTGGTCATCATCTATTCCCAACGAGTGGAGTTCTGAGATCCTTCTACCAGATGTAATGGCTAGCAGGAAAACTGTTTTTAGTGTTATGTTCCATATTGTCAGTTGTTCCACTGGGGTAAATGGATGGTCAGAGAGGACTTCAAGGACCAGGGATAAATCCCACTTGGGAAAAGACCATCTGGCAGGTGGCCGGATCTTTAACACTCCTCTGAGGAAAGTGACTACTAAGGGCTCTTCCGCCCATCTTTTATGTGTTGCGGCAGAAATTGCTGCTACTTGCACTTTGAGAGAACTTAGGCCAAGACCCAAATCAAGTCCTGATTGGAGGAAGCCGAGAACACCTGATGTAGAAGGAGAGATTGGATTAAACTCATTTGAGGCAGCAAATGACAAGAACTTGTCCCATATTCTTGAATATATAGCATTGGTTGCTGGTTTCCTGGCTCCTAGGAGGGTTGTTATGACCCCTGGGGAGCATCCTAGGGACTCGAACCTTCGCCTCTCAACCTCCAGATTCGAAGGTTCAGCTTCTGAGGGTCTGGATGAACTAAACTGCCCTGCGTCAGAATTTGAGGGAAAGGATGGGTCCTGATTGGAGAGCTCACACTGAGGCGCATAGCTAGAGGAAACCAGGGTCTCTTCGGCCAATATGGGAGCACTGCCAGTACCTGGACTGTTTCTCTGAGAAGTCTCAGGAGGAACTTGAATATTAATGGCCGGGGGGGAAGGCATATGCGGTGGTGAACCTCCAGGGGCATGACAGGACATCTACTTCCTCCGCTTGCGTATACGGAAGGCGAGAGACAAATCTGGTCAGTTTGGCATTCCCCGGAGTGGCAAATAGGTCTACTTGAGGAGGATCCCAGAGGTTGGCAATCTGATGGAAGACCTGGGGATGAAGAGCCCACTCGTTGTTGTCCAAGAATTTCCTCGACAACGTGTCTGCTTCCTTGTTCAACCTTCCCGGGAGATACATCGCCCTGAGGTCTAGGACGTTCTTTTCTGCCCAGAGCATAATCGGCTTTACTTCCCTGAGGAGTGATGTGCCGCGAGTGCTCCCCTGCCTCTGCAGGTATGCGACAGCTGCCCTGTTGTCCAGGCGTAAAAGTACTCTCTGGCCCCTGATCTGAGAAGCCAATGAAGTTAGTGCCAAGAACGCTGCTCTCATCTCCAGTATGTTGGATACTACTCCCTGGGTGGAACAGGACCATCTCCCCTGTATCCTGGTTTCCCCGCAATGGGCTCCCCAGCCCTGTCCACTTGGGTCGGACGTAACTGTGATCCAGAAGAGGGAACCCAGATGTCGAGGTTTGGAGAGGTTTTCCGGAAGAGTCCACCAATGAAGGCTCCTGCGCATTGCTCCAGTCAGCAGAATTGTCTGAGAGAGTCGCTGTTTCTTCCACTGCGCCAAGAAACCCATCTGAAAATACCTCAAATGCCAATGGGCCCAAGGAATCATCGGTATACAAGCAGACATTGTGCCAATGAGGCTCAGGCATTGCGATGCCGTTAGATACCGGCTCGCGATGGTTTTGACCATCTTCTGGATAATAATCCTCATCTTCAGGGATGGTAATGACACTGTCCCCTCCCGGGTGTCGAACATCGCACCTAGATAGATCATCCGCTGTGTAGGTGCAAGCTGACTCTTCTCTGAGTTTATCAACCATCCTAGTTTGATTCGGTGATTCGGAAGGCCAGAGAGGGTCATGTATCGCCTGCTGCAGCAGTAGAGGAACTCCCATCTGATTCGGCTGAATTGGAACTACCAGAAGATCAGGTAGGATCTAATGGAAAAGCCTGTAGCCTGGCTGGGGACCCAGGGACTGTTGAAGTTATTGCCCAGTCTTTGGAAGAAACCCCTGAGGAGCCTGTTAGCAGTAAGCCCTTTGATTTGCCCGTCCGGAAGGAGCCTAAGTTACAGGAGGGGGATCCCTTGGGTGAGCCGGACAGGGTAGACGGAGGCCAGGCTGTAGATTGGGCATCATCGTAGATTTTGCAAAAATATGGATCTATGGACAATCTGTTTGAATGGTCATCCCCTGAAGAGTTTGAGTCAAGTGATGAGGAAGAATATTTCCTAGAAAGTTCTACTTCAGTGGAGGCTTCCACAGGAGTGCCAGAAAAGTTATCTGGTACATCTAAAACTCCGGTACCTCTGTTTAATGGTTCAAATACTACCCTTCCTACCAGGGCAGCCACGTTTCAACAGTGGGTCAGCAGAGCTTCTGACGCATGTGTTTTGCCTGACAGAGGAAAGGCTAAAGATTTGCCCAGACTTTCGAGATTTCAGAGAGAGGTTCAAAGAAAAGTGGCTCAGGAATGGGGCCTAGATTATCCCTATGTTCCGGAACGCATTATGGAAATTGTTGAAAGTTCTCGGGAAGCATGGGAGGACGATCTTGTTTGGGACTATCTACATGTTCCTAAACCAAAAAGGACACCTGGCAGTGAGGTTTGGGTCCGATTTAAAGACATCCACCGTGAATGGAGACTTGGAAGAGCAATTCACAAGGATAGAGTGTTAGTGGTAAAGATACAAAATACCGGACAAAATACCCGTAGCTACTCTATCTCCGTGAGAGGACCAGGGGACAGTCGAAATAGGTGCCTGACCCGAGGTATTAGTTGTGAGCAGGATTGTTGAAAGTGCACTCACAAATGTATGTTACTGCCCAGATTGACTGCAGGATGGCAGATGGGTTAGGGTGGGTTTTCCCCAAATACTTTGCCCAGCAGGAGACTCACATTCATGGTGCCTAACAAGGACAAAGTTTTGGACACTAGGGTGTGCTGTCTCTGCTAAGTCCCTTTGCTATACAAGTACTTCTACAAGGACTCTTGTTTAAGAGACAAACAGAAAGTTTATTTGCCAACGGGCAGACAAATTGAATTGCTGAGCATGTCTGTTTAGGGTGTGCTCTGCAGGAGGACTGCTGGACTCCTTTTGAGGGAGCAATGATCCTAACAGAAACGTACATGCCATAAAAGATTGTATATTTGATTAATTACCCAATAGAGGATGATAACCCCCTATATTGGAGATGTGATGGCTGTCCATCTTACAGATGAAGGCCTGTAGTAAGCAGAGTATTCCACCTGCGGGAGCAATGCTTTGGTTCCGCTTGTATGGAATGTTAGCTGTAGGGATCTACTGTCAGGCTATGTAAATTGTATAAGAAAAAAAATGTTGTATTGATATTGTGTACAGTGATATTGATGTTATTCCTGTTTCAAGTTTATATTTCCTTTTCCCCATTCCCAATTGATGTTATGAGATGCTCTTTCCTCCTTAAAATTAAAGAGGTACTCTAAATTCATTCCCCACAACTGGGGACAGTTGTGATTCAAGTGGGGGGTGTATGTAGCGGGCACCTACTTTTATTTAGGTGACCTCTTTGCTAGCTTACAATTCCAGGTAAATTTAGGCAGGCTTGTACCATCATAGCAGGCCTGTTTGTTCATTTGGGATTTGAGTGCCAGGTAGTTTGTATGCGAGTCTCAGCCAATCATTAGTTTGTTTGGAAATGCCCCGGGACTCTCATATAAAAGCCGGGTCACGTGGTCAGTCAGGTGTAGTTTTTCCAGTTCGTGTTTGGAGAGAAGCCCAGCCGCAAGGAGGGTGGGGAACCTGCACCCATAGAGGAGTAGATGACACCATACAGTATGTAGTCACTGGTGTCATTAGCCGTCCTTGGGGGGAAGGGAGCGTGCCAGAAAAGCGGAAAGGGAACAAAGAATCATTGCAGAAGAAGTAGTAACATAGCGGAAGGAAACTGGGCGATCGATCGTTTATGAGTTGCACATGGACTATTGATCACGTGCGTGAAAGCCCAAGGGAAGGGTACTGTCAGAGGCTCAGGGATGTTGGTACGCAAGTCAGTGAGACAGGCGGTGATGGCCTGTGACTTTGGGTTCAGCAATGCCCCGGGATTCCAATCAGTCAAGCGGGAGGAGTTATTCAGAGTGACTTTTCTTTAGCTCAGCTTGGAAGTACCATGCAGATGGGAAGTAGTGGTAAAAAGGTGGCGGTAAAGCTGCAATCACACATATAGAGATACAGACTGTCCTTAAAAAGTTCTGCAGATGAAGAAGTTATTCAGAGTGACTCTTTATCGATTATTCTCTATCAAATCCACTTCCATCTTCCCTGATGAAGAAATCACATAGAGTGATTTCTTATTATCCGCAGTGATGCAAGGCCTTTGCATGAGAGGCAGAGAAAAGATGATAAAGCAACAAAAGAGCATCTCAAAGGAAACCCTTCTCCTATCTCAGTTCATGTTACTTAATAAAGCTAGAGAAAAATGCAATATGGACTGTTTCTGATTTTATGAGCTGCGATGGGTCAGGTGGTAAACGTGAATTACGGATATAATAATTAATCAGCCGCTCCTTTGGGGGTAAGTGCTACACCACCAAAAGAAAGTTCTATTTGTGTGGAAAAATAATAAAAATGTAATTTGTGTACAGTGTTGCATGACCATGTAATTGCCAATTAAAGTAGCACAGTGCTGAATAGCAAAAAATGCCCTGGTCATGAAGGAATTAAAATCTTCCTGAGGTCAAGTGGTTAAAATCCTTGTACATAGATCAACCAGAGGGGACTGGTAACGTAGAGTTAATCGATAACTGTAAATTATATTTATTTTTATTTTTTTTTACAATTTTAATTTTCAAATATTTATTATAATTTATTTCATGGGATTATTTTTTTTTCAGCCTGGGGGGCTTTGGTGAGATATCAGGGGTCCAAAACTGACTCCTGTGTGTTGCGTTTGTTAAAAATATGATTTTTTTATATTAATCAGACATAAGATAAATGGGACAATATTACAATAGTGAGTTGGTCAGATTACTGTCAGTTTTTTGGCTTGAGTAGATTTCTCAAACAAATGCTGTTTTATACAATGGGGGTAGATATCATTGTTGTATTCAATTGACAGTTCCATTAACAGGCTATTGTCTCTATAGCTACAGTAAACAAGTAAGACATTACTTGTTTGAGATTCTTTCAGCTTTCAAACTGAAAGAATGACTGTTAAATTACTGTCTTTATTTGAGTAGACAATGATACGTAGATACCATTTTTGTATTCAATTGACAGTTCTCAACAGTCCATTGTTTCTACAGCTACAGTAAATGGGTATGTTTTCTGTTGTTTGGTGAAGAGAAAACCAAGCTAGTTATTTCTAGGAAACAAATGTGGGTGGACCTATTAAAGGCAGGAGTACTTAAAGATGAGATAGATGGCATTTCTACTGCAGAAATGCTGAAGAGGTGGAAACATTTAGTAGGGAAAACTGTCAGGGTTAGAAACACTACTCCTAGTGAAGATAAAATCAGCCTGGACTTAGAGAAAACAGAACAGACCCCTCCTGTTAGCCCCAAACCAATTCCCAAAACTGAACATGAACCCAAACCCAAATCCCTTTATCCTGGGGAGGAATTAGAAAGAATCAGAAAAGGGGATTGGGAGGTTCCTTATCCTTTATGAAGGGAAGGTGAATCTCCTGTAATAGCCATGAGGGCAGTGACAGCAGGAGACCGACTCCCATATGCACCTGTCACTGTATGGTGGGGGAAGTCATCTTCTCCTACACATGTAATGGCTTTAGTTAATAACGGGGCCGAAGTTACACTTTTGCAAGGAAATCCTTCCCATGACAAAGGAGAATTGATTTATGTAGAAGGTTTGGGAGGGCAAACTACACCAGTAGTTAGGATATGGGTAAAATTGGCTATTGGCAAGGGATCAGGATTTATGACAAATGTTTTGGTATCAGAGTTACCTGAAAATATTCTTGTGATGGATGTACTTCAAGGTCAGTCAATTCAGACTAAAAGAGGTACATTCACATTTGGGTATCCTGATAAAGCGTATCTGGTAAGGGCGGTGAAGGCTGTGGTCAGAGGTCAAATGGACCCCTGTCTACGTTCCTCCACCAGAAAAGCCAGTCTGTCTCAAGCAGTACAGACTTCCTGGAGGCCACAAAGAAATTGGGGAGACTGTTCCCAGTAAAGAAACCCGATGGGACATATAGCATGAGGTCAGCTGTACCAGATACGATCTCAATTGTTGAGAAAATTGCTAAAAATGCATGAGAATATCATGCTGTGATAGACCTGGCTAATGCTTTCTTTTCAATTTTGATAGACCCAGAGTGTCAAGACCAGTTTGCTATGGTGTGGGACGGCCACCAGTACACTTTCACTGTGCTTCCTGAAGACTATGTTCATTCTCCAACGATTTGTCATGGACTGATTGCCCGAGATTTAAGTACCCTGAATTTGAAAGTCGCTGTGTTTCACTACATTGATGACATCATGATCTCTGGGACAAAAGAAGATGTAACTGAAGCACTGCACCTGCTGATAGCCCACCCTCTGTTCTCCAAGTGCTCTATCAACAGAGACAAAGTCCGAGGACCTGCCACAGAAGTGAAATTCCTGGGAATGATGTTGCACAAACTATCCAGGCGCTGTCGCCCCCTACTACCAAAAAGGAGGCACAGAAGTTCATTGGAGTTGTGGGGTTCTGGAGATCGTTCATCCCACATTTTGGACTGATTCTGAGGCCTATATATAATGTCACCAGAAAAAAGACTGAGTTCTCATGGTGTTCAGAGCAGCGGACTGCATTCCTGGCTGCTAAAGAAGCTATTTTGCAGCATCAGGGATTAGGACCTGTGAGACAAGGAGTACCATTCCAGCTGGATGTAGTGGAGCAGAATGGTACCATATCTTGGAGTCTGTGGCAGCCAAATGAAAAGAAAGGACTGAGAGCAATACCCATTGGATTTTGGTCCAAACAACTGACAGGGGCACAGAAGAGATACACGCCCCTAGAGAAGTACCTGTTTGGGGCCTACACAGCACTTCAACATGTAGAGACCATTACAGGAAAGGACACAGTCACCATCCATACTGCATTGCCAATAGCAGGATGGGTGAGAGATAATGGACTGACCACTAGGGCAGCTATAGCCCAGAACCAGACACTGATGAAATGGAAGTGGTACCTTCAAGAAAGAGGGGGTATTGCAGCTGGGGATGTTAGAGACATTTCAAAACGTGGAAGTCCAATGAATGGATGATTCATGGAAAGATGGTGTGGGGAGGCAAGGAAGTCTGGGACTACATCTGGAAGGAAGCTCACTCCCGCACCATAAAAGTGGGGCATGTTGATGCACAGGTGCCCCTAGTCCCAGACTTTGAGAACTATAACAGAGTTACAGATGAAATCGCCAAAGTGAAGGCAGTTGTGCCAATTGATCCTGTCTTGATGAACTTGGCCAATTGGGCCCACAAGCAATCTGGAAATTTGGGGCAGAAAACAACATATGAATGGGCACAGCAGAGAGGATTGCCTATATCCATGGAAATGATAAAGACTGTAATAGGGAACTGTACAGTGTGTGGCAGATCAATTTCATCGGTCCCCTGCCCCGGGGAAATAATGTACTGAGATATTGTTGCACTGCAGTGGACACCTGTTCAGGACTTATGCTTGTTCATCCCTGCAAACGTGCAGATCAAGCCGCAACGCTTCAACTGCTCCAGAAACTTGTTGTTGCTTATGGTTGTCCCAAACAAGTCCAAAGTGATAACGGCTCACACTTCACTGTATCAACAGTACAGCAGTGGGCAAAAGATTCTGGAGTGTACTGGTTGTGCCACATCCCATACCATCCACAGGCAGCTGGTTTGATTGAAAAATACAACGGCTATTGAAGGACCAGATACGCAAACTTACACCCACACATACACTAAGGGGGTGGGATCGGGTCCTCACTCAGGCAGTCATGTTGTTAAATTCTAGGCCAATAGCCAAAAGCACACCACATGAGAGGATGGTAGGCGCTGGGGCACAGATTCCACAGCTGGAGCGCAGAGTTCAGTATTTATGTAAGGTTCCTGAAAGAACAGGGCTTAACAGATACCATGTTACTGCTTCCCATGACATAGAAGCCAAGAGTGATGTATCTGAAGCTGAAGCCTGTCTAGGAATGAGAGGGAATCTGGCAGGAAGGTTTGACCTTACATTTGCATTGACAGATGAGCTTCAAGACAGTGGCTGGGACTCTGACTGGCTAGTGGATACTTCTCAGCAAGAGTGGTAAGTGAGGCTACATAAAAGCAAACCTTCCAAAATAAACAGCAGTGATCTTCTGGGAAATATCAGTATATTTCCTCTCCTCCCTATTGATGTTCTTTGGGAGGGTCAGAAGTGGGTACAGGCAGGGAGCAAAGTGTTAGTCAGATATCCAGGCAAGAGAGAGATTTTAGCTGAATGGCCTGGATCTACTGTTTATGTATTATTAGAAGGAGCAGATAATCCACTTTGTTTTCCACTCCACAGGCTGACTCCGATTTGATCCATAGGACATGATAGAAAGAATGACGGAATATCGCAAGGGCTGTGGAGAGCAAGGCCTTTGATGTATTAAAAGCCTGGACTTGTTTCTAAAGAACTTTAGAATGGACTTTCTAATGAACTTTTAAAGACTGAAACACCTTCTCAATGACAGAAATATGGGAGGTGTTGCATTCAAGGAAAATTAATGTTTTAAAATACGTTTTCATAGTAATGAAGTCATTTTCTGTATGGAGTCTGAAAGAAAAAAAAATCTAGGGCAGAATGTATTGCGTTTGTTAAAAATATGATTTTTTTTATATTAATCAGACATAAGATAAATGGGACAATATTACAATAGTGAGTTGGTCAGATTACTGTCAGTTTTTTGGCTTGAGTAGATTTCTCAAACAAATGCTGTTTTATACAATGGGGGTAGATATCATTGTTGTATTCAATTGACAGTTCAATTAACAGGCTATTGTCTCTATAGCTACAGTAAACAAGTAAGACATTACTTGTTTGAGATTCTTTCAGCTTTCAAACTGAAAGAATGACTGTTAAATTACTGTCTTGGTTTGAGTAGACAATGGTACTTAGATACCATTTTTGTATTCAATTGACAGTTTTCAACAGTCCATTGTTTCTACAGCTACAGTAAACAGGTATGTTTTCTGTTGTTTGGTAACTATGGCAAACAGCCTGACACATAAAAGGGGTGAGTAGGGACACACAACACACACACCATCATGCTATAACATCTGAAGCCACTCATGATAGAAGAAAATTGCCTGATGCTCCAGGAGAATCGTTGCCAATGGAGATCACGAACACACAGTAACAGAAGATAAGTAACCTTTAAGTGTATTTGTACTATTATAGACCATAGGCTGTTCAGTTTACTAGGCATTTTGCTTGTTATAGATATCTGTCAGTCTTGTATTGTATTCCTAATATTGTAATAGTTTTTGTATGTACAGCATCTTTGTATAGTAAAGCACATTTACACACTGCAGAAATCTCAGCTTCCTTGCTTATACCACAGAGTAAACTTGCTAGATAGATGCAAGCAAAACACCCTGACATCTCCCCTTTGAGACAGAGAAAGGGACTAAAGACATAGATTCCCCTGTCCCTTTCTCTGCAGCCTCAGCTGCACTGAAGATGAATGGATAGGAGACAGAGGCTCCTCTCCATTCATAAACTGAAGCATAGTAAACACAGTTTATGATGCTCAGTTATGAACGGACAGAGTCAAAGAGTCAGAGTCAGTGCATTCAGAAAAGGAAGGAGCCGGTAAATAACAGATTTACCGGCTCCTTCCTCCGCTCTCCATCCTGACAGACCCGGGAGAGGGGGGACCAGAAGAGGACAGAGGGGGACCGGAGGAGCAGGGAGGACATGGAGGAGGACCAGAGGAGCATGAAGAACATGGAGGGGGACCTGAGGAGCATGGCAGGGGACCAGAGGAGCATGGAGGACACGGAGGGGGACTGGAGGAGCACGGAGGACACAGAGGGGGACTGGAGGAGGACTGGAGGAGCACAGAGAGGGGGCCTGGAGGAGCACACAGAGGAGGACACGGATAAGGACACAGGGGACAGTCAGGGATGATCGGTGCAGCGGTGGGGGGAGTTACAAGCACCGATTTCTCTGTATAGATTTCAATAAAGCAGCTGACAGCCGTTTCTCCCTTGCAGCGTTCAGATGCTTTATTGAAATCTATACAGGGAGATCAGTGCTTGTAACCCCCCCCCGCGCCACACTGATCACCCCTAACCTACCAGGTATCAGGTCAAGCATCAGAGCATTTGCACGATTACAAGTACTCATGCAAATGCTCAGTATCAGCACTGATACAGATACTAATATGGGTATCGGTGCAACCCTAGTGTTCAGTGCATCCTCCTGCAGGCAGTCCCATTCATGTCAGTTAGGACACAGTCACTGCTCCCAGTCTGACATCCTAAGTAGCAGCAAATGTTTAGGCTGTCAGTAGATCGACCTCTACAAATTTGACACAAAAATAGAGAGCAACTGAGCATGTGCAGAGCGGGATGATACAGTGTATTACTGGATTTTAAACAGTATAGGCACTTTTTTTTTATGTTTTACATAGCTCTATACCTGCAAAAGGAGCCAGCATCGAGTGATCTAGCAGGACTTCATTTTATGACTAAAGTTCCACTTTAATGAGACAACAGGGGTCTAAAACAATGTTTCTCAACTCCAGTCCTCAAGTACCCCCAACAGGTCATGTTTTCAGGCTCTCCATTATTTTGCACAGGTGATTAGATCAGTTTCACTGCCTTAGTAATTACCACAGCCGTTTCATCTGAGGGAAATTGTAAAAAAACATGATCTGTTGGGGGTACTTGAGGACTGAAGTTGAGAAACATTGGTCTTAAGAACCCCCAATGTCTGTCCTGTCCTCCAATGAATCTAATGCAGTGCAGGTCGCAAACTCACACTGGGACCCGGAAGTGACGTTTTATGTGTCATTTCCAGGTCAGCAAGAAGAAGGGGAGGAGAGCAGACACATGTCTGCTTGGCTTCCTCCCTGGGCATGACAGTGGGCATGCGGAGCCTAGGATGCATGGTATGGGCATATGTGCTGGGGGAGATGGGGACAGCCATTACCAGGTGTGTTTGGAAGTGATCAGGTGCCTGCCTAGCCGCTGGATCGCTTCCATCTGACAGACGGACGTCAGCTTATCAGATATACACACACTCCTGGTGGCTACAGCCCCCTGCTGTCAGGTCCATACAATGTACAGACTTGGTAGTAAAAGGGTTAAAATGGCCTGCACTAGATTTAAAAATACCTACCGCCCCTTTTTGTAACTTTACCAACACATACAGCAGATTCAGGTAGTTCTTAATAACTTCACTTTTACAAAGTGGTGCTATTAATGCACCAAATTCAAAAATAATTACCTCCAGTTCATAGATAATGAAACTGGAGGTAATTAATACCTACTCTAACTTGGCATACAGAGACAGGAAAAGTGCCTGTCCCTGTGCGCAGTGCAGTAGAGCGGCATATTTTCCGCTGGTACCCTCTTACTGTCACTAGTTTTTAAGGACACTGTTGGCTGACAGTCTCCTAGCGACCAGTGACTCTGCAGTGGGCGGAGCCTGAAGGGGAAGCTCAGACACTAGTTCCCCATCAGTTACATAGTTACATAGTAGATAGTTGGTGAGGTTGAAAAAAGTCAAGTCCAACCTTTGTGTGTGCTTTTATGTCAATATTACATTGTATATCCCTGTATGTTGTTGTGTGTGTTGTATTTAGGTGCCTATCCAATCGTTTTTTAAATTATCTATGCTCCCTGAAACCACTGCTTGTGGAAGAGAATTCCACATGCTTACCGCTCTTATAGTAAATAACCTTCTACACAGTTTAAGTGTTCACAGTTTTTCTTCTAATTTTAGTGAATGACCGCATGTCTTTTCCTTTGCGCGGAAAAGTTTTATCCCTATTGTGGGGTCACCAGTATGGTATTTGTACATTGAAATCATATCCCCTCTCAAGCATCTCTTCTCCAGAGAGAATACGTTCAGTGCTTGGAATCTTTCCTCATAACTAAGGTCATCCAGTCCCTTAATTAGCTTTGTTGCCCTTCTCTGGACCTTCTCCAGTTCCAGCACATCCTTCCTGAGGACTGGAACCAAGAACTGGACGGAATACTCCAGGTGCTGCCGGACTAGAGTTTTGTAGAGTGGGAGAATTATCTTTTATCTCTGGTTAATCCCCTTTTTAATGCATGCCAATATTCTGTTGGCTTTGTTTGCAGTAGCTTAGCTTGGCATTATATGCCATTGCTGAGTCTGCCATCTACTAAGACCCCCAGGTCCTTTTCCATCCTAGATTCCCCCAGAGGTTCTCCCCCTAGTGCGTAGATTGCATTCATATTTTTGGCACCCAAATGCATTATTTTATATTTTTCTACATTAAATTTAATTTGCCATGTAGTTGCCCACCCCATTAATTTGTTCAGATCTTCTTGCAAGGTTTACACATCCTGCAGAGAAATTATTGCCCTGATAAGCTTAGTATTGTCCACAAATACTGAGATTGAGTTGTTTATGGATTTGTCCAAGGACAGAACCCCGGGGGACCTTACTTTCCACACCGGACCATTCAGAGTACTCCCCATTTATTACCACCCTCTGAACTCGCCCCAGTAGCCAGTTTTCAATCCATGTACTCACCCTTTGGTCCATGCTGACAGACCATAATTTGTACAGTAAACGTTTATGGGGAACTGTATGGAATGCCTTTGCAAAAATATTCCACGTCTACAGGCCTTCCTTTATCTAGATAGCAGCTCACCTTCTCATAAAAGGTTAATAGATTGCTGATTACTGCTAATGATACAGTTTTCACTACTAAAATCTTGTATATAATCCCTTATCATCCCTCGGTGGTCTGTAGTTCCCAGGGATATATCTTGGTCCTTTTTTAAATATTGGTGCTTTTCTCCAATCAGCTGGTACCATACCAGTCAGTAGACTGTTCGTAAAAATTTGAAACAATGGTCTGGCAATTACCTGACTGAGTTCCTTAAGGACCCTCGGGTGCAAGCCATCTGGTCCAGGTGACTTATTAATGTTAAGTTTTTGAAGTCTATTCCTAATTCTATCCTCTGTTAGCTATGAGGGTGCTTCCTGTGACATGTCATGAGGATAAAACTTGCAGTTTTGGTTACTGAAGCCCCCCGTTTCCCTCGTGAAGACTGAGGAGAAGAATTTTCAAAACCTTCGCCATCTCTTCATCCTTTGTAACCATATTCACTTCATCATTCTTTATGGGGCCAATATGAGCTGACCTCCCTCTCTTACTATTTATATTTCCTAAAGAATTTTTTGGGATTTTTTTTTACTCTCCTCCGCTATGCACCTTTCATATTCTATCTTAGACACCCTGATTGCACCTTTACATTTTTTATCGCTTGGTTTTTTAAGTTGGAATGCTGATGATGACCCTCAGTCTTGTATTTTTTAAGGGCCTTCTCCTTTTTATGCATTTTTATTTCCCATTGGGATGCACTGGCTGATACCCTTATTTAATATGCTCTTAAAGCACACCCATTTTTCATTGTTCCTTGGAGTTTATCCCATATAATATCGCAAGGAGCGTAGTTTATGGAAGTTGGCTCTTTTGAAATTCAGTGTCTTTGTATTCCCCTTATCTTTCCTATTTGTGTAATTTATACTGAAACTAATTGACCTGTGATCACTGTTTCCTAAATTGCCCCGTATGTCTACATCTGTGATCAGGTCTGTATTGTTAGTAATCAGTAGGTCTAGTAACGCTTTGTTTCTTGTTGGTGCATTTACCATCTGACCCATGAAATTGTCCTGCTAGACATTTAGGAAATTGCAAGCCTTAGACGAATGCGTGGTTCCTTCTGCCCAGTCTATGTCTGGATAATTAAACTCCCCCGTTATAATGCCACTTCCCATCCTTGCCGCCATTCCAAACTGTGATAGGAGATCCTCCTCCCCCTCCTCCCTCTGGTTAGGGGGCCCATAGCATACTCCCAGTATTACTTTCCTCTTGGTTTCCTCCCTTTGTAGCTCTACCCATAAGGATTCTCCCTCCTTCCTTGCCCCATTTGTGATGTTGTCCCTCACATTCACTTGTACATCACTTTTGATATACAGGCATACCCCTCCACCTGTGATATAGGGAATACCCTTGAATGGTTGCTAGACAATTATGAGAGCTGTTGAACCAAGTCTCTGAAATTCCCACAAAATCTAAATCTTCCTTGTACAATAGCAGCTCTAGTTCACCCATCTTGTCTGCCAGACTCCTGGTGTTAGTAAACAAGAAGTCAGCCCAGTTCTCCAGGAACCTGAACCCCTCCTTTCTACACCAGCTCCTCAGCCACATGTTTACTTCCCTAATCTCCCACTGCCTCTCTGGTGTGGCTCAAGGTACCGGTGGTATTTGTGAGAATACTACCTTGGAGGTCCTAATCTTCAATTTAGCTCCTAAGTCCCTAAAACCTTTTTTTAGGACACTCCATCTTCCTCTGACTTCGGTACCAATGTGCACCATGACAGCCGGGTCTTCTCCAGCCCCTCCCAGTAATCTGTCCAACAAATGCGGGATGTGTCGAAGACAGCATACAGTTGGGGGCGTACTTTTTGGGATGTTCCAGCCCAAGATCGGCCCTCCTGACTCTTTCCTCTCTACCCTTCCTGACTGTCACCCATCTACTCTGCTCTGGTGCTTGCACCTCTTTGTCTCCACCCACCTCTGTGCTGGCCCTGCTAGCACCTGCCAGGTACGATCCCAACTCTCCTTTAGTATGGAGAGTCTTCTCAGTGTTGACAGTTGCTTCCTTAAATTGAGGACCTGGGCTTCCAGGGAAACAATGTTCTTACATTTTGCACAGCAGTATTCGCCCTCGATCGGGTGATCAAGGAACGCAAAAATGCCGCAAGATGTACACCGAGTTGTATCTCCATACCTGCATCATACCCACTAATTTAATGGGGATTGGGAATTATGCTCTGTCCAATTAACTAACAACTAGCTTCCTGACACTAATACTCAACAGTAGGGATGAGCCAAACACCCCCCGGTTCGGTTCGCACCAGAACATCCAAACAGACAAAAAAATTTGTGCGAACATGCGAACACTTAAAGTCTATAGGACATGAACATGAAAAATCAAAAGTGTTAATTTTAAAGGCTCATATTGAAACAATAAAAATGAAATATTCCTTTAAATATCGTGCCTGGGGGTCCCCTTAGTCTGCCTGTAAAGTAGCGCATCTTTCCCATGTTTATAACAGTACCGCAGCAAAATTACATTTCTAAAGGAAAAAATGTCACTTAAAATTGCTTGCGGCTGTAGTGTATTGCCGGATCCCGGCAATATACATGAAAAATCATTTAAAAAAACGGCGTGGGTTACCCCCCCGTCCATACCAGGCCCTTCGGGTCTGGTATGGATATTAGGGGAACACCATGCCAATTTTTTTTTTAAATGGCGTGGGGGTCCCCCCAAAATACATACCAGGCCCAAGGGCCTGGTATGGATTTTAAGGGGAACCCTGTGCCAAAATGTAAAAAAAAATGGAGTAGGGGTCCCCCCAAAATTCATACTGGACCCTTATCCAAGCATGCAACCTGGCAAGCCGCTGAAAAAGGGGGGGAACGAGAGAGCACCCCCCCTTCTGAACCATACTAGGCCACATGCCCTCAACATGGGGAGGGTGCTTTGGAGTCCCCCCCAAAGCACCTTGTTTCCATGTTGATGGGGACAAGGGCCTCATCCCCACAACCCTTGCCCGGGTGGGGGGGTTTATCGGAATCTGGAAGCCCCCTTTAACAAGGGGCCCCCAGATCCAGCCCCCCCATGTGAATGGGTATTGGGGTACATCGTACCCCTACCCATTTACCAAAAGTCAAAAAAGTAAAAAACAACAGGAGACAGTTTTTGACAATTCCTTTATTAAATAAAAAAAAAAGTGTCCCGCGATGTCCATCCATCTTTAATCAAGGCGCTGACGATCCTGAGAAAAAAACAAAACTGAAAAACTCTGCCTCCATGGGAGGCGTCCCTTTTCGCGGTGACACTCGATAATGTTACCGGGTGACCCCGCCCCCTTCTGACATCATGTGACTCCACTTAAGAATTGCAAGATAGGGAACAGAGCTGTACCAAAACTCATTCTGACTTGCCCTCCCTGACCTCTTTGGCTGAGTTACAAATAGCTAGATGGGTACTTCTTCTACATTATCAGGAATTTACCCATTCTGTCTTCAAAAAAAGGGGGGGTTGTTTGAAAAGGGGGACAAAAAAAAAGAGAAATTATTTGCCGTAATAACTGCAGATAGAAAAACAAATACAGTGGTTCCCCGTGTAGCGGTGCCCCCGTGGGGTCGCTGACTGTAGTTTCCTCCTGTCACTCTGCTCAGCCAGGCATTCAATTCCAGTCACACTTTACTAGACAATGAACAGTCCATCAGCTTGTTTTTGTTGTTTATTGAGGGATTTAACTTGGAAGGGGTAAAGAGAACATGGGATGCTAAGATAAATGAATTCAAGGAGATGAAAAATATCGTTTGAATCTGTACTTGCAGTTTCTAAAGCTTCATACGCCTCCAGCACATCACTTATGAGTCAACACTGCTTTCTCTACTACAATGCTTGATTCCTGACACAATTAGCACATGGTTAGGCACCACTCTTAATAAGCCCTAACAGTTCAAGATTCACCATTTGCTAGCAGGGGTCTGCAGTTCCCATTGATGTAGCAACCAATAGCAATGAAAAGAGTACTTTCTGTGCTAGCTGTAACTTGGTGGACTACTGCTCTCAGTCAGTCCTGTGCAAACTCTGCCAACCCTCCTGGCTGTGGAAGCTTGTCTCTAAACACAGCGACATCATAGTCTCTCCTTTTGGCTTTACATTCACACCTGGCATGACTCTCCCAGATCTTCTCACTGTGCCTGTCACTCATCGACCCCGGATGGATCCCACCTGATGACTTGCCCGGCAATGTTCCTTGCTTTCCTTCTCCTGCTCCTGTTCAGGACACATCTCATTTGGGTTGTATGGAGAGGTTCCTTCCCAGCTCCCAAGCTCCAGGGAAAAGGCAATGACAGCCTAACACTCCATCAATCAGTTCTTCCACCCGACAACTCCTCCCCCAGCAGGCTGACCCTGGGTATAGGAGGCCTGCCCCCTGCCAATCCTAGTTGGGGATTGGTCAGGGCTCCCAGATACACCGCATGTCACTCCAATCCTCTCTCCCCACCTCTTTTCCAGAACCTTCCAGAAACCAGAGGGAGGCACCAGAGAGATGAAGCCACATGTCAGTCACCTGCTGCTACTCTCAAACCTCTCCCAGCCCCCAGATCAAAAGGCCTTAAGCTGGGCCTGCCTAAATTTACCTGCACTGGCTGAAACAAAAAAACTAACACCTCTAGCAACCTACCTACCTAAGGTGGGGGGTGTTACACCTGCATCTACTTCTCGTATGGCAATTTGGTGAGAGATAGGCAGGCAATTATGCACGCATTTGTTGATTACTATTCCCTGTTACTGTATGTTCTCCTATTCCCTCATATGAAGAAAATGTTCTTACTGATCTAGATACCCTTCAGATCTCAGCAATACCTGTCTCAGTCAGGGCACAACTAGATGACCCTTTTACAGAGAAAGAGCTGGAAGCTGCTGTCCCAATGACCAATACCGGGTCCTGATGGGATTCTGGCTGAATGGTACAAAAACTACTCAGACCTTTTTATACCTAGATTGCTAAAGCTGTACGGAGAGTGCTTGGAGATGTTGACTTCACCGTCATCCTTCTGTGAAGCTCATGTGGTGCTAAGCCTGATAAAGACCCACTTTATTGTTCTTATTGTCCAATAGCACTGCTTAATATGTAACTTAAAATACTCACTAAAATTACGTTCACTAAGCTGACTTGGGTTACATAGTTACATAGTTAGTCTAGTTCAAAAAAGACACAAGTCCATCTAGTTCAACCACCAGGTGATACATTATTTAATCTATTTGGATCAGACTGGCTTTATGCCCCAAAAAGCTACTGATATTAACATTCGTAGTGTGTACATGCACACCCAGCTTAGTCCCAAGTTTTTCACTGGGGGAGCTCTGGTGTTTCTTCACCTGGAAAATGCATTTGATTCCATAGACTGGAGGTACAGTATATGAGACATGTCTTAAGTCGCATTGGATTTGGCCTGATGTCCCTTAAATGGATCTCATTGTTGTATGAGCATCTGGTGGCTGATCTCAGACTCAATGGTCATGTGTCTGGCGCCTTTCCAGTGTCTAGTGGTACCAGGCAGAGTTGCCCTCTCTATCCGGGGTTATTTGCGATCATGATGGAGGTGCTGGCATTAGCGTTGTGCTCTTCTCCTCAACTACAGGGGATTAGTTTAGTCTCATTGAAACGAAGGCCCATTACGCTGATGACCTAGTACTTTTTCTTAGAGACACTGGAACTTCCCTACAGGCTGAATTATCTATCTTAGACAGCTTCTCGGTAGTCTGGCTTGAAAGTGACTTTGACTAAATCTAAAATTCTACCTTTACGTTCTCACCCTGTGCCAGGACACGTAGACCCGACTATTCCTCTTAAATGTGTTATGCTAATTAGGTACTTAGGGATGGTGATAACAAATTCAGTGGCAGACTATATTACTCTGAACATCTCCCCTCTTCTCACTCTTAAAACATAAATTGACTGCTTGGAAAAACCTTCCACTTTCGCTAATTGGTAAGAACATTTTGATTAAGATGAACATTTTGCCTTTGTTTATATATGTCTGTAGATTTTCCCTAGTATGGATCCCCAAATCAATTTTCAAATATATTAACAGTCTGTTGTCTTAATTTCTGTGGCACGGGGGGACCCCTCGCCTTGAATTGACTATACTATAGCAGCTGTAGCAGGAGGAGGCAGGGGGCCTAGTGGTACCTAGTTTCTACACATATTTCCTGGCTGGTCAATTAGTTTTTGCACACCGCTAGCAATTTACCCCATTTGATGATGCCTCAGTGTCTCTAGAGGCAGCCTATGTGGGATCGTAAGATACCCTCAGTCACTTAGTATATAGAGGTTCAAAATCACCTTACTCTTTTACCTCCTCTATGCGCTCAGTCATTAAAGCATGGCATGTAGTGCATAGGTCTACACTAGCTGGCTCTGGTCAGTTTTCCCCCCTGTATCCCATTGTAGAGAAGCCCAAATTTGTCACAATTCTATCATTATCCTGACCTAGTGGTATGGACTAAATATGAAATCAAGACATTACAACATATAGTATCTCACGGTTCCCTAATAAACTTTGACGATCTGAAAAGGCAGTACCACTTACCCAACATGCATTTTTTCAGATATATTCAACTGAGAGATGCTTTTTTGTCTGAATTTGGACCTATTAACCTCAAACCCAGTGACCTGGAATTATTAACCCGAAATGACTCGCTGACCAAACCGTTATTCACTATCTATCAGTGGCGGCCCGTCCATAGGGGGCGCATGGGTGCCGCCCCCCCTCCAGGCAGTACCAAAAAAACAAAAACAAAAATGTCAAAAAAAAAAAATAATTTTTAATACCGGCCCTTTAAAAAAAGAAAACAAAACAATAAAAGGTCCTTTAGTGCACTGTGTGCGGACGCCCGACACAGTGCGACGCTGGACACATTGCACTAAGGGGAAGCACCACGTCTATGCAATCACGAGATTGCAGACGTGGCGCTGCATTTGCCGGCATTGAGCCCGCCTTGCGGCGCTTTCCGAAGCGCCGATTAGCGTCCGCCCGGCGTTTGTAGTATATGTTACTACGGCCGGGCGGTTTGATTGACATCTCAGTTTGATGTCACTTCCTGTTCTCATTCTCCCATTGCGCCCGGGAGAAAGGAAAAAGGAAGTATGAAGAAGACACCGCTGGAGAGGACAACGGCAAGGTAAGTAGTACACTACCGCTGTGCTCCCGTGGAGAACGGGGGGGGCTGCACAGGCTGCATTGGGGGACACAGGCAAGGCTGCATTGGAGGACACATGCAAGGCTGCATTGGGGGACACATGCAAGGCTGCATTGGGGGACACATGCAAGGCTGCATTGGGGGACACATGCAAGGCTGCATTGGGGGACACAGGCAAGGCTGCATTGGGGACACATGCAAGGCTGCTTGGGGGACACAGGCAAGGCTGCATTGGGGACACAGGCAAGGCTGCATTGGGGACACATGCAAGGCTGCATTGGGGGACACATGCAAGGCTGCATTGGGGATGGGGACACAGGCAAGGCTGCATTGTGGGACACAGGCAAGGCTGCATTGGGGGACACATGCAAGGCTGCATTGGGGGACGCAGGCAATGCTGCATTGGGGGACACAGGCAAGGCTGCATTGGGGGACACAGGCAAGGCTGCATTGGGGGACACATGCAAGGCTGCATTGGGGACACAGGCAAGGCTGCATTGTGGGACACAGGCAATGCTGCATTGGGGGACACAGGCAAGGCTGAATTGTGGGACACATGCAAGGCTGCATTGGGGGACACATGCAAGGCTGCATTGGGGACACTGGCAAGGCTGCATTGTGGGACACAGGCAATGCTGCATTAGGGGACACAGGCAAGGCTGCATTGGGGGACACAGGCAAGGCTGCATTGGGGGACACAGGCTGCATTTGGTGGACACAGTCTGCATTTAGTGAGACACAGTCTGCATTTGGTGAAACACAGGCTGCATTTGGTGAGACACAGGTTTCATTTGGTGAGACACAGGCTGCATTTGGTGAGACACAGGCTGCATTTGGTGAGACACAGGCTGCATTTGGTAAGACGCAGACTGCATTTGGGGGACACAGGCTGGCTGTATTTTGTGGGACACAGGCTGCATTTGGTGGGACACAGGCTGCATTCTGTGTGACACAGGCTGCATTTTATGGGACACAGGCTGCATGTAAGGATGGACTCCGCTGGGGACACCTGATGGCATCTGGTGGCAGACGACGTGGCTAGTGACACGCTCAGGGCTCCCACTGATTCTGCATTATGGTGAGTTGAATGATTTCATTTTATATTACAATGTAATAATAGAATTAATGCGCTTCAATTATCCTGACACCATAACAATCATGGTGCCGGGATGATTAAAGTGCTAACACCAGGTGTTTGGAATATCTTTATCTGCTGATTGTTAAACTTTCTAGAATACACATATTTCTATTGTTGTGTAGGATCTGGGCCTGCTGTCCCTCCATCCCTCTCTCCCTCCATCCTTCATTCATCTCAGATGCTAACCACACCACCTTAGAGCCACGCCCACTATTTTGCTAAAACCACTCCCATTTTCACCAAGTGGGAGGGGTCAAAAAGGAAGGACGGGGTCTGGCGCCCCCCATCCTAAAACTTCACCAGCCGCCACTGCTATCTATAAAGACCTTTTCCAGAAATGGTTAAACTACTGAGACCATGTAAATTGGCCTGGGACGCTGCAGCCCCCAGTTTGGACTGTGACGATTGGGATGATATCTGGAAAAGCCCCTTTTACTTGTTTAGTCTGCACTAGGGACCGCTTGATACACTTCAAATTTTTACATAGAGTCTATTTTACCCCAGCCAGGCTAGCTAAGATATACAGGGACCAGTCCTCTCTTTGCTGCAGATGCTCCACACAGCTACAAATTTTATGAATACATTTTGGGAGTGCTCTACTATTAAACCCTTTTGGAGGATTTAAATGAATTACATCAGTCACTTGCATTTCTGTTCCGCTCTCTGTCGAAGTCTGTTTGTCAAGTTTGGTTGAACCTCTGGCTACCATGAAAGCAATAAATACTCTCCTTACTCTTTTATTATTTTATGCTAGGAAGTTGATTATCTTATCATGGAAGAAATCCTCTGCGCCAACATTGGTGACATGGAAATCTTTAGTGAATAAATCAGTCCCTTTTTAAAAAGCTGTTTACTTGAGTGGAGGGGCCTTTTAAGTTTGAAAAGTTGTTGGGTGGTTGGATCTCATCTACTAGTAAAGTTTCTGACTGAGTTCTTGTGTTTTTATTGCTCATTTTCTTATGCTTTGCAAAAACTGTGTATACTTATTTTACCAGAACAAGTGTACCATTAACTTATTTCATTCACGTTGATGTATTATGATGGATGTCTCTGTCATGTACCTTGCGGCTGAGCCTGATGTGCAGAGGAAGGCCTCTTGTACAGCCCCAGCTCGGGGACCACTGATGTTGCGATAGTGGTTGCAAGACCTCAGTGAGGTATGGGTGCCTGTGTAGTCTTCCGCTGGACATAGTGATGCATAGCAGGTGCGTCACCAGATTTGGCCCGATAGCTGGAACAGTAGATGACAACGGGAACAGCAGAGCCTTGGCTAGTAGACAACATGCAGCAGTAGACAGCAGCTGGTAGCAGGTGCAGGCAGGGCAGATGAACACCTGGATTCAACGTCAGAAAAGCTAGGTCGGCAAAAGATGGTCAGATGCAGGCATAGACAGCAGGCAAAGAATAATCAGGGTACAGACAGAAGTTAGCAACATGAGATCAGGCAGATAAGCTGAAGGCAGAACAAAGTCCGGAGACAGGCCAAGTCAGAGCAGGTAGCGATCAAGTGAAGTCAGGAGCAAGCCGGGTCAAACACAGAAGTCAGCAGGATCAGATACAGGAACACAGATACAGCTGCAGATTAAACAGCAATGGAATAGTGCAGCTGCTGCACTTATACAGGCCACTTAGCGCCAGTGTTACTGGCTAAAGTGTGCGCGAATGTGCACAAGCATGCTCATTCACGCATGCATGTGCATAGGCTTTCGCCTATGCACAATAATACTAGCACCAGCAGGCCTGCGCCTGCACATTTGCGTGCGCCTCTGAGCTTCAGCTGCGCTATGGCCAGTGTGGTCCTGACAGTCCCTCTGGGCTGCTGTTTCCTGGTGGGAGTGGGGGGGGACATTGGACATTTCTTTGTAACCTCACAATTAGGGATGGGCTGTCTGTTCGGGTCGAACATGAGTTCGACTCGAACATTGTCTGTTTGCCCATTCGCCGAATAGCGAACAATTTGGGGTGTTCGCACCAAATTCGAAAGCTGCGGAACACCCTTTAAAAGTCTATGGGAGAAATCAAAAGTGCTAATTTTAAAGGTTAATATGCAAGTTATTGTCATAAAAAGTGTTTGGGGACCTGGGTCCTGCCCCAGGGAACATGTATCAATACAAAAAAAAGTTTTAAAAACTGCCTTTTTTTTCGGGAGCAGTGATTTTAATAATGCTTAAAGTGAAACAATAAAAGTGAAATATTCCTTTAAATTTTGTACTTGGGGCTGTGTCTATAGTATGCCTGTAAAGTGACGTATGTTTCCCGTGTTTACAACAGTCCGAGAGCAAAATGACTATTCTGCAATACACATAAAAGTCATTGAAAAAAAGGGCATGGGGTTCCCCCACAGTGCAGGTATGGATATTAAGGGGAACCCTGAACCAAAATTTAAAAAAAAAAATGCGTGGGGGTCCCCCCAAATTCCATACCAGGCCCTTCAGGTCTTGTATGGATATTAAGGGGAACCCCGCACCAAAATTCATTATAGCCGTGAGTACTTTTATATAAAAAAAAAAGAAGACATTAATAAAGGAATTGTCAAAAACCGTCTCTTGTCTTTTTTAACATTTTTGACACTTTTTTGTGAAATGGTAGGGGTACATTTGTACCCCATTACCATTTCACACAGGGGGGGGCCAGGATCTGGGGTCCCCTTGTTAAAGGGAGCTTCCAGATTCTGATAAGCCCCCCGCCCGCATACCCCCACAACCACTGGGCAAGGGTTGTGGGGATGAGGCCCTTGTCCCTATCAACATGAGGACATCCTCCCCATGTTGAGGGCATGTGGCCTGGTACGGTTCAGGAGGGGGGGTGCTCTCTTGTCCCCCCTCTTTTCCTGCCGCCTGCCAGGTTGCGTGCTCGGATAAGGGTCTGGTATGGATTTTTAGGGGGACCCTCACGCCATTTTTCTTAAAATTTTGGCTCAGGGTTCCCCTTAAATTCCATACCAGACCTAAAGGGTCTGGTATGGATTTTGAGGGGGACCCCCACGCCATTTTAAAAAAAAAATTTGGCACGGGGTTCCCCTTAATATCCATACTAGACCTGAAGGGCCTGGTATGGAATTTGAGGGGACCTCCACGCATTTTTTTTTTAAATTTTGGTTCGGGGTTCCCCTTAATATTCATACCAGACCCAAAGGGCCTGGTAATGCACTGTGGGGGAATGTCAGGCCGTTTTTTTGAATGACTTTTATGAGTATTGCAGAGACCCGACAATTCATTATAGCAGCCGGCGCTAACGCTAGTACTTTTTAATGACTTTTTATTCCTTTAGAAATGTCATTTTGCTCTCGGACTGTTGTAAACACGGGAAACATGCGCCACTTTACAGGCATACTATAGACACCCCCCAGGTATGAAATTTAAAGGAATATTTCACTTTTGTTTCACTTTCAGCATTATTAAAATCACTGCTCCCGAAAAAACGGCCGTTTTAAAAATAGTTTTTTGCATTAATACATGTCTCCTGGGGCAGGACCCGGTCCCCAAACAATTTTTATGACAATAACTTGCATATTAACCCTTAAAATTAGCACTCTTGATTATTCATGTTCGTGTCCCATAGACTTTAACAGTGTTTGCGTGTTCGTACGAATTTTTGCCTGTTCGCATGTTCTGCTGCGAACCGAACCGGGGGGTGTTCGGCCCATCCCTACTCACAATAATGGTATGATGTGGGCGGCACCTCACTGGTCTTGACACCAACTTTCCTCCTGATGGAGGCTTTAGAATGTGCATAATTGACGAGGCAAATGTTTTGTTTTCTTTTAATGTACTATATTTTTTGTTTCTCTGCCAATATTGTGTATATTTTTGTTAAACTCAATAAAAAGAGTTTTGCAAAAAATAAATAAAAAATGTTTAAAAGTATCCAGAACCTTCACATAAAAGGGTTAAAACCAACACATAATAGTCTATCTGAATCGATAAATATCATCCCAGTAATATACTTGGCTTTCCTCTGCTCAGTGTGATAATATCATCCAGAAACTCAGCCTTACGCATTACGTCCTATGGGATGGTACATGTTATATTTCATATTTTTTTTTATAATTTTTATACATTCTTGATATACAGTATTTTTGGACTTTTGGGTGGGTTTTGTCACTTATACCATGTACTTATTTTTTAGGTGTTTTGTAATAATATTTAATGCTATACTTTGTACAGTTGTTATTTAACCACTTCAATACAGGGCACTTATATACCTTCCTGCCCAGACCAAGCTTTTAGCACTCTCACATTTTAAATTACAATTGCACGGTCATGCGACGCTGTACCCAAACAAAATTTTTATAATTTTTTTCACCACAAATAGAGCTTTCTTTTGGTGGTATTTGATCACCTCTGGGATTTTTATTTTTTGCGCTACAAATAAAAAAATACAAACATTTTGAAAAAATATAAGTTTTTCTTTGTTTCTGTTACAAATCTTTGTAAATAAGTACATTTTCTCCTTCACTGATGGGCACTGATGAGGCTGCACTGACGGGCACAAATGAGGCAGTACTGATTGGCACCGATGAGGTGGCACATATATGCAGCACTGATAGGCGGCACTGATAAGCAGCACTGACGGGCACTGATAGGTGCACTGATATACAGCACTGATGGGCACTCATAGGCGGCACTGATGGGCACTGATATGTGGCACTGATGGGCACTCATAGGTGGCACTTATGGTCACTCATAGGTGGCACTGGAGGGCACGTATAGGTGGCACTGGTGGGCACTGATGGGAGGCACTGATAAATGGCACTGATAGGCAGCACTAATCAGATGTGCTAGCAGGCATCACTGATGGGCACAGAGTGCCATCCTAATGGGCAATGATTGCCATCCCTGGTGGGCTCTAGCGGGCTTACCTGGTGATCATGGGTGGGCATCCTTGCTAGCCATAGTTGGGCATCCCTGGTGGCCATGGGTGGGCATCCCTGGTGGTCCTGGGTGGGCATCCTCAGGGGGCTGCACCAATAATCAGTGCAGACCCCCCTGTCAGGAGAGCAGCCGATCAGCTCTCTTGTACTCGCGTCTGTCAGCACAAGTAGAGGAAAAGCCGATACACGGCTTTTCCTGATTACACTGTGATCAGCTGTGATTGGACACAGCTGATCACATGGTAAACAGCCTCCCTCAGAGGCTCTTTACCTAGATGAAAGATGCAGTGTGTCAGACTAACACACCACAACACCTATCGCCGTGCTGCATGCCCCCGCGGGCGCGTGATCGCGGCTTATCCTGCTGGACATCATATAATGCCCAGTCTGGATAACTGAACCACTTTCTGACTGTCATTCTGCTATAGGGTGGGCGGAAAGTGGTTAAGTACCATAACTTGCTCATCTTCACTGGAAGTGATGTCACTACCTGACTTTAACTATGTCTGTACTATTAGTAATTGTAATGCTCTATACTTGTGGACAGATATCAGCAAAGTGTATTAACAATAAACTTCTTCCTTCTAGTGTGATGAATATCCAATTGAAAGTGTTTTATTATAATTGTTCGACAACTGAAAAAAATACCAATGTGAAGAAAGTCTGGCTGTCCGCATTTCCATAAAATCACCTTTATTGATGCAGCAAATTCACAATGACAATCCACAATGTACAAATGAGAATATAGCATACAGCTAACATGTTTCCCACCATTCTTGGTGCTAAATCATAGCTCTTTATGTTGTGAATACTGTGATGTACAGGGCTTGCACCCTTCAGTGTGCAGTGATATGGGGACAGTGGAGACTCACCTGGCAGTGGGAACAGTGGAGATTTAACAAGTGAAAAAAAATAGTTGTTGATCCTCCCAGAAAACTGGTGAGCTAATAACATCTTGTGCTCTCTGCTTGTGCTGAATCTTATAAGTTACATTGTTTTCAGCTCTTGGTCCCAGGACTTAAAAACCATTGGGCGCCCACTCCCAGCATTAAAGGAGCAAAGACCAATGGTTTTTGAGTGCCAGCAACAAGGAAGATCATGGGGGGTTTTCAGCCAGGCTTCCGGGGTGTGGGGGGGATGGGGGTGAGCAAATGGCCTACAGGTTAGGCACTAACAATTATGAACATTTTACAAAGCTGCACAGTTTTTTAATACTTACTGGGACCCCTTGACTGCATAGGCTAGTTTCTGACAAAGGTGAACGTAGAACGTAGGTGAACGAGAAGATGGGTGGGAAAGGTTTACGTAATCTTGCCCTAGGGTAACAGTATTGCTCCTCTATAGTTACAGTAAGGACTATCGCCCTAGGACAGGAAGTGTGCTACCAGTAGGTTTACCAGGTGAAAAAATGCACGACAAAAGAAACTAATGTCTTTCTTCTGTTGGTTTTCATATAGCCACTACAAGCCACAATACATAATGAAGTTTGATCTAACAGCAACTTCCTTCTCTTCCAGAATCCATACAGTATATGCTGTTAACTTTTTCGTAGCTACCAAAAGGCAGGCAGTGCTGAGCGGATTCTGGAAAAAAAACACTAACTAGTCATAACTTGAAATTCTGTATATAACATTCATTTAGTATTGTCTACATTGAAAACTAATAAACAACTGTATTTTCCATAACTTGAAGATAAGCATGTGTTCAGAACTTATGTAAAGGGCTCCATGATGTCATATTAAACAGGCTGTTTTCAATAAGCAGTGGATTAATGGAAGCACAGCAGTGGTCATTAGAGACATCATGGTGGATAGGTTGGAGGTCAGCTTTTTTTACAGATTTTACTGCAGTCACCTTCACTATCTTTTGGATTTGCAGCACTGCCATCAGGCTCACTGGAGTATGAAAAGGGTAATCCACATAAAAAACTCAGTATCTTCTCATTTCTTTTTTCATATACGAAGTTAGAATTGCCATATTAAAACTCTGATATGAAATATATGTCCAAGAATTCACCGTCTCTGCTTTGTCATAGCAGTATCACAATGGGTTTCTGAAGAATGAAGTCTTAAGAATGTTTCTCGGGATCATCATTTGCGTTGCAAGGCTGAAATTTTTCGCAATCCCTTCAATCGCTCTAATAGTTCCAATGTGAATTTCTGAAATACAAAACTGAAAATCTAGGAAACGTGGTGGTGCAGTAAGCAGCAAGGATATTATTTTCAAATGAGAGTTCCCAAACTTTACTTCATGTCCATTTGATTAGTTTTAATGTACTTAGAGAATCTATTGTATAGTGAATCTGACTGATTTGTCCACTCATTGGTACAAATGTATATACTCCACCCAGATTTCCTAATTGTGGTTAGCAGGACTTAGGCTGGCCATACACGATGCAAATTTCCCACGGATTGCAGAAAAGAAATCCACATGATTCCCCTATTAACACAGACAGTGCTGATAAGGGAATCAGCAATTGTCTTCTCCTGGTGGGGGCAGGGGAATCTGTCCCCACTGGGAAAAGACAGTGATTATTGCTAGAGGCCATAGCAGTCACTAGCGATAATCGCAAGAGAATCCGGCAGGCTGGTTGTACCCAAGTTCGATTGATCAATCAATTTGGTACATTCAGCCTGCCCATTAACGGTTTTGAACCATGTATTGCCAGCCATAGGGTTTTATCCACTGTTTGGTCCATACTTTTGTCTAGAACAGAGGTCTCCAAACTCTCTAAACAAAGGACAAGATTACTGACCTTCAGACTTTAGGGGGGCCGGACTGTGGCCAGTGGGAGTAGAAAATGCCGCAGTGTCAGTAGGACTAAAAAAATGCACCAGGCTTGGTTGTCAGTGGGAGTAGGGAATTACATATTGGTTAGTAGTAGGAGGAATAGTGTCCCATCATTGGTTTTGATGGGAAGAATAGTGACCCATCCCTATTGTACAATAGTGCCCCAGTTTTGGTGTCAGTGGGACGAATAGTGCCCCATCATTGGTGTCAGTGGGAGGGATTTTGCCCCATTTATGGTGGCAGTAGAAATAGTAGACATCCATCATTGCAGTAAATGGGAAGAAAAGTGCCTTGTACCTTGTACCAGTGGGAGCAATAGTCCAAGTGCTGGATAAAGATGAGCAAAGGGCTATATCTGGCCCACAGGCCAGAAAAAGAAATACTGTGTTAATAGAGCTTTAATTACAAAAAAGAGTAAAAATGTATCACTTTAGAATTCACAGGAACAATAATTTAGTTATCTCCAGCAGTGTATTTGTTATTACCACACAAGCTATATTTACATTTTTGCTAAAGACAGTATTAAGCCAATCTGTAGCTTTAAAAAGGGAAATGATAGTGGTTTTTGATTAATTTTACATTCATTTCTGTTAAGGTTTATAAACTTATATTGATTATTATTTTACTGTTTATTAAATATCCTTATTTTACATACAGTATAAACATTTAATACAGGTTGCCTCAGTGTTTTATGTGTGCAGTAAAAGCTGGGCTGTCTAATAAGAAAGCCCACCATTAAGCGGTTTACTTGTTGACTGCACCTGCAGACTAAAGTGTGTATTTAAACTGCTATTTAGCTCTGTATTCACAGTATAGAAGTAAACAATCTGAAAGCCTGGAGTACCAGACCTACATTTGACACCTACTGGGCACAAAACAGTAAAGGTGTCATGAGTCTGCAGTAATGTTCATATCTGTCTGCTTACCTCTCTGTTTTGATTAACGTAGAGACCAACCCCTGTTCACCTATCTGCTTAAGTAAGCATGGCTCCACCCCAGCCTCTAACAGGGAACACTATATTAACCTGTGCACTGCAGCCAAGCCTCGCTGATCAATATTGTGTGTTTGGCTTCTTGTGTGCTTCTTGCTGTGTGCTCTACGTCTGATTCTGTTTACCGCCCTTGGCTTGTTCTTGACTATCCTTGTCTGCTTCATACCCTGACCTTTGGCATGTTCTTTGACTACCCCTGCCTGCTTGTTGCCCCAACCTTTTGGCTTATCTCCTGACTATCTCTTGTTGTCCCGGTCTGCTGCTTCCTCTCTATCCTCCAGTAGCCTACTGTGAGCGTATGCTGGGAGACCCTGGGGGCCGCAACCTGGAGCCAGTTGCAGCGAAGTCCATCCCTACCACTAAGGGCTCTGGTGAACACCCGCTGGATCTTAGGCTCTAGCTCCCAGTGTGATCCGTGTTGGTGCTCCAGAGGACCTGCTTTCCCAAACCACTCAGAGCTCCATCCATGGCAGTCAGCCGTAATGCCCACTACCTTAGCGTGCACTCCTGACCCCAACAGCGTGCATCTGTCACCTGGCCTCAGGTGATCTGACAAAAGGTTAACAATTTATAAGCAATGCTTCACATTTACTTCAAAAAGGACAGTTTAGCGCTGGACTAGTGATATAGTGAACATATATGTTATAAACACATGTAAATTATTATATCATGACCTTGAAATGGGCGGCATCTTCATCAATTCGTATCAGTGAGCACACTGTCTATGAACACCCAATTAATGTCCGGGGACTCGAATTTCATGCCCTACAAGAGAGCCAGTTAACATGTGATGGACCATTGGCATTGCCCTTGTTTCAGATAATTCCGTCACAGAAACAGATTGTTTTCCATGGTGATCGCCTCCCTTTTCATTGTAGCGTTACATACATGAAAAGCACTAGTGATATTTACTGGCTTCATGATGGACGACTGATTGAAAATGACGAGGAGAAGGGGATATTTGTTGAAGAAAGCATAGTTCATGACTGCTGCTTAATTACGTGCACTGGAAGGAACCCCTGGAAGTATTCCCTAAATACTGGTGTCCCCGTTACTGCGGACCAATCGTTTGGCGAGGAGACCAGTAGGACAGCCTAAGGAATCCATTTTGAGACGTTCCCGGGAGTCTATCTTCCACTACTGAGCCTGTTTTGACCCCCCTGAGTAAGGGCGGCGGCAGGCTCTCTGGTAAGCATCCAGCTTTACCATCTGGTGGCGGGCTGCACTAGTGGTGGACCATGTAATCCTGGACCCTGCAATGGCTTTTTTGTGGACTTATTTTTCACTTATGACACTTATGAACTTTATTTTTATTATTTTGCACTTATGAACTTCATTTTTATTATTTTGCACTTGTGCCTTTTTCTTGCATACACCCTTTTGGGGTACTACTTATTTAATTTTCACTATTTTATTTTTATTTTATGACTGAATCATTTTAGGTCATGATATAATAATTTACATGTGTTTATAACATATATGTTCACTATATCACTAGTCCAGCGCTACACTGTCCTTTTTGATATATTTTTCATGTGCCCGTGTATTGGGGTTATGGTGTTTTAGCTGCAGGATTTCCTTAGCGGTGTTTTATTTTTATTATTATCGTCATTTTTGTTTAGCACCTAGCGCAATTTATTTTTTATTTTTTATTTTGATCTTCACATTTACCTGACTTTTTAATAAATAAAACACATTTTGAACAATACTTATTCCTGAGTGTACTACTGTACACTCCCTTTAAGAAAAATAAAATTAAGGTCCAAGCAACAATCCTTGGTTATTGCACTTTTTATGGCTTTCTGATAGCTAGAGGGTAATTTGATGCAAAGTATTTAAAAGGCACCTTTTACTTGAAAATGTGCATGTTCAAATTAGTGTAACTTACTTGTGTAGGTCTGATACATTCTTGAAGGATATCCTGGCAAAACAAATATATAAAGTATAATCTTTGTGTCATGCTTCCAGCAATCACCATTTTTTTACTTTTTATTGTACACACTGGTTCATGTATCAACTCCATCTAATATCTAGTCTGCATCACTATACAATGTAATTCATAATAAGGGGAGCGCAAAACATGTCACTGCACACCTTTCTCTTCATGAATAAAGCTCCTTTATTTTGAAAGTATGATTAAAGGATTTTTTTTAGTTTCAGATTGACACCTGTCATTCACCCTCTCTCTGTTATCACCAAGCGTGACAGTGAATGAAAATCCCAAATTTTGAGTTGCAACCAGAACAAGAATCGAGGGAAAATCTTCCAATGGGGACATTAGTTCTGGTGACCCTTATGAGGAGAGGGGATGAACTTCTGCACAGATCACCATATTGATTTGACCGGAAGTGGAATGTGTCAAACCAGAAGTGTTAAGACCAAATAGTAGTGGTCATCTTCCAGTATATTAGTAGGTGAACCTGTTTATTGCAATAGAGTTTATATGCAGCTCTTATTATTTTTGTTAATCCTGTCCCTTCTGGTCTGGGATTCTATAGCTAGTTTTAGCTCAGGGCTCAATAGGCCAGAGCCAGGTTAGGCATCTGACGGCCACTTTTGGTAGTTTGACATCCATTTGTGTGACAGGTTAGAAACAACTAGGGACTATTACGCAAGTTAGATAGATTGACTCTGAGTTCCAGTGCCACACTATGGTTTCTTCTGGTGAGAATCTGTGTAGCCGGCTGGTAGGACAATGGTTGAAGGATCTCCCCATCACCACTGATTTTGTCTTCAGGTCTGCAACACAAAGGCGGATGCCACATTGCGTTCATCCTAAGGGACCCCTGCAACGGAACCCCAGCAACATTAATCTGGATGTATCTTTATTAATAAATATATATATCCAGGTATATGTGCACACATCCACCAGGACTCTTGTTGGGCCCTTTGCTGATATTACCTGTTTGTTCACTGGATGTTTGTACTATTAATAATCTTTTCCTATATAAAGCTTGTATTATTTCCATAGTGGTGTGCATCTATATACTTATGGTTAATGTTATATGTTGGTTGCAGTAGTTTCTCCACTCCCAATTACTTTGATTAAATTATTGGTTAATTCCCAGGAGAGGAATACCCTCTGTTCACAGAGGCCCTGTCCTGCATGGAGGCAGTGCCAACTTTAATATAAAACCCACTCTTCCACCTAGTGAAGTTTCTGGTTCTCTTATTTACCTACAGGTTTAGCACACTATCCTGTTTGGAGAGGGTCATTTTTTATAAGCACACCCGGTTATGCTGTTGCAGCTTATCAGGGAGATAACTCAATGTTCTAGCAGCCAGCTACTCTTTGTTACATATCCATACGGTTTAACTAAACACATGTCCTACTCTGTATGCATTTATTCCCCCGTATTCTATTTTTACTGTACTGTGAAATGCTCAACTACATGTGTTCTTATTACATATTTCTTCATTTTATTATAAATCTTTGAGACATCCTCATAAAATTTTCCTTATTGTAACATATGTGGGTTTAGCTGCATGTTAAGGTGCACATAGACCATAGAATATTATTTTGCTATAGGCGCACCTCCTCACAAATCCTCCAACTCAGAGAGCAGCCTCCGAGTAATCGCTGGCTGCTCCTCAAAAAAAAAAAAAAAAAAAAGGCTGTTTACTGTTTAAAAGCCTTGGTAAAGTTTATTAAAGCGGAGGTCTGCCCACTGCTGCAAAGATTAAAAGCCAGAAGCTGCACATACTGCAGCTGCTGACTTTTAATAATCAGACACTTACCTATCCTGGAGTCCAGCAATGTCGACACTGCAGCTGATGTTTCCATCAGCTGTCGGGTGCATGCCACCTCCATTGCGATTAGGGGAACCCTACTGCGCATGCGTGAGGCTCTGCTTCTCTCTCCCGTTGGCCAGGGAAAGAGGAGGGAGGAGGAGGGAGCCCGGGCGGTGACATCAATAACGTGGCTAAGGCTCCCGGCTCCCATGAAAGACAGGTATCCTTCCTCCCCCTCCCCTTGAAAGGTGCCAATTGTGGCACCGGAGGGGGTGAGGAGTACAATGAGTGGAAGTTCCACTTTTGGGTGGAACTCCGCTTTAGGCTCTCCAACATAGACTGTTCCACCTGGTTCACAGAAACCCACATGCAGTTCACTGTAACCAAAGCTTACTCATAAGATGAAGATCACAAGGTGACAGCATGCTCAGAAGTGTAGATGTTTCCAGAAGCAAAAAAAATCACAAGTATACAAATTAGATTCCTGGAGCATTGGATTTTGAAAGGTTATTCTTCAATCTCTCATTTATGCCTCCCCCTCTCCTCAGCAATACAGCTCATGATAGGGGAGAATAAGGGAAGAGACCCATCCTCAATTACTTCTAGTTCCATTTTGGGAAGTCGTGATGCTGTTTTTTTTCCTATTCCTCTCATGTGGCACAGAACATGTTGGACACAGGAACTACATTGGAATCCTTCAGGCAAGGACAGCCCTACAACCCCTGCTCTCCTCCTTGGGTCAGGAAGCATATCCCAATCCTCTGTCAAAGAACCAGTGTATATACAGTAGCCTGGGAAGTACACTCTTACATACGATCCTTACTTACAATGGATGATCTCCAAAGCCTTGTTCAGATACTTAAAAATACATAAATGATGGAACCGACCACTTTAAAAGCAGAATTAAGACACTCAAACAAAAGTATTTACAGTATTTTTGAAATGCAAAAAAACATTCTCACTACCACAGAACTTAACCACAGAATTAGAGTTGCTATAATGTCCTGTCCAATGACGACCTGGAAAACTGCAATAGATGAAATAACACAATGGTGAGGGGACTAACAGAAGCTACTGGCCCTCAATATCTTAGTCCAACCTTACAGGAAATTTTAATGCCCCCCTACCCCACCCAGAGGCAGAACTCCTTATTGACAGAGAACATTGAGCTTATGGACCCAAAAGCCCTGACCCTTCAAAACTCAGGGATGTGATCTGCAATCAGTTCATATTTTTTTCAAACTAAAGAGGATATTAAGAAGAGCTGCCAATGATAAAGGTCACAGAAAATTTGATGGAACGTCTATATCTGTCCTCGCAGATTGATCTAGACAGACCATGGCCCTGAAGCTAACACTGCACCCCCTCTGGAAACTTTTGAAAAGTACTAAAAACTAAAGATAATTCCCTAATTCTCCCAATTAGTTTAAACACTCAAATTCTAACAATGTGCTAAAAGTTACTCAGTTTTGTTTTTTAAAACTTTTGATTGTATTCATAAATTAATTTTGAATAAGTGGTAACTTCGGAGCCTTTTGTATTAGTTTTTTTTTTTTTTTTTGCAAGTGGTATACTGGAAGTCATTTTTCACATATTTTACAATTAAAAATTGAAGGTCTGTACCTGTAGGTTACATTTTTGCTCCTCTATTGAAAGATCCAAAAGATCATCAATATCAATTTCTGGCTCTGCAGCTTCATCCCGCAGCCCCTCCTGTTGTGAGAAATACAAAATGTTGGAATAGAATAACATATCATTTTGGAACTAAACATTGATTTTGAATGTCAGTAGAGACCAACTGGAGCAAAGATTACAATTAGTGCCTATGCAATTTCAAAATAAAGGCATGGGTAAGACTAATATAAGAGACTGAAATAAGAGATTTTTGAACATGGTTACAGTTACAGTGGCATTGCATTGTTTTTTTTTTTACTATTCAGATACATGGCTTTTAGTTTTTTTTCTGTTCCAGGTGGCTTCCACGTTTCCTTTTGTTTGGGATAAACTAGGAAAGAATCCTCAGTATGTTAAAATCCTTAAGCTAGCTGAGAGCTGCAAATAAGGCATAGGAAGGATGCATATGGCTCAAAAAACAACAGTCAGACAAGCTTGTGTCAGACCCTCTGTTGGGATTTTTCAGCTTTGCCCCAATTGGATCAGGGAGATTCTCCTGACTATTTTGCCAGTTCTCTGGAGATAAGGTAAAGTCAATGACCCTTTCACATTGTATGAGAGTGGGGAAAGATTAGAACCACTCTTAAGTTTTATAGTGTCCCCGCTAGGAATATGCAGCCACCGCATTTTGGGGACCACGCGTCATTCCCTTCTTCAGGTCTTAAAATATACACTATCCATTAGTATGACTCCCGGAAATATGCAAATCGGCTGGCATCCCAGCACCCCGTCCTACTCTATTGCTCCCGGAAGTGCATGGGCTGGGACTGCCCCCGGTGTCACCCTAAGCACAATAGTAAGAAAAACTTTCTGAGATACCACACTCTTATGCACCAACCGGGAAAATCAGTAAATAAAAAACAATCAATAAAACTTCCCACATAACAAGGCATACTCGGAGCAACTGATAACTATATAAATCATCTTGTGCCACCTTTACAAGTTTACTAATCAATACTGCAATCATCTTAAACTCATAGTCTATTAAAACACATCTCTATAAACAATTTATTTATTACTTAGGATCCTAAACAATTATTAGAAATTGTAAAATATATATAAAAAAAAAAATAGGACAAGGATCACACAAAATAAAATAAACAAAAAAATAGGCTAAAAATGGGGCACCCCCTCTCAGAGGTCAATAATGAAGTAGCTCAGATCAAACTTCACATTAAGACCTCTGGATGGGAGAACCTTAGTCTCAAAAATCCAAAAAGATTCTCTCCTGCTTAATTGTCTGATGTAGTTATCCCCACCTTCAATGTTTATCCACTTTTTCAATTGCCCAACATTTTACTTTATTATGAACCAATTTAATGTTTAGATACACTGTGGGTAATAACCGCTTTCTTAATATTTATTATGTTCAGCTACCCTAACCTGTATAGTTCTGGATGTGCATCCAATGTGTTGTAGCCCACAGCCACATTCTAGCTTATTTATAACACCAATGGTGGAACAGGTAATAAAATGTTTAATTTTATAATTTTCTCAACACTGGTAGACATAAATTCTTTCTGCTTTTTTATATCATCTTTAGAATGGCAACAGGCTATACACTTACCACATGCATGAAACCCCACTAAAAAACAAAAACAATGTTTATCACTCAATGAAGGTGCCTTTCGTAAAATTGGACCCAATACTCTATCTTTCAACAAGATGTTCCAATGTTTTTTAACAATTTTTTCAACCTGTCTAAATTGCATATTATAATCTAGAACCATCTTAAATTCTTAATTTTGTGACCCCTGTTTTCTTCCATCTTGAAGCAATTTGTTTCTGTCCATACTCATCACCTTTATTTTTTCAGCTTCCATAGTTTCTACCTTATATTCCTTTTCTACAAATCTATTTTTTAATATTTCTGACTGTTGTCTGTCTCTCTAGAGCAATTCCTTACAAATTGCCCCTTAGGTATATTAAGTAACTGTCAGGTCACCTGAAGCCAGGTGACAAATGCACCCCATTGGGGTCAGGAAAGCAGGTCCTCTGGAGGACCAACAAGAAACACACTGGGAGCTAGAGCATGAGATTTCTCAGGGCGTGGAGTCTAAGAGCCAGCAGGTGTTCACCAGGGCCCCTGATGGTGGGGATGGACTTTGCTGCAACTGGCTCCAGGTCACGGCCCCCAGGGTCTCCTAGATCACACTCACGGTAGGCTACTGGAAGATAGAGAGGAAGCAGCAGACCAGGACAACAATTGATAGTCAGGAGATAAGTTAAAAGGTCAGTCAACAAGCAGGCAGGGATACTCAAGGAACACGCCAAAGGTTGGGATATGAAGCAGACAGAGACAGTCAAGAACAAGCCAAGGGTCGGTAAACAGAATCAGACGTAGAGCACACGACAAGACACACAGGAAGACAAACACACAATATTGAACAGCAAGGCAGGCTTTGACAGCCTGATGTTAAAGCGGAGTTCCACACAAAAATGGAACTTCCGCGTTTCGGAACCCTCCCCCCCTCCGGTGTCACATTTGGCACCTTTCAGGGGGAGGGGGGTGCAGATACCTGTCTAAGACAGGTATTTGCATCCACTTCCGGCATAGACTCCCACGGGAGTCTATGCCTCTTCCTGTCCCTCCGCGCTGTCTCCTGGGAAACACACAGGTCCCAGGAGATAGCGGGGACCAGTTATGATGCGCAGCGTGACTCGCGCATGCGCAGTAGGGAACCGGGAAGTGAAGCCGCAACGTTTCACTTCCTGATTCCCTCACCCAGGATGGCAACGGCAGCTGCCGAGGATCGAGCGGGTTATTGGCGTCGGCTGCCGACATCGCTGGACCCTGGGACAGGTAAGTGGCCATTTATTAAAAGTCAGCAGCTGCAGTATTTGTAGCTGCTGGCTTTTAATATTTTTTTTTTTAGGTGAATTTAGGTGCACTCCCTCTTTAAGTAGTGTATCCTGTAGAGGCTAGGGTGGAGCCATGCTGAGGGAAGATTACCTAACCATGCAGGTGTGAGTGTGCAGGCCCTAAGACTGATACACAGACCAGAGGTAAGCAGACAGACAGGGCATGAAAGTATTACTACAGATTCATGACAGTAACCAGGACTTATGATGGTAACTATCCAATAGCAAATAAGAATTGCGATCGGTTGGTTTCAAATAATTACAGTATCTCACAAAAGTGAGTATACTCCCTCACATTTTTGTAAATATTTTATTTAATTTTTTCAAGGCAGTGGTCCTCTTGGAGGTGTGTTTGGGTTCGTTATCATGCTGGAATACTGCCCCGTGGCCCAGTCTCTGAAGGGAGGGGATCATGCTCTGCTTCAGTATGTCACAGTACATGTTGGCATTCATGGTTTCCTCAATGAACTGTAGCTCCCCAGTGCCAGCAGCACTCATGCAGCCCCAGACCATGACACTCCCACCACCATGCTTGACTGTAGGGAATAAACACTTGTCTTTGTACTCCTCACCTGATTGCCGCCATACACGCTTGACACCATCTGAACCAAATAAGTTTATCTTAGTCTCAAAAGACCACAGGACATGGTTCCAGTAATCCATGTCCTTAGTCTGCTTGTCTTCAGCAAACAGTTTGCGGGCTTTCTTGTGCATCATCTTTAGAAGAGGCTTCTATTTGGGACGACAGCCATGCAGACCAATTTGATGCAGTGTGTGGCGTATGGTCTGAGCACTGACAGGCTGACCCCCCCACCCCTTCATTCTCTGCAGCAATGCTGGCAGCACTCATACGTCTATTTCCCAAAGACAGCCTCGGGATATGATGCTGAGCACGTGCACTCAACTTCCTTGGTCAACCATAGTGAGGCCTGTTCTGAGTGGAACCTGTCCTGTTAAACCACTGTATGGTCTTGGCCACCATGCTGTAGCTCAGTTTCAGGGTCTTGGCAATCTTCTTATAGCCTAGGCCATCTTTATGTAGAGCAACAATTCTTTTTTTCAGATCCTCAGAGAGGTCTTTGCCATGAGGTGCCATGTTGAACTTCCAGTGACCAGTATGAGAGAGTGAGAGTGATAACACCAAATTTAACACACCTGCTAATTGGGCCCAATTTGGACATTTTGACTTAAGGGCGTACTCACTTTTGTTGCCAGCGGTTTAGACATTAATAGCTGTGTGTTGAAGCGGAGTTCCACCCATTTAAAAGTCAGCAGCTACAAAAAGTGTTTTTTTTTTTTTTTTATTATTAAATTTGTATTAAATTTAACATATCCATTAAAACCACCTTCATAACATATTTATATTTATCACAAAGAGTCAACACATCTTTATCCATTTCCCAATCCCCCCCCCCAAAAAAAGGGGGAAACTCTCCCTTCTCCCCCCTCCCTCCACCCCTCCTCCTTCCTCCAAAAACCTTATATTAAATGTGTTCCCAATTCACCCAAACTAAGAAAGAAAAAAAAAATTAAGAGGCTTCTATGAGTCATGTCCATATTACTCTTAACATCCAAAAAAGAAGAAACAAACACAAAAAAAAATAATACTAATAGTTACGAGGCTTCTATAGAACATACTCCATCCCTTACCTATCTATAGTGAATATACACCTCATCTTCCTTTAACCATATCTACTCCTTCTACCCCCCCATCCTATATATCCACCTTCCTTTACCCTCCCCCCTATGTGCTTTGTCCCCTCTTCCCATTATTAATCCCACCTTCCTCGACATCAAGTGCATCACTCCTTCCCCCTACCTATATCACCTTGAAAAATGGAAGAAAGAGGGGGGATAGGGAGGTGAAAGGGGAAAGGAAGAGAAAAAAAAGCCCTCTCCTCTTCCCCCCAAGAGGCAACGGCATCCGAGTCCAGAGACCATGCGGCTTTATATATTATTACTCTACATGATCTCCATTGAGCATTGTTCCCAACCTGCCCATATTACCCTAAATTTTCCTTTCTATCTTTAATTGTATGTACCCATCTTTCAGCCTCCATTATTAAATTGACCTCTCTCTTCCAGTCCAACAGAGTTGGACATCTAGTCTGTTTCCATAGCATGGGCATTAACAATTTGGCTGCATTCAATAGATGTGGAGTAATACTTTTCTTATATGATCTAATCGACATTGGTGTCCAAAGAAGTAGAAAATTTAAGGGTGTTAATTCCATGGGTCGAGAGGACAACCTCTCTACCCATGGAGCAATCTCTTCCCAAAATACCTTAATCATGGGACAGGACCAACATAGATGGAGATAACTACCCTTTTGCCCACACCCCCTCCAGCACCTAGGATCTGTGGTCAGGTACATCTGTGCCAGCTTTACTGGAGTCCGATACCACCTAGCTAGAAATTTATATGAAGTTTCCTGAATCCATGAACTTATAGATGTAGAGTGTGTTAGGTCAATAATCTTTTTAATTTGTGCCCTAGAGAGCCCCTGCTTTAACTCCCCTTCCCATTCTCTAATGAAAAAGGGAACTGTTTTATTTTGTGTCCCAAGGACCAGTCTATACATTTGCGACAGCAAATGTCTAGCGCTTGATATATGTACACACATAGATTCAAATACAGTAAGAGAGTTTAATGGCCTTATTAATGGTTTCAGCTTATTGAAAAAACACACCAATTGATGGTATCTCCACTCCAGCATAGGTACCTTTCCCAGCCTTAATGCCAAATCCGGGAGGGGGGCTAGCATTCCATGTGGAGCAAATTTGCCACATGTCATGTCTCCATCCCTCCCCTATGATCCCAAAGATCCCACCTCTTCTCTCGGAGGGAACCATGGGTACCCCTCCAATGGGGTCAGGCGTGATATCCGGGGGGCATAATCTCCCAGTTGATTTAATTTATCCCAGGTTGCTAATGTACTCTGAGTTAAAGGTGATGTCCATTTTGAAAGGCCCCTATCTACACTCGTGATCCAAGGAATTCCCGCCAACTTCCTACCTGCCATTATCTGTTCTAAAGAGACCCATATTTTATTTGATGAGTCATGGCACCAATTCAAAATCCTCACCAAGGACATTGCCCTATAATATAAGGCTAGAAGGCTGCTGACTTCTAATAATCAGACACTCACCTGTCCCACGGTCCAGCGATGTGGGCGCACGGAGCCCCGCTCCTCTCCCCATCCTCTCTGTGGTGCCGGCATTGTTACTGTGGGCTCCTGGCTGTGGCTTCACAGCTGGGCATGCACTGCGCATGTGTGAGCCGCGCTGCGTGCTGTGATTGGCCGGGCAATCTTCTGGTACCTGTGACGTGTCCCAGAAGATTGCAGGGAGGGAAGAGGGAGAGGTGATCTTCCTTCCGGCTCCGCGGCACCTGGGAGGAAGTGGAAGCTGGGTGCCCGTAAAAACAGGGTACCTGCTCCCCCCCCCAAAAAAAAATGACATGCCAAATGTGGCATGTCAGGGGGTCACCTACACTTAAAGCGGAAATTCCATTTTTGGGTGGAGCTTCGCTTTGAGTTATTTTGAGGGGACAGCAAATTTACACTGTTATCCCAGCTGTACACTCACTACTTTACATTGTAGCAAAGTGTCATTTCTTCAGTGTTGTCACATGAAAAGATATTTACAAAACTGTGAGGGGTGTACTCACTTTTGTGAGATACTATAGGTGTATATAACTGATCTTGCTCTTTATATACTGTATCTCCAAATCCCCAAAAATTCTACTTTCACAGTTAATAGTCCATTTTAACTTAATATTTTTAGCATTTCTGTTCATCTTCTCCTTAAATACCTCTAAGGAAGCCATATCCCCCTTCCAAATTAGCACAAGGTCAACATTGAATCTTTCATAACAAATAAGTTCCTTGGAGCGTTCTATCAGTACCTCCTCCTCCTCCCAATCCAAATCTAGCCCCCATGGCAACACCCTTTACTCGTAAAAAATATTGATCCTTATACCAAAAGTAATTATGACTCAGACAAAATTTGAGACATTTCAGCAGATATTTTTTGTGTATATCAGGTCCAAGCATCCCAAAGCCCATTCAACTGACCATAGGGCAACTATCTGATAAAGATACTTCCCAGGTGCTTAACAGAAAACCCATGATTGAATATGAGTCCAAGTTAGATAAATTGATTAAGAAAAGAAAAATGTGCTTAATAACAAAGAGGCACAATATTTGAATCCTGCAGCATGTAGAACTCCAATTATTTATTTTCTACCTAAGATTCATAAAAGCTTAAATAAGCTCCCAGGGAGACCCATTATTAAAGTGGTTGTACACCCTGTACAACCACTTTTACCAGCGGTGACATCGCAGGCTCCGGTTTCAGGTAAGTGACACATAATGGGCTACTATGCGATGCATAGTAGCCCATTATGTTTTACCTTTTCAGGCAAATAAAGAGGAAGTAAAGCCAATCGGGGTTTACTTCCTCTTTAATGGGATTTAATCAGTCTGTTCGACTGGATTTAGGGTTTATTTTTTAGGAAGTGTCATGAAAACGCTTTGTGGCATAGCAGCAACTGGATGTTTGTTTGTTTTTTTTATTTTATTATTATTGGTTTTTCTTGAGTTGCTCTAGTTGATCAAAGATTATTGAGTAGTATTGACATAGCCCCTAATGATCCAAAATTGATATGGTCCAAAAACCTTTATACAAAACTAAGGTGAATAAAGCACCTGGACAACATGGCATACACCCACATGTCCTCAAAGATTTAGGCTTTGTTATTTATAAAGCATTTTAGAGACTATTTAATGTGTAGTAACGCTGGATTGGCATAAGGCCAATGTGGTGCCTATATTTAAAAAGGGATCAAAGCCAAATAACTGACTGGTTAGTTTAACTTCTATAGTCAGTAAGATATTTCAGAGTTTAAAAAAAGACCACATAGTAAGGTTTTCTAGAAAACAATATTTTAAGCAATTGTCAGCATGGATTCATAAAAGACTGAAGTTGTCAGACAAATCGAATTTATTTTTATGAGGATGTAAGCAATAACTTAGACAAAGGAGTGGCTGTGGACATAGTATGTGTTAGGAAGGGCATGCCAGCAGATGTGCATAGGAATGCTCATAGATATGCGCAAACGTCATAGGTATTCGCAGCCTATTGCATTAGGGTGTACACCCCAAAGCTCAAACACACATTACCGATCACTCACTGTGTTCATTCAGAAAGGGAAGGGGCCAGTAAATGACATATTTACTGGCTCCTTTCCCCACTTATCGTAAAATATTCCCTTGTGTGCCCGTAGCAGCAGCCGAGGGTAGAGGAAAGGAGGTAAGCCAGCAGTGCTGCAGAGAAGAAAAAGGGGGAGCCAGGGCAATAAAAGGAATCTGTGCTGTACAGGGTGATTAGGGCCTGGCACACCCTGTGTGCATGCCTAAGACGAGCGTGCGCACTAACACTCCTTGACAGAAGTTGGTGCCAAGTGGTCTATTTAAATTGGGCCAGTACTCAGGATCACTGCTGTCTGGTCTACAGTGTTCCTGTGCTAACCGGCAACCTGTTACTCTGCATCAGTCTCCAGTTATTGACCTGGCTTTCTTGACTACTCGTGAACTCTGCCTGAATCGACCCCGTCTTATCCCTGACCTTGCTCCTTCCTGTGCCCATTAGTGCTACTGATTTTTTACCGATCTGGCCTGTACTGTGACTTCGCTCCTGCTTCTGGATCTGTAGCTGATCTGTTTGCTTGTGTATGATCTGGCTCGTCTGACCTTGTCTATGTTCCAGTCATTACTGGATTTCCTTGTGCCTGTTCTCCATCTGCCTGCTATCTGCCTGCGGTTCACCTGCTTGTTGCCTCCAGTGCCAGCCTGTTCCTGCTTACTGTTTGGCTGCTACCTGGCATCTCTGCTTGCTGTGATTCACTGGTGACCATCCCCTGCTTGACCGGGAGGTCCTGTTCAGCCTTTGCAACTAGCAAGACCTCTCTCTACTCTATCAGGAGCCTGAATCAGAGGTGTAAGAGAGGCCTTCCTCATCATATCAGGCTCTTCTACCAGGTACATGACAGTATACTTGGATTTTACAAAAGCATTTTACACAGTTCCCCACACACATGTGTCAGTTAAAGTCTAGAGGCTTAGAAAATAAAGTCTCTAAATGGATAAAAAACTGGCTAAAAGACCGTATTCAGAGAGTAGTAATTAATGATTCATACTCGGAATGGTCTGAGGTTATTAGTGGTGTACCCCGAGGTTTAGTGCTGGGATCCTTACTTTTTAACCTATTTATACATTTGTTGGCTGATTTATGTAGGATATTATATAGAGTTTGGAATTAAAAGTATAATTTCAGTGTTTGTGTGTGACAACAAGCTATGCTGTGGAATAACGTCCTTACAGGATATCTCCAACTTACAAGTTGACTTCAATGCACTATTTAATTGGGCAACTATTTAGCAAATACGGTTTAATGTTGATAAATGTAAAGTTATGCACTTGGGGGCTAAAAGCATGCATACATCATACATTCAAGGAGAATTGTAGGGTAAGTCAATGGTTGAGAAGGATCTAGGTGTTCTGGTAGATCATAACACTTAAAAGTCATATAGTTACATTTTATAAAGCTAGCATAATCCTTTCTTGTATTAAAAGAGAAAGATAATTTTGCTACAGCACAAATAATCTAGAATATGCAGTTCAGTTTTGGGAAACAGTTCACAAAAAGAATATTGAAGAAAGAACCGGAAAGAGTACAGAGAAGGGCGACCAAACTAATAGGACACATGAAGGAGCTGAGCTATGAGGAAAGAATAGTTAAACTGAATTTCTCTCTGGAGAAGATGCGATTTAACCACTTCAGCCCCGGAAGGATTTACCCCCTTCCTGACCAGAGCACTTTTTACAATTTGGCACTGCGTCGCTTTAACTGCTAATTGCACGGTCATGCAATGCTGTACCCAAACGAAATTTGCGTCCTTTTCTTCCCACAAATAGAGCTTTCTTTTGATGGTATTTGATCACCTCTGCCGTTTTTATTTTTTTGCGCTATAAATGGAAAAAGACTGAAAATTTTGAAAAAAAATGATATTTTCTACTTTTTGTTATAAAAAAAATCCAATAAACTCAATTTTAGTCATACATTTAGGCCAAAATGTATTCGGCCACATGTCTTTGGTAAAAAAAATGTCAATAAGTGTATATTTATTGGTTTGCGCAAAAGTTATAGCGCCTACAAACTAGGGTACATTTAATTTACACAGCCTTTAATTTATGACTGCCTATGTCATTCTTGAGGTGCTAAAATGGCAGGGCTGTACAAAACCCCCACAAATGACCCCATTTTGGAACGTAGACACCCCAAGGAAATTGCTGAGAGGCATGTTGAGCCAATGGAATATTAATTTTTTTTCGTCCCAAGTGATTGAATAATGACAAAAAAAAAAATACAAAAAGTTGTCACTAAATGATATATTGCTCACACAGGCCATGGGCATATGTGGAATTGCACCCCAAAATATATTCAGCTGCTTCTCCTGAGTACGGGGATACCACATGTGTGGGACCTTTTGGGAGCCTAGCCGCGTACGGGGCCCCGAAAACCAATCACCGCCTTCAGGATTTCTAAGGGCGTAAATTTTTGATTTTACTCCTCACTACCTATCACAGTTTTGAAGGCAATAAAATGCCTAGATGGCATAAACCCCCCCCCAAAATGACCCCATTTTGGAAAGTAGACACCCCAAGCTATTTGCTTTGAGGCATGTTGAGTCCATGGAATATTTTATATTTTGACACAAAATGCGGGAAAGTGACAATTTTTTTTTTTTTTCGCATATGTGGAATTGCACCCCAAATACATTTAGCTGCTTCTCCTGAGTATGGGGATACCACATGTGTGGGACTTTTTAGGAGCCTAGCCGCGTACGGGGCCCCGAAAACCAATCACTGCCTTCAGGATTTCTAAGGGTGTAAATATTTGATTTCACTTTTGCCCAGTTTCGGAGGCCATGGAATGCCCAGGTGGCACAGCCAACCCCCCCCAAATGACCCCATTTTGGAAAGTAGACACCCCAAGCTATTTGCTGAGAGGCATGGTGAGTATTTTGCAGCTCTAATTTGTTTTTGAAAATGAAGAAAGACAAGAAAAAACATTTTTTTTTCTTTTTTCAATTTTCAAAACTTTGTGACAAAAAGTGAGGTCTGCAAAATACTCACTATACCTCTCAGCAAATAGCTTGGAGTGTCTACTTTCCAAAATGGGGTCATTTGGGGGGGGGGGTTTGTGCCACCTGGGCATTCCATGGCCTCCGAAACTGTGATAGGCAGTGAAGAGTGAAATCAAAAATTTACGCCCTTAGAAAGCCTGAAGGCGGTGCTTGGTTTTCAGGGTCCCGTACGAGGCTAGGCTCCAAAAAAGTCTCACACATGTGGTATCCCCATACTCAGGAGAAGCAACAAAATGTATTTTGGGGTGTAATTTCACATATTCCCATGGCATGTTTGAGCAATATATCATTTAGTGACAACTTTGTGCAAAAAAAAAAAAAATTTGTCTCTTTCCCGCAACTTGTGTCACAATATAAAATATTCCATGGACTCGACATGCCTCTCAGCAAATAGCTTGGGGTGTCTACTTTCCAAAATGGGGTCATTTGGGGGGGTTTGAACTGTCCTGGCATTTTATGCACAACATTTAGAAGCTTATGTCACACATGACCCACTCTTCTAACCACTTGAAGACAAAGCCCTTTCTGACATGGTACATGGATACCAAACATGACATGCTTTAAAATTGTGCACAAACGTGCAGTGGCAACAAAATAAATACATTTTTAAGAACTTTGCAGGTTACCACTTTAGATTTACAGAGGAGGTCTACTGCTAAAATTACTGCCCTCGATCTGACCTTCGCGGTGATACCTCACATGCATGGTGCAATTTCTGTTTACATTTGACGCCAGACCGACGCTTGCGTTCGCCTTAGCGTGAGAACAGGGGGGGGGACAGGGGTGCTTTTTTTTTTTTTCTTTATTATTTTTTTGCTTTTTTATCTTATTTTTAAACTGTTCCTTTAATTTTTTTTTTAAATCATTTTTATTGTTATCTCAGGGAATGTAAATATCCCCTATGATAGCAATAGGTAATGACAGGTACTCTTTTTTGAAAAAATTGGGGTCTATTAGACCCTAGATTTTTCCTCTGCTCTCAGAGCATCTGACCACACTAAGATCGGTGTGATAAAATGCTTCCCCAATTTCCCAATGGCGCTGTTTACATCCGGCAAAATCTAAGTCATGAAATGCTCATAGCTTCTGGTTTCTTAGGCCATAGAGATGTTTGGAGCCACTCTGGTCTCTGATCAGCTCTATGGTCAGCTGGCTGAATCACCGGCTGCATTCTCAGGTTCCCTGTTGAGACAGGAGAGCCAGAGAAAAACACGGAAGACGGTAGGGGAGGGGGGGAATTCCCTCCCACTGCTTGTAAAAGCAGTCTAGAGGCTAATTAGCTGACAGGATTGCTTTTACATGAAAGCCGACCGCTGGCTGAAAAGAATGATACCAAGATGATACCTAAACCTGCAGGCATCATTCTGGTATAACCACTCAAAGTCGTGAATGGCGTACCTGAAGACAAAAAAATGGTTAACAATAAAGCACAGTAAACGGTAAAGTATAAAAAATTGCATACCTGAAAAGCAAACATGATAAAACATAATAACAATAAAACATTGCAGAATAGAATACAGTAAAAAAGAGCAGAACAATAGAGAAAGAATAGAGAGAGAGCGAACAATAAAACAACAACTTTTTATTTTTATTTTATATTTTTGTTTGTGTGTTTTTTTGTTTTTTTTTTACACTTTTTTTGTAACTAACTTTTATAACCGTAACCGGTTCCAGGTTCGGGTCTCTCAAAATGCGATGGCATCTTGGGAGACCCTGTGAAAGTTTGCCTAGTCTGTGCAATGCTGTACCCTACGCTAATACTCAACTAGTGAATGGTAGCGTTCAAAACATTCACCAATGCAAAGACCAGGATTGTCAGGACAGGAGGGACAATAATAGCGGGTGTCACGCCTATATCCGCGCTTGCTGCAGACACAACATCTTTTTTGGGGGGGGTTCGTTGGGTAGGGGTACTCGGGAGGACATAAAAATGCCTCTCATGCAGCTGACTGCATTTGGTTGGGGATGTGAATGGGGGAAGTACGGGTGCTGCAGAAGCGGTGGGTTCCCAATTAGGATTGGCGAATGCAGCAGGAAGGGCGTTATGGGCACGACAGGCCTGTTTGTTTTCTTCTTGGTGGCAGCGGGATACTACTTGTGCTTGCCACCTCACCAGCTTGAACTGCACTTATGGGACTCGCCACGTCACCAAGTGTTACTGCAGTGCTGGTTTGACTACAACCGGGGTGTACTAGGCCGCTGGTGCTTGCCAGTTCACCAAAACGCTACAAAAAAAATCGATACTGCACTTGGGTGGGCTGGGCTGGGCCGGGCCGGGCGGAGGGGCAAAACGCAGGTGCTAGCAGGTATCTGGGCTGATCCTGCTAACGCTGCATTTTTGGGAACCCTAAACTGCTGGGGATGCTAGTATAGATCTGATTGGATCAAATATTGATCCGTTCAGATACTATACCACTAAGGGAGGTGTACGGTGCGTGCGTGGGTGTTAGCGGTACTGGCGCTAACCTGACGCTGCTTGGGGCTAGTGTTTGCCAGTTCACCAAAACGCTACCAAAAAAACTGTTAGCGATCGCAGGGATCAGGCCTGACTCTGCGAATGCTGCAGTTATGCGTTTAGTGTTTTGTAAGTGACAGTGATCGATCGATACTGCACTTGGGTGGGCTGGGCTGGGCCGGGCGGAGGGGCAAAACGCAGGTGCTAGCAGGTATCTGAGCTGATCCCGCTAACACTGCGTTTTTGGGAACCCTAAACTGCTGGGGAAGCTAGTATAAATTTGATCGGATCAGATATTGATCCGTTCAGATACTATACCACTAAGGGAGGTGTACGGTGCGTGCGTGGGTGTTAGCGGTACTGGCGCTAATCTGACGCTGCCTGGGGTGACGCATATCACCGCCGGGCGATCAGGGGGCTAAACCTTTATTCGGTAATAAACGGCGGGTGCCCTGACACTATAAAAAATAAACGAACTAACCAGCGTCACCCGTAACAGTTATATGGTGATCAGTGGCGAAAGGGTTACCTAGGGGGCAATCAAGGGGTTAAAACATTTTTTAGATAGTATATGGGGGTCCCTGTCGCTATAAAATGCTGACGGCGAACCTAAATATTTAGCTCACTAACTAGCGTCCCCAGTGACACTAATATAGCGAACAGAAAAATGATCACTTAGCGACACTGGCGACGGGGGGTGATCAAGGGGTTAAAACTTTATTAGGCGGGGTTAGGGGGGTATCCTAGACCTAAAGGGGGCTAACAGTAACTGCCCTACCACAGTAACTGTCACAAACTGACACCATGCAGTAATCCGAAAAAAAAAAAAATTGCTTGGTGTCAGTGTGACGGGGGGGGGGGGGGGGGGGTGAGGGGTGATTGGGGGGTGATCGGGGGGGCGATCGGGGGGTGTAATGCGTGCCTGGCATGTTCTACTGAGTGTGTTTGTGTTTTACACTCACAGTGATGTCTTCTCTCCTCGGCGCCGGAACGGAAAATACCGAGCCGAGGAGGGATGACATCATTTCCTTTGCTGCTGTTTAGCATACAGCAGCAAAGGAAGATTCTCATTGGCTGGGAGCGATCGCGAGGGGGGGAGCCACGAAAGGATGGTCTCCCCCTCACCTCTCATCGCTCCCAGTCACAAGCCGACCGCCTCGGGCACCGGGGGGGGGGTCCGATCGGACCCCCCGCCCGCGGGAGGCAGATCACGTATGGGTACGTGATTCTGCCTGCCCGTGCCATTCTGCCGACGTATATCGGCGTGAGGCGGTCGGCAAGTGGTTAAGGAGGTATATGATTACCATGGATAAATACATAAGTGGTCCATATAGTGAAATAGGTGTTCAGTTATTCACTTTCAGATCATTACAAAGGACACGAGGGTGATCTTTACTTTTGGAGGAAAAAACATTTAACCTCCAGACACAGAAAGGCTTCTTCACATTAACCACTTGAGCCCCGGACCATTATGCTGCCTAAGGACCAGAGGTCTTTTTCCAATTTGGCACTGCGTCACTTTAACTGCTAATTGCGCGGTCATGCAATGCTGTACCCAAACGAAATTTGCGTCCTTTTCTTCCCACAAATAGAGCTTTCTTTTGATGGTATTTGATCACCTCTGCCGTTTTTATTTTTTGCGCTATAAACGGAAAAAGACCGAAAATTTTGAAAAAAAATGATATTTTCTACTTTTTGTTATAAAAAAAATCCAATAAACTCAATTTTAGTCATACATTTAGGCCAAAATTTATTCGGCCACATGTCTTTGGTAAAAAAAAAGTTAATAAGCGTATATTTATTGGTTTGCGCAAAAGTTATAGCGTCTACAAACTAGGGTACATTTTCTGGAATTTACACAGCTTTTAGTTTATGACTGCCTATGTCATTTCATGAGGTGCTAAAATGGCAGGGCAGTACAAAACCCCCACAAATGACCCCATTTTGGAAAGTAGACACCCCAAGGAAATTGCTGAGAGGCATGTAGAACCCATTGAATATTTATTTTTTTTGTCCCAAGTGATTGAATAATGACAAAAAAAAAAAAATATTTACAAAAAGTTGTCACTAAATGATATATTGCTCACACAGGCCATGGGCATATGTGGAATTGCACCCCAAAATACATTTAGCTGCTTCTCCTGAGTATGGGGATACCACATGTGTGGGACTTTTTGGGAGCCTAGCCGCATACGGGGCCCCGAAAACCAAGCACCGCCTTCAGGATTTCTAAGGGCATAATGTTGTGATTTGACTCCTCACTACCTATCACAGTTTTGAAGGCCATAAAATGCCAAGATGGCACAAAACCCCCCCAAATGACCCCATTTTGGAAAGTAGACACCCCAAACTATTTGCTGAGAGGCATGTTGAGTCCATGGAATATTTTATATTTTGACACAAGTTGCGGGAAAGTAACACTTTTTTTTTTTTTGCACAAAGTTGTCACTAAATGATATATTGCTCAAACATGCCATGGGCATATGTGGAATTACACCCCAAAATACATTCTGCTGCTTCTCCTGAGTATGGGGATACCACATGTTTAGGACTTTTTGGGAGCCTAGCCGCGTACGGGGCCCCGAAAACCAAGCACCGCCTTCAGGATTTCTAAGGGCATAAATTTTTGATTTCACTCCTCACTTCCTATCACAGTTTTGAAGGCCATAAAATGCCAAGATGGCACAAAACCCCCCCAAATGACCCCATTTTGGAAAGTAGACACCCCAAGGTAATTGCTGAGAGGCATGTTGAGTCCATGGAATATTTTATTTTTTGACACAAGTTGCGGGAAAGTGACAATTTTTTTTTTTTTGCACAAAGTTGTCACTAAATGATATATTGCTCAAACATGCCATGGGCATATGTGGAATTACACCCCAAAATATATTCTGCTGCTTCTCCTGAGTATGGGGATACCACATGTGTGGGACTTTTTGGGAGCCTAGCCGCATACGGGGCCCCGAAAACCAAGCACCGGCTTCAGGATTTCTAAGGGCGTTAAGTTGTGATTCCACTCCTCACTACCTATCACAGTTTTGAAGGCCATAAAATGCCAAGATGGCAAAACCCCCCCCCAAATGACCCCATTTTGGAAAGTAGACACCCCAAGCTATTTGCTGAGAGGCATGGTGAGTATTTTGCAGCTCTCATTTGTTTTTGAAAATGAAGAAAGACAAGAAAAATGTATTTTTTTTTCTTTTTTCAATTTTCGAAAGTTTGTGACAAAAAGTGAGGTCTGCAAAATACTCACTATACCTCTCAGCAAATAGCTTTGGGTGTCTATTTTCCAAAATGGGGTCATTTGGGGGGGGGGTTGTGCCATCTGGGCATTCCATGGCCTCCGAAACTGTGCTAGGCAGTGAAGAGTGAAATCAAAAATTTACGCCCTTAGAAAGCCTGAAGGCGGGGCTTGGTTTTCGGGGTCCCGTGCGCGGCTAGGCTCCCAAAAAGTCCCACACATGTGGTATCCCCATACTCAGGAGAAGCAACAGAATGTATTTTGGGGTATAATTTCACATATTCCCATGGCATGTTTGAGCAATATATCATTTAGTGACATCTTTGTGCAAACAAAAAAAAAAAAAAAAAGATTTGTCTCTTTCCCGCAACTTGTGTCACAATATAAAATATTCCATGGACTCGACATGCCTCTCAGCAAATAGCTTGGGGTGTCTACTTTCCAAAATGGGGTCATTTGGGGGGGGTTTGAACTGTCCTGGCATTTTATGCACAACATTTAGAAGCTTATGTCACACATCACCCACTCTTCTAACCACTTGAAGACAAAGCCCTTTCTGACACTTTTTGATTACATGAAAAAAATTATTTTTTTTTGCAAGAAAATTACTTTGAACCCCCAAACATTATATATTTTTTTAAAGCAAATGCCCTACAGATTAAAATGGTGGGTGTTTCATATTTTTTTTTCACACAGTATTTGCGCAGCGATTTTTCAAACGCATTTTTTGGGGAAAAAACACACTTTTTTAAATTTTAATGCACTAAAACACACTATATTGCCCAAATGTTTGATGAAATAAAAAAGATGATCTTAGGCCGAGTACATGGATACCAAACATGACATGCTTTAAAATTGCGCACAAACGCGCAGTGGCGACAAAATAAATACATTTTTAAAAGCCTTTAAAAGCCTTTACAGGTTACCACTTTAGATTTACAGAGGAGGTCTACTGCTAAAATTACTGCCCTCGTTCTGTCCTTCGCGGTGATACCTCACATGCATGGTGCAATTGCTGTTTACATTTGACGCCAGACCGACGCTTGCGTTCGCCTTTGCGCGAGAGCAGGGGGGGACAGGGGTGCTTTTTTTTTTTTTTTTTTTTTTTATTATTTTTTTGCTTTTTTATCTTATTTTTAAACTGTTCCTTTCATTTTTATTTTTTTTTTATTAATTTTATTGTTATCTCAGGGAATGTAAATATCCCCTATGATAGCAATAGGTAGTGACAGGTACTCTTTTTTTAAAAAATTGGGCTCTATTAGACCCTAGATCTCTCCTCTGCCCTCAAAGCATCTGACCACACCAAGATCGGTGTGATAAAATGCTTTCCCAATTTCCCAATGGCGCTGTTTACATTCGGCGAAATCTAAGTCATGAAATGCTCGTAGCTTCCGGTTTCTTAGGCCATAGAGATGTTTGGAGCCATTCTGGTCTCTGATCAGCTCTATGGTCAGCTGGCTGAATCACCGGCTGCATTTTCAGGTTCCCTGTTGGGACAGGAAAGCCAGAGAAAAACATGGAAGACGGTGGGGGAGGGGGGGGCATTCCCTCCCACTGCTTGCAAAAGCAGTCTAGAGGCTAATTAGCCGCTAGGATTGCTTTTACATGAAAGCCGACCGCTGGCTGAAAAGAATGATACCAAGATGATACCTAAACCTGCAGGCATCATTCTGGTATAACCACTCAAAGTCCAGCAACATACCAGTACGTTGCTGGTCCTTGTTAGGCATATATTGTAAACTTTTTTTTCATGCAGCCTGTGGGCTGAACGAAAAAAAGATATTGATCGGTGGGTATGCCCACCATTAGAATACCTCCCTTCATCCACCCACTTCTAATGATGGGCATACATGCACCATTTATATATGCCGAAGCATGGGGGCATCCTCCCGCAAAAGGCAGGAGCAAATTGCTCCTCCACCCACTGCTGCCCCCACGCTTCGGCATATATGCTGAAGTATGTAACTGTGGTGGTGAAATCACCTCCGACAGCGCTGGAGTCACGGCTTTATATATCGTGGGAGCAAACGCTGTTGCTGTCAAGATAAATAAATCCGCGCTGCAACTGAATGGCGTACCTGCTAAGCAAATGATGGTTAACAATAAAACAAAGTAATATTACAGTATAACAGTAAGACTTACCATACCTGCAAAGCAAATACAAAAAAAAAACATAGTAAAAAATAAAACATTTAACGCAACCTGTGCCTAAAATATATATATGCCGAAGCATGGGGGCATCCTCCCGCAAAAGGCAGGAGCAAATTGCTCCTCCACCCACTGCTGCCCCCACGCTTCGGCATATATGCTGAAGTATGTAACTGTGGTGGTGAAATCACCTCCGACAGCGTTGGAGTCACGGCTTTATATATCGTAGGAGCAAACGCTGTTGCTGTCAAGATAAATAAATCCGCGCTGCAACTGAATGGCGTACCTGCTAAGCAAATGATGGTTAACAATAAAACAAAGCAACATTACAGTATAACAGTAAGACTTACCATACCTGCAAAGCAAATACAAAAAAAAAAATAGTAAAAAATAAAACATTTAACGCAACCTGTGCCTAAAATATATATATGCCGAAGCGTGGGGGCATCCTCCCGCAAAAGGCAGGAGCAAATCGCTCCTCCACCCACTTCTGCCCCCACGCTTCGGCATATATGCTGAAGTATGTAACTGTGGTGGTGAAATCACCTCCGACAGCGTTGGAGTCACGGCTTTATATATCGTGGGAGCAAACGCTGTTGCTGTCAAGATAAATAAATCCGCGCTGCAACTGAATGGCGTACCTGAAAACAATAAAATGGTTACCAACAAAACACAGTAAATGGTAAAGTATGAAAAATCTGAAAAGGAAACATGGTAAAACATAATAACAATAAAACATTGCAGAATAGAATAGAGTAAAAAAGAGAAGAACAATAGAGAGAGAATAGAGAGAGAGAGAACAATAAAACAACAACTATTTTTGGTTTTTTTATTTTATATTTTTTTTTGTGTTTTTATTTTTTTTAATTTTTTTTAATTTTATTTTTTTACACTTTTTTTTAGTAACTTTTAACTTTTGTAACTTTTGTTCCAGGTTTGGGTCTCTCAAAATGCAATGGCATCTTGGGAGACCCTGTGTTAGTGTGCCTAGTCTGTGCAGTGCTGAACCCTACGCTAATACTCAACTAATGTATGGTAGCGTTCAAAGCATTCACCCATGCAAAGACCAGGATTGCCAGGACAGGAGGGACAATAAGTCCGGGTGTCACGCCTAAATCCGCGCTTGCTGCAGACACGACATCTTTTTTGGGGGGCTCATTGGGTAGGGGTACTCGGGATGGCATAAAGAAAATGCCGCTCATGCAGCCGGCTTACTGCATTTGGTTGGGGAAGGTGAGGTAGAGCACCGTCTGGAAACAGAAGGGCTCTGACGATCTCTTCCTGGAATTTAAGGAAGGATCCAGTCTGTCCTGAAGCTCTGTATAGCACATGAGCATTCAGCAAAGCCAATTGAAATAAGTATACAGACACTTTTTTGTACCAGCGTCTGGCCTTACGGGCAACTAAGTACGGCGCCAACAACTGGTCGTTGAGGTCCACCCCTCCCATATTAAGGTTGTATTCGTGGACACAGAGGGGTTTCTCCACAACACCAGTCGCCGTAGAAATTTGGGTCCTCGTGTCTGCATGAAGGGAGGTGAGAACGAAAACATTCTTCTTATCCCTCCACTTCATAGCGAGCAAATTATTATACTTCAAGCAGGCTCTCTCCCCCAGCCTAAGACGGGAATCTACAAGCCGCTGGGGAAAGCCCCGGCGATTAGGTCGCACGGTGCCACATGCTCCAATCTGCTGATCAAACAAGTGACTAAAAAGTGGCACGCTCGTATAATAATTGTCCACGTACAAGTGGTACCCCTTTCCGAATAAGGGTGACACCAAGTCCCACACTATCTTGCCAGCGCTTCCTATGTAGTCAGGGCAGTTTGTCGGCTCTACGTGACTATCTCTTCCCTCGTAAACCATAAATCTACATGTATAGCCTGTGGCCCTGTCACAGAGCTTATACATCTTGACCCCGTATCTGGCACGCTTGCTGGGAAGATACTGTTTGAATGACAAGCGGCCAGAAAACTTAATCAGGGACTCATCAACGCAGACAACTTGATGGGGGGTAAACAAGTCTGCAAAACGTTGGTTGAAGTGGTTTACGAGGGGCCGAATTTTGTAGAGCCGATCGTATGCAGGGTCTCCACGAGGACGACAGAGTTCATTGTCGTTGAAGTGCATGAACCGCAAAATCTGCTCGTATCGTGCCCTGGCCATGGAAGCAGAGAACAAGGGTGAATGGTAAATTGGGTCAGTGGACCAATATGACCGCAACTTACTCTTTTTATTCAACCCCATGAGGAGGGAAAGGCCCAGAAAGGTCTTAAATTCGGAGACCGTAATTGGTCTCCAATCTCTGGCAAGGGAGGACTGGGGATTAGCGGCGATGTGTTGACCAGCGTACAAATTGCTTTGGTCCACAATAGATCTATAGAGATCTTCGGTGAAAAACAGTGAATAAAAATCCAGTGGCATAAAGTCAACTGTTTCCACCTGAATTCCGGGTTGGCCAGTGAAAGGGGGAAGTACGGGTGCTGCAGAAGTGGAAGGTTCCCAATTCGGATTGGCCAATGCAGCAGGAAGGGCACTATGGGCACGACGGGCCTGTCTTTGTCTTCTTGGTGGCAGCGGGACACTACTACTGCTTGCCACCTCGCCAGCTTGAACTGCACTTATGGGACTCGCCAAGTCACCACGTGATACTGCAGTGCTGGATGTACGACCAGGGTGTACTAGGCCGCTGGTGCTTGCCAGTTCACCAGAAGGAATAGCGGCGCTAGTACTGCTCTGCTCCATAGGAGAGCCCTGCGGTTCTTGCACTTCAAGGACAGCATAAGTTCGGGGTCTGGTACGCCTGACCCTAGCAGGGACCACAACTCTGTCGTCAGAGCTATCTGTCATGGAGCCGCTGTCCTCTACAGGTTCGTATTCTGAGCCTGAACTTGACAGATGAGTGACTTCCTCTTCACTATCTGTCATACTCAGAATCCTGTAGGCCTCTTCACTAGTGTACCTTCTATTTGCCATTTTGGGCTCTAAATTTAGGGGTACACTAGTGAGACTCACAGGCAAAAAAGCTCCTGACTGTTGGCGACTGTATCAAAACGCTACCAAAAAACTGTTAGCGATCGCAGGGATCAGGCCTGACTCTGCGACCGCTGCAGTTATGTGTGCTTAGTGTTTTGTAAGTGACAGTTATCGATCGATACTGCACTTGGGTGGGCTGGGCAGGGCTGGGCCGAGGAGCAAAACGCAGGTGCTAGCAGGTATCTGGGCTGATCCCGCTAACACTGCGTTTCAGGGAACCCTAAACTGCTGGGGAGTATAGATCTGATCGGATCAGATATCGATCCGTTCAGATACTATAGCACTAAGGGAGGTGTATGCTGCGTGCGTGGGTTTTAGCTGTACTGGCGCTAACCTGACGCTGCCTGGGGCGACGCAGACCTTATCTGATCCTAAAAACTTAACTTCTATCACCGCCGGGCAATTAGGGGGTTAAACCTTTATAGGGTAATAAACGGCGGGTGCCCTAAAACTATAATAAACTGTAATAAACTGTAATAAACTACAAAAAACAAACTAGCTAACCAGCGTCACCCATAACACTTATACGGTGATCGCTGGTGAAAGGGTTAACTAGGGGGCAATCAGGGGGTTAAAACCTTTAGCAGGTAGTATATGGGGGTCCCTGTCGCTATAAAACACTGACAGCGAACCTATATACTTACCTCCCTAACTAGCGTCACCTGTGTCACTAATACAGCGATCAGAAAAACGATCGCTTAGCGACACTGGTGACGGGGGGTAATCAAGGGGTTAACTTTTATTAGGGGGGGTTAGGGGGGTACCCTGGACCTAAGGGGGGGTACCCTAGACTTAAAGGGGGCTAACCTAACTACCCTAAAACTTTTAACTGACACAAACTGACACCAATGCAAAAAAAAAAAAAAATGCTATTGGTGTCAGAGTGACAGGGGGTACAGGGGGGTGATCAGGGGGTGATCGGGGGGTGATGGGGGGTGACAAGTGTGCCTGGCGTGTTCTACTGAATGTGTAGTGTTGTGCAGACTTACTTGGATGTCTTCTCTCCTCGGCGCGGCGACGAAAAGACCGGCTCGAGGAGAGATGACATCACTTCCTTTCCCTCTGTTTACATTACAGAGGGAAAGGAAGCATTTTCATTCGCCGGGAGCGATCGGGAGGGGGTGGCCAACAATGGATGGCCTCCCCCTGACCTTTCATCGCCCGGGAAGAAATGGCGACCGCCTCGGGCACCGGGGGGGGGACTGATCGGACCCCCCACCCGCGGAAGGCAAATCACGTACCCTGTACGTGATTTTGCCTGTCCGTGCCACCTTGCCGACGTACATCGGCGTGAGGCGGTCGTCAAGTGGTTAAGAGAAAATGTGTAATAGACTTCCTCAAAAACTAGTTCTGGCCAGCTCAGTAGATTGTTTTTAAAAAGAGTTGGATGCATTCCTAGATGCACAAAATATAACTGCATACTAACAATTAAGATAAATACAAGGGATGGTTGATACAGGGAATCTCTGATTGCCTCTTGGGAGATCAGGAAGGATTATTTTTCCCTGCTGGAGCTAATTTGATCATGTTTTATTGGGTTTTCTTTTTGCCTTCCTCTGGAATAACTGTGAGTATAGGATTGTGTATATGGAGGTTTTCAATTTTTTTCCTATTGCTTGAATTATTAACTTGGGCATTTTTCAACTATGTAACTATGATACATTCAAATCTCATAATGCTGTAGCATTAGCTCTGAATGGCGTGGGGCTTGGGGTTAGTATGTGTAAGAGCTTATCCTGCTAATCTAGTCACATATTTAGGACGCCAGTGGTGTTAGCTGTAGAAATCTGTAGCTGTAGAATGAGTTTTGCAGTGTTTTTGCAGTAGCGTTTTTTGGCATTTAGCTTTTGTGCTTTTTAGCTTATTTTAAGCAAAGCTATACTCCCACAAAAGCTTGTGGCTCAAAAAGCTGATAAACACAGAATAGCCACATTTTTCAGTTTTTGGCAGCATTAGAGCGCTGAAAAACTCCTCTCAAAACCCACTAGTTCTGGATTTTTTCCAGCCAGAAAACGCCCCTGCCAAAAAACTCTGATGATAGCCTATGTGTGCATGGATACATAGGAAAACATGCTCGGGAGTTTTCTGGCTGTAGAAAAAAACGTCTGAAGCCAAAAACAGCAGACCTGTAGTCCCACAACACTCGGTTCTCATTGTCATGGCCGCTGCGTCTCTCCCTCTGCATTGCGCATGCACCAGGGGAGGAGATTCGGCTGTTCAGAGACCTTTGCCAGGTTCCAAGATGGCGCTGGCGCGTTCGCGGTGCCTGCGCGAAAGCGTAATTTCCGCCACAACGGCGGCAACGTTTTTAAAAGCACAGGAATGCCTGTCAGTGATCCTAGATCACTGTATCACATACAAACGTATGTATGACCCTAAATTTTCAGGTACGTCTCCTATCCTTCATCCCTCTCTATATCCCAGGATTTCATGTTGTTTTTGTCTATCTTTTCCTGATCTTTGTGTATACTTTAAGGGTTCCTTATTTTCCCGCCTTCCTTTATCTGCACTGCTCATGGAGACCACTGCCCACGCAGACCACCCTCATCCAATAAGGTAAGAGGCTGTCCGCCTTGATTGGTAAGTATTGAAAAGAGAGCAAATCCACTAACATGGCACCTTCTGGCAGCCCTTCCAGGTCAAGGTGAAGACGTAAAGAACAGTCTAGCCATGCTTCAAGCAGACGATCCTGCAGAAGCCGATCATGCTCCTCATTCCATCATAGGCACTCACGCCATAGTCACTCTCGCCATGGTCACTCACGACACAGCCGCTCACGACATAGCCAATCACGTCATAGAAGATTACCTTCTCCACGCCGCGGCCGAAGCCAACACACCCGTCCTGCAGCAAATGCCTGCTGGGTATGTGGCGCCCCCGCTTTGCCAGATAAACTAGCATGTCGCACGTGCTTCAATGAAGCCACAAGAGGAAAAGAATCGGATGCCAGAGAGGTGACCGAGCTGATCCGAGAATCCGTGCGAGAATCCATAATGGAGTCAGCAACACCTGCGCCGGCCAGACCAGCTCCAAGCACTTCTTCTGTGGCTCCTGCTTGCTCAAAAGAACCAGAATCCCCTTCCGAGAACGATGATCCAGAAGTACCAGCTGGGTTTGATTTCGCTCTGGTTGAACCCTTTGCAAAATCTGTCAAGGAGGCCATAGGCTGGGAGGAGCCTGAGTAAACACCTCAAAAATCCCGAAAATATTTTCCAAATTTGAAAAGGGATCCAGAAACCTTCCCCTTCATTGAGGAACTAGAGGACTTAATTAAGGACGAATGGGTAAGATCCGCCAAAAGGCCCAGCCTTAACAATAGGCTAACAAAGATATATCCTTTCAAAGAACCTAGGATTAACGACCTAATTAATGCTCCTAGTGTGGATGCTTCCCTAATGCGCTTGGCAAGGCATGTCACTCTACCCATCGAGGACGCGGTCACCTTCCGGGATGTTTTAGATCGAAAAATCGATCTAGAACTAAAAAAAGCATACTCCACGGCAGGAAGTGCCTGTAGACCAGCAGTCACCACGGCAGCAGTTGGTAGAGCCATCTCGGGTTGGGCTTCCAATATCGAAAAATCTCTTCAGGAAGGAGCAGATCAAGAGAAAATAATTACCTCTCTGCAAGAACTCGAGTTGGCAGGCGATTTTGTTGCAGAAGCCTCAGTGGATGTTATCAGATGCTCGACCCGGACAATGTTAGCTTCGGTGATGGCAAGAAGAGCTTTGTGGCTAAAGCCTTGGATAGCCGACACTGCATCAAAATCAAATTGGTGCAAAATTCCCTATGACGGATCGAATCTCTTTGGCTCCAAATTGGATGCAGCCATTTCCAAGGTGATGGTGGCAAGTCGGGCCTTATTCCCGCTGACAGGAGAACCAAAACACCAAGAGGTCCTGCCTATAAACACAACCTTCCTGAAAGATACAGAGAAGCCAAGACCTATAGACCAGGTAAACAGTTTAAGCAAAACTGGAGAAACACACAGTCATCTTTCCTGACAATGCGAAAAACCAAGACCACCCCTTCTGGCGAACAGCAGAAGTCTTTTTAAAGGTACGCCCGCCCATCCCCCAAGGGTGGGCGCCAGACTCAAGATATTCACTCAAATATAGTCAAAAAACATCAAAGACCCTTGGACCATTTCCACAATCAGTCCCGGTCTTTGTCTGCTGCCAGTCTGATCTTTTTAAGAGACACCTTTATTTCTGATCGCTCTCAGCGATCCATTGAATCAGTTCATCTATGTGAATACCTTTCTTTTTGCTTTTTTACATCTAATCGGTAAGCCATTTTTTGTTTATAAATTTTGTTAATCCAGTCACCCCTTCCGCATCTCCTTTTCCTTCCCTTCCTTTCCTTTTCCCAATCCCCCTCTCCTCTTCTCTCCCCTCTTTTTTCCCCCCCTTTTTTGTTTCCCCCCCCCCTGCCCTCTTTCCTGTTTGTTCCTCCTTTTTCCCCCTTTTTTTTTTTTTCTTCTCTCAGTTCTGCGGTTAATTACCCATTCCGCAAACTATGCACTATCGTCATCCTTTATTTATTTACTAACCCATGAGCCCAAATTTTAACTATTAATTTCAATTATGATACTTAATGCTTTTATAGACTTCCTTATGTATGGGTTGTCCTGGACCGCTAGTCTGTGCTGCCCTTCCATCTGAGACTTCAATCTTTTATAGGGCCCCTGCCATGCCTCGCCATTAGGGGTCGGCTTTTTTCCCTACCTTTTCCAATAAAGTGACTACTTGCACTGTTTTTTACAGTATACCTACTGAGAACAACCTCACTTTTTTGTGATCTTGATATATGTCTTTCTCTGTTTGTATGTATTTTTTATTAGAACCTCTAGCTCCTGAAGAAGCGTTCTTTGTCAACGTGAAACATGTAGAGCAATTGGAGAATACACCATTTTGGAATACCAGACCTGCAGTGCCCCTTCAATCTCCAACTCTCTAGGGGAAGTCTACCCTTTTCTTTTACCTGGAATGTATTGCACTGTTATGAGTATTAGAATTACTTAGGAGACTGCAGGATAGGACCCTCAATGGTGTTACTACAGATGTTGTATGTCTATATCTGATGTGTTTTTAAATGTCCATGTCTACTCCCCATGTTCTTTTTATGTTATGAATAAAATTCAACCTTTTTATATACTTTTTGTAGTCCATTACAATTGTGCCTTAAAAGTCCCATTTTTTTTAGTCCTTTGATGCTCCTATTTCCACAATCAAGTTCGGTCACAAGTGGAGGTTCTTAATCCAAATTCTCACAAACCACTTTTGCCCAACCAAGCTCCCGTCTTCTCCAATCAAAAGAAAGATCCTTCTAAAATATATAACAGAGTTAAAACAAAAGGAGGCTATCCTGGAAGTTCCATTAAGTCAAAGGGGTAGAGGATTTTACTCCCTCCTATTTCTTGTAAAAAAGAAAACAGGGGATTTACGACCAGTACTGGACTTAAAGAGACTCAACAAGAGCATCAAATTAGAGTCCTTCAAGATGGAAAGCCTCCAGTCCATACTATGAGCAGTAAATCTTAAAGATTGGATGCTGTCTGTAGATTTGTCGGACGCCTATCTACACATCCCTATACATCCTGCCTTTCAAAGATTTCTCCACTTTTCAATCAACCACTATCACTTCCAGTTCCAATGCCTACCATTCGACATCTCGTCGGCTCCCAGAACCTTCACCAAAGTTCTTCTACCCATCATTGCATATCTCAGAGAAAGAGGTCTAATGCCACGTACACACGAGTGGACTTTACGGCAGACTTGGTCCGGCGTACCGGATTTCGACGGACAATTCGTGTGTGGGCTCCAGCGGACTTTGTTTTCTCAAAAGTTGGACGGACTTAGATTTGAAACATGTTTCAAATCTATCCGATGGACTCTGCTTTCTAGCGGACAAACCGGTCGTGTGTGTGCTAGTCCGACGGACCAAAACTTACGCATGCTCTGAAGTAAGTTCAAGTTGGAAGCGCTCGATCTGGTAAAACTAGCCTTCGTATTGAAGCTAGCACATTCCTCTTCTGTGATCTTTTAATACAGCGCTTTTTTTTTCTTTATAACGCGAGAGGAATAAAGTTGTTTTTCTGCTTTATATTCACACAGAGTTCTCACAAACTACTTTCTTCATGATTTATCCTCATGCCATGACTAATATGATATTTTAAAAAAGCCAGATCTCCATAAATAAAGTATTAAATTAGATTTTGGACTCATCTTTCTTTTTTTTACATTTAAACACTATTTATTTTACAATGTGTGCTAAATTATACAAAATGTTTTTTTGTTTTTTTTTAGTTTTGGAGTTTCAAGTTACCACAATAACCTTAATATTTTGTGTTGTTTTAATGAACCTTAATGAGGTTGGTGTCCCTTGTTAATTAGACATAGGGGGGGTTATTTTCCAAAGGCAAATTCATTTTTCACTACAACTGCAAATTGTACTTGGAATTGCACAGAAAGAGCATTTGGAAGTGCATTTGCTGTAGATCCGAGGGGCACATGCAAGGAACCACAAAAAAAAACAACCTTTTTCTTGCACATGATTGTATGTTAAAATCAGCAGAGCTTCCCCTCATTTCAGCTCTTCCCCTTAGATTTACAGCGACCACACTTCCAACAAGTGCACTGTGCAGTGAAATTTCTAAAGTGCACTTTTCACTAGTACTTTGCACTTGATTTTCTTAATGATTTAGCCTTTTTGAAAAAACACACATAGTCTTTTTGACCTGTACCTGCCTACTCCAGTTCCAGCAATCTGCTGGCCATATATGTCCCATACGCCTCCTCTGCATTGGGTGGTGTGCTTATTATTTTGCTCGCTTCACGAATGAGGGCTAGGGATTCCTCCTCAGTTTGGGTAATTTTTCTTGGCCTTTTGGTGGTAATGCGGAGGGGAGGCACCTGACACTCCATGCGGCTTCTACTGGGCCCAGCCACAGCCTCCTCCTCTCTCCCATTGGGCAAGGCCTCCTCTTCTCTCCCACTGGGCAAGGCCTCCTCCTGGCTGAGGTCATCCTGGGTAAAAAAAAGGGACATAGTTGAAATTTTGGGTTAAGCAATCACACACAATTTTCAGCTCATGAATATAATTCTAAACAAATAGTAATGGCTATCTATTTGACCCCACCATTATTCCAGCTGCTCACCAATATCTGAAGTTAATATATTTTTGGCCACTACTGTCTAGTGATATGTCTACATAATAATATTTGTGATGAAGTCATTTTTTACGAAGCACTTAAAAATTTGAGACGTTTACATCATTAATATTTACACAATCACAAATTCAACAAAAAAGGATACCTGGCTGAAGCTGGGGGCATCCACTTCATCAAGGATGAAAAGGCCCAGTTCTTCCTGGGACTCCTCAGCTGGGGTGGAGGTGGAGGGCAGGCTGGAGGGAAGGGTGGGGAAAAGGCTGGAGGGAAGGGTGGGGGGAAGGGTCGAAAGTGATTGCCTTGCTTCTGTCTGGTCATCTAGAAATCGCAGTTTTTGGTAGTACCACAGCTTGGGTACATAAACCTGGTCGGCTGCTGCTCCGGATCTGAGTGACTCCTGGATCTTATTGTGTTCCCGCTTGTACATGTTGCGCAAGATACCAATTTTCTTGTCCACAAACTTGAGGTCTGCCTGGGGTACTCGAGCCTTCACAAATTCCAAAAGTGTGCCCAGTGTTGCCTTCCTCATATCTCTATTGAAATATAATGGGTGTTTGACCTCCCACAGGTTTTTGTTTTCCTGATACAAATCAATGAATCTTGACAAAAAATCAGCCTCCTTAAAGGGATTCATTTTTGCTGAAAGACAAGACACAAGATAAAAACTGTAATGTCAGTCAGAACTCCCAGGATTATTTTTGGCAGAATCTAGGGGACACATATATACACACACACACACACACACAAAACACATTCAACAAACACACCCACACACCCACGTTTAATCTTACCTTCGTTTCTGACGCTCGCTACTTCCGCACGGACATACGTAGGCCATCGTAATAGCTTTATATACACTGCGCATGTGTCATGCTCCACCTGCGTCGCCCGCCCCTGACGTTCTTTAGTACGATTTGTCCCGGCCCCTTCACTCTTCGCTGCGCAGTGATAGTATATAGAGAAAGATGGCGGAGAGATTAACTGGAAGTAGCGTGGAGGAAAGCCCTGAGCCACAACTATCCACATCCAGGAGGAGATATAAGGCCACCAACATGGCTTTTGAAGAGATGGTGGAGATGGTGTCCATATTGAGAAGGGAGGACTACGATGGGAAAAAAGGACCGTACACAAGCCCGAATATGCGGAAGGACAAAGTAATGGCCTCAGTTGTCACCGCTCTAGAAGCAAAATTTGGCACTAAACGGTCGAAAGAACAATTGAGGAAGCGGTGGTCTGACATCAAAAGTAGGGAGCCTGAACAATATTGGCGAATAAAGAAGCTGCTTAAAAAAGTAAGTACTTGTGTGTTCCTATTGAGATACTTAACTTGCATGCTGATCCATATTTTTTTCGTTTATACAGCATAGTTCGTAAAGACCGTCCTTTGTAAAATATATATGATACTATGAAAATGACATATTTTTTTCGCCAAAAACGATGGTACAGGTTTGGACATACATTTAGGTCTTGAGAATTTGTCGGATTCCAAAAATGTGGTGATGTGGTGTAGATGTGTTTGAAAATATAATGCTTCTTCAAAAATGATTCAGTGTAATGTAAGGACAGGACACAGCAGCTGGTTCCACATCTGGACTCACAAGCACTAGTGTACTATGTGACCATGAATACATTTTTGAGGGGTAATACACATAGGAGATCATTGAGGTGTCTGCATCTGTGAAACTTGCATGAAAATGTGTATTGTTTTTAATTGTTGTTCAGAGGGAATTTTCATCCTGTCTTCTAAATTTTTGTGACCAAAAAATGACAATTGTCCCCAACTCATAACCAACTTTTCATAATAATTAAAAAAAAAGGAAATATCACTGTGTTTTAACTATACCTTTTGTTTAATTATCATAGGGGAGAAAAGACTCAGACAACAGTCCAAGGATCCCAGGACCCCCCCAAGTCACCAGCCTGAAGCTGACATTACCCCAAGCCCCAGCCCAAGACCAAGCCCACCCAACAAGCTGGAGGAAGGAAAGGTGGAGGAAGTGTGCGACATTTCAACCCCACCGAGTGACTGACACCCCCGCTTAAAGAAATCTATTTAGGCGTCCATATTTTAACCCATTTTTTTTCAACACATTTTAGGTGAGGTTCTGGTTGTGGAAGGCCAAGCGGCAGGGCCATTTAGCACAGACAGTGCACAAAGACTTATTGGACAGATAATGTTGTGGAATGGCCAAATTGATCGAATGCGTGACCAAATTGACAGCATGAGGAATCGGCTGGACACCATGCAACAGGAAATGAAGAACATGATTGATGTTTTGGGCAGAATATAATAACGTTTTGCCTAAAAACATCAATCATGTTCTTCATTTCATTGTCAAGTTTGTGTATTGTTAAATTTTTGAAGTTTTTTCTTAAAAAAAAAATAATTTGCAGATGCACACGGTGTGTCATCATGTGCTATCTTCCATCAGGGGATATCAATGTACTTGTTTTGTGTTTGCAACCCCTTCATCATCAAAATGTTTGTTTGTGAGAGGAACAAAGGGATTGCACACACAAAACACGTACATTGCTCCCCCATGATGGGAGATAGCACATGTTGACTTGAACCTTTTTTAACACCCAATTTTGAGCATCTGCAAATTGTCGGCTTTACAACGGTGACATCAGCAGCACCGTTATTAACATGTTGAACTTTGTAAGTTCTTTTGGTTTTTTTTGTATGTTTTTAAAAACACTGTTGTTAATTATAATTTTGTAAAAAAGGTCTATTTTTGTGGAAATATGCCTAAAATAACCAAAAATAAATAAATAAATAAATAAATAAAAACCTTTCCAAAAAATGCACCTTTCAATGTGCACACAGTAAAATGTTTTTACTACTACAATGTGTGTGGCTGATTATTTATCAATAAGATGTTTTGCATATTTTTGTGTGGTTACAGTGACAAAGGGCCTTATTAACTAAAGGGAAATGCACTTGCCACTACAAGTGCACTAGGAGACAGACAAAACTAAATGCAAACAAGAATAAAAATAAGATATTTTAGTAAAAATTAATTTTCTTTATTTTTGTAAGAAATTAGAGCTAGCAATAGCATGAATAGCAATGGCCCCCCGACCATTAAAATAATTCACAATCGGCAACTTGATGTGCGGTTTGGGGGGCCAAGCCAATACGGCCAATTTCCAGGCCTGTGAGCGTTTGGTCAACTACAAGTCCGGCCTCAGGCCCAACAGAGGTCATATATGTAGCTGAATGTCTTCTCAAATAATTATGGAGAATGCAGCAAGCCAGTATCACATGATTTATTTTATAGTCCGCCAGATTTATGGTCGAGAGGAACAAACAATTTCCAGGCCTGTGAGCGTTTGGTCAACTACAAGTCCGGCCTCAGGCCCAACAGAGGTCATATATGTAGCTGAATGTCTTCTCAAATAATTATGGAGAATGCAGCAAGCCAGTATCACATGATTTATTTTATAGTCCGCCAGATTTATGGTCGAGAGGAACAAACAGAACCGGCTGGCCAGAATCCCAAAGGCATTCTCCACAACTCTTCTTGCTCTGGCCAGCCGGTCATTAAATACCCTTCTCTCAGGGGTGAGTGCCCTTTGGGGGAACGGCCTCATCAAGTGCTCGCCGAGAGCAAACGATTCATCAGCGATAAAAACTGAGGGGAGTCCATCAACATTCTGGTCATCAGGTGGCAATCCTAGGCCACCAGTCTGGAGACGCTGGTGGTCAGACAATTGTGCCGAGACCACCACCATCAAAACTACACTATGGAACCCCTTATAGTTGTAGAAATAAGACCCCGAATGGGGTGGTGGCACAATGCGGACATGCTTCCCATCGATCGCCCCGACACAGTTGGGAAAGTCCCAACGGTCAGCGAACTGGGAGGCCACAGTCTGCCATTCCTGTGTACTGGAAGGAAACTGTGGAGTGAAACAATAAAAAAAATAAGGAATGGAAATCAGATATTCCGCGCTTAGGATCAGTGATAACAAGGAACTGCAGCCCCCCAAGCAAAATGGAGACACCGAAGTGAAATCCACATAACCAAAATATTCTAAAAGGGGAATGGCGCTGTTCGCAAATATTGAAAAAATCAACAAATGTAATGTACAACCCACCAAAAAAAGAAAAAAAATTTTTTTGTAATGGGAAAGAGAAAATGTGAAAAAAATATATATATATAAAATAAACAATAAATGTGCAGAGTGCACCAAGGTCACAGCAACATGTGTAAGAAAACTCTAACTAAAATAATGTAAATTAAACCAATACGTATATGGCATAGGGTGTGAATATGTAGGTCAAAACCATAAGTAAAGAATTGCAAAAACGTACATGGTACAAAAATATCATAAAAGGTGATGTCGTTGTTTAAAAATCCCACTCAAGTGTCCAATATCATAAGTAATACATAAAAAATGCATATAAGTGTACCAAAAGAACTTCTGTGTTCTTCCTGATGTGAATAGTGAGTGAAAAAATGTGTTATGAAAGTAAAAAATATAAAAGTGTTAAATAGAATATAGATAAATTAGCATATGTGATGCAATCAAAATCGTCCAATATAAATTGTCCAATGGAGGTATGTCTGACAGGTGTGTTATCCCCAACGAATATTGATGTTTGGTGTATCCGTGACTGGCAGGCCCCCTCTTGTGCCCCCACTCACCAGAAAGCCCAACCCCTGCAGGGGTGAAGGGCATGAAAAGATCCTGTGGCCGGAATCCTGGAGACCCGAAATCCCCCTCTCAGGTTCAGCGAGCCCCCTCCTCCTGGATCCGCATTGTTCTTCACATAAGTATCCACAGGAACAAAATATGTATGGAGGCGTGCGTTCCACCAGCTTTAGCTGGTGGAACGCACGCCGTCACCTCGCTACCTATACACCATCCGCCCAACGAATATTGATGTTTGGTGTATCCGTGACTGGCAGGCCCCCTCTTGTGCCCCCACTCACCAGAAAGCCCAACCCCTGCAGGGGTGAAGGGCATGAAAAGATCCTGTGGCCGAAATCCTGGAGACCCGAAATCCCCCTCTCAGGTTCAGCGAGCCCCCTCCTCCTGGATCCACGTTGTTCTTCACATAAGTATCCACCGGAACAAAATATGTATGGAGGCGTGCGTTCCACCAGCTAAAGGATTACTGTCGAGAAATTCAAGTCCTGAAGACTTCTCCCAGTCACCAACTAGCCTCTGCTCCGCAGTGATGGTTTGCCTCATGCAGGTATCCTGCCTGCTGATATAGGGGGTCAGCATAGCCAGCAGACATTCAATAACGGGGTCCGTCATCCTGAGATAATTTCTGAAATCCTCAGAATTATTCTCACAGATCTCACGGAGCAAAGGCATGTGCGAGAATTGGTCACGCTGGCGCAACCAATTCTTGGTCCATGAACTCCTCCTCGCCCTGTTCAACACTGCAAGATTTCGGTTGGCTAGTCAACTGTTAGAAAAGCAAACTGCAGCCCACACAGAAGATGGTATTCCTGGGGGCAGAATTGGACACCGTTCTGAACAGAGTACAGCTTCTTCAGGAGAAGGTTATGCCTCTAGTTCAAAAAATACAGAGGCTAATCTCAGCAACATGTTTACCAGCCAGAGTTTGTATAAGCATCCTGGGTTTCATGTCTGCAACTCTGCCCATGATCCAGTGGTCCCAGTGGCACACGAGAGTGTTGCAGAATTCCTTTCTGAGGCAGTGGAGTGGAGCATCAATGCTTCAGACAATCTACATTCACAGATATGTGAAACAATCAATGTGGTGGTCGACACGTTTCAGCAACCTCAAGAGGTACAAGCCTATAGTCCCTCCTCTGCCGGAGATTGTTACTTCGGATGCCAGTCAGAACAGATGAGGAGCCCATTACCAAAATCTAGCAGCCCAAGGGCAGTGGCAGTTTCGAGCTCACGGTATAGTATTGAATATACTGGAGCTCAGAGCAGCCTTTCAAGTGCTTCTGGCCTTTGCTCCGTACCTGGCAGGGAAGAGCCTTCTAATTCAACTGGACAACAGAGTTGCTGTAGCATATTTTCAAAGGCAAGGAGGTACGAGGAGTCGCATACTAATGGAAGAAGTTCGCCCTATCTTGGATTGGGCACAAGTACATCTGATAGACCTAAGGGCAGTGTATGTCCCGGCAGCACAAAACATGCTGGCCGACTATCTAAGCAGGGAACTTCTCTTGAACAATGAGTGGCCGTTGAGCCAGCGGCCTTTTCTCTCCTTTCAGAAACTTGGGGAATATCGGAGATCGACCTGGCAGCTACTCCTGTGAACACCAAATGTCGGCGATTTCTCTTGAGAGCAACCTTCCCATCGGCCGAGGGAAAAAGACTGCCTGATCCACCCGTGGAATTTCAAGTTGGGATACATATTTCCACCAATTACCTTAATCGCAAGATTCCTATCCAGGCTTCGGAGATCATCAGCCACGGTGATAGCAGTAATTCCTTTTTGGCTGAGGAGGCCTTGGTTTACAACCCTACTACAGCTCAGCCTGCAACAACCACTGACTCTCCCGGTAACATCAGACCTCCTATCCCAGGGTCAATTCCTGCATCCAGCACCGGAGAAGTTACACCTGACAGTTGAGAGGACTCGGCTGCTAGAGCAGGGATGTTCACAAGAAGTAATTTCGACTCTTCTACAGGCCAGAAAAAACACCACCAACAAAACATACTCACAAGTCTGGAGTAGGTTTTGTACGTTGGCCCAGCAAAAGAACTGGAATCCAATATCACCAGAACCACTGTATGTTCTACTGTAGAGTTTCTTCAATTGGGTATTAATAAAGGACTGAGTTTGAGTACCCTTAAAGTTCATGTTTCCGCCCTATCGGCTAAAACAGGCATTAGAAGGGCTTTAAATCCCCTGGTAATCCAGTTCATGAAGGCCTGCCTAAAAATCAGACCTCCAAAAAACCAACATTTCAGGCATGGGATCTCTCTACAGTACTTGACACGCTGTCAAACCCTCCTTTTTCCACCTGAGTCAATCTCTCTTTGGAACCTGACTTTGAAGTTAACCTTCCTTATCGCCATTACATCAGCTAGAAGAGTTTCGGAACTTGCAGCATTATTGATAACGGAACCATATCTAATCTTCTATCCCGATAGAGTGGTACTGAGACCCTCAGACCATTTCATTCCCAAAGTATCATCCTCTTTTCATTACAATCAGGATATCATCCTTCCATCCTTCACTAACAACCAAGGCGAACCTCATGCATTGGATGTGACTATCTGGAAGCCACAGCTTCCTTCAGGAAGTCGGATACTCTCCTCACAATTCCACATGGACCTAGGAAAGGTCATCCAGCAACTTCCCGAACAATTGCATCCTGGCTGGTTAACTCTATCAAAAAGGCATACTCTATTCGTCAACTGGCTATTCCGGAAGGCATCAGGGCGCACTCAACCAGGGCAGTGGCGACTTCATGGGCAGCATACTGTAGAGTTTCACCAGAAACAATCTGTAAAGCAGCGACCTGGTCATCCAGAAATACATTCATTTCACACTACAAGATAGATTCTGCTCAGCTAACATCAGCAGACTTTGGCAGATCCATCATTAGAGCCAATTCTACAGCTCTTTAATAATAAACTTACATTTTTTCTTGCACCCACCAGTCTGGTGAGTTATTTCCCAGTGTGTGCTGCCATGAAGGCATCAAGAAAATGGAAAATTGTATACTCACCTTTCCGTAATTTTCCTTTCCCGACGCATCTTCATGGCAGCACACAGGAACCCTCCCTGTTTCTAGATTATATATACAGAGAATAGTGGGGGGGGCGTCTCTCTTCAACTTTTATAGCAAGATCAATCCTGTCAGGTTGTGGAGGCAGAGTCACAACCCAGTGTGTGCTGCCATGAAGATGCGTCAGGAAAGGAAAATTCCGGAAAGGTGAGTATACAATTTTCCATTTTTTTGCCCTTAGTCTACCTCCCAGTTTTCAGTAACCAAACAGCCTTATCTTTCTAGTATTGTATAATCATATATTATGACACTTTTATGATTATCAGATTGCTCTTGGATTCTCTCTGGATTCATCACTTTCTGTTAGTTAAAATAGCTGGTATATTAGCTGTCCCTTAATTTTTTATATGTAATGCTGCCTCTATATCATTCTATTTAAAATGGGTTCTTTTGTTTCAGAATTACTAAGGTGAGTGTTATTTTAGCTCTGATTTCTTTTTTGTGCTTATTGAGACTAACAATGGAGGCACTAGGCTATTTTTTGCTCGTACCGTCTATTTATGGCTAGTCTAAAATTGAAATGTCTTATTATAGGTCACAAATCCCATTTTAAATGAGTTTTGCTGTTTAATTATATCTAAACAACTCATCTGTGAATATCACAATAAACCAACGTATATGGCAGCAAATAAGTGACACAATGAAATAAAACACTGGATAGGATACAACTATTTCTATACTCCTTCTATTTTCAACATACAGTATTTTCTTAGTATCAACGTACTTATTCAAAAAGATATTTACTTTTACTTGTTAAACCTAAGGTTAGACTCAGGAGGATATTATTTTACATGCATAAATTTGTGTCTTGCTTGTTTTTTTCTGCCCCCTGGCCACCAATGTGAAAAAGCCCTAAGGTAGACTTAGGCTCTGTTTCCACTACTGCGACTTGTTTTGCGACTTGACACATGTCAAGTCGCATGACAAGTCAAAACCCATGTATTTCAATGGTCCCCGTTCTAATTAGTGCGACTCAAGTCGCAGCGTCTCCAAAAAAGGTTCTTGCACTACTTTGTTCCGTCTTCGGTGCGACTTGTTCTACATAGAAAGGTATTAAGTTGCAATGCAGTCGCATGTACATGTCTGACACCGCGACTTTGTTGCGACTTCCACGGAAGTCTACGGATGCACATGATCTCTACTCCTCCCAATTACATCACTTCCTATATTGATGTACGTGAGTGTGGAAGACAGGAAGGGGAAGTAACTAAGCAGGATAAGGAATTACATCACTCTGGCTAAATCGCAGAACATCAAAGTCGTTTTTAAAGTCGCATCAAAGCGCAACATAGATCGCATTGTAAAGTCGCAGTGTAAATCGCGCGACTTTGGGGACGCAATAGTGGAAACATAGCCTTAATGTTTTTCACTTTCTTTTTTTTTTTTTATCCAGTAGTATTTTCATGACATGACAGGTGCACTGCCATCCCATGTGATATAGTATTTCACCAAAAAGGGATCTCAATAACCAAAGTTAACAATATTGTCTAATTGTAAGGGAAAAAATTCTAGACTTTTCCCTATTTGATAAAAACTCACAAGCATTTTTATCACATTTGATAATATCACATGATAAGATATCATTATCATAATATCAGTGCAGTTACATGCATTTTCTTGTACAAAGAGTTTTATTGAAAATATATATCAACAGAATAGTACAAAACAGTGATGGATACATCATGAATTAACAAGTATAAGGCTGCCGGGGTCCGGCAGGTAGAACTGACATTCAAGAATTTAAACCTGGTCTCAGGCAGCTCAAGGCCAAGGCCAGGCTACATACTATGGAGAGTCTTCATCTCGTGTTTATTAGCATAACGGTAAACTGCAAACACAGAATATTATGTTTGCAAACATTCATAAACATTTAAAGGATGCATAGTGAGATGTTATTGTAATACGTAACATTGCATTAATAAAAAAAAGAAAAGGGGAACCAGATATAAAGTCAGATTAAATTGGTTAACTTCAAAGAAGATAACATACCTTTGTATGAAATAACTTTTTTGTTGCCTTAAATTTCCAAACTCTGTAGACTGAAGCCCAAAGGCCTGAATAAGAAGAAGGAAAGGGAAATTGAAAGTGGGAGAAAAAAAAGGGGGGGGTGAAGGAGGGGGGGGGACCCTGGGGTGGGGGGAACGGAGGCTCATTATAGGGAAAGAAGCGTTAAGTCAAATCTTGATGGACGGTTATGGGTCACCCAGGGTTTCCATATCCTGAGGAACTTATCATGCGTGTCCAACAATATGGCCATAAGTTTCTCGTTTACCATGATATCATTCACACAATTTTAACTGCTTCAAGGCTAAGGTTCGGAGTTTTCCAGGCCCTTGCTATGGTCAGTTTAGTTGCGGTAAAAATATGTGCTGCTAATTGGCGTTCAGGAAAAAGAAGCTCTGCAATCGGTCTCCATAAAAGGGCCTCAAAAGGGTCCCCCTTTATAGTGGTATTAAAAAGACTGTGTAGTAGTGCGTATACTCTAACCCATAATCTGCAAACCCTGGGGCAGGTCCACCAGATATGCAACATCGTACACTCCTGTGAGCACCCTCGAAAACAGAGGGGGGAATAAGATGGGATGAAGCTTGCTAATTTAGACGCGGTATAGTACCAACTATAAAAGACTTTATAAGCGTTGTCCAAAAAGAGAACATTCTTAGAGCATTTGGATAGCATAATAGTCATACCTTGCCAGTCCTCCGGGTCCAATTGTTTCCCGAGTTCGGCCTCCCATTGGAGATGATAGGGTCTCAATGGTGGTGTTTTGGAGTTAATTATAGCAATATATATGAGGGAAATTAGACCCGGGGATTGGGTCTACAAAGGCTTTCAAATGGGGTCATGGTAAAGGGGGCCGAATGGGATTTTATAAGCTGTTGGAGAAAATGCCTAATTTGCAGGTAATTGTAGTGCTCCCTAAGGGGGATATCATGTGAGGAACGTAAAGCCGCAAAAGGGATGATCTTGGTTGGGGTGAGTAACAAATGAATATCTGTAAAGCCGTTATCAGACCACAATTTAAACTGCAGTGGGTTATCACAAACTGGTTGGAATAAAGGGCAGTGGAGGAGACGAAGTAGTGGGAGGTGAGGAGAAATTAGGCCTGCTGAGTACTTAACCGCATCCCACAGTTTAAGGGAGTGAGCCAGACAGGGACCTATGGTTGAGGGGCGATGTGCTTTAGGAAGCCAGGGAAGAGAGGCTAGAGGTGTTGGGTGTGCGTCTACTAAATCCATGGTGGCCCATAGTGGCATTTGTTGATTCTCATGAAGGTGAGATAATAGGGCGATACCCGCAGCTGTGTAATATGCTTGCAGATTAGGAACTGAAAGACCACCATTGATTTTGCGCGCGTATAGTACTTGTCTCTTGATCCTAGGTCTCTTGTGGCCCCATATAAACTGCATAATTTTACGTTGATGTATTCGGATGATATGGGGGGGGCACATGGACTGGCAAAACTCTAAAATAATAGAGCAATTTAGGGAGGTACGTCATGCGCACCGTCGCTATTCTGCCGAACCAAGAAATCGGAAGCGTGGACCAAGAGGCAAGCATAGCCTCCAGCTTTCGGAAAAGCGGAGGAAAATTGGCTTGGTATAATCCCGGGTACCTTGGAGTAAGTTTAATACCCAAATAGGGTAGTGAGGTTAACCACTGAAATGAGAATGCCGATTGCAGGGATTCCAGTTCCGGGGCCCGAAGGTTGATGGACATCGCTTTAGATTTTGCCGGGTTAACTGAAAGGCCTGAGAATGAGGCAAAGGAGTCTAATGCCCCGTACACACGGTCGGATTTTCCGATGGAAAATGTCCGATCGGAGCGTGTTGTCGGAAATTCCGACCGTGTGTGGGCTCCATCGGACATTTTCCATCGGATTTTCCGACACACAAAGTTGGAGAGCAGGAGATAAAATTTTCCGACCACAAAATCCGTTGTCGGAAATTCCGATGGTGTGTACACAAAGCCGATGGACAAAGTGCCACGCATGCTCAGAATAAATAAAGAGATGAAAGCTATTGGCCACTGACCCGTTTATAGTTCCGACGTACGTGTTTTACGTCACCGCGTTCAGAACAATCGGATTTTCCGACAACTTTGTGTGACCGTGTGTATGCAAGACAAGTTTGAGCCAACATCCGTCGGAAAAAATCCTAGGATTTTGTTGTCGGAATGTCCGAACAAAGTCCGACCGTGTGTACGGGGCATTAGAGGGAGAACGCCAGGGGTTCAAGTGCTAATATAAATGGAAGTGGGGAGAGTGGGCATCCCTGACGGGTTCCCCTCTTAATAGGGAAAGTAGGCGATTCATATCCATAATAACGCACTTTAGCCTGGGGGGAGTGATATATGGCTGAGACCCAACTCAAAAAGGAGGTGTCGAAACCATAGTGGGTGAGCACCTGTGTCAAATAGGGCCAGGATAAGGTATCGAAAGCCTTATTAACATCTAAAGAAAGAAAGATTGTCTCCAAGGACCTTTCATGAGCTATATGTTGGATTTGGAGGAGTCGTCTAATAGCATCTCCTGCCTGCCTACGGGGGACGAACCCCACCTGATCTTTTTTTATCAGGCGCGGTAGAAAGGAATTCAGGCGATTGGCCAAAATTTTCATCAATATCTTCATGTCAATATTAATTAAAGAGATTGGCCGAAAATTTGCCCAGGAAGAATGGTCCTTGTCTGGTTTAGGAATCATCACTATGTTGGCAGTCAGCAAGTCTGGTGTAAATGGGTGACCTCCTTTGACCGAATTATACATAGCCGCTAGGTGTGGGGCCAGAACCTCTACAAATTTTCGATAATACAGAGCAGTAAAACCATCTGGGCCTGGTCTTTTGCCCACTTTCAGTTCCTTAATGCACTGGAGAACCTCAGAGACCTGTATATCTCGGTCCATTAGGGAGATATGGGAATCGGATAGGGAAGGTAAAGATAACTCTTGTAAGAAAGCATTCAGACCCTGTGTTGAGGAGTGATTTGGGGGGGAGTAGAGTTTGGTAAGTCGATAGCAGAATTCTTCCAAGACCCGCTGGGGGTTTCCCGTGAGGATGTTATGGCGGGTGAGCAAGGTTATGGGGGTAAATTTCGGGGTAAAAGTGCGTAGTCTATTGGCCAACTGAGCATTAGGTTTGTTTGCCTTAGCATACCATTTCTGTCAGGCCCAACATAAGGAACGGTCCGCTTCATCTGTCAGACATAGCTCCAAGTCTGTACGGGCCTTGTCTAAAGATCTGCGGTTAGCAGGGGTGGGAGCTAATTTAAAGGCCACCGAGCGGTCTTCCAAGCTCTGCTCTAACTTGCGTCGGGCCTGAATCCTTTCTCTTTTGCGTTGAGATGCTATGCGAATAACGCGACCCCGAAGGACTGCTTTATAAGCCTCCCAAAGTGTTATTGGGGACGAGACAGAACCTGCATTAAGCCTAAAGTATTCCGCAGAAGCTTCTTGGATTTCACTGAGGATCGGTTTAAAGGATAAAAGTGAATCATTCATCACCCAGGGAGCATGCTGTGGTTTGCTGAGTAGGGAGCGACAAACGGTTAGAATAGGATCATGATCTGACCAAGGGACTGCTAAGATCGAGACCGAGTCTATTAAAGGGAGATGTTTCCGTAGCACAAACGAATGATCGATTCTAGAGTGGGAGTGATGAGGATGGGAATAATGGGTGTAGTCCCTGCCCATGGGATGAAACTCTCGCCATATATCCACTAGGTCAAGATTTTGTAGGGCTAGCAGGAATTTTTTTGAAGCAAGAGAAGGAGCTTTATGTTCCGCCGGGTACTTATCAAGGGCAGGATTGAGCGTCACATTAGAATCACCCGCCAACAGGAGGGTGCCTTTCTGGTGGACCTGTAACAGGGAGCAGACATGAGACAAGAATGGGCCCTGATTGTCATTCGGGGCGTAATAGGTCATAATAGTTACTTCATTGTCCTGAATAGAACCCTGCAGGAGAAGGTATCTACCGTTAGGGTCAGCTATCTGTTTGTTCCAGATAAATGGGACCGATTTACGTATAGCTATAAGAACCCCTCTCTGCTTAGTAGGACCATTAGCCAAATAGACCTGGGGATAGTTTGCTGCAAAATATTTGGGGCAGGAAGAAGAAGAAAATTGTGTTTCCTGGAAACAGGCTATGTCTATTCTTTGTTGCTTAAAGGGGTTGTAAAGGTAAAAATTTTTTCACCTTAATGCATTCTATGCATTAAGGTGAAAAAACTTTTGACAATACCGCCGCCCCCAGCCCCCCCGTTTTACTTACCTGACGCCTCGAATCTTCGCTGCTCGTTCTCGTCATCTTCATTGCAGCTCAGCCTGATCGCTGATTGGCTGCAGTGGATGGATTGAAAGCAGCGCAGCCATTGGCTCGCGCTGCTGTCAATCACATCCGATGACGCGGCACGCCGGGGGGGCGGGGCCGAGTGATACAGCGAGTGGCTATAGCCGCCGGCTGTATCACGGGAGCCCGCCCACAAGCACTCACCACCATGCGAAGGAGCTCGCATTAAGGTGGTGAATGCATGCGGGGAGGAGCTGAAACAGCCGCCGAGGGACCCCAGAAGACCAGGTTCGGGGCCACTCTGTGCAGAACGAGCTGAACAGTGAAGGTAAGTATAACATGTTTGTTATTTAAAAAAAAAATTACCTTTACAACCCCTTTAAGGTAATTAAAAACCTTAACCCTTTTTTGGGGGGAATTCATGCCCTGAACATTTAGGGACAGCTAATGAAGGGTCATTGGGTCTGAGATATAACGCTATGGACTACTCCATCCGCACACCCCAGGGGCCGAGGGAGAGGGGAAGGGGGGAGGGAGAGAAGAGGGAGAGAAGAATAGTAAAAATAGGAAAGAACATAAGGTGTGAGAATACCGAGAAGAGCTCGGATTAGAATGTATAGTGAGTACTTTGACGTATCATGCCATGGGCATTAGGGCTCACAATGGGGTGGGACCATAGCCAAGACAAGTATCCTAGCCAGGTACAAACTCTTGAGGGGAGCAGTGGTCCGTCGGAACCACCGGCCTATAGTGAAAATAATTCAGTCGAGTTAAACAAAATGAACATAGAATTTAAACAAAACTTAGAAATAGCATCAATACAAGCAGCTTAAAATGAAGTGCAGTATGAGAACCTCAGTGCATTATCGGCATTTGAGATAGTAGGTGCAGGGGTCCCCCCGCCCCCAGGGGCGACAGCCACAAGACCATCCACCCCAGAAGGCGGGGCGAGACCCCACAGCAAAGTCAAAGCGCCAGCCCTGTCACTCCACTGAACAGGAGTGAAGGGCCTCGGTGTGTAAGCAAAAACAACCAACCTACATAGCAGTCAGTGGAGGCGTGTCCCTAGCCTAAAACCATTTACCCCTCTCCCCCCACCCCAAGACCACCGGTCTTGAATGTGATTTCCTAAGACCGATGAACCCTCTACTCCATGAGAGCCATCAGCAATGCAAAGGTGGTTTGGGGGGCAAACTAGTGCCAGAGGTCCATCAGGGAACCCCATAAGGGGTGGCCCATGCCCGAGACCGCCATCTCACAAGCGGGGCAGTCTATAGTCGGACAACGGCCCCCCCAGCCAAGCAGCAGTCAACTCGATAGGGCTAAGGAACAGCAGGGGGACGTCCTCCAAAACAAGCTGCTGGACTCCTCAAGTTAGGTTGGAATTTAAAACAAGAACAGTCAACAACACACCGGGTAAGCGGCCAAGAAAAATGAAATGCACATCAAGGGAAGATGGGGATTTTCATCCATTATTGGCTTTTTGGAATCTTTGGGCCTACAAATCCCGCAGCGCCTGGGATCCAGATTGTGATCTTTGTGATGCTTGAGAGGATTGACGAGGAGGCCTGGCAGGGCCTGGTTGGGAATGTGAAGCCTGGGCCTCAGGTTGGGACAGAGGAATGTCCAATTGCAAATCCTGGAGATGTTGTTTGAGGCCTGATGGGGAGGTGGCATGGAATTGGCGACCTTGATGGGAGAAAGTGAGTTTAAATGGGAACCCCCATCTGTACTTGATTTGATGGGATTGTAGAAATTGGAGATAAGGTTTGAGACCTCGGCGCCTAGCAATGGTGACCGGCGAGAGGTCCGCGAATATTTGGAGGGGGTTACCTTGGAAAGAGATATCCCGTTGTTCTCGGGCAGACTGTAAGAGTTTCTCCTTGGTCCTATAATAGTGGAATTTGATGATAACATCCCTTGGGGGGCCTTCGGAGGGTTTAGGGGCTAGTGACCGGTGAATGCGGTCAAACTCCAGCCTGTCCACCAGGATCTCAGGGGCCAGTTCTTGAAAAAAAGCGGTGGCTGTTCCCTGTAGGTCAGTGATCGTTTCGGGAAAGCCGCGAATACGGAGGTTATCCTTGCGGGCCCTGTTTTCCGCATCCTCTAATTTATCTTTGAGAGCATCTATTTCTGCGGACATTTTGTCTACCTCCTCTTCATGGCCCTCCAGCACAGTGGTGGCCAGGTCCATGCGGTGTTCCAATTGATTGGTGCGGTGTCCTATCTCTTTAAGGCCACGGACCAAATCTGAGGAAAACTTTTGGGAGGCAGCCGTTATCTCATCTCTAACAATGCTGCGGAACTTGGCTAGCATGGCATCAGGATCAGCAGGGTAAGGACTTACGTGATCCCTGGGGAAGAGATGGAGGCTTTTGGCAGGAGATCCCTGTCCCAGTTCAGAGAGCTGTGTATCCTCATCAGGCTCTGGAGGCTCGGGCGCCATCCTGGATCTGCCTTTGCCTGGGGCTGGAGATTTGTTGCTGCTCTGCCGATTTTTTAGTTTGTTTTTTGTGAAGCGGTACATCACTGCTTGTGGCTTCAGGAATTCCTCTGTCTTGTGGGGTATAGCAGTCCCCTCCTCGTGTCTTCTATGTTGGATTAGGCCGGGTTACGGTATCCGACGGCGCGGAGCGGAGGAATCAGACTTCCATTACCTTCGCTCACGCGTATGCGCCCCTCTTTGGCAGTGGTTTACATAGCAAGAAAAAGGTCTTTAATATACATGATGGGGCCGTTGGTCAGTAGCCCTGTGGACTTGTATAGTATTTGTGGGGGGGTGGTTGTTAGGGCAAGTGGGCCCTGGTGCGCCGTGAAAGGATGGCCAGCCGGGTGTCACAGGACAGTCAACAGTCACTTTTTCCCCCCTCACAGTAACAGGCAGGTGTGGTGGATGGTATATCAGGGGTGTCAGTGTGCAGATGGCCCTGAGCAGTGTGGCAAAGGCAGCAGGCAGTGGGGCACACTAAGCTATCCAATGCTTTGGGACAGTCAGGCAGTCTCTGGCAGTATCCCAGGCCCTGTGAGGAACCAGGGGGTTTGTCCAGGCAAGTGAGGAAAGGAGGCCTGCAGTTAGTTGTGGGCCTGACAGGTCGCGATGACCCGCGGCGGGGATGCGGCCTCAGGAAAGAGCGGGGATTTACAGGCCTCGCTAGGCCGCACTAGGCCGGACCAGGCCGCGGCCGCTACGGGTGTCCCCGGAGCTCGGCGGAGCCACCGGACCGTGCCAGATATGCAGGGGGATAGTTGGTGTACTTGGATGAGGGTCCCTTTAACTCCTGATCCGTCCGGATTGCGATCCCCCTGGGAGGCCTCGGGTCGGCAAGATGGCGGCGGCCGTGTGAGTCTGGAGGCCTCTTGCAGGCCGGATTTCTTTAAAATAGCCCCAGGTAATACAGCAGGGAGTCCCAGTGACTATCCTAGCGGGTTTTTGTGAGCTTTTTTGGGCTGTAAATGCACGGATGCCGGCGGATTAGCAAGCAGGGCTCTGGAGCTCTTCACCAAGACGTCCGCCGCCGCTCACATCCGGAGGAACCCCCCGCAGTTACATGCATTTTATATAGACATTGGCTATTGAACTGCAAGATTCTAGGTGGGCTACTTTAGCAGTAAAGAAAAAACACCATGAGCTATAACCTCACCTTGATCTGGTAAAGTTCTTGTATTTGAGGCCCCTGAGGATGCGCAGGAGCAGGAAACGCGTTGAAAGGAACATAGAGCGTGACATCAAGCAGCCCTCAACAATCAGGTCTGCGGCGGCATTTGATGTAAGTGCTTACATGCGGCTTTGGATGAACTCTTTTATTTACGGATGTTTTAAAAGTACTGGCTTTGCACTTTATACCACAAGGTTTAACAGCTTCCGGACCAGTCACCGCAGTTATACTGCGGCAGGTTGGCTCCCCTGCGCGAGCCGTCAGTTCTTTAAGACACCTGCGGTGGTGTCCCCGGAGCCGATGCGAGTGCCCGGCAGGCGCGGTGACCGCCAGGCCCCCCCCCGCGATTGCTCCTTACAGAACGAGAATGGGGATTTGTGTGTGTAAATACACAAATCCCGGTTCTTTCAGTGGACTTGTAGGAACACAGATCTCTCTCTTCCCCTAGCCAGTCCCATCCCCCTACAGTTAGAACACACCTAGGGAACACAGTTAACCCCTTGATCGCCCTGTAGTGTTAACCCCTTGCCTGCCAGTGTCATTTGACAGTAATCAGTGCGTTTTTATAGCACGGATCGCTGTATAAATGTCACTGGTCCCAAAAATATTTCAAAAGTGTGCAATTAGTCCGGCGCAATATCGCAGTCCCGATAAAAATCGCTGATCGCCGCCATTACTAGTAAAAAAAAAGATAATAATAAAAATGCCATAAATCTATCCCCTATTTTGTGGATGCTATAATTTTAGCGCAAACCAATTAATATACGCTTATTGTGATTTTTTTTACCAAAAATATGTAGAATACATATCGGCCTAAAATGAGGAAGAAATTTTTTTTTTATATTTTTTTGGGGATATTTATTATACCAAAAAGTAAAAAATATAGCTTTTTTTTCAAAATTGACGCTCTTTTTTTGTTTATAATAAAAACCCGCAGAGGTGATCAAATACCACCAAAAAGAAAGCTCTATTTTTGGGAAAAAAAGACGTTTTGTTTGGGTGCAACGTCGCATGCCCGCGCAATTTTCAGATAAAGCGACACAGTGCCGTATCGCAAAAAGTGCTCTGGTTAGGAAGGGGGTAAATCTTTCCGGGGCTGAAGTGGTTAAAAGTACTGGCTTTGCACTTTGTAACACAAGGTTTAAAATAAATACTACACTATATAGCTTTATTATCTCTTGGCTGTTGGTGTCTTATGAGTGCTTAGTGCATATACTGCCTCCCATGAGAGAAGAGGATTTTAACAGTGCCAAACCTATTGAGTGGATGGATCCAGGGATCACAGATTGAACTTGTTTTGCTGCTTCATTCTTTAGCATGTGGTGAGTGCACAGTCTCACATTTGGTGGAAGGTAATACACGAATATTAGTTTTTGGATTTTTGATGAAGGAAGTTCACGCACATTTGGATGGGCCTATTGTGATGGTACTATTGTTTATTTTAATCAATATTCATCATGGTGGACTAACCCCTTGTTCACACTGGTGCGATTTGTCATGCGATTTGAAACTGTCAAATCGCATGGCAAGTCGCATCCATTGCCTGCAATGGAACAGTTCATATAGCCACGACTCATGTTTCAGCAATTATGAAAAAGGTTCCTGCACTACTTTTTTCAGATTTTCATTGTGACTTGCATAGACTTCTGTTAAATGAAGTTGCAAGTCGCAATAAAATCCGTGATACAAATCGCACTGATCTATCTGAAGTAGCGCAATTTCAAAGCTGCACCAGGGCTTATGCATTACATGAATTTAACAATGATATTTGGTTATGTTGTCACATATATTTTGAAGACTGTGGGCTATTTATGATAGTAGATCACTATTGTTCTTTGTTTAGAGTTATTAGCGCTGCAATTTATATTCATAACAATTTTGTGTAATTGCCAGGAAAAAATACTAGACTTTTCTCTTTTTGATAACAACTGACAAGCATTTTTATCACGTTTAATAATATTACATGATACGACACAATTATCATAGTATCAACGTAGGTACTGCAATCTGCAATGCATTGTATATAGAATTTGGCTATTGAACCACAAGATTCAAGGTGGACTACTTTAGCAGTAAAGAAAAAACATCATGCGCTATAACCTCACCTTGGTCTGGTAAAGTTCTTGTATTTGAGCGTCAATCCACTCTTCTAGTTTAATCCTGCGCTGCAGTTCCTTGCGGTTATATTTCACTGTGAGTTTCCCCAGGTTCTTGGATGTCTTGTCTTCATCGTCTTGTTTTTCTACGTTTAAGAAGGTGACCCGAGGAGCAGTGCTGTCACTGGTAGCCATTGTCACTCTCTGAGACACCGACCTGTGAGTTTGTTCAGTTTGATCCAATTTTCGCCTAAATGAAGTAGGTCTGCAGGTGTGCAGAGGATCCGAATACATGCGATCAGGAGACAGGGAAAGACTGTGACAAAGGTACAGCTACAAGGAAGCAAAGTCTCTGCCAGCTTCTTGTGTTTCACTGTTCCAGGCCAGATAGAGATCAAATGTTCACATATTATCTTATATCACTCTAAAGAGATAAGCTGCAAGATAACACCAACAGTTTTATAGTTCATTAACATTACAATCGTCCACATACTGCTAACATGGAATTTGTCTGATGTATAAATAGTTACAAAACCTTACTGAGAAAAAAACTCAGTCATAGTCCACTTCCTTTTAATAATATTTGTTGCCTGGTTATCTCTGTCCTCATTATTCTGAATAACAAACCCTGGACAAGCATGCAGCTAGTGAAGTCAGTCTTGTGTTAAGTGTCTTGATCTCCATAATCAGCAGGGTAAGTGAAAGTATGAAGCCTTTGGATCTACATAATAGTCAGGCAACAACTGTTTTAAATAGAGGGTTCAGCATTTGCAGGGTCAGTACTTTTTCATACAGGTTTTCCTAATATTTAATAATGTAGTGCAACAGAAAAACTTCAGGCTTTTTTCAGCAGGACTCATGTGGACAGGAAGCTACGACTTAAATTTCAAGTTATTTAATATTAATGTTGAACTCCAGCCTTACCTTCAGTCTTGCACAGTTGTAGAGGATCCTCTCCTGTACTGAAATTGCTTATCGTGAGTATCTCAAAATCTGCAGCAAGTCATTTACTGGCAGTGGAACATCTAACATCATCTAGTTTTTTTTTGTCCCCAGCCTGTCTGGTCCACCCCTTTTAATCAGTGGTTTCAGTTCTTTCAATCTTGGAGGCTCATTGCCCATGACAGTCTGCATGTAAATGAAACCTGCCTAGGGTTGCCTCTTTCTCCAGACTATCTACTCATCAAGGCACTTTAATATTTGCATACCTCCTCCAAAGAGACCGCTTACCATTTGCATCAGGGCTGAGGGCTCCTGAGAGGAGTACTAAGATGGGGTGCTGTGATGTTTTCAGGAAGCTAGGTACAGCACCCTGCCAGACCCTCCCACCAGCCATGATCTGCCTGCATTGCATTGAGAAACATAAAAACACAGTGATGACATCACTGGGTCTAAAATAAGGTATGTACAGACAACATAAAGGGTTTTCTAAAAAAATAATAATAAAAATAATAATAATAATTAGCATGTTGATAAAGGGAGAGGGAGTCTAAATGTAAAAAGATTACATTTCAGCTTTAAAGTGAGTCTCTAACCTTTTTTGAATAAAGTAAAGAACAGTTCAACAGGCGCCGGACATGTAGGCAGCACGGAGAGAGCTACAATGATCCTATGAACAGAGTGCCCGCTATCAGCTTCCTTTGGTTCGGGGAACTGTCAGTGACCCCTCCGGTGTCTGCTGGGATGGTGAAGTATGGACAGGCGGTGTCTAAACCGCTGGGATAGCAACTGGCAATGTTTGCTTAAGGACCCCAAGATGGTGCTGGCAGCCATGCGGACATGGCTGAGGAGATACACAGCACACAGCTCCAGGTCAGGGGCATGGAGGATAATGCTGCACCAGGATGGGTGAGTCCTCTCACCCAATGTAATCGTCTGAAACCCAGGGGAAGTCACTGGACCGGCTGGGAGATAGGTCTGCACAGTGTGAGCAGGAGGGGAAGGGGGATCCTAAACCCTTACTTAAACAGATAATGGCTGCTATATATCTCTGCTAGTCCACTGTGACAGACCACATAGAAGACCTGAAGTTAGAATTCTCCTTTCCGAAGCAGGATGTTCAAAAAGGGAGAGCTGTCGCTGAACAGCGTATCAGTGTTCTGAAGCAGTGGTTCTCAACCTCAGTCCTCAAGTACCCCCAACGAGCCATGTTTTCAGGTTTTCCTATATTTTGCACAGCTGCTTTAAATCAATATCAATGACATGGTACTTGTAAGAGCAATTTTATCTAAGGGAAGTTCCCAAAACATGGTCTGTTGGGGGTACTTGAGGACTGAGGTTGAGAACCACTGTTCTGGAGGACACAGTCAGACCTTTGGAAATAGAAGCTCAGATCTCTAAAAAGGCCCTTTCTGAGCATACTAAAATGGCGGATATGGAGGATCGTATGAACAGAAATAACATTCCCCTGGTAGGCTTCACGGAAGGCGCATAGGGTCAGCATCCTGAAGATTTCCTGGAGAGATGGCTTAGTGAAAATATGGAGGCCGATACCTTTACCAGATTGTTTGCCATCGAGCGTGCCCATCGTATCCCAGCTCAAGCACCACTAACAGGGGCGATTCCTCGTCCCCCGGTTGCAGGAGCCTCCATTTTCGTGATCAGGAAAACATACTGTGGGCTGCAAGAAGTTGTCCTGAGCTGACATTTAATAGCTGTCGCATCTCTATCTAACCTGATTTTTCTGTTGCTACACAGAAACAGCTGGCCAGTTTTCAGCATGTGAAGAAGCGTCTCCGGGATCTAAATATGATTTACAGCATGTTGTATTCCCAGCCAAATTGAGGGTAGTGGATAAGGGGAAAGCCTATTTCTTTCCCACCCCAACTGATGCCTCTAGATGGCTTGATGCTCTCGTTAGCCCTTGGGGGGATAGCTCTCCAAGGCCTCCCTGAGGATACTGCTCTTCTATATGGCATATGGGATGGGGGGGGCGTTTTCTTTTCCCCTGCTGATGTTTCTGATGATACCGAGCTAAAGCTGTTTCATTTTTTTCCTTTGGCTCCTGCTATTTTCTGTCCTGCTTCTGTTACTTGGAGAAGTCTTGAGACTTTTGGAATTATGTTCAGTATATTTTACTCATATACATTAATGTTTGCATGGATGTTTTTTTTTTGTTGTTGTTTCTTTCTTACATTTTACTCCCAAGAACCGGTGCTGTAGGCCTGTATGGGCCCGTGAAATTTCTTCAGGGGGTTTCACCTCTCCATGTTCCCCATTCGTGGATTTTTTTTGGGGGACTTTGCTCTTTCTACAGCTGCTTTTTGGACTTGTTTTTGTTTTTTTAAGAACTGTGTGTGACTCACTTACTATCCCTTACCTTCAGTGTTTTGTACCCCCTGATGTGAATGTGGGTCTGTGTATGTGCGGAATCCTGGAGCTCTGGCATCAGAGCAATGATTGGCAGCACTGATGTGCACTGATTGGCAGCACTGATTGACACTGATAGGCAGCACTGATGGGCACTGATTGGCAGCACTGATGGGAACTGATTGGCACTGATAGGTGGCACTTATGGGCACTGATTGGCAGCACTGATGGGCACTGATAGGTGGCAATGATGGGCACTGATTGGCAGCACTCATGGCACTGACAGAGGAGAGGCGAAGTTTCACATGCAGCAGATAGTGAGGCTTGCAAAAGCCGCTCAGTGTGTGAAACTGTCAAGTAATATAACTGTTTGTAGGGAGAAGGCCAGCTGTCGAAACTCAGTGGGGATGTCGGGGTTGAGCAGGACCGAGCAGCTATCAAACACCAGTCAAGGATTGGGCTGCTTAAGAAAGGGGGGCGGAGGCACAGAAACATAGCGGCCCTCCCAGTCATCATCCCATTGGCTGGTGTTTGATAGCTGTTTGGCCCTGCCCACCCCCGACATCACCACTCAGTTTTGACAGCTGCCCTTCTCCTTGCGAGCAATTACATTACCAGACAGTTTCACACACTGAGCGGCTTTTGCAAGCCTCACTATCTGCTGCATATTAAACTGTTTCACAGGCAGCGTAACCGGCACCTTGGATGCGGCCCTTCAGAGCAGCCCAGAGGGGCCGTCATTTTTAGGACATGGCCTGTACCGCCTCCATGGGTGGTACAAACTGCTGGTGGTCTCCGCCCACTACAGCAAGCAGGGACAGAAGTACATCCCTGCTTGCTGTAGATAGAACGACAAATGGGCTGTACCAAGACAGGTGGCTGAGTAAATCGGAGGAATAGCAGCCACCAGTCTTACAAACCGGAAACCACTGGGGAATAATGGTTTTATTAAAAAATTACCAGTCTATTTCAAGGAAACTACTGAGTTAAGAAGATGGATGGCATATTCAGTGAAGGTATGAATGCAAAAAAAAAAAGTTTTTGCCCAGAGTTCCTATTTAAAAAGGGCTCATATAGCTGGGGTGTATTACGCTACTTTTTCCTCCTATGTTGGGGGTATCCACTCTGGTGACAAATATACTGCACATTTCTGTACTAGTGTTAAAACCGACCCATACGGTTGTTTCTTTACTTTGGATCAAAGTCTGGAATGTATTTTTAACCTTGGTTAATGTCTATGTGACCCCCCTTTTCGCGTACTCATTTATATGACATGATTAAGGTGACTTTGGTGGTCGCCTAAGGAAAGTTCTTTATTTTGGGGGACTTTAATGCAATGGCGGATCCCTTCACAGATAGGAGGACGGGATCTTCTGGATCTCCTGTCCTTTTTGTGGTATGGCTGTCTACTTACAGTTTCCTGGATGTCTGGAGATATAAGCATCCAGACAACAGAGAATATTCTTGTTATTCAGAGACACATAAGTCACTATCCAGAATTGACACTGTGCTTGCTGAAGGGGCAGGAATGGGTTTGCTTGACTCGGTCCAATATCTCCCCAGAGTGATCTCTGATCACTCTTTTTTATCCCTGCATCTTCATCTGGGAGTCCAGAGGGGTATCCCCTCACTGGCGAATGGAGGTTAACTGGTTGCAGGAAGAGTATGTTAAGATTGCATGCACACAATTATTATTCATTATTACTGGGTGGAGAATGGTGCCAGTTGATTCCAATTGCTTTAATGGGAGGCCTTTAAGGTTACTTTGAGGGGGATTTTTTCTTCTGAGACACAAAGTTTTAAGCATCAGCTAGCTTCTACAGTATTGGAGGGAGAGACGTTGAAGGAGAAATATGGGTCAACTTTAGATGAAGCCAATCACTTAAAAAAATCTGTAATACACATGATTATAAATGTATTGCATAGTAGCAAAATTCATAGTAGCAATTTTACAGACAGGGGGAGATGTCGGTTTCTCTTGCTGATGTCCGTGAACCTACATCAGGTAGATTGGCGGATTGGCAGCAGGCGACCAGTGAACTCTGCTCGGTCTTGTCTGCCCAAACCACCAAGAATATGCTTGACAAATGGCAGTGTATTCGAGTTTGGAGACAAGAATAGTCATTTGCTAGCATACCTGGGGAGACCTGACTATGTATTAGTGCATATAGCTGCTATTCGTTTGCCACAGGGAGGGGACATAAGTGACTCGCTTGATGTTATGCAAGCTTTTGTTTCCTCCTACAGTATCTAACAAAAGTGAGTACACCCCTCACATTTTTGTAAATATTTTATTATATCTTTTCATGTGACAACACTGAAGAAATGACACTTTGCTACAATGTTAAGTAGTGAGTGTACAGCTTGTATAAAAGTGTAAAATTGCTGTCCCCTCAAAATAACTCAACACACCGCCATTAATGTCTAAACTGCTAGTTTCAGGGTCTTGGCAATCTTCTAATAGCCTAGGCAAACTTTGTAGAGCAACAATTCTTTTTTTCAGACCCTCAGAGAGTTCTTTGCCATGAGGTGCCATGTTAAACTTCCAGTGACCAGTATGAGAGAGTGAGAGTGATAATACCAATACCTAATGAGTCACATGACACCTGGGGAGGAAAAATGGCTAATTGGGCCCAATTTGGACATTTTAACTTAGGGATGTACTCACTTTTGTTGCCAGTGGTGTAGACATTAATGATGGTTTAGACATATTTATTTTATATGTGTTGAGTTATTTTGAGGGGACAGCAAATTTACACTGTTATACAAGCTGTACACTCACTACTGTTATACCGTATGACATATAAGGCCCAGGGAGCTCCTTAAAAAAATGAGGAAGGTGTGGCTCCGTTGGATTGACTCTACTGATATATTAAAGGGGGAAGTGGATATTTGAAAGGCTATGGCAAGGGATGTAGAGGGATTCTCTTGGGTTGTGGATCATGGGAGCAGTTTCACACACACACTACTAGGACTGGAATGGTTGTCGTTTTTGGTTTCTTGTTTTTTCATTTTATTTTTGTGTAAATTTGCTGTATTGTTTGAACAGTATATTTTGTACTGAGGTGTATTGTTAACTTTATGGGGGATCAAAAAAGAGAGGTAATTACTGGCCTCTGAGGTCTATTTTTAAAAATGTGTAGCCTCTGACATGTGTAATATGGTCATTTTTTTTCTGATTTGTCGAATGATACTGCCCTGGTATCGGTATGGGTCATAAAATACTTACCTTAGCCCTTCCAGTGGCGCCCGCTCACCGCTGAGACGGCTGACATCTTCCCCCCAGTTTTTCTTCCGAGTTCGTGGGCTCTGTCGCTGTGAGTGAATGGAGCCGCAATAAAGTCACTCCCACGCATGCGTGTGGGAGTCACCATTTCCAGCACGGGCTCTTAAGGTCCGGCACTGTAAGCGGGACCTTCAGAGTGTATGATGTCTTTAGCTGCATGCACTCTGAATATCTCCTAAACTGTGCAAGTTTAGGAGTTATTAACAGTACCTACAGGTAAGCCTTATTATAGGCTTACCTGTTGGTACAAGTGGTGTAAAAGGGTTTACAATCACTGTAAGGTAAAAAATGTTTCAGTATGTGTATCACCCCTCATCCCTCTCTACTTACCTCAGTCTGATCTCGATCCAGTGCTGTGCCTGCCTGTAGAAACCATAGCCAGCAGCACTCTAGGTACAAACATGAATGCAGCAAAGTTTTCTCTGTTTTTTATTCAGCAGTTTATAGTCTGTAAAGTAGAAGAACTGATTGAGATATAACAGTATGTGGAGGTGCATGGGCAGAGCCTGACTGAGCAGACATACCAGCTTAGAGCTCTGCTCCTGAAGGGACGTTTCTGCCATATTATACCGTATCCCGGTTCAGCTTCAACCGGTAAATATTGTTATTCGGTCTGCTAATAATCCCTGCCACTTAATGTAATGGTTCTTGGGAGTTCTCACCTGAAAATTAAGCCTAAAAACGAGCAGCGCTGCCTTAGGCTTCAGTCAGAATGGCACTGTCAGGGCTGGGCTCAGCCCTTTCTTCTCTGAGCTGGCCGTTCAGCTGTCGGCTAATTGCCAGCTCCTTTCTCTCCACAGTGACTCACCTGTTGATGATATCCTGCTCGTCATTCCTGCCTACTTAAGCTGTCCAGTCCAGATGATCTCTGCCTTCGCCTTTCTCACATCTCTAGAGACACTCTCCTGTGTTCCTGTTAAAGACTGGCTTGGCTGACATTCCTTCTGGCTCCAGATCCTGCTTGCTGTTCTACTACGCTTATCACTGGCTCCCTCACGTTTTGGCTTGTCTGACTATTCGTTCCGGTTCCTGAACTCTGGCTATGTTTTGACTCCATTTATCTTTTTATTATTATTATTATTATTATTATTATTATTATTATTAAACAAGTGTGATTTAACTGTACTTCTGTCTCACTCTGATACATGGTTTCTGACAGTAGGCGAAGGCCATGAATTCAAAAGATGCAGTCAATCCACTTGTTGGTAATATTTTTTCCAGATTGGATGAGCAGGATCATCGCATGGATCAGTTTGCCATTGCGTTACAAACGCTCCTAAATCACATGGCTCACGTGGAATCTCCCACTGTGGCTGCTCCAGTACAACCTGTGTTGCAGGTCCGCCCTGCTGCTACTCCAGTCTCTGTGCTTCCCCAGCGATTTGGGGGTGATCCAGTCCAATGCAGAGGGTTTCTCAACCAGGTTAAGATATACTTTGAGATGCTGCCCCAGGCGTTTCCCACGGACAAAAGCAAAGTAGGTTTCATGATAGCTTTGCTTTCTGAGAGAGCCTTGGCCTGGGCAAACCCTCTATGGGAGACACAAAAACCTGTTGTCTTGAGTTTGTGGCTTCTTTTAAAAGGGTATTTGACATTCCCGCGCGCTCCGCTTCTGCTGCCAAGTGCCTCATATCCATCAAACAGAGTACGAGAACTGTTACCGACTACGCCATTGAATTTCGTACTCTGGCAGTAGAGGTTGCTTGGAACAATGAGGCCCTCGTGGCTGCTTTTTCTCACGGTCTTTTGGATACCATCAAGGATGAGATAGCAGCCCGAGATATACCCACTGAGCTGGAGAAATTGATCACGTTTGCCATCCTCATTGACTCCAGACTCAGAGAAAGACTTCCTTTTAGGAGTGCTTGCGGAAGCCTCCTGTACATTTGTCTCAGAACTTTGCAGTCCCACCCTTGCCTCCCTCACCTTCCATGCCTCCTGGTACCGAGTCGTTCTGTGAAGATGAACCCATGCACTTGGGCTTCACGCGTCTCTCTGCGGATGAGAGAACCCTTAGGAGGAGGGAGAGATTGTGCCTTTATTGTAAGGCAGGTCACTTTTTGAAGTCTTGTCCTACCCGTCCAGGGAACACCCGAACCTTGAGGTCCTGTCATGGACAGACCTTAGGTGGCATTGTTTCGTCCCCAGTTATCCAGAAGGATAAGCCCCTGGTTTTGGTTACCCTTTCTTGAGCTGAGTCGTACGTCGAGATCGACTCTGTGGCTGCAGGCCTGTTCATTGATGCTGCCTTTGTATCGAAGCACTCGATTCCACTTGACAGGAGACCTCTACAGCCTGCCCATGTGACTCATGAGACTGTTCCATTGTTCATAGCTGTAGGGGCTCTTCACCATTAGATAATCCAATTCCAAGTTATTTCCTCACCTAAGTTTCCGCTGGTTATTGGTTATCCTTAGTTACAGAGGCACAACCCCTCTTTTGATTGGCTCCGTGCTGAGGTTCTCTCCTGGTCACCACAATGCAGTAAGACATGCTTCCAGAAGGTAGCCAAGGTCCTGTGCACCTCTTCACTCTCCTCCCTGCCGGAGGAGTACAGTGATTTTAGCGTTGTCTTTGACAAAGGTCAAGCCGGTAGTTTGCCTCCACACCGGTCGTATGATTGCGCAATTGATCTTCAATCTGGTGCCCCCTCGAGGCCGGGTTTACCCTTTGTCGGTCTTGGAGGATAGGGCCATGGAGGAGTATGTTGCAGAAGCACTTTCTCGAGGTTTCATCTGCAAATCCAAGCAAGTCTCTTGCTTGGGTTTCTTCTTTGTGAAGAAGAAGAGTGGTGAATTGAGACCTTGTATTGATTATAGGGTCTCAATCGTTTCACGATTAAGAATGCCTATCCGATTCCGTTGATTACGGAGTTATTTGACCGCCTCAAGGGAGCAACGGTTTTAACAAAGCTTGATTTGAGAGGGGCATACAATCTCGTGAGGATTAAGGAGGGCGACGAGTGGAAAAGTGCATTTAATACCAGAACAGGCTATTATGAGTACCTCGTAATGCCTTTTGGCCTTTGTAACGCCCCGACAGCTTTCCAGGAATTTATTAACGATGTCCTCCAAGATTTGTTGCAGTTATGTGTGGTGATTTATCTCTATGATATCCTCATATTTTCCAAGTCCCTGGAGAGCAACCTCACAGATGTCTGTCGTGTGCTGGTTTTTCGATGGACCCAGATAAACTTTCGGCAGTTCTACAGTGGCCCAGACCCGTGGGTTTATGTCCTCTGCAGCGTTTCCTGGGCTTTGCCAACTGTTATTGGAAGTTTATTTGGAACTTCTTGTCTCTGGTCAAGCCCCTGACTGATATGACCAGAAAGGACAGTAACCCACAGAGGTAGTCTTCAGAGTACATTAAGACCTTTGAGAGTCTCAAGGCTGCCTTTGTTACTTGCTTCTGTGTTGGCACATCCTGATTCTACGTTACCTTTTATCCTTGAAGTTGATGCTTCTGAGACTGGTGTTGGCGCCCTTCTGTCTCAACGTCCTACCTCTGAGAGCGCTATGCATCCTTGTGACTACTTTTCCAAGAAATTGTCACCTGCGGAGTGCAATTATGAGATTGGTGACAGAGAGCTGTTGGCGATCATTTTAGCCCTGAAAGAATGGAGACATCTCTTCAAAGGTGCCACTGTGCCGCTTCTCATTCTTACTGACCATAAGAATTTCACGTTCTTGTCTGAGGCTAAACGCCCCTCTCCCAGAAGGGCACAATGGGCTCTTTTCTTGTCAAGTTTCAATTACATTGTCTCATTCTTACCCGGTACTAAGAATGTAAGGGCTGACGCCTTGTCACAACAATTTTCCTCTACTTCCAAGTTGGAGTCGGTTCTGGTTCCTGTGATTCCTGCTGATCATATTCTGGCTACGGTTCACACCAGTCTCACTTCTCTTTTGGGTGACAAAATTCTTGCTGCTCATGTCCATGCTCCTCCTGAGAAACCTTGTGACCGCTGTTTTGTCCCAGAAAGTCTCCGTACTGCCGTGCTCCAGACTTACCATTCTCCCAAGGCTGCTGGTGACCCTAGGAAAAATCAACTCTTTTGGGCCATTTCCCAGCAATTCTGGTGGCCTAATCTGCGAGCTGATGTAACTGCTCTCGTAGCTGCCTGTTCCGTGTGTGCTCAGAGTAAGACTCCACGACACCTTCCAGTGGGCCTCCTACAACCCATACCCAATGGAGAGAGGCCCTGGACCCACCTGTCTATAGATTTCATTGTGGAGTTACCCAACTCCCAGGGCAACACAGTTATCCTTATGGTGGTTGACCGGTTCTCAAAGAAGTGTCATTGTATTCCACTTAAGAAGTTGCCCACTTCTAAGAAACTGGCTTCCATTTTTGATCTTTCGCTGTCCCGGACAGGGGTAGTCAGTTTGTGTCCCAGTTCTGGCGAGCCTATTGCGCACAGTTGGGAATTCAGCTTGCTTTCTCCTCTGGGTATCACCCGCAGTCTAATGGGGCCGCAGAACGAGCCAATCAGTCTTTGGAGCAATTCCTACGTTGCTAGATTTCTGACCATCATAACAACTGGTCAGACCTTTTACCGTGGGCAGAGATTGTTCACAACAGTGCATTGAATTCTGCTTCCCGATTGTCCCCGTTTATGGTGAATTATGGTTTCCAACCTTCCATGTTGCCTGACTTGTTTGTTCCGCAGAGTATTCTTGCATTATAGGAGCATCTCCGTGGTCTTCGTTCCACTTTGGCACAAGTCCAGGAGGCTTTGCGACATGCTAATGATAGGTACAGGCTCCATGCTGACCGCAGGCGCCTGCCTGCACCTTCCTACCAGGTTGGGGACAGGGTCTGGCTGTCATATCGCAACCTCCGACTTCGTGTTCCCTCACTGAAGTTCGCACCTCGGTTTAGTGGGCCCTTCTAATATGCATATTCCGAATGTATTTCATGCCTCCTTTTTAAAACCTTTGGTCTGCAACCGCTTTACCACCTCGGTGCCACTTCCTCACTCTGCACAGGTTTAGAACCATGAGTAATATGATATACAGTCCATTGTTGACTCCCGTAGGTTCCTTGGGCGCATACAGTACCTGGTGCATTGGAAAGCGTATGGTCTGGAGGAACGCTCTTGTGTCTCATCCTCGGACGTATATGCCCCTATCCTCTGTGATTTCCATAGACGTTTTCCCCTCCGAGGGGGAGGGGTCGTTGAGGAGGGGGTACTGTCAGGGCTGGGTTCAGCCCTTCCTTCTCTGAGCTGGCTGCTCAGCTGTCGGCTAATTGCCTCTTATCTCTCCACAGTTACCCAGGTGTTGTTGATATCCTGCTCATCAGTCCTGCCTACTTAAGCCGTCCAGTCCAGAGGAGCTTTGCCTTCGTCTTGGTCAACATCACAGAAATTGAGACGCTCTCCTGCGATCCTGTTCAAGACTTGCTTTGCTAACATCCCTTCTGGCTCCAGATACTGCATGCTGTTCCACTGCATTGATCCCTGACTTCTGGCTTGGCTGACTATCTGTTCCGGTTATTGAACTTTGGCTATGTTTTGACTATGTTTGTTCTTTTTACTTTTATTATTAAACAAGTGTGATTTAACTGTACTTCTGTCTCGGCCTGACAGCCACAGCTCTCTCCTCCACCCCCTCCTCTTCTTCTTCCTCTATCGCCTCAGATTTGTTCTCTGAAACAGCGGTGCTCTGTAAGCGTTCACGGGGCTACGCAAGCAGTCTTGCTAAAAGATGCCATGCGGTGTTGAGTTGGTCTGCCTAGGGGACAGGAGACACACTGAGGCATTTGTGTCATGCCCACCAGGTGGAACTCAATGTTGGCAATGCTGCAGACACAGCAGAGGGCCATCAATGAGTACTTGTGCAAGTATGACACTAGGACAGGGTCAGGGGAGCTTGGTTTCTTTTCGCCACGCTAGTGGCTACTGATCAAGGATGCACACAAAAATGGTGAGCAGCGACGATGCATGAATCAGTGACACTGTCCCTCTAGTTTTGCTGTTGGAGCACACGCTTCATGGAATCATGGACAGGGCACTTGAGGCAGAACAGCGGGAGGAAGAGGAGGACTTCCTTACCTCTCAAGGCCCCCTTTATCCAGATAGTATTCCTGTGGGCCCGCCAAACACGCAGGAAGAAAAGGAGAAGGAGGATTGTGTCAGTATGGATGTAGAAGATAACACTCAGCGGCAGTCTTCAAGGGATGGTTTTCAGTCAGAAACCCAAGGAGATGTATGTGGCTGGGAGGAGGTAGTTACGGATCATGTGATTCTTAGTGACCCAGAGGACTCAGAATCAAATGCCTATTCAAACTTATGCTGCATGGCCTCCCTGATTCTGAAAAGCCTGCGAAAGGACCCTAGGATTTGTAGTGTTGAGGAGAGGGATTATTACTGGCTGGCAACCCTTCTTGATCCACATTACAAGGGTAAGGTTGCAGAACTCATCCTGCCTTCTAGGAGGGAGCAGAGGATGAAACATCTTCAGGAGGCCTTGAAGAAAGGTTTGTTCAACGCATTTCCAGACCCTGGGAGGTTACAATTTCCTGGTGCTGGACAAAGTGTTGTTGAGGCTTCGTTCGGTCAGAGGAAGAGTGATGGAGAAGGTGGCCAGCTGACCGATGCCTTTAAACAATTTTTCAGTCCTCAGTGCCAAGGTCTGATTGGTTCAAGCAACCATTGCCAGCGTCTGCATTACATGGTGCAGGAATATCTGGGGGCAAGAGCAGACATGGAGATCTTTCCAACAGAACATCCACGGGGTTACTGGGTCTTGAGGATGGACCACTGGCCAGAACTTGCTCAATATGCAATTGAGCTACTGGCCTGTCCTGCATCCAGCGTGCTTTCTGAACGCACATTCAGTGCTGCTGGATTAAAGAGTGCGCCTGTCCACAGACTCTGTTGATAGGCTCACATTCATAAAAATGAATCAGTCTTGGATCAGCAGTTATCAAGCACCTGATGTTGATGTAACTGATTGAATTTGCTATGGATGTGGGATCCCTTGAAGACTGCCTATGCTGACTATCCTATTCCTCCTCAATCTTGATGATGCTAGATTTCAACAATATTTTTGGTTTAGGGCACCACCACCACCACCCAAGGCCCAATTTTTCTGCCCCTGTTTAACAGGGGCATGTAATTAAATTTTATGATCTTATATTTCACAGCAGGGCCCGTTCCTGTGACCAACAAGAGTATCTGTGAGGGGTTACAGTGTTGTGGCACCACCACCACCCAAGGCTCAATTTTTTCAGCCCCTGTTTAACAGGGGCATGTAATTCTAATTTTTGATCTAATATTTCACAGCAGGGCCCGTTCATGCACCCAAGAATAGTAACTGTGAGGGCTTACAGTGTTGTGACACCACCACCACCAAAGGTCCAGTTTTTTTGCCCCTGTTTAACAGGGGCATGTAATTACAATTTGTGATATAATATTTCACAGCAGTGTCCGTTCCTGCAACCAACAAGAGTTTCTGTGAGGGGTTACAGTGTTGTGGCACCACCACCACCACCACCAAAGGTCCAATTTTTCTGCCCCTGTTTAACAGTAGCATGTAATTACAATTTTGGGTCTAATATTTCAACGCCTAGCCTGTTCCTGCGCCCAACAAGAGTAACTGTGAGGGCTTACAGTGTTGTGGCCCCACCACCCAAGGCTCAATTTTTCTGCCTCTGTTTAACAAGGGCATGTAATTACAATTTTTGATATAATATTTCACATCAGGGCCCGTTCCTGTGCCCAACAAGAGTATCTGTGAGGGGTTACAGTGTTGTGGCACCACCACCACCATCCAAGGCCCAATTCTTCCTCCCCTGTTTACCAGGGGCATGTAATTACAATTTTGATCTAATATTTCACAGCAGGGCCCGTTCCTGTGCCCAACAAGAGTATATGTGGGGGGTTACAGTGTTGTGGCACCACCACCCAAGGCCCATTTTTTCTGCCCCTGTTTACCAGGGGCATGTAATTACAATTCTTGATATAATATTTCACAGCAGGGCCTGGTCCTGCGCACAAGAGTAACTGTGAGGGCTTACAGTGTTCTGGTACCACCAACACCTAAGGCCCAATTTTCTGCAGAGTATATAGGGCAGGCTGTATAGTATACAGTATCTCACAAAAGTGAGTACACCCCTCACATTTTTGTAAATGTTTTATTATATCTTTTCATGTGACAACACTGAAGAAATTATACTTTACTACAATGTAAAGTAGTGAGGGTACAGCTTGTATAACAGTGAAAATTTTTTCAAAAAAAAATGAAAACTCAAACCAACGCGCCCTTCCTGAGTTCTCACCACTGCGCTCAATGCCAGATAGAGGGGTGTTGACCCCCTATGAAAGATGTGAGAAAATTATAAGCACAAAGTGTGTAAAACAAATGTGTAAAAAACTTAAATGTGTAAAAACTTAATGGAGTGAATCCAAAGCTGCCACTTATTATATAAACAATGCAATACGTCCTATTATTTCCAAGAGCCCAAATGCGACCCCTGTGAAACAATATAAGTGGCGCTAAATACCAGTGATAGACCATTCAAAACTCAAAGGTGATCTAGTGCATCTATCTACAAAAGGAAAATGGAATAGATAACGTGAGGCAATCTGTATCAGAGAAAACCTATTCAATATAAAATTAACAGTGAAAAATAAACCAATGTATGTGAAAGTGTGCCATACACAAGGCAATTTCAATGACACATAAAAACAAAAGTGGGATCAAGTAGTATAGTCCATAAAAGTCCATAGACAGACCACCGTGCAGAAAATGTGATGAATCTGGAAACGGTCCACCAATTCACTTAGTGTCAGTGACTCCACTCCCCTTGAATTCAGCACTCACCGACTCAAAATGCCTCACACTCTCGTGTTTTGGCAACAAAGCATAGGTGTAAAGCTGGTCAGCTGAGGGTGTAAGCTCCGAATTCCTTGTTTATCCCAGTGTCACCTTGAAGCCCTGTCCCGGTCCTCTCAGGAGAAGCTCGTCCTTCCCATGCAGCCCCGGTCACAGAGGAGCGGACACGGTACTGAGTCCAGGCCAGCAGTAGAGCCGGTGATCACCCCGAGCCTCACTCCCCGCCTCTCCCTACTGCGGCCGCCGCTGCCACCATACACCAGGCGTGACGTCACGCCTGGTGTATGGTGGCAGCGGCGGCCGCAGTAGGGAGAGGCGGGGAGTGAGGCTCGGGGTGATCACCGGCTCTACTGCTGGCCTGGACTCAGTACCGTGTCCGCTCCTCTGTGACCGGGGCTGCATGGGAAGGACGAGCTTCTCCTGAGAGGACCGAGACAGGGCTTTAAGGTGACACTGGGATAAACAAGGAATTCGGAGCTTACACCCTCAGCTGACCAGCTTTACACCTATGCTTTGTTGCCAAAACACGAGAGTGTGAGGCATTTTGAGTCGGTGAGTGCTGAATTCAAGGGGAGTGGAGTCACTGACACTAAGTGAATTGGTGGACCGTTTCCAGATTCATCACATTTTCTGCACGGTGGTCTGTCTATGGACTTTTATGGACTATACTACTTGATCCCACTTTTGTTTTTATGTGTCATTGAAATTGCCTTGTGTATGGCACACTTTCACATACATTGGTTTATTTTTCACTGTTAATTTTATATTGAATAGGTTTTCTCTGATACAGATTGCCTCACGTTATCTATTCCATTTTCCTTTTGTAGATAGATGCACTAGATCACCTTTGAGTTTTGAATGGTCTATCACTGGTATTTAGCGCCACTTATATTGTTTCACAGGGGTCGCATTTGGGCTCTTGGAAATAATAGGACGTATTGCAGTGTAAATTTTCTGTCCCCTCAAAATAACTCAACACACAGCCATTAATGTCTAAACCACTGGCAACAAAAGTGAGTACACACCTAAGTGAAAATGTCCAAATTGGGCCCAATTAGCCATTTTCCCTCCCTGGTGTCATGTGACTTGTTAGTGTTACAAGGTCTCAGGTGTGAATGGGGAGCAGGTGTGTTAAATTTGCTGTTATCGTTCTCACTCATACTGGTCACTGGAAGTTCAACATAACACCTCATGGCAAAGAACTCTCTGAGTATCTGAAAAAAAGAATTGTTGCTCTACATAAAGATGGCCTAGGCTATAGGAATATTGTCAAGACCCTGAAATAGAGCTGCAGCACGGTGGCCATACAGCCGTATAACAGGTTCCACTCAGAACAGGCCTCGCCATGGTCGACCAAAGAAGTTGAGAGCATATGCTCAGCATCATATCCAGAGGTTGTCTTTGGGAAATAGACGTATGAGTGCTGTCAGCATTGCTGCAGAGGTTGAAGGGGTCAGCCTGTCAGTGCTCAGACCATACGCCTCACACTGCATCAAATTGGTCTGCATGGCTGTCGTCCCAGAAGGAAGCCTTTTCTAAAGGTGATGCACAAGTGTCAGGGCTGGGCTCAGCCCTTCCTTCTCTGAGCTGGCCGCTCAGCTGTCGGCTAATTGCCAGCTCCCATCTCTCTCCACAGTTACCCAGCTGTTGTTCATTCAGCTCATCAGTCCTGCCTACTTAAAGTCATCCAGCTCACTTGATCTCTGCCTTCGCCTTTGTCAACATCACAGAGACTTTCTCCTGTGTTCCTATTAAAGACTTGCTTGGCTGACGTTCCTTCTGGCTCCTGATCCTGCTTGCTTTACTACTACATTTATCTCTGGCTCTCTGACATTTTCTTGGCTGACTACCCAATCTGGTTACTGAACTCTGGCTTGTTTTGACTACGCATACTCTGTTTACCTTATTATTAAACAAGTGTGATTTAACTTTACTTCTGTCTCGGTCTGATTCATGGTTCCTGATAGTAGGCGAAGGCCATGAATTCAGAAGATACAGTCAGTCCACTTGTTGGTAATATTTTTTCCAGATTGGATGAGCAAGATCACCGCATGGATCAGTTTGCCATAGCTTTACAAATGCTCCTGAGTTGCACGGCTCATCTGGGAACTCCCATTGTGGCTGCTCCGGTACAACCTGAGTTGCAGGCTGTCCCTGCTGCTGCGCCAGTCTCTGTGCAGACACCCGTCTCGAATATTACCTCTATAAGAGGCATGTCTGGTTCTGCTCCGCTTCCCCATCGATTAGGGGGCGATCCAGTTCAATGCAGAGGTTTTCTCCCTATATGGAAGACACAAAAACCTTGTCCTGAGTTACCCTGACTTTGTGGCCTCCTTTGAAAGGGTATTTGATATTCCAGCACGCTCTGCTTCTGCTACCAAGTGCCTCATGTCCATCAGAGTACGAGAACTGTTGCCGACTATGCCACTGAATTCCGTACTCTGGCAGTAGAGGTTGCTTGGAACAATGAGGCCCTCATGGCTGCTTTTTCTCATGGTCTCTCGGATTCCATCAAGGATGACATAGCAGCCTGATATATACCCACTAAGCTGGAGAGGTTGATCACGTTTGCCATCCTCATTGACTCCAGACTCAGAGAAAGACTCTCTTTTAAGGAGCGCTTACGGAAGCCTCCTGTACGTTTGCCTTTGAGATTTGCAGTCCCACCCGTCCCTCCCTCACCTCCCATGCCTCCTGGTACCGAGTCAGTCAGTGAAGATGAACCCATGCACCTGGCTCTCTGCGGATGAGAGAGCCTTTAGGAGGAGGGAGAGATTGTGTCTTTATTGTGGCCAGGCAGGTCACTTTTTGAAGTCTTGTCCTACCCGTCCAGGGAACGCCCAAACCTTGAGGTCCTGGCATGGACAGACCTTAGGTGGCGTTGTTTCGTCCCCAGTTATCCAGAAGGATAAGCCCCTGGTTTCGGTCACCCTTTCTTGGGCTGAGTTGTCCATCGAGATACAGGCTCTAATCGACTCTGGGGCTGCAGGCCTGTTCATTGATGCTGCCTTTGTATCACAGCACTCGATTCGCTGCAGCTGCGTGACACTCCGCTTGCCATTGAGGCTCTTGACGGGAGACGTCTACAGCCTGCCCATGTGACTCATGAGACGGTTCCATTGTCCATGGCCATAGGGGCTCTTCACCATGAGATAATCCAATTCCAAGTTAATACCTCACCTAGGTTTCCACTGGTTATTGGTTATCCTTGGTTACAGGGGCACAACCCCTCTTTTGATTGGCTCCATGCTGAGGTTCTCTCCTGGTCACCACAATGCAGTGAGACATGCTTCCAGAAGGTAGCCAAGGTCCTGTGCACCTCTTCACTCTCATCTCTGCCGGAGGAGTACTGCGATTTTAGCGATGTCTTTGACAAAGGTCAAGCCGGTAGTTTGCCTCCACAATGGCCTTATGATTGTGCAATTGACCTTCAACCTGGTGCCATACCCCTTCATGGCCAGGTTTACCCTTTGTCGGTCTTGGAGTATCAGGCCATGAAGGAGTATGTTGCAGACACATTTTCTCAAGGTTTCATCCGCAAATCCTCGTCTCCTGCTGGTGCTGGTTTCTTCTTTGTGAAGAAAGGGTCTCAATCGTTTCACGATTAAGAATGCCTACCTGATTCCATTGATTACAGAGTTATTTCACTGCCTCAAGGGAGCAACAGTTTTCACGAAGCTTGATTTGAGAGGGGTATACAATCTCGTGGAGATTAAGGAGGGCGACGAGTGGAAAGCTGCATTTAATACCAGAACAGGCCATTATGAGTACCTCGTAATGCCTTTTGGCCTGTGTAATGCCCCGGTAGTTTTCCAGGAATTTATTAACGATAGCCTCTGAGATTTGTTGCAGTTATGTGTGGAGGTTTATCTCGATGATATCCTCATATTTTCAAAGTCCCTGGAGAGCCACCACACAGATGTCTGTTGTGTGCTTCAGAAACTAAAAGAAAACAATCTCTATTGTATACTGGAGAAGTGCGAGTTCCATAGTGAACAGGTTAATATCCTGGGCTATGTCCTTTCCACTGCTGCTTTTTCGATGGACCCAGAGAAACTTTCGACAGTCCTACAGTGGCCCCGACCCGTGGGTTATTATCGGAAGTTTATTCGTAACTTCTCATCTCTGGTCAAGCCCCTGACTGATATGACCAGAAAGGACAATAACCCACAGAGTTGGTCTCTGGAGTCCATTAAGGTCTTTGAGAGTCTCAAGGCTGCCTTTGTTTCTGCTCCTGTGTGGGCACATCCTGATCCTACATTGCCTTTTATCCTAGTAGTTGATACTTCTGAGACTGAAGTTGGCGCTCTTCTGTCTCAACGTCCTAACTCTGAGAGCGCTATGCATCCGTGTGGCTACTTTTCCGAGAAATTGTCACCTGCAGAGTGCAATTATGAGATTGGTGACAGAGCTGTTGGCGATCATTTTAGCCCTGAAAGAATGGAGACATCTCCTTGAAGGTACCACTGTGCCAGTTCTTATTCTTACTGACCATAAGAATCTCACATTCTTATCTGAGGCTAAGCGCCTCTCTCCCAGAAGGGCGCGATGGGCTCTTTTCTTGTCGAGTTTTAATTACATTGTCTCATTCTTACCCGGTACTAAGAATGTAAGGGCTGACACCTTGTCACGACAATTTTCCTCCACTTCCAAGTTGGAGTCGGTTCCGGTTCCTGTGATTCCCCCTGATCGTATCCTGGCTACTGTTCGCACCAGTCTTATTTCTCCTTTGGGTGACAAAATTCTGCTGCTCAGGTCCATTCTCCTCCTGAGAAACCTTGTGACCGCTGCTTTGTCCCAGAGAGTCTTCGTACTGCCGTGCTCCAGACCTACCATTCTCCCAAGGCAGCTGGACACCCTGGGAAGAATCAACTCGTTTGGGCCATTTCCCAACAATTCTGGTGGCCTAGTCTACGGGCTGATGTAACTGCCTTTGTAGCTGCCTGTTCCATGTGTGCTCAGAGTAAGACTCCACAACACCTTCCAGTGGGCCTCCTACAACCCATATCCAATGGAGAGAGGCCCTGGACCCACCTGTCTATGGATTTCATTGTGGAGTTACCCAACTCCCAAGGCGACACTGTTATCCTTATGGTGGTTGATCGGTTCCCAAAGATGTGTCATTGTATTCCACTTAAGAAGCTGCCCACTTGTAAGGTACTGGCTTCCATTTTTGCTCGGGAGATCTTTCGCCTACATGGACTACCCAAGGTGATTGATTCAGTTGTGCACAGTTGGGAATTCAGCTTGCTTTCTCCTCTGCATATCACCCGCAGCCTAATGGGGCCGCAGAACAAGCCAATCAGTCCTTGGAGCAATTATTACCTTGCTATATTTATGACCATCATAACAACTGGTCAGACCTATTACCGTGGGCAGAGTTTGCTCACAACAGTGCCTTGAATTCTGCTTCCCGTTTGTCCCCATTTATGGCGAATTATGGCTTCCAGCCTTCCATGTTGCCTGACTCATTTGTTCCGCAAAGTATTCCTGCGTTAGGGGAGCATCTCCGTGGTCTTCGTTCCACTTGGGCACAAGTTCAGGAGGCTTTGCAACATGCTAAGGATAGGTACAGAATCCATGCTGACCGCAGACGCCTGACTGCACCTTCCTATCAGGTTGGGGACAGAGTCTGGCTGTCATCTCGCAACCTCCGACTTCGTGTTTCTTCTTTGAAGTTCGCACCTCGTTTTATTGTGCCTTTCCGTATCCTTCACAGGCTTAACCCAGTGGCTTATGCCTTGGACCTTCCTTCTAGTATGCACATCTCAAATGTGTTTCATGTCTTCTTATTGAAACCTTTGGTCTGCAATCGCTTTACCACCTCGGTGCCACGTCCTCACCCTATACTGGTTGAGAACCATGAGGAGTATGAAGTACAATCTATTGTTGACTCCCGTAGGTTCCGTGGTCGCATACAGTACCTGGTGCATTGGAAGGGGTACGGTCTGGAGGAACGCTCTTGGGTCTCATCCTTGAACGTACATGCCCCTGTCCTCCTCTGTGATTTCCATAGATGTTTTCCCCTCAAGCCTGGAGGTCCTCTGAGGGGGAGGGGTCGTTGAGGAGGGAGTACTGTCAGGGCTGGGCTCAGCCCTTCCTTTTCTGAGCTAGCCGCTCAGCTGTCGGCTATTTGGCAGCTCCCATCTCTCTCCACAGTTACCCAGCTGTTGTTGATTCTGCTCATCAGTCCTGCCTACTTAAAGTCATCCAGCTCACTTGATCTCTGCCTTCGCCTTTGTCAACAACACAGAGACTTTCTTCTGCGTTCCTGTTGAAGACTTGCTCAGCTGACGTTCCGTCTGGCTCCTGATCCTGCTTGCTGTACTACTACGTTTATCTCTGGCTCTCTGACATTTGCTTGGCTGACTACCCAATCCGGTTACTGAGCTCTGGCTTGTTTTGACTCTGCTTACTCTGTTTACCTTATTATTATTATTATTATTATTATTATTAAACAAGTGTGATTTAACTTTACTTCTGTCTCAGTCTGATTCATGGTTCCTGATAACAAGAAAGCCCACAAACAGTTTGCTGAAGACAAGCAGACTAAGGACATGGATTACTGGAACCATGTCCTGTGGTCTGATGAGACAAAGATAAACGTATTTGGTTCAGATGGTGTCAAGTGTGTGGCGGCAACCAAGTGAGGAGTACAAAGACAAGTGTGTCTTGCCTACAGTCAAGCATGGTGGTGGGAGTGTCATGGTCTGGAGCTGCATGAGTACTGCTGACACTGGGGAGTTACAGTTCATTGAGGGAACCATGAATGCCAACATGTACTGTGACATACTGAAGCAGGGCATGATCCCCCCCTTCGGAGACTGGGCCGCAGGGCAGTATTCCAACATGATAATGACCCCAAACACACTTCCAAGATGACCACTGCCTTGCTAAAGAAGCTGAGGGTAAAGGTGATGGACTGGCTAAGCATGTATCCAGACCTAAACCCTATTGAGCATCTGTGGGGCATCCTCAAACAGAAGGTGGAGGAAAGCAAGGTCTCTAACATCCACCGGCTCCGTGATGTCGTCATGGAGGAGTGGAAGAAAACTCCAGTGGCAATCTGTGAAGCTCTGGTGAACTCCATGCCCAAGAGGGTTAAAGCAGTGCTAGAAAATAATGGTGGCCACACTAAATAATGATACTTTGGGCCCAGTTTAGACATTTTCACTTAGGGGTGTACTCACTTTTGTTTCCAGCAGTTTAGACATTAATGGCTGTGTGTTGTGTTATTTTGAGGGGACAGCAAATTTACACTGTTATTCAAGCTGCACACTCACTACTTTACATTGTAGCAAAGTGTCATTCCTTCAGTGTTGTCACATGAAAAGATATAATAATTATTTAAAAAAATGTGAGGGGTGTACTCATTTTTGTGAGATACTATATATACTGTTGTTCAGAGTATATAGTGTCTGGGGGACCCCCACGCCATTTTTAAAAAAAATTTAGGTGCGGGGTTCCCCTCAGTACCTTCAGGCCTGGTATGGATTTTGGGGGGGACATCCACTCCATTTTTTTTGGTATTTTTGGTATTTTTATCTATAGTGCCAGGATCCGACAATACATTACTGCCGCAAGCAGTTTTAAATGACATTTTTTCCTTTAGAAATATCATTTTGCTGTGGCATTGTTATAAACATGGGAAAGATGCGCTACTTTACAGGCATACTAAGGACACCCCCAGGCACGATATTTAAAGGAATATTTCATTTTTATTGTTTCACTTTAAGCATTATTAAAATCACTGCTCCCGAGAAAACGGACATTTTTAAAACTTTTTTCCCCTGGGGCAGGACCCGGGTCCCCAAACACTTTTTTTGGCAAAAACTTGCATATAAGCATTTAAAATTAGCACTTTTGATTTTTCACGTTGTACACGAGTACCTGTCACAGTCCATCTGAGTACCTGAGTACCTATGTACCTGTCACAGTCCAACTGAGTACCCGAGTACCGGAGTACCTGTCACAGCCCATCTGAGTACCCGAGTACCTGTCACAGCCCATCTGAGTACCCGAGTATCTGAGTACCTGTCACAGCCCATCTGAGTACCCGAGTACCTAAGTATCTCTCACAGTATATCTGAGTACCCGAATATCTGAGTACCTGTCACAGTATATCTGAGTACCCTAATACCTGTCACAGTCCATTGAGTACCTGTCACAATTCATCTGAGTACCCAAGTACCTGAGTACCTGTCACGGTCCATCTGAGTACCCAAGTACCTGTCACAGTTCATCTGAGTACCTGAGTACCTGTCAAGTCCGTCTGAGTACCTGTCACAGCCCATCTGAGTACCCGAGTACCTGAGTATCTGTCACAGTCCAACTGAGTACCTGAGTACCGGAGTACCTGTCACAGCCCATCTGAGTACCCGAGTACCTGTCACAGCCCATCTGAGTACCCGAGTATCTGAGTACCTGTCACAGCCCATCTGAGTACCCGAGTACCTAAGTATCTCTCACAGTATATCTGAGTACCCGAATACCTGAGTACCTGTCACAGTATATCTGAGTACCCTAATACCTGTCACAGTCCATTGAGTACCTGTCACAATTCATCTGAGTACCCAAGTACCTGAGTACCTGTCACAGTCCATCTGAGCAGGTGGGCCCCGGAATCTGGCTGGAATGATGCAGCACTCCGCAGCCAGTTTAGAATGGGCCTTTCAGATTCAATTAAGGATGCTCTGGTCAACTTCTCCTACCCAGCCTCACTGGAGGAGTCTATGAGTCTAGCCATTAGAATTGACCGCCGCCAGCGAGAGAGGAGGCGAGAACAAACTACAGCTGTGGCAAACTATATACCTCCCTTGCCGCCTGACTATTCCACCTCCAGTGCCAAATCTGAGGAAGAACCTATGCAGTTAGGCTCCACCCGGTTATCTGCCCAGGAACACACGCGCCGGCGTAACATGGGACTCTGCTTGTATTGTGGCCTCAAGGGTCATATGCTCTGTTCGTGCCCTACACGTCCGGGAAACTCCAGGACCTAGGTAATTGCGGGGAGGTTACCTTAGGTCTGCTCTCATCTCCCCAGGGGGATAATCGTATTCTTTTACCCGCATTCATTCACTTTGGGACAGGGGCTCATGAACTGCTGGCCTTGGTAGATTCTGGAGCCGCTGAGAATTTTATTGATAAGACTCTGATTACCTCTTTGTCCTTGGAAACTCATGCTCTAGATTGCCCAGTCCACCTGATTTCCGTGGATAATCGTCCTCTCTCACAAGATCTAGTGGTCCAAGCCACCAAGCCTTTCCAGTTACAATTGGGGGCTTTGCATTGGGAGAAGATTTCATGTCTTGTCATTGACTCTCCATCCACTCCTTTGATCCTAGGCCTTCCTTGGCTTCAGAAGCACAATCCTGTAATTGACTGGCAAACAGGAAATATTCTGGCTTGGTCCAATCAGTGTAAAAAGAACTGCATCCAGCACCCTGTTCGACTGGCTACTTGTCAAGTGGGTATGGAACAGATTCCACTTTGTTATAAGGACTTGTGGGATGTGTTTTCTAAAGGGATTGCTGACACTTTACCACCTCATCGCAGTTATGATTGTCCCATTGACCTCTTGCCTGACACTACACCTCCTCGAGGGAGAGTCTTTCCACTATCTGAACCAGAGAATCTTGCCTTGCAAGAATACATCCAGGAAAACCTAGCTAAGGGTTTCATCCGTCCCTCCACTTCTCCCGCAGGAGCAGGATGCTTCTTTGTCCCAAAGAAGGATGGGGGACTGAGACTTTGTGTTGATTACAGAGGTCTAAATAAAATAACTGTTCCCAATCGGTATCCTCTTCCTCTCATCACAGAATTGTTCTCTCAAATCCAGGGAGCCAAAATCTTCTCCAAACTGGACTTAAGGGGAGCCTATAATCTGGTGCGCATACGTGCAGGCGATGAGTGGAAGACAGCCTTTAACACCAAGGATGGTCATTATGAATGTCTTGTCATGCCTTTTGGTCTCAGAAATGCACCAGCTGTCTTTCAGAACTTTATGAATGACATTTTCCGTGACATGTTGGGTCGCTTCATGCTTGTATATTTAGACGACATTTTGATATATTCTCCCAATCTTGAAACACATCAGAAACATGTCTGCTCAGTATTGGCCCGATTAAAGACTCACTCCCTTTTTGTAAAGCCTGAGAAATGTTCATTCCATGTTAAACAAGTACCTTTCCTAGGCTACCTAATTTCTGACACAGACCTCACCATGGATCCAGCCAAGATTCAAGCCATTTTAGACTGGGCACCACCTTCAGACCTGAAGGCAGTTCAGCGCTTCCAGGGCTTTGCAAATTTCTATCGAAAATTCATTAAGAACTTTGCCACCATTGCACATCCCATCACCTCTCTCACCAGGAAGACTCCGACTACCTTTAAATGGACTACTGAAGCCCAGGCAGCCTTCACTCAGTTAAAGAAAGCCTTTACCTCTGCACCAATCCTACGCCATCCTGTTCCTGAGCTACCTTTTATTGTGGAGGTAGATGCATCTGAAGTAGGGGTGGGGGTGCTTTTGTCACAAAAGGATCCTGTAAATGCTGCCATCCACCCCTGTGCCTTCTTGTCTCGGAAATATTCCCCAGCAGAGCGCAATTATGATATAGGCAACAGAGAACTTCTAGCCATAAAGCTCGCTTTGGAGGAATGGAGACATTGGCTGGAGGGAGCTCGCTATCCATTCATAGTTCTGACTGACCACAAAAACCTTGAATACATCCGTTCTGCTAAAAGACTGAACTCACGTCAAGCCAGGTGGTCATTGTTCTTCTCCAGATTTGGCTTCACAATTTCATATTTACCAGGACCAAGAAACATTAAGGATGACGCCTTGTCTCGCAGCTTTCTTTCAGAGTCTCCTCCTCCGCTTCCTCCACAACCCATTATCTCTGAGGATAGGATTTTGGCTTTCACCCAGACTGACATCTCTGAGGCATTGTTACCTGCACAGGCTGAAGCCCCTCCCTTCACTCCCTCTGGTATGCTTTTTGTGCCCCTGGCTCTTCGTTTGCAGGTATTGCAGCAGGTACATGCATCAAAACCTGCAGCACATCCGGGGTTTAGACAAACTTTTGAGATTATCTCTCGCAACCTCTGGTGGCCATCGATTAGGCAGGATGTGTTAGCCTTCGTTCAGGCCTGTGAAGTTTGTGCCAGAAGCAAGAGCAGTACCTCTAAGCCGCCCGGTCTCCTACGTCCCCTACCAATACCTACCTGTCCCTGGACCCATTTATCTATGGACTTTATCACTGACTTGCCTCCATCCCAGGGATGTTCCACGATCTGGGTGGTGGTAGACAGGTTCAGTAAAATGGCCCACTTTGTTCCACTTCCGAAACTTCCATCTGCTAAAGAACTGGCATCTTTATTCATTAAACATGTTTTCAGGCTCCATGGGGCACCAATCAACATTGTCTCAGACCGTGGCTCTCAGTTTATAGCCCAGTTTTGGAAGGCCCTTTGCTCTCAGCTGGGGATTAAGCTATCATATTCTTCAGCATATCATCCTGAGACAAACGGCCAAACAGAAAGGACTAATCAGACTCTAGAGAACATGGTACGTTGTCTGATGGCCAATGATGAGGTGGAGTAGGTCAACGTCCTGCCATGGGCAGAGTTTGCCTTTAATAATTGTGCCAGCACATCTACAGGGACCTCTCCTTTCTTCTGTGTTTACGGGTTGCATCCTCGTGCGTGCTCCTTTGATCTTCCACCCTCTGATGTGCCAGATGCCAACACCACAATTGAAAATTTCTCCAATATCTGGTCCGATGTTAATCATGCTATTTCTCGCTCTGTGCTGGCTTTTAAGAAAATGGCGGACAAGAGGCGCTCAAAGGCACCAGGATATAAAGTCAGTGACAAAGTGTGGCTATCATCTAGGAATCTGTCCCTGCATGTTCCATCTAAAAAACTTGGCCCAAAATTAATCAGGCCCTATGAAATTTCGGAGATTGTTAATCCTGTATCCTTTAGATTAAAACTCCCCCCATCCATGCGCATTCCAAATGTCTTTCATGTTTCATTGTTGAAACCTGTTCATTCCAGCCTCCAAGTAAATGAACCAGAACCTGTGGATGTGTTGGACAGTCAGGAATATGAAGTGGCATTTATTCTTGATTCCAGACGAGTGCGCAATTCCTTACAATATCTCGTTCATTGGAAAGGTTTCAGCCCAGAGGATCGATCTTGGGTCCCAGCTCGTGATCTTCATGCTGTCCGACTTAAGAAGAAGTTTCATCTTCGTTATCCAAGTAAGCCTGGGGGTGCAGGAGCAACCCCTCGAGAAAGGGGGGGTACTGACAGTACTAGGATCCCTTTAGGACCCAGCACAACTCACCTGACACAGCCTTTACCTGGGAAACAACAATGATTGGCCAGCTCACCTTTAAATAACTTGCATCAGCATTCAATCATTGCTCGTGTTAGAGTTTACCTTGTGTTTGATCCAGTTGATATCTGCTCTGTGTATTTCGTGTATGACCCGGCTCGTTTGACCCTGTTTGCTTGCTTCTGATTCGGTACCGTTTGGACTCTGATCTTCCTGTGTATGACCCAGCTTGCCTAGACTACGCTTTGCCTGATTCTACTAGTACCTTCATCTGCAGCGGTGAACTACAAGCACCAGACATCTATCCTCACCTGCAGCGGTGAACTACAAACACCAGACACCATCTATCCTCATCTGCAGCGGTGAACTACAAGGTCCAGCAAACATCTACCTACATCTACAGCGGTGAACTACAAGTCCCAGCTGACCTGCTCTGCTCAGACCTGCTCATGGTATGTGCTCTTGCTCTTTGAACTCTTTGCATAATCAGAACACCTGAACTGTTACCTGTTATATGCTCTAGCCTGACATTGAGTACCTGTCACAGTTCATCTGAATACCCGAGTACCTGGGTACCTGTTAAAGTTCATCTGAGTACAGGAGTACCTGAGCACCTGTCACACCCCATCTGAGTATCTGTCACAGTTAATCTGAGTACCTGAGTACCTTTCACAGTCCATAGGAGTACCTGTCAAAGCCCATCTGAGTACCTGTCACCACCCATCAGAGTACCCGAGTACCAGTCACCAGCCCATCAGAATACCCAAGTACCTATCCGTAGCCCATCAGAGTACCCGAGTACCTGTCACCAGGCCATCAGAGTACCCGAGTACCTGTTACCAGGCCATCAGAGTACCTGAGTACCTGTCACCAGGCCATCAGAGTACAAGAGTACCTGTCACCAGGCCATCAGAGTACCCAAGTACCTGTCACCAGGCCATCAGAGTACCCGAGTACCTATCTGCAGCCCATCAGAGTACCTGTCACTAGCCCATCAGAGTAACCGAGTACCTGTCACCAGCCCATCAGATTAACCGAGTACCTGTCTAAAGCCCATCAGAGTACCCGAGTACCCATCTGTAGCCTATGCCTCATAGAATATACCTTGGGGTGTTTGCTTTTCAAAATGGGTTAATTTTGTGGGTAATTCTACTGTCCTGGTGCTCAAGGACCTTCAAAAGTGTGATAGGTAGGAATTAAATGGGATGTGTAATTTAAGCTCCTAGAACGCCTGAAGGTATTACTTCAATGTTGGACCTCTGTATGTGGCCAGGCTGTGTAAAAGTCTCACACATGTGGTATAGTCATACTCAGGAGTAGTAGCAGAATGTGTTTTAGTTTGCAATTTTTGCTATATACATGCTATGTGTTAGAAATATCTTATAAATTGACAACTTTGCGTAAAAAAAGAAGATTTTCATTTTCTTTCCATGTTTTCTGAAGACTCGTGTAAAAAAATTAACCGTTCAAAAGACTGATAACGCCTCATAAAATATACGTTGGGGTATTTGTTTTCCAAAATTGGGTCATTTTGTGGGTAATTCCATTGTCCTGGTGCTACAAGGCCTCCAGAATTGTAATAGGTCATTAGGAAAATAGAGGTGTAATTTATGCTCCAAGAACGCCTGACGGTGCTCCCTGCATGTTGTGCCTCTGTATGTGGCCAGGCTGTGTAAAAGTCTCACACATGTGTTATCTCCATACTCAGGGGGAGTAGCAGAATGTATTTTGGGGTGTAATTGGAACTATGCATATGCTGTGTGTGAGAAATAACTTGTTATTATGACAATTTTGTGAAAAAAAAATTCTTAATTTTCCCAAGAATTGTGGGAAAAAATTACAACTTAAAAAAACTCACCATGTCTCTTACTAAATACTTTTGACTGTCCACTTTTCAAAAACGGGGTCATTTGGGGGGTATTTGTACTTTCCTGACATTTCAGGGCCAAAAGGAATGAGATAGGCTGTCAGTGCATCAGGTGTGATCAATTTTCAATATTTTGCACTATAGCTTGTAGACTCTAATGCCCTGTACACACGATCGGACATTGATCGGACATCCCGACAACAAAATCCTCGGATTTTTTCCGACGGATGTTGGCTCAAACTTGTTTTGCATACACACGGTCGCACAAAGTTGTCGGAATTTCCGATCGCCAAGAACGCGGTGACGTACACCACATACGACGAGACTAGAAAAGGCCAGTTCAGAACCAAGCGCGGCACCCTTTGGGCTCCTTTTGCTAATCTCGTGTTAGTAAAAGTTTGGTGAGAGACGATTCGCGCTTTTTCAGACTCGTGGTTTTCAAATCGTTTTCTGCTGTTCAGTTTGTGCTTGTGGGTTTGTATCTGCTCTTCAGTGCGTGCAGTCAGTTCATATTGTACTATTCAGTGCGATCTTGTCCGCTTGTTACTGTTTTTCAGGTCGCTCTTCACAGGCCTTGCTGTTCTTCAGTGCGTTCTGTTACTTCGTTCTGAGCAGCCGACTGCTTTCTAGCCATGTTGCGTATACGTACTCCTCGTAGAGTTCGTGCTGTGCGGGGGCTTGGTGTTGGGGTCCTTACCTTGACACAAGTTCAGTCCATAAACAGGGTGGGGAGGAGTTCATGGACCAATAATTGGTTGCTTCAGCGTGACCAGTTCTGTCATATGCCTTTGCTCCGTGATATCCGTGAGAATAATCCTGATGATTTCAGGAACTTTCTCCGGATGACAGACCCCGTATTTCACCGTTTGTTGGCTTTGCTGACCCCTTATATTAACAGGCAGGATACCTGCATGAGGCAAGCCATCACTCCAGAGCAGAGGTTAGTCGCCACCCTGCGGTACTTGGCGACAGGGAGAAGCCTGCAGGACTTGAAGTTCTCGACAGGCATCTCCCCCCAGGCTCTGGGGATCATTATCCCAGAGACCTGTTCTGCCATCATACAGGTCCTGCAGAAGGAGTATATTAAGGTAAGATTTTTATCCTTTAATATCACATGTTATTATATGGAATGTTTGCTAATGTATTGTATTTCTTTCCTCATTCCCTAATTACCATGATTGTAATATGCTGTGAATGTCCCCTTTGTCCTTATGCATGCTGGATTTTTATGTAATTATTTTTGTTGTCCTTCATACATATTTGCCTTCTCTTACCTCCCCAGCATGGTCTCCTGGCCCTATATTCACCTCATGTAGTCACCTAACAATGTATTTTATCAGCTTCATAGTAGTGCTTTACCGCAAACACCCCCTAAAATTTTTTTAAATGTGATTTGTGCTTTAAATTCAGGCAGAGTGCCCGAGGTTTTTTTTGGGAGGTCCCCAAATCATTTTTAACCCTCCCTCCCCCCAACTGCTAAGTCAGCTGATAACAATTCTCTATCTATCCTCAATCATCTATCTGCTGACTTTGCCAAACCCATACACACTTCACCCACCTCTTTTGTGGTCAGATTTATTGATGAATTCCCCAAAGCATGTAGTGCAGGGGCCTGCCTGAATACTTTCAAATGGTACTGTTTAAAGTTTCTGTATACTATTATTATCTTGATAGGTAATAGCAGAATGTCCAAATGTGCTCAAGTGTGTACAATGTGTATTTATATCTTTGTATTATGACACTTCTTACCTGTCCAGTGGGCTGCCAATACTGTAACTAAGGAGGGGCTGTTCAAAGTAATATCCATTATTTAGGCATTCATCTCTCAATGAAGGGGAGAGGGTTACCTGTCCAAGAGTTCCCCCCCTATAATGTTAGAAATGGCCCATGAGAGGGGGGAGGAGGAATCTGATAGGTGTACCTTATACTTTGGTCTTTAAAAACTCCCTCAAATAAATGTTATCTTGATGTTGGCCAAGAATGTTTGTGTCTAATCAGCTTTCCCTGTTTCTGTGCAAAATGACTAAATTTTTTTCTTGTTTGACTCCACAGTTTCCTTCCACGCTACAGGAATGGCAGACTATGGCCTCCCACTTTGCCCAGCGGTGAGACTTTCCTAACTGCGGAGGGGCAATTGATGGGAAACACATCCACATCGTCCCACCACCCAACCTGGGGTCATACTATTTCAACTATAAGGGGTTCAATAGTATTGTGATGTTGGCGGTGGTGTCGGCTGAGTTCCTGTATGTGGATGTGGGGAAGAATGGCCGGATGTCCGATGGTGGAGTCATCGCCCAGACGGAGTTCTACAGGCATCTCCAGAATGGCAGCTTGTACTTGCCACCTCCAGAAGACAATGTGGAAGGACTCCCATTCATTTTCGTTGCGGATGAAGCATTTGCGCTGGGGGACCATCTTATGCGGCCATTCCCGATGAGGACCCTCACCCTGGGCTACAAAAAAGTAAAGAAAGAAAAGAGGGCGCACCGACCTAGTGCATTACCACTGATAGCGTTTATTAAAAAAGTAAAACAGCAAATGAATACTCACAAACGAGCATGAATGACAAGCATGAACAACAGCTGCAGGTGCGCAGTGACAGACATCAGAAAGAAACCGGGACCGGACATCAGATGGATAAGGCAATGACTGACGCGTTTCGGGGGAGAACCCCTTTCTTCAGAGCCTAAGCGGGTAGTGAATGCTCGCAAGTGAGAGCTCCTCTATATACGTGTATGTGTGTAACTATGCATCCCAATCACCACCAGCACCAGCCCACAAAGGCCACTCCCACCTACACAGGAAGCACAGCCCTCCAAAAAGTAAAAGCCCTCCCTGGTGTCACTCTGTCGCCATAGTAACACCATGGCGATATTCCCCACACATCCATGGCAAAAATAATACCAATCAATCAATAAATCAATGAATGCGGTTAGAAAAAGACCATATCCTAGTGTACAGGAATAGACTATATATGCAGGCAAGCGGGAGCAATATCTTGGCCATATCCTATGTGCAAGTGTATGGTCTGACAAACGGAGGTGGCCAGGCAATAGTACCATCTGTACCAGCTCCGCAGTTGCCGCGTATTGGGGGATGTTGTGGGAAGAGCACATACCAGGCGACCACCGGGCGTTCCACCGGCGACAGATGGCAGCTGAAGGTCCCACGATGTTTCTCCTGGTATGTGCTATCCCCACAACATCCCCCAATACGCGGCAACTGCGGAGGTGGTACAGATGGTACTATTGCCTGGCCACCTCCGTTTGTCAGCCCATACACTTGCACATAGGATATGGCCAAGATATTGCTCCCGCTTCCCGCTTGCCTGCATATATAGTCTATTCCTGTACACTAGGATATGGTCTTTTTCTAACCGCATTCATTGATTTATTGATTGATTGGTATTATTTTTGCCATGAATGTGTGGGGAATATCGCCATGGTGTTACTATGGCGACAGAGTGACACCAGGGTGGGCTTTTACTTTTTGGAGGGCTGTGCTTCCTGTGTAGGTGGGAGTGGCCTTTGTGGGCTGGTGCTGGTGGTGATTGGGATGCATAGTTACACACATACACATATATAGAGGAGCTCTCACTTGCGAGCAGTCACTACCCACTTAGGCTCTGAAGAAAGGGGTTCTCCCCCGAAACGCATCAACCATTACCTTATCCACCTGATGTCCGGTCCCGGTTTCTTTCTGATGTCTGTCACTGCGCACCTGCAGCTGTTGTTCATGCTTGTCATTCATGCTCATTTGTGAGTATTCATTTGCTGTTTTACTTTTTTAATAAACGCTATCAGTGGTAATGCACTAGGTCGGTGCGCCCTCTTTTCTTTCTTTTCTTTTTTGTAGCCCATGAATACCCATTATTCTGAAGAGGGCTGCAAGGTGGCAGACACCACTGAAGCATTTTGTCCTTACCACATATTGAGGTTCTAGATACCCGAGCGCAGGAGAGTTTTTTCGGTTTTGTTTGACCCTCACCCTGGACCAGAGGGTTTTTAATTACCGGCTGGCAAGAGCCAGTAGAGTGGAGAACACGTTTGGAATCATAGCTAGCCGGTTCCGCCTATTTCTTACACCCATACATATGGCGGAGTATAAACTGAATCATATAATCCTGGCGTGCTGTGTTCTACACAACTTTTTACGGCAACATTCTGCCAACTATGCTGGCTCAGTTGGGCCTGAGGCTGGAATTCTAAATGAAACAACCCTGATGGCGCTTGAAAGTGGCCGTCCTGGCTTGCCCCCCCTGAGCGCCCGTGATGTCCGGCTAAGATACCTTGAATTCTTTGAGGGTAGGGGGGCTATCAATATGCCAGACAATGTCTGAAACCTTTTTCAAATAAAAAAAAAAATAACTACTCAAATCTTTGGTGACATTTATTGCTTGTGTTTGTTTTAGCTGACCCTGACAGAAATGTGATGAGTCCTGAAAATGGCGTGCTTGTGTAACCTTACAAAGCACTGTTGGGTGTTATTTACTAAAGGCAAAGACACTTTGCACTACAAGTGCACTTGAAACTGCACTTGTCGTGCAAAGTGGATTTGCCCTTAGGAAATAACACCCATTGTCACAGAAAACACCAATTAAAGCACCACAAAAGTGCTGGAGCGTTGAAACAATAATCCACACATTCTTGATTATCAATCTTTTTAATACCAGCAAAATCACATGTGCATTTAGAAAAGGTTTTTAAAACAAAACAACATGTTTGTTGTATAACAATTTTTGGGGTCACATTAGAAAAAGTAGAAATGTCCATTTAAGATAAAACAGGCATGTTTAAAACCAACAAGAAAGACACAAATCTTGAACTTACAAAGTTCACATTTGGTGGAACTTGAAGGCAATATCAGACCTGAGTATTTACAAACTGTGTTGCGTTCAGATGGGGTGAAGTCACCCCAGGAAAAGCCAAATTTTGAAGATGCACACAAATTTACGAATGTCAACATGTGCTACCTGCCATCATGGGGGATCAAGGAATGTGTTTTGGGGGTGCAACCCCTTCCTCACAGCTACTTTATTATTGAGGAAGCGGTTGCACCCCCAAAACGCCTAGATTGATCTCCCGTGATGGCAGATAGCACATGTTGACACACTGTGTGCACCTTCAAAATTTGGCTTTTCTCAAATTTGTCAAAAAATGTCAATAATTTTTAGCACACAAAAAACCAAAGGAATTTGGAGGGGTTTTAAACTCTCCCTAAAACATCAATGATGTTCTTCATTTTTTTGTTGAAGATCATTGATGTTTTTCTGGATGTTTTCCAAGTCCCTATTACACCCCATGATCTCCCCGATCAGGATCTGTGCACTTTCCGAGGTGAAAGGATCTGGATCCACAACATCACGATCACCTAAAAAGATAGAAACCAAAAAACACCATGTATTATAAAAATGCCGGCATCCATCTCTTACCTGAGCCTGTGGTCGCAGACACTCACCTGTTGTGGTGCCAATTTCCACCACGTCTTCCTCCTCCTGCTCTGCTTTGCTTGGGTGGATTTCCCCTTCTTCCAGAGGTGGGGGGTCTCTGGTATCCTCGGATGAGGGGTGTCCTCTGAGTCTTTTATTCCCTATGTAAAAAAAAATAAGTACACTTAGCACACAGATATTTGATAGCAGAACTATAATTATGAAACATTGCTTGGAAGTGGGGTACAATTTTCTGTTTTGGCAGAGTTCCAAGATGTTGCATTTTTCTTGTCCTTTGTCAAGCTTCAATACTTTACCTGTTTTGTACAAGCTTCACAGATGGAGACACCCCTATAGTATACACTGGAGCACCTGTGTGGGCCCCCTAATAAAAAGGGTGTTCTTGTGTCCCACACTAGTGCTCCAGCGTCCAGATGTGTAAACAGCTGCTGAGTGTCCTCTCCTTACACAGAATCTAGTTTGCATTTCATTCTAGTAACAAACCCATCTACACAACCAAATTATTTTCAGACAAGTAGGCCATAAAAAATGTGGGCAAATGCATATGGCCAAAACAATGGTGTTTTCTAGGCCGAATGGACAATGTTTTATATGAACGAATAATGTGCCCATGAACATGAAAGTTGCCATTTTAAACTGGATAACAGTTAAGAAAAGCACATGGAGCAGCATGAATGTAATAAACATAAAAAGAATAGGAACACATCAGTGGTAATGCACTAGGTCGGTGCGCCCTCTTTTCTTTCTTTTCTTTTTTGTAGCCCATGAATACCCATTATTCTGAAGAGGGCTGCAAGACGGCAGACACCACTGAAGCATTTTGGCCTTACCACATATTGAGGTTCTATATACCCGAGCGCAGGAGAGGGTTTTTTTGGTTTGTTTGACCCTCACCCTGGACCAGTGGGTTTTTAATTACCGGCTGGCCAGAGCCAGAACAGTGGAGAACACGTTTGGAATCATGGCCAGCCGGTTCCGCCTATTTCTTACACCCATACATATGGCGGAGTATAAACTGAATCATATTATCTTGGCGTGCTGTGTTCTGCACAACTTTTTACTGCAACATTCTGCCAACTATGCTGGCTCAGTTGGGCCTGAGGCCGGAATTCTAAATGAAACAACCCTGACGGCGCTTGAAAGTAGCCATCCTGGCTTGGCCCCCCCTGAGTGCCCGTGATGTCCGGCTAAGATACCTTGAATTCTTTGCGGGGGCTATCAATATGCCAGACAATGTCTGAAACCTTTTTAAAATAAAAAAAAAATAACTACTCAAATCTTTGGTGACATTTACTGCTTGTGTTTGTTTTAGCTGACCCTGACAGAAATGTGATGAGTCCTGAAAATGGCGTGCTTGTGTAACAACCTTACAAAGCACTGTTGGGTGTTATTTACTAAAGGCAAAGACACTTTGCACTACAAGTGCACTTGAAACTGCACTTGTCGTGCAAAGTGGATTTGCCCTTAGGAAATAACACCCATTGTCACAGAAAACACCAATTAGAGCACCACAAAAGTGCTGGAGCGTTGAAACAATAATCCACACATTCTTGATTATCAATCTTTTTAATACCAGCACAATCACATGTGCATTTAGAAAAATTTTTTAAAACAAAACAACATGTTTGTTGTATAACAATTTTTGGGGTCACATTAGAAAAAGTAGAAATGTCCATTTAAGATAAAACAGGCATGTTTAAAACCAACAAGAAAGACACAAATCTTGAACTTACAAAGTTCACATTTGGTAGAACTTGAAGGCAATATCAGACATGAGTATTTACAAACTGTGTTTGATATTGCGTTCAGATGGGGTGAAGTCACCCCAGGAAAAGCCAAATTTTGAAGATGCACACAAATTTACGAATGTCAACATGTGCTACCTGCCATCACGGGGGATCAAGGAACGTGTTTTGGGGGTGCAACCCCTTTTCACAGCTACTTTATTATTGAGGAAGCGGTTGCACCCCCAAAACGCCTACATTGATCACCCGTGATGGCAGATAGCACATGTTGACACACTGTGTGCACCTTCAAAATTTGGCTTTTCTCAAATTTGTCAAAAAATGTCAATAATTTTTAGCACACAAAAAACCAAATGAATTTGGAGGGGTTTTAAACTCTCCCTAAAACATCAATGATGTTCTTCATTTTTTTGTTGAACATCATTGATGTTTTTCTGGATGTTTTCCAAGTCCCTATTACACCACATGATCTCCCCGATCAGGATCTGTGCACTTTCCGAGGTGAAAGGATCTGGATCCACAACATCACGATCACCTAAAAAGATAGAAACCAAAAAATACCATGTATTATAAAAATGCCGGCATCCATCTCTTACCTGAGCCTGTGGTCGCAGACACTCACCTGTTGTGGTGCCAATTTCCACCACGTCTTCCTCCTCCTGCTCTGCTTGGCTTGGGTGGATTTCCCCTTCTTCCAGAGGTGGGGGGTCTCTGGTATCCTCGGATGAGGGGTGTCCTCCGAGTCTTTTATTCCCTATGTAAAAAAAAATAAGTACACTTAGCACACAGATATTTGATAGCAGAACTATAAATATGAAACATTGCTTGGAAGTGGGGTACAATTGTCTGTTTTGGCAGAGTTCCAAGATGTTGCATTTTTCTTGTCCTTTGTCAAGCTTCAATACTTTACCTGTTTTGTACAAGCTTCACAGATGGAGACACCCCTATAGTATACACTGGAGCACCTGTGTGGGCCCCCTAATAAAAAGGGTGTTCTTGTGTCCCACACTAGTGCTCCAGCGTCCAGATGTGTAAACAGCTGCTGAGTGTCCTCTCCTTACACAGAATCTAGTTTGCATTTCATTCTAGTAACAAACCCATCTACACAACCAAATTATTTTCAGACAAGTAGGCCCTAAAAAATGTGGGCAAATGCATATGGCCAAAACAACAGTGTTTTCTAGGCCGAACGAAAAATGTTTGATACGAACGAATAATGTGCCCATGAACATGAAAGTTGACATTTTAAACTGGGTAACAGTTAAGAAAAGCACATGGAGCAGCACAAACGTAATAAGCATAAAAAGAATAGGAACACAGCACAACTACTTACTTTTTTGCAGCACTCTCCGGATCTTTCTGTATGATCTTGGCCTTTCTGACATCGGGGTTGGGGTAAAGTCCATACTTCCCGTCATAATCGGCCTTTTTCAGGATGTCGACCATCTCCAACATCTCCCCAAAGGACATATTTGATGCCTTAAATCGTCTCCTTCTGGATCGGGATGTTTCTAGCTCCGGGCTTTCCTCCTCCTCATTGGTGTAATTATCTGACACCTGCTGTGTCTCCACCATGTGCTCTTCCCCACTGCGACGAACGAGAAGGGGCGGGGAATAGACTAAAAAGAATGTCAAGGGCGGGCGGAGTTTCACGCATGCGCAGTGTCTATAAAGCGTAACATGCATGCGTAGTACGTACGATTTGTGAGCGAAGGAAGAAGTAATGGAGGCGCCGATCGTGATCACGAAGGTAAGATTTAACATTGGGCCTATACTGCTTCTAGATTGAGACCTGTATTTGCACAAGTTTAGAAGACTTTAGGCTGACATTAGAGTTTGTCTTGTGTTGTGTCTTGCAGTGAAAATGGATATCTTGAAAGATAAGGACTTTATGCCAATCTTCATTGATATGTTCAGGGAGCTGCCCTGTCTATGGGAGATAAACCACCCTGAATATAAGAACCAAACAAAGAGGAAGGCAGTGCTGGATAATTTGATGGAATTTGTGAAGACGGTGATCCCCACGGCAGACATCACCTATTTGAAGATCCTAATTGGTGGCCTGAGGAGCACTTTTCTAAGGGAGCACAAGAAGGTCCAGGATTCCCAGAGATCAGAAGCTGCAGATGACATTTATGTCCCCAGGCTGTGGTACTATGACAGACTGCATTTTCTGGCAGGTCAGACTGAACCCAGGCCAGCACTCTCCAATCTTCCTTCCACACTTCCTTCCCCCCCAGCTGGGCCTTCCAGGCAGCAACATGTGGAGGAGCCCAGCTTGAGCCAGGTATAGCATTCCTCTAAATCTTCATGGTTGTCCAATCAATGATGTTAACTAGATGTTAGTTTGGAGTACTAATTTATGATTGTGATTGATGATGCAAAAACTAAAACCATGTCCTTTTTTCATACACAGGGAAGTCTCAGCCAGGAGGTGGCCGGGCCAAGCAGGCTGCCTGATATCCAGGTCCCTCCCCTCCACCTTCAAAGACAAAGTGGCAGGAAGAGGAGTAACCTGGAGGAGGCTGCCATAGGCCTATTTTGGAAGGCTACAGAGGCCCTGAGAACCCCCCACAGTGTGGAGGAGGACTTTTCTGGCATAACTGCCTGCAAAATGATGCAGATGGAGGAGGGCCAATGACTCCTGTGTGAGTCCTTAATTTTGGAAGCTCTCAATAAGGGGTTGAGGGGCCAAATAACATGTGCTACCCACATTTGTGACCTCACACATAGTCCTCCTCCTCCTCCTCCAGGTCCTCCTCCTCCTTCTACTCCTCCTCCTGCCACATCTCCAACACCAGAGCCACAGCCGGGAAGGAAGCGTGGAAGGAAAACCAAAGAGTGATGATCTGGGTTCAGTCTGGTCTGGCAAAATATGCAGCCTCTTGTAGTACCACAGCCTGGGGACACAGATGTCATCTGCTGCTTTCATGATCTCTGGGACTTCTGGACCAGACTGCACTCCCTTAGATATGGACTCCTCAGGCCACCAATTTTGCTGGAAAAGAATTGATGTGTGCCCTGGGGGCCAAAGGCTTCGCCAATTTCTGCTGTTTCTCCAGCGTTGTCTCCCTCTTTGTTTGGTTTGGAGCCCTTAATAAAGGAATTTTTGTTTCCATTATACTCGCCTATGTGTGTTTTCCTTCAAAAAGGACAGTTTGTTTGTGAGGAGGCAGGTACATTTCAAAAATACAATGTGAAATTAACAAGGTACACCAACACTAAGCAATCTCCTTGAGATTAAATAATACAAGATATCAATGGTGTTGTGGTAACTTGACACACAAAGCACACACAAAAATATTATGGAGTAAAACCCCCCCCAAAAAAAATCAGCCTTGAAAAAAAAAACAAAAAAACAAAAAAAAATCAACCTAGAAAAAAATACAAAAAAGAAATTTGGTCAGATGTGACAAATCAAAATATATTGAGGGAATCACGATAAATAGTAAAGAAAGAAGTTTGTGAGAAGTCTGTGTGAATATGAGCAGCAAAACTACTTCATTCTTCTCACATTATTAAGAAGAAGAGAGTGCGCTGTATTAAACCATTTTTAACATTGCAGCGTGTGCTCTATCCGTTCCGAACGCTAATTTTACCAGACCGAGATGTTTCGTCTCGGAATTTCTTCTGAGCATGCGTGACAGACGGTCGGAATTGACGCGATCGGATTTTGCTGTCGGAAAATTTTATAACCTGCTCTCAAACTTTGTGTGTCGGAAAATCCGATGTAATATGTCCGATGGAGCCCACACACGCTCCGATCGCACATTTTCTGTCGGAAAATCCAACCATGTGTACGGGGCAATAAACTTTCACAGAGACTAAATAATATCCACTAATTTGGGTTATTTTTACCAAAGAGATGTAGCAGTATAAATTTTGGCCCAAATTTATGAACAAAAATTACTTATTTGCAAAATTTTATCATAGAAACTAAAAAAAAGTGTTTTTTTTTTTCCAAAATTTTCGCTCTTTTTTCACTTATGTTGCAAAAAATGAAAAACTCAATGGTGATTAAATACCACCAAAAGAAATCTCTATTTGTATGAAAAAAAGTGATAAACATTTTGTTTGGGTACAATGTTGCATGACTGAGTAATTGGCATTCAAAGTGTGAGAGCGCTCAAAGCTAAAAATTGGTGTATAAATGCCCTGTATTGAAGTGGTTAATATATACCTATTAGATCGATCTCCTTATTACTGCTCTTGCAAAATGAACCAATAGTCGCTAGCTTACTTTTTCCTTCTGATAGAATTTTATAATGCTTTCGATATAATACTTGGTTTATTCGTTGCTCTGCTCGTTACATTTTTACATTATTATGTACTCATCCTGTTCATAAATCAACATGTTTTGCTTTATTGCTATTTAAATGATGTGCCACCATCCTTATATGTACTCAATTTGTCAATCTTTGTTATATTTAAAAATAATAAACAAATTTGACCAGATGTAACAGTATGTAAAAAAGCATGGCAGTAAAAAAAGAAACTATGTATTAAAAAAAAAGTGGTAACATGCAGACAGCTGTCAGAGAAGAGAGAGCATTAGATCAAAAAGATGTATAATCAGTAGAAATGTAAGTAAACTGATTTATGGAGTGGACAGTAGCAGGGGCGTACCAAGGGGGGGGGGGGGGCGGGGGACAGTCCGCCCCAGGTGCCACACATTAGGGGGGTGTCAGTGCCCGTGTGGCATTGCTATGGGGGTGCGCTCCGCACCCTGGTTGGGTGACATTGTCTAAACACCATCCTGAGGGCATCCCTGGCTCTGGCTGCTCCCTTTGGTAGTTTTTTTTCAGCCGAAACACCCCCAACGTCAAGGCCGCACTAGCCTGGTCTGTTTACTGTGATCCTCCTGCTAGCTCCACCCACCACTGCTGTGCAGCCAAGCCAAGCTGAGTGTGTCATCATTCCTTGCTGGGGCAGCTGCTGATACACATCTTCTGGAGTCCGGACCTCCCTAGCTGAAGCTGAGAACCGAGGTGAGCTGGTGATAGGGGGTGTGTGGGTTGTGAGAAGAGGCTGGAGGAGTGTTTGTGTCTGCCCTGCCATCCTGTGCTAAAAGAGTATAGTGTAGCTGACCTGATAAGAGGGGGTTGCAGAATCCAGGCGTGTGCTATATATAGGTTGCAGAATCCAGGGGTGTGCTATATACATGTTGCAGAATCCAGGCGTGTGCTATTTACAGGTTGCAGAATCTAGGCGTGTGCTATGTGCAGGTTGCAGAATCCAGGCGTGTGCTATATACAGGTTGCAGAATCCAGCCGTGTGCTATGTACAGGTTGCAGAATCCAGGCACGTGCTATGTACAGGTTGCAGAATCCAGGTGTGTGCTATGTACAGGTTGCAGAATCCAGGCATGTGCTATGTACATGATACACTATATAATCGCCCTCACCAATAGTGTGATCAAATAGCAGCGCTGAAAACCTAAAACATACCCCAATCCAAATAAATTATATATACAGTGATTGCTCAATGTGATAATTAAAAGTGATAAATTTATGTGTCCATAATGAAGAACTAAACAGTGTTACTAATGAACATTCCTCATGCAATCCATTTGTGTATAGCAACAAAAAAATATATAAAAAATCAATAAAAAAGTCCAAACATAAATGGTGACATAGTGAAATAGTAGTGACAATATCAAAAATTATAATCTTCAATGATGATATCTTCCACCACACCGCTGTGAATGTGATTCCACTCCCCTTCAGCGAGCAAACTCACCAGCTTTCTTTGCCTTACACTCTCGTGTTTGGCTAGTAGGCTTTTCCCACACAGTGGGGGTAAAGTGATAACCTCCAAACAATCTCCGTATGGTAAACCGCAGTATATAAGCAAATGCTCTCTCCACATGAAAAAAAGGAAAAGCGAACCAATAGTGCAGTAACGCAACACACTTTAATAAAAGTAACACTCTCCTTCACCATAAAACTCACATTTTCCAATTTTCAATAACGCAAAACAGCACAGCAAAACTTGGTTGTCACCAACAGCACTTCAAACGGTAACCTGGACGTATGGTGGTCACGGCGGACCCAGGTGCTCGGTGAACGTGAACACTCTCACCCGTCCCTTGGAGCCCTCCGTAGCCACTTCCCCGCTCACTCGTATGGCGCCGCCTGTCACAGCGTCCTACGTCAAGCTTCCTCGATTGCCGTATAGCCACGCCCCGACATGTTTCGTCACACCGGACTTATTCATGGGATTGGCTAGACGGACTGGCAATCTTTCTTATATATCCTCCCCCCGCATGACGCGCAATGTCAATGATACTGCGCTTGCGTGCTCCCTGTGTCCCCGTTCATACCATACGTGAACATTGCTTTTAAACATAATTGAGGGACATCGAAATTCAGAGAATTAGCTGGAAATTACTACAACATTATACTAGCAATTGCCCACTCTCTGGTTGTTGATCCCACACACCATCCACGAGGGGCGCATGCCACCCATACTAGCGAATATTGGTGCGTTTTCTGTGTGTAGTAATAGCTATAAATTGGTGATAGAGACATTGCTGTCTTTATAAAAATCTATATATAAAAACATTTTCTCTTCTCATATAAAATTAATAAAAATTAATAAAAATTATAGAAATTATAATTATAAACTTAGTGACTTTTTGAATGGTTGGAACTCTATACTTGATTATTTTAAATCCAAACTAAACACATACCCCACATGGGTCTTCCCTGTTATTCCCCTGATTTTCATTTTCTATTTTGCACGTCAACTCCTACCTGTGTACAGATCAGGCCGTTTGCAGACATTTTCTGATTCCTATAATTTTCCCTGCTGGTTTATCTCCCAATAGGTGGTTTCTCCGTTGCGTTGGTGTTATAGATATTCCACCTATCCTAATTTCTGGGAGTGGGTGTCATATAGCTTTGGACCCCCAACAACTTAAAAGTCGTTGATGAAACAGTTGAGGTCCAATTCTATATTTAAACCTCCGGGAAAAAGACATTTGAATAAGTATATCCATCGCGTTTCACGTTGGGATAAATCCCTTATTCTGTTGGAGCCCCTCCACGATGGATACACTATGTCTATTCCACAAAATTGAAGTAGACTCGGGTCTTGGTTGTGCTTCTCCCTAAAATGAAGGGATACGCTGTGGTACTTGTAACCATTTCTGATATTAGTCAGATGTTCAGAGATGCGGGTTCTCAATAGTCTTTTCGTGCGTCCTACATAGTGTAATCCACATGGGCACCACATTAAATACACTACGTATGATGAATTGCACGTTATGAATTCTTTAATTTCAAATGTTTCATTCGCCTGATTAGTGATGCTCTTCATGTTTCTGTTTCTAATCCTCACTGTTTTGCAGCACACGCATTTGTTACATGGGTAGAAGCCATTGAGATTTATTTTGATGGATGGCCGGCCTGGTGGGTCGAGGATTTTTTTCACTACCCTATCCCCAAAGTTGGGGGCCCTCCTGTAGATGAATTTAGGGGTTTCGGGTAGCAGTTCTCCCAGGTGACGATCCCTTCGGAGAATATACCAGTATTTTTTAAAAATCCTCTCAATATCTCTATATTGATTATGGTAATTGGATATAAATCCCCACTGTTGTTTCTCATTAGATATAGTTTTATCCTTACTTTTCAACATTTCTTCCCTTGGTAGAACCGCTATCTGCTCTATAACCTCATCTACAGATTTCTCTGTGTAGCCCCTCTGAAGGAACCTCTCCTTCAGCACATTTGCCTGGGAATAATATTTTTCTTGTTCTGTGCAGTTTCGACGGACTCTCATTAATTGTCCCTTCGGAATGTTTTTTATCCATACAGGGTGATGTCCACTCCTGATGGACAAAAAACTGTTCCGGTCCGTCGGCTTAAAGTACACACAGGTTGTTAGAGCTTCATCCTTTCTTTGGATCGTGACATCCAAAAAATTGATGCATGTGTTACTGACTTGAGCCTCCAATTTAATGTTGTTGTTATTAGTATTAAGATACCTAAGAAACTCCTCAACAGAATTCTTGGAACCCTCCCAGATCAGTAGGAGATCGTCCATGAAACGCCTGTAGAACTTCAGCTGGGGGGGAGGTCTGCTGAAAATGAACCTGTCCTCCCATTCAGCCATGAAGAGGTTGGCGAGGCTAGGGGCAAATTTAGCTCCCATAGCCACGCCAACCCTCTGGGAAAAGAAGTGTCCATTCCACCAAAAATAATTGTGCGACATGCAGAAGTTAAGGGCCTGACCCACAAATCTTTTCTGCATGTCGGGTATGTCCTCCCTCTTGCTCAGAGCCCAATTTAGTGACAAAGACGCGTCCTCATGTGAAATGATCGTATATAATGAGGACACGTCTGCTGTCACCAGAAATGTTTCAATATTTGGGTCTAAGCGTATCTCCCCCAACTTCTGTAACAAGTCTGTGGTGTCTCTCAGGTAGGCCCTAGTAGTTTTCACACTAGGCTGGAGGAACCTGTCAAGGTATTCCCCCAGCCTGGCTGTAACTGATCCTATCCCGTTGACTATCGGGCGGGCTGGAGGTATTTTGGCATCCTTGTGGATTTTGGGGAGTGTGTATATTATAGGAATCCTACAGGCACTGGGGAGCAGGTACCTTTTTTCTTTAAGGTTCAGGGCATTGATGGCATATCCCCATTCAATGAGAGAGTTGAGTTGTTCCCTATATTTGACTGTAGGGTCACAAGTCAGTCTCTCATACGTGGACCGATCACTCAGCATACTCGTCAGTTGCTCATGATAAAAGGATTTATCTAGGATGACAACCCCTCCCCCCTTGTCAGCTGGGCGCACAATGATATCTTTTCTCTTTTCAAGCGACCTGATGCCTTCCCTGATATACTTTGGATTAACTTCCTCTTTGACTTTAATAGCCTCCAAATCCTTCAAGACCAAGTTCTTGAATACCTCCACATAATGGTTATTGGAGTTCTGGGGATTAAAGATGGATTTGTTCTTCAAACCACTATCAATTTTGTATCCAGGAGTTCCAGCTTTAATCGTAGAATTTACTGGGTGACTTAAAAAATATTTTTTTTAATGTTCAGAGTTCTGATATATTTGTGGGTATCGATGAATACTTCGAATTTGTTCAAAACTTTCTTCGGGGCACATTTAAGGCCCAAATTCAAAATATTCATCTCTTTAGCATTCAATGTTATTTTGCTCAAATTATAAATGCCTACATTTACCTGTCCCTCATTCTCTTTCTTGGGTTGTTGCCGTCGTCCTGCTCGGCACCCCCTTCGCCTCTTGAGAATGTTCCCATTCCCTTGTTTGCATATTGTTGTAGCTCCTTCCCCCCCTCCCTGTTGTTCCTTGGGTGTGCCATTCCTCTCGGTGTTCCTCCTCCCCTCCCCCTCCTCCCTCGCCACCCTAAAAAAGGTGGTGGTCCTTGCTGTTGGTATTGGGGTGCGTGGTAATCCACATCCAAGGGTAGATATCTGTTGTGGAGCGGAATGGGGCTTCTCCCCTCCCCATATTTAAATGGTGAGTATTGTTGATTCCCCCCATAATGTGGTCTATATTGGTCTCCTCCATAGTTCCTATTCTCCATGTGGGGACCATTCCACTCATTCTGATTAAAGTTGGGGTACTGTTCATCTCTTATTAGTTGAGGCTGTTTGGGAGTGTAATAATAATCCCTCTGTTGTTCCTCTCTATACTGTGTAGGGGGGTAAAGATTGCTCTGTCCCAGTGCTCCTTGTTGATGTTTATCATCACTCCTCTTACTACCAGTTTTTTTGTTAGGTTCCGGTTTAGAGCCATTCATTAGTTTGGCGTTTCCCTTTACCTGTACCGGGGCCTCATTAGTGCTAGAGATAGGGGTTTGCCATGCATAAATCTTATTGTTTTTAAAATCAGCTACATCCCTATTGTATTTTCTGACCTTTTTCTTTTGTGTGTCTCGATCGACCTTTTCAAGTTTCTTCTTCATATTGGTATTGAACTCTTTTATCTGGTTAGATTCACTCATAGGTTCTAATTTCTTTCGAATCCCACTGATTTGTTCATTGAGTTTCCCCAGTTTCACTTGTTTCCTGGTTAGTACCAGGTCCTGTAGCTCCCTCCCTACTCTGTTAAAAAATTCCAACCATTCAGTCATAAAACACTGGTCCTCCAGACCATCCTGCGGTGGGACATCCCACCTAAGACTCCTAAAAATTAATTTTTCCTTTTGATAGTGCGTAAAAGTAAACACATCCCACCACGTTTTAATTTGTTTCTCCAGTAGACTTTCCAAGCTTCTGAGCATGCCGGATACGTCTTCATCAATTTCAGCCATCTCTTGATTGGCTGAAAAGATGTTATCTGGGTTAATTTGTCTGTTGGTGAGGAAATTGAAAACCTCCATAGCTGCAAGCGTTTAAAATGTATTCAAATATCTTGCTGATATGGTACACAGATAATACGCCCCTTTCTGTGTGCCAAACACTGCGCTTATGGGATGAGCCCCTCCCTCTGAGCAGCTGCTTATAATTCAAAACTCATGTGATATAAAGTAAATGATACACTATATAATCGCCCTCACCAATAGTGTGATCAAATAGCAGCGCTGAAAACCTAAAACATACCCCAATCCAAATAAATTATATATACAGTGATTGCTCAATGTGATAATTAAAAGTGATAAATTTATGTGTCCATAATGAAGAACTAAACAGTGTTACTAATGAACATTCCTCATGCAATCCATTTGTGTATAGCAACAAAAAAATATATAAAAAATCAATAAAAAAGTCCAAACATAAATGGTGAGTGAATCTAACCAGATAAAAGAGTTCAATACCAATATGAAGAAGAAACTTGAAAAGGTCGATCGAGACACACAAAAGAAAAAGGTCAGAAAATACAATAGGGATGTAGCTGATTTTAAAAACAATAAGATTTATGCATGGCAAACCCCTATCTCTAGCACTAATGAGGCCCCGGTACAGGTAAAGGGAAACGCCAAACTAATGAATGGCTCTAAACCGGAACCTAACAAAAAAACTGGTAGTAAGAGGAGTGATGATAAACATCAACAAGGAGCACTGGGACAGAGCAATCTTTACCCCCCTACACAGTATAGAGAGGAACAACAGAGGGATTATTATTACACTCCCAAACAGCCTCAACTAATAAGAGATGAACAGTACCCCAACTTTAATCAGAATGAGTGGAATGGTCCCCACATGGAGAATAGGAACTATGGAGGAGACCAATATAGACCACATTATGGGGGGAATCAACAATACTCACCATTTAAATATGGGGAGGGGAGAAGCCCCATTCCGCTCCACAACAGATATCTACCCTTGGATGTGGATTACCACGCACCCCAATACCAACAGCAAGGACCACCACCTTTTTTAGGGTGGCGAGGGAGGAGGGGGAGGGGAGGAGGAACACCGAGAGGAATGGCACACCCAAGGAACAACAGGGAGGGGGGGAAGGAGCTACAACAATATGCAAACAAGGGAATGGGAACATTCTCAAGAGGCGAAGGGGGTGCCGAGCAGGACGACGGCAACAACCCAAGAAAGAGAATGAGGGACAGGTAAATGTAGGCATTTATAATTTGAGCAAAATAACATTGAATGCTAAAGAGATGAATATTTTGAATTTGGGCCTTAAATGTGCCCCGAAGAAAGTTTTGAACAAATTCGAAGTATTCATCGATACCCACAAATATATCAGAACTCTGAACATTAAAAAATATTTTTTAAGTCACCCAGTAAATTCTACGATTAAAGCTGGAACTCCTGGATACAAAATTGATAGTGGTTTGAAGAACAAATCCATCTTTAATCCCCAGAACTCCAATAACCATTATGTGGAGGTATTCAAGAACTTGGTCTTGAAGGATTTGGAGGCTATTAAAGTCAAAGAGGAAGTTAATCCAAAGTATATCAGGGAAGGCATCAGGTCGCTTGAAAAGAGAAAAGATATCATTGTGCGCCCAGCTGACAAGGGGGGAGGGGTTGTCATCCTAGATAAATCCTTTTATCATGAGCAACTGACGAGTATGCTGAGTGATCGGTCCACGTATGAGAGACTGACTTGTGACCCTACAGTCAAATATAGGGAACAACTCAACTCTCTCATTGAATGGGGATATGCCATCAATGCCCTGAACCTTAAAGAAAAAAGGTACCTGCTCCCCAGTGCCTGTAGGATTCCTATAATATACACACTCCCCAAAATCCACAAGGATGCCAAAATACCTCCAGCCCGCCCGATAGTCAACGGGATAGGATCAGTTACAGCCAGGCTGGGGGAATACCTTGACAGGTTCCTCCAGCCTAGTGTGAAAACTACTAGGGCCTACCTGAGAGACACCACAGACTTGTTACAGAAGTTGGGGGAGATACGCTTAGACCCAAATATTGAAACATTTCTGGTGACAGCAGACGTGTCCTCATTATATACGATCATTTCACATGAGGACGCGTCTTTGTCACTAAATTGGGCTCTGAGCAAGAGGGAGGACATACCCGACATGCAGAAAAGATTTGTGGGTCAGGCCCTTAACTTCTGCATGTCGCACAATTATTTTTGGTGGAATGGACACTTCTTTTCCCAGAGGGTTGGCGTGGCTATGGGAGCTAAATTTGCCCCTAGCCTCGCCAACCTCTTCATGGCTGAATGGGAGGACAGGTTCATTTTCAGCAGACCTCCCCCCCAGCTGAAGTTCTACAGGCGTTTCATGGACGATCTCCTACTGATCTGGGAGGGTTCCAAGAATTCTGTTGAGGAGTTTCTTAGGTATCTTAATACTAATAACAACAACATTAAATTGGAGGCTCAAGTCAGTAACACATGCATCAATTTTTTGGATGTCACGATCCAAAGAAAGGATGAAGCTCTAACAACCTGTGTGTACTTTAAGCCGACGGACCGGAACAGTTTTTTGTCCATCAGGAGTGGACATCACCCTGTATGGATAAAAAACATTCCGAAGGGACAATTAATGAGAGTCCGTCGAAACTGCACAGAACAAGAAAAATATTATTCCCAGGCAAATGTGCTGAAGGAGAGGTTCCTTCAGAGGGGCTACACAGAGAAATCTGTAGATGAGGTTATAGAGCAGATAGCGGTTCTACCAAGGGAAGAAATGTTGAAAAGTAAGGATAAAACTATATCTAATGAGAAACAACAGTGGGGATTTATATCCAATTACCATAATCAATATAGAGATATTGAGAGGATTTTTAAAAAATACTGGTATATTCTCCGAAGGGATCGTCACCTGGGAGAACTGCTACCCGAAACCCCTAAATTCATCTACAGGAGGGCCCCCAACTTTGGGGATAGGGTAGTGAAAAAAATCCTCGACCCACCAGGCCGGCCATCCATCAAAATAAATCTCAATGGCTTCTACCCATGTAACAAATGCGTGTGCTGCAAAACAGTGAGGATTAGAAACAGAAACATGAAGAGCATCACTAATCAGGCGAATGAAACATTTGAAATTAAAGAATTCATAACGTGCAATTCATCATACGTAGTGTATTTAATGTGGTGCCCATGTGGATTACACTATGTAGGACGCACGAAAAGACTATTGAGAACCCGCATCTCTGAACATCTGACTAATATCAGAAATGGTTACAAGTACCACAGCGTATCCCTTCATTTTAGGGAGAAGCACAACCAAGACCCGAGTCTACTTCAATTTTGTGGAATAGACATAGTGTATCCATCGTGGAGGGGCTCCAACAGAATAAGGGATTTATCCCAACGTGAAACGCGATGGATATACTTATTCAAATGTCTTTTTCCCGGAGGTTTAAATATAGAATTGGACCTCAACTGTTTCATCAACGACTTTTAAGTTGTTGGGGGTCCAAAGCTATATGACACCCACTCCCAGAAATTAGGATAGGTGGAATATCTATAACACCAACGCAACGGAGAAACCACCTATTGGGAGATAAACCAGCAGGGAAAATTATAGGAATCAGAAAATGTCTGCAAACGGCCTGATCTGTACACAGGTAGGAGTTGACGTGCAAAATAGAAAATGAAAATCAGGGGAATAACAGGGAAGACCCATGTGGGGTATGTGTTTAGTTTGGATTTAAAATAATCAAGTATAGAGTTCCAACCATTCAAAAAGTCACTAAGTTTATAATTATAATTTCTATAATTTTTATTAATTTTTATTAATTTTATATGAGAAGAGAAAATGTTTTTATATATAGATTTTTATAAAGACAGCAATGTCTCTATCACCAATTTATAGCTATTACTACACACAGAAAACGCACCAATATTCGCTAGTATGGGTGGCATGCGCCCCTCGTGGATGGTGTGTGGGATCAACAACCAGAGAGTGGGCAATTGCTAGTATAATGTTGTAGTAATTTCCAGCTAATTCTCTGAATTTCGATGTCCCTCAATTATGTTTAAAAGCAATGTTCACGTATGGTATGAACGGGGACACAGGGAGCACGCAAGCGCAGTATCATTGACATTGCGCGTCATGCGGGGGGAGGATATATAAGAAAGATTGCCAGTCCGTCTAGCCAATCCCATGAATAAGTCCGGTGTGACGAAACATGTCGGGGCGTGGCTATACGGCAATCGAGGAAGCTTGACGTAGGACGCTGTGACAGGCGGCGCCATACGAGTGAGCGGGGAAGTGGCTACGGAGGGCTCCAAGGGACGGGTGAGAGTGTTCACGTTCACCGAGCACCTGGGTCCGCCGTGACCACCATACGTCCAGGTTACCGTTTGAAGTGCTGTTGGTGACAACCAAGTTTTGCTGTGCTGTTTTGCGTTATTGAAAATTGGAAAATGTGAGTTTTATGGTGAAGGAGAGTGTTACTTTTATTAAAGTGTGTTGCGTTACTGCACTATTGGTTCGCTTTTCCTTTTTTTCATGTGGAGAGAGCATTTGCTTATATACTGCGGTTTACCATACGGAGATTGTTTGGAGGTTATCACTTTACCCCCACTGTGTGGGAAAAGCCTACTAGCCAAACACGAGAGTGTAAGGCAAAGAAAGCTGGTGAGTTTGCTCGCTGAAGGGGAGTGGAATCACATTCACAGCGGTGTGGTGGAAGATATCATCATTGAAGATTATAATTTTTGATATTGTCACTACTATTTCACTATGTCACCATTTATGTTTGGACTTTTTTATTGATTTTTTATATATTTTTTTGTTGCTATACACAAATGGATTGCATGAGGAATGTTCATTAGTAACACTGTTTAGTTCTTCATTATGGACACATAAATTTATCACTTTTAATTATCACATTGAGCAATCACTGTATATATAATTTATTTGGATTGGGGTATGTTTTAGGTTTTCAGCGCTGCTATTTGATCACACTATTGGTGAGGGCGATTATATAGTGTATCATTTACTTTATATCACATGAGTTTTGAATTATAAGCAGCTGCTCAGAGGGAGGGGCTCATCCCATAAGCGCAGTGTTTGGCACACAGAAAGGGGCGTATTATCTGTGTACCATATCAGCAAGATATGTGCTATGTACAGGTTGCAGAATCCAGGCGTGTGCTATGTACAGGTTGCAAAATACAGGTTTGTGCTATGTACAGGTTGCAGAATCCAGGCGTGTACTATGGTGTAGAATCCAGGCATGTGCTATGTACAGGTTGCAGAATCCAGGCATGTGCTATATACAGGTTGCAGAATCCAGGCGTGTGCTATGTACAGGTTGCAGAATCCAGGTGTGTGCTATATACAGGTTGCAGAATCCAGGCGTGTTCTATGTACAGGTTGCAGAATCCAGGTGCATGCTATGTACAGGTTGCAGAATCCAGGCATTTGCTATGTACAGGTTGCAGAATCCAGGCATGTGCTATATACAGGTTGCAGAATCCAGGCGTGGGCTATATACAGGGTGCAGAATCCAGGCGTGTGCTATATACAGGTTGCAGAATCTAGGTGTGTGCTATATACAGGTTGCAGAATCCAGGCGTGTGCTATAAACAGGTGGCAGAATCCAGGCATGTGCTATGTACAGGTTGCAGAATCCAGGCATGTGCTATGTACAGGTTGCAGAATCCAGGCGGGCGCTATGTACAGGGTGCGGAATCCAGGCATGTGCTGTATTTTTCTGCGTGACCACCACCCACCTATAGTAGCTGAGCTGTGAGCTTACCTGATAGGGGGGGTAATGCTGTGGTATATTGACCTACACCCACATCTTGCAGCCATCAGATCCGTCCAGCAAGCAGCAGGTCACAGCATCTTGCCATCTTCCCTGGGGCCATCAGCAGGTCAGCAGGTCAGTTCCATAATCTGAATCAAATCATCAATGCCAATAATGTCTTTGTCTGCTGTCCCCAGGGACATTTCCGATCCAGAGATCGCCATACAGTGGGATCTCTGGATTGGATCTGTCCCTGAGGACAGCAGATAATGCAAAGTATGGGCCATACTTTGTATTGTCAGCTGTCCCCCCATCTCACTCTGATGTCTCCCTCATAGCAGCTCCAGTTCAGCTCTCAACTTCCCTGACCATGGCACGATCTGTCCAAAAATGTGGGATCTGCTCACATCTGAGTGACTGACACCTCTCGCCTGTCCTGTCTATTGTCACTGGCTGCCATGGATTAACAGCATTGGCTGTTATTACAAGGAGCGGGAGGGGACATCCCCATCCCCCTACGCTCCGCCCAGGTCTCCCATCCCACCCGGAGACCTGAGCCACCAGCTGGCATATCCGCCGGCTGGCTGGAGACCCGAACAAAGCTGGATTTGCCTTTGATCGGGTCTCAGATGTAGAAACCCGGAAGCAACAGCACAGTGTCACTTCCGGTTTACTCGGCAGCCAACAGCGCCATTTTTTCCCCCCAATTCTTTATTTAAATATGCTGATACAGAAACCACAACGATGTTGAATCCACATTGGTTATCATCCACATACAGGATCTCTTGCCCATACAGCTCTTGGCCTCAATGGTGGAAACACATACAATGTGGCTCACGCCGTTGGTTTTGAGGGCTAGGAAGTCTCCGTATCCCGCACAGTTTTTTTTCCTTTTTCTTTTCTGATACCTTTCTCTTAATAATTATATAAAGAGAATAGGGAGATCAAGAATACCCAGAGGGGCCGAACCAAAGGAGAGAACAGAGTCAAAAGTATAGAAGTAGAGGGGAAAGAAAAAGGGGGGGGGGGCAGCGCCATTTTTTAAAAAATTTCAGAATTCAAAAACGGTGATCTTGGCAGAGGAGGGTGTTTTTTTGTGGGTGTTTTTACATTTTAAAGTTGGGGGGGGGGCAGATATAGGATCTGCCTCAGGTGCAAAATGCTCTAGGTACGCCCCTGGAAAGTAGCCAGGATACAGAATATGCTTACACTTTCTGGTCATCAGACTGAAAGTGCCCAATGTATTTAGACATTTTTAATACAAAGCAAAGCAAAAAATTATACCGAATATACAGAGACAGGGCCAGGGAGGTATCCTGTAAGGTTGATTGACTTTGGATACTGTACATTCACAGGCTGGTGATGGCTCCATAATGGCTTGGCTGCCTTAGAGGAAGTGAGCTGAATGATGCTGCCTATCATTCAATGCAGAAAACTGGGGACATCTAGGGGTAGAAAAAATATCTAGCAGAGTAAAGCTCTGGATTGAACAAGTTCATTGCAGCAAATACTACCTTTTTATTTTATCTTTATATTCCTTTTTTATTGTATGTTCTGCTAGAGTTCTTTAATATTTTAAGTGATCTGACAGTAGCAAACAGAACTCTAATTGGTTTCTCAAGGTTATTGCACTTTCCTGATTATTATGGAAGTTGAAATTACTGCCTTATTGAATTAACCTGATAGTACACCCATTTCTATGCTCCACACACCCTAACTAAGCCAGAGTATGAATGTTGTTTAAAAGTTTATTACCTTCTGGAATTGTTGTATGTCGTGAGTTGACCATACAGTATCAACAGACACACCTTGGTTTAATAATTCTTGAAAAGATAGCAAAACTTCGACCAAGGTACAGTTGTAAAAAACGCATGAACAAGAGTAAAATGTCCAACCTAGGCACAATTGTTTAAGGAAGTATGAAAATTCTGCCATAAATGTTTCTCTCCGAGCATTGTTTTTTTCTGCATTAACCGTTCACTGTATAATCTCTAAATTATTTTGTATCCTATTCCTTACAAAGTAATATGTGATAGTTACATCACCCAAGGATTGGCCAGTCAAGATAGTGAAAGAATTTGAACTCTGAAGAAAACAAGAAAAAAATGACAAAGTGATCAGGAAGACCGTGGACATTGCGTTTCTGGAGTGGGGTGCTTTGCAAGGAGCGCAGGTTTTTGCAGAATAAATGAGTCATAAGTATTCTTGATCTAAAAAAAGCCCCAACACATACTTCTTTTTTTTTAGATACAGTGTATACTTTAAATACTAACATCTGATGCAGTTGATGGATGTTTAAACATTGCACAAATTGAAAAAATTGTTGTTTGTGGTTATTAAATTATGGCCAAGTCTCCCTGTGACAATTCCAAATAGAAGAATCATTTTACTGTAGCAATGACCCCCTAAAATGGTGCTGGATTTTGTGACCCCCCGCAGCTGTTCAACCAGTGCTTTGACCTATAGCTGTTCCGAAACACTCATCGACCCACCGACCTCACCGACCCACCAGCAGCGAACAAATGACAGATATCCACTCAGTCTCCTGATGCAAACTTTATGGATGTCTAAGGTAGAGAGGCAAAAGGTTGTATGATACTTCAAATAGTGACAAGATCCCTACACTCAATAATACCTTGTAGTATCCTTGCCTTTGCCACAGGCTAATGTAGAACTTTGCAGGCAAGACAGACATCTACCTAGAAAATCTTCAGCCCCTTTCATAAGCTAGTAGTGCACTTTTAAGCTGAGACTGTCCATAGACTGTCAGAATTGTTACGAAGGTGCCCCCCTTAATAGTCACCTTCTTGTACTTCCAGGCCCCAACCTAGGCGAGCCTAAGGAGGAACTTCACTACTCCTCCTCAGTTTGATCATAACTAAAATATCACATGCAATTTTTTTAGGCAAAAATAAAATATTGGCTATAAATATTTTGTTGTTTTTGTTACAGTAAGTAGAGCTTTAGGATATGTTTCACATTGTAATCTAAGTCTATTAACCTATTTGCACAGTAGTTCAAAGTAAAACTCACACACGGAATGGAATGAGTCATTATAGTAGTTCATTACAGGGTTTACATGAGAGCCAGGTGCTTGGAAAAAGATGATCGCTGCTTTGTATTTAGCCCACAGTGTTCTGAGAAACCACAGTCATGTATAAGTTTACTTGAAAAATTGTAAACATATATTGAAAAAAATAAAACGAGGGGCGCATGCGCGGCAGATCCTGCTGGAGGACTACAGGTCCCAGCGGTACCACACACCGCTCAAAACTAAAGACAACTCACCCCAGCACCATCTGCTATGTAAGTTATGGTCCTGAGAGACCCAAGGAGCAAATTTAAAGTGGAAATGATGAAGAAAACGGCACAGCAGCTGACGGCCATGATGGCGGCGTCATGCTCCCCCTCACAGAGCAGCAGACCACACACCAAGAAATCTCTGCCTCTCAGCCAGAATACACTGGCAACTAATGGTGAGTCTGACTGTGACACTGGAGACTGACAAACAGCTGTACAACCTGACATTTTCAAAAAATTTGAACAAATGCTCCAGAAACCACTCAGACAGACTTCTGACCAAATAACAGACAAATTAACAAAAGAAATAAGAGAACTGGGCCAGAGAACTGCAGACTTAGAATTAAGAGTGGACGAAATTGATAATAATACACAGAAGTACATATCTGAGCTTATAACCCTTAAAGGGGAAAACCTTGCATTACAGTCATGCTTAAAGGACCAAGAAAATAGGGACCGCCAATCAAATCTGAAGATTAGGGGAATCCCTGAATCAGTTCTGGACCTGCAGGCTACTATCACGGTGCTTTTTCAGGAATTAATACCTGGTACTCCTATTGACAGGCTCGAAATGGACAGAGAGCATAGAGCCTTAGCTCCACGCAAAACCAATCGTCCTCCTAGGGATATAATAGCCAAATTGCACTACTATAGAACTAAAGAACAGCTGCTAACAGCTGCCAGAGGTAGAGACTCCCTCAGCTTCCAGGGCTATGTCTACCAGCTCTTCACTGATCTGTCCCCACTTACGGTGGCAAAGAGACGTGCGTTCAAACCCCAATTGCAGATACTTCAGCTAAACCAAATTACTTACCATTGGGGATTCCCTTTTTGCCTCCGATTTACTCATCTGGAAACCAAATACGTCTGTCGCTCTTCAGAAGACCTACAGTCAGCCCTAACTGATATGGGTTTGGCTGAAGTAGCCTTGCCTAGAGAACAGTCTCGCAGACGTTCAGCCTCTAGATCTCCACAGCAAAATAAAGATGCAGGATCTAGCTCTACCTCCTCTTCACATCAAAATTTCAATACGCGTGGACGTTTTGAACATTCACCACCCAATAAGGAAGACTCAATGGACTGACATCTGAATTTAAACTAGTCACCTGCTCTCATTATAGGTTCCCAGCTCCTCATGCTGGTTGAGTTATCTAATTAGCCATGTTCATGACTGAAATGAGCTTGGCGACATGGTTCCTTTTAAAATTATAACAATTTTTGAATTTAAATATTTCCACGATAGCTCATAAATGGTTCCTGTCGTTTTCTGGTGTGGTTCATCCCTTAGGAATTTCTTGCTGCCCTTCATACCACCTAATGGCTCCTGCCATTATTATGGGGGACTCTGCTGGTGGGCCCGGATCCTCTCAAGGACTTTTTAATACTCTCTTGAGATGCTCCCACACCCTATTATTTAGTTTCAATTTACTAATATATTGTTTTCATACTGGGTTAGTCCGATTGTTTTAATTTTCTTACTTTTTTTCTATCTTTTACTATTCCCTTTTGACTCTACGGTTGGTGGTTCTGGCTCTCGGTTAGTACTTTGCTTGTTATGTTATAATGTTAGTCCTAGTTGGTTTATGGTTCCTATTAATGTCATGTCATTAAATGTACAAGGGTTTAATATTCCACATAAATGAACCAAGGCATTACGTTCTTTTGCAACTAAGAAAGCTCTTATTATATGTTTGCAGGAAACCCATTTTACCGATAAGGTTTACCCCGAATTTCTTTCATCCTACTATCCACAATTTTATACTGCCTCCGCTACGGTCAAACAGCGTGGAACCCTTATTGGTTTTCATCGTTCCACTCCGTTTAATCTTGTATCACAATTAACTGATCCTGAGGGACAGTATATACTTCTAACAGGTTATATTTCTGACAATCCAATCAAAATTGTATCCTATTACACCCCCAACAAACATCCAAAGGCTTTTTTTATCCCATCTCCTTCAAGTTATAGAGGTTCATAAGTTTGGTACAGTTGTTCTTTGTGGGGATTCAAATGCAACTATTTTCCAGTTTTTGGATAAATCCCCTCCAGGACCTACTACAGGTACAATAAACCTAACTTTTCAACATTTACTTACTACATATGGCTTAGTAGATACTTGGCGAGAAGTGAACCCACCAGTAGACGTTTCACTCATTATTCCTATCCACATAACTCCTTCTCAGGGATAGATCATATCCTTATTCCATCTAGTATGTTACCAGAAATCATTTCATCCAAAATCATTCCCCTCCCATGGACATACCATTGTACAATATTCACTACCATTGCTTCCACAATTCCTAGATCACACGACACCACTTGGTGTATAAATGACTCTATACTAACCCATCCCTCTCATCGTATTGAGAATGAGAAAGTACTCTTCCATTATCTTATATCCAATGATACAGGTGATGTCTTAGCCCTAACATTGTGGGAGGCACATAAAACTGTTATTAGGGGTCGATTAATACAACAAGCAACTGCCCTTAAAAGAGAACGCAAAATTATATTTGCGAAACTTGAATCTACCTTTAATGACTGTCACCAAACTTTTCAATCCTCCCCGACTGCCACTAATAACTCTAAACTAGAAAAAGCCTGTCTTGATCTAGGTCTTTTTCTGACCGACTCAGCTGATAAACTCATACGCAAACGCCAGCATATTCAATACCTTAAGGCTAATAAACCTGATGCGCCCATGGTTAGAATGTTAAAGAATTCACAACACACACTGACACCTATCAGATTGAAAGTATCCCGAGAAGCGTACACTAGTAACCCGGTAAAGATTCTAAAGATTTTTCATTCCAACTTGGCTAAATTATATTCCTCTGCTCCGAAATTTGATAAGACAAAAGCAGATACCCTATTTTCCAATATCACACTTCCTAATCTAGATCATAAGCAGCAAGATCTTCTTGAATGCCCTATTACAGATACCAGAATTTTAAATGCAATAAAATCTTTAAAGCTACATAAGAGACCGGGCCCAGATGGATTCTCGGCAGCATATTATAGACAGTTTGCACATATCTTAATGCCAATCTTAGCTAAGGCTTTCAATTCGATTCTTAAAGGACAATCAATTAGAACAGACACACTTACCTCGATCATAGTAATGATCCCCAAACCACATTGTGACTCCACATCCTGGACTAACTATCGTCCTATATCCCTTCTTAATTTAGATATAAAATTAATAGCTAAAATCCTAGCCACCAGATTGAATAATATCATCGGCCATCTAATCCATAAGGACCAAACAGGTTTTATGCCAAAACGTCAGGCAGGCAATAATATTAGGCGAGCACTATTACTCGTCCATGCAGCTAAAGCCAGACATATCCCAGCTTGCCGTGTATCTTTAAATATAAGGAAAGCATTTGATTCTGTCACTTGGCCATATATGCATTACATCCTTCAAAAATGGGGATTTGGAAATCATTTTCTATCCTGGATCTCCGCTCGATATAATAATCCTAGTGCATATATTAAATATGCTGGTTATAAGTCAACTATGCTTGATATCAGAAGAGGCACTAAGCAAGGTTGTCCCCTTTCCCCGTTAATCTTTGAAATATTAATAGAACCCCTAGCACAACTAATTAGAACCAATCCTGATATTAAAGGTATTGAATTAGGTGGTCACCAACATAAATTATGCCTCTTTGCGGATGATATCCTCATATTTTTGTCACATCCTCATATATCTACCCCTAATCTACTTAATACACTAGATTATTTTGCCCATATCTCAGGACTATATGTTAACCCAACAAAATCAAATGTGTTAAATTTTTCCTTATCACAATCAGAACTTCAACATGCACCATTTTCTTTACCTTTTAATTGGGTTCCAAAACAACACCCATACTTAGGAATACAACTCACAATCCCCCTAAGGATCTTTTTGCGACCAATTATATGCCTCTCCTGAAACAAACTTCTGGCCTCATGAAGCATTGGGCTTCTCTTCCATTTTCATGGTTGGGAAGGATCAATGCAATAAAGATGTCAATACTGCCAACATTTTTATATCTATTCAGGGTACTTCCTATGCCACTACCATCTTATTTTCTAAGACTCACTCAACGCAGAGTTATGTCCTTTATTTGGGGTACCACTAAACCTTGCATACCTAAATCCATGCTTTACCTCAATAAACTGAGAGGAGGTTTAGGATTACCCAACTTTTCCTCTTACTTCAACGCGGGCACTCCTTCCCAAATATCATGCTACGGTTGAAACACCCCTATAGGTAGCTATTGAATCGGTAGATAGCGACCCTATCTCGGTGGCTAATATGTTATGGCTTCGCCCTGCTGATAGAGTACATCTCTCTAACCCAATAACGAAACATACCTTAACAATTTGGGATAAATTTAAGAGTTTGCATAGTCTCCAATCACCACATATTCCCCTGCTTTCTTTCTTTAATAATCCAGCCTTTTATCCTGCTTGGAAATTTCCAAGATCATTCTCTGCATGGTCCTCCATGAATCTGACTTGCTTATACAATCTAACTTCTACTACCACTATTCATACCTTTTCTGTATGTGAAACCTTTGGATTACCTAGAACAGAAATATTCCGCTATTTACAAATTAAAAATTTCTATGAACCATTTCTTAGTACAGGCTCAACTGTCAACCAAATGACTCAATTCGAGCGGATTTGTATAAGCGACCCACACATCAGAGGACTAATCTCATTCTTATATCAGCAACTCACCGATATTTCCAGCGAGATTTTACCCTCGTATGCTACTAAATGGGCACAGGATATGAACCGATTGTTTGATACCAATTGATTGGTCTAGTATCTGGTTAGCCACCAAAACTTCCTCTTCAAACTGTTTTGCTGTAGAAACAAATTATAAGGTTCTGGCACGCTGGTACCTTGTACAAGCTAGAATAGCAAAGTTTGTCCTCACATATTCTTCTAATAGCTTTAGAGGGTGTGATACACCAGGCAAACACTTCCATATATGGTGGCAATGTCCAGTTGCCAAAGAATTCTGGAAGAGCATATTTTTAATGATATCCAAAGCTCTGGAAACTGCAATTCTAAACCTTAAGCCCACTACACTCACCCATACTCAATTCCAATTGTTTATTCACCTTAGTACTGCTGCTAAACAAACTATTGCCAAGGTATGGAAGTCCCAAACTCTAATCGTTGCTGAAGCTAAACACAGAATGAACAGAGCACTCATATACGCTAAGATGACAGCTATTGAAGAAAATAAGATCAATAAATTTTGCAGAATTTGGCAGCCATAGATTAAACACTACTTCTCCACTGATTTTGACCAATCTTTGTTGCTACCACACTAGGTTACATAGAATATTTACCAATTAAATGTACCGGCGCATAACACGCGCCGGCGTATAACACGCACCCCAAGTTTAGCAGGGAATTTTAAGGAAAAAACATTTTAAGGAAAAAAAACTTACAATTAAATGCCCATCAATGCAGCCTTGCACAGCGTCCATCTGCATGCTTGTCCAGTGTCATTTGCAGCCTTGTCAGTGTCATTTGCAGCCTTTGCAGCCTTGCCAGTGTCATTTGCAGCCTTGCAGCCTTGCCAGTGTAATTTGCAGCCTTATCAGTGTCCATCTGCAGCCTTGCAGTCTTGTCAGTGTCCATCTGCAGCCTTGTCAGTGACATTTGCAGCCTTGCCCAGGCTGCAGTTAAACTGCAGTGACTTGTCAGTGTCACTGCAGTTTGAAAATGGCGCCACCGAGATACACAGATCCGGTCCTTAGCTCCTCTCGGCTCTTCTCGGCTTCTCTCGTAGTCCCGCCTAGTCCCGCCCTATGATGGACATAACACAGGTCCAATGGCGGGACTGGGCGTGCCTGTGAGCGGAGCTCAGCGCCGCCCATATACATACATAGCCGAGTGTACTCGGCTAGGTTCGGATAGCTCCGCTCACAGTCACGCCCAGTCCCTGTGTTATGTCCATCACAGGGCAGGACTGGGCGTGACTGGGTGTGACTGTGAGCAGAACTAGCCGAGCCTAGCCGAGTACACTCGGCTATGTATGTATATCGGCAGCCTGCACTCATTCTGCTCACAATCAGCGGGGGGGATCGTCAGGGAACAGCGTATAACACGCACCCACGATTTTCCCCTGATTTTAAGGGGAAAAAAGTGCATGTTATACGCCGATAAATACGGTATATATATATCTACCATGAGCCAGAACACCACCCAGGGAAATTCCTTCCTTCTATCTTTTTCCTTTGTCTTTCTTTGTTATTTTCCTTTGATATATATATATATATATATATTTTTTTTAGCTTTTCTCTTATTGGATTGGTATATTACGATGTGATATACCAGGGATTTATCCCTTTCTTTTTCTATGCAATATAATACATAGGGATACTCATTCTTTATCTATTTTTCTCTCCTTTTAATGTCACCTATCTTACAACTGGATAATGATATTTAGTCTGATTGATTGAACTTAATCTCTGCTCTTCAGTCTTTAATTTACAGTATATATAAAGTAAACACAGTGGTAAGATAGTTCAAAAATTTACTATTATAATGTAATTCATTTGGAATATACTCTGTATTTATGCATTATATTCTTTTGTTTACTCTAGTGAAAACTCAATAAATACATTTAACCAGAAAAACTAAAACAACAATTTTCAAAAAGGTTTAAAAAATATAATAACACAACTAACATAAAACTGACTTGAAGCCATTACAGTTTCCCTTAAATCTGGAGTATCCGACACAGCAAAGTAAAGTGAGTGCAGTAGTTAAATACAAGAGTACAGAGTTTATACAAGATCCTAAATAGAAGCTTACATTATTTATAGGGCATACAGGCTATATGTTTCATGCACTTTAAAATACATACAGATTTATGCAGGTTTGTTTCCAAAACATTCCAAACACTTTCATTTGAAATGCAGACTAAATAATTGAAGTTAATAACTAACATGTATCATCAAAACATGGGAAAGCACTCATTCATCAATCGGATTTCATTTTTATAGCTACAGCATGAAAATTAGCTTTACAATGTGATTGGATGGTATCAGCATTGTGATATATTCCTCTCACACACTGTATTGGAATTAACACTGTGATTTAAAGGGTTCTGTCTGGTCATGGTATACAGCATAGATGAAATATTTCACCAAAACACTGAAAAGTTTGTTTTAAAGTAGACTTGTGCACAACTAAAACGTTTGTTTTGTTTAGTTTCGTTTCTTTTCAGTGCCATTGATTAGCAATCATTTGGAATTTCGTAAAACGGGATTTTTGTGTTTGGACTAATTCATATTTTCGCAAGCGACATTTTTCGTTGAATCGGAATGAGTCGTATTTCTGAAAGCCTTATTTTTAGTTGATTTATAATTTGTATTTTCTGTAGAGTATTTTGTTTTTCGTTGATTCTGGACACAACTCCTATTTTCGTAACTTTTTTTTTGTTTGCTGATTCGTAATTTTCTGTGTCTCTCTTACAATGGCGCTGCCTAACGTGCTTCGAATGGATTCGTAAATTCGTTTCTTTTTTTTTGTTTGTTGATTCATAATTTTACGTGTCTCTCTCACAATGGCGCTGTCTAACGTGCTTTGAATGGATTTGTACATTCGTAACTTTTTTTTGTTCGGTGATTCGGAAATGTACATGTCTGACACTGGCGCTGCGGCGCTGCTTAACGTGCTTTGAATGGATTCATACTTTTCTAATACATTGCGGTTATTCGTAACTATTCGAAATCTCAATTTTTTACTGTCATTTTTGACATGTGGCTATAGCCTCCGCCCCTGTATGCCATTTTGAGAGGGGGCATAGTGGTGTGCTGAGGGAGGAGCAGAGAGTGGTATTGTGGTTGTTTTTGTGTGGTTTGGTGCTTTTGGTGAAATTAGAATGTCTGGGAGTGAGAATGGAGGTGTGAGTCTTGTGAGTGAGAATGTTGGTGTTGGTATGAGAGTTGTTGGTGTGAGTGAGAGTGGAGGGGAGCGGAGCAGTGGAGGGGAGCGGAGGAGTGGAGAAGGGGACTCAGGGGAGAGGAGGAGTGTAGCAGAGGAGAGGCATGGAGGGGAGAGGAGGAGTGTAGGGGAGGAGGAGAGTGGAGGGGAGAGGAGTGGAGGGGAGAGGGGGCATGGAGGGGAGAGGAGTCGAGGGAAGAGGAGGAGTGGGGGGTTGAGGAAAGAAGAGGAGGTGTGGAGGGGAGAGGAGAGAAAAGGACGTGTGGAGGGGAGAGGAGGCGTGGAGGAGAGGAGAGGCGTGGAGGGGAGAGGAGGAGTGGAGGTGAACGGAGGCATGGAGTGGAGCCAAGGCATGGAAGAGAGCGTGCCCATAGAGGAGGAGTGAAGCGGGAGCATGGCCAAAAAAGGAGGCATGTGTCCCCCCTACATCAGAAGAAATTGCTGACGCCGACCTGCAGCAGCACCAGTGAACCAAGAGATAGAGAAGATCAAGTGGGCCCGTATTTACCCCAGAGGAGAATTCTGCATTGGTTGCTGCAGTGAACAGAGACAAAGTGAGACTCTTCAGCCTAAATGTCTCAACCTCTGCGAAGAGAGCAGCCTGGGAACGAGTCCAGGACTCAGTGAATGCAGTCTCCAAGGTTCGCAGGGCCACCATTAGCATCAGGCACTGGTAATTATTCAAATATTATATCACTCTTAGAACACACCACATATATGTGAAAAATACACAGTATAGTAGTCTAGTCAATAAACTGAGTTGAACGTAACACAAATATTTATTTGGCACAGACACATACAGAAAAGTAACATGTAAAATAAAAATAATATTGTTGTTTTTTTTTTTCTTTTTTTTTGCTACTTCAGCGATTTCATTGAGAGGATTTTAATCACCATTTATGGCTCATTTTTTATCCCATCTCATTATCATCACATCATGGTAGCATATCCTTGACTTTATATATTTTATCTGTTTTAAGAAATCGTGTTTATTTTTTACAAAAATTGCAATTCCCTCAACTAGCGCTAGCCCATGGAATGCTACGTGACGGGGGTCCCCTTTGCTTTAATCGCATCCATAACCAGGAGCGTCCTAATGCCGTTGTCCCTCCCCTCTCTCCCTGGTATGAAACCCGTCTGGTCTGGGTGGATCCAGTGCGCCATTTGGTCCTTTAATCTACTGGAAAGTACCTTGGCGTATAATTTAATGTCTGTGTTCAGCAGGGCTATCAGCCTATAGCTCGAGCACAGCGAGCTATCTTTCCCTTCCTTTGGAATTAATGTTACTGACGCAGTCAGTGCCCCCTCGCAAAGCTCTTCCTGACCTCCTATTCCATTCCAGATCTGACAAAGCTTGGGGATTAAGGACTCCTTAAATTTTTTGTAAAAATAGGCTGAAAAGCCATCTGGCCCTGGACTCTTTTCAGAGGGAGATGGTTTCAAGGCCCTCTCGAACTCTTCTTCAGTAATCGGATGCAAGATCTTTTGCATCACTATCTGAGAGGGTTGGTAAACCTGCCTCCCTTATAAACTCATCCATCTTCTCCTCTCTTTCCAGGGTACCTATCCCACCATGCCTAACCTTATAAAGGGATGTGTAGTATCTCCGAAATTCTTCAGCTATGTCTCTGGAGGTATATTTTAATATCCCCTTTTTATTTTGGATCCTATCTATAAAGTTGGTCCCTCCTTTCCTTTTCAAGGTTGTTGCCAGATGCTTCGCCACCTTATTACTCCATCTAAATCTCTCTTTTAGATTTTTGTTTAAGAAACGCTTAGATTCTATCTCCATTAAATCTTTTAGTTCTTCTCTTTTTATTATTAGTTGATGTAGGAGCGAGTTATAATTACCATTAGCGGCCTTATGTAAATGTTCGAGATGGTGAATTTCATCTAAGAGTTCTGATTTTCTTTTTGAGCTTTCTTTTTTCTCATTGGCCCCTATTGAGATCAAAATGCCCCTTAAGTAAGCTTTAAGCGCCTCCCACAGGACTGATCCAGAATCTCACCAGTTTCATTTATCGAGAAAAACCCATCGATTTCTTGCTGTATTTTACTACTAATCATAGGGTTCTCGATGAGCTTTTCATCCAACTGCCATGAAAATGGGGGCCTCCGGGATCCCGGTATCCCCACCTTCATCAAGACTGGGACATGGTCGGACAGCGTGATGGTTCTGATCTTCGTATCCTTGACATAATCTAATAGTCTATGCTCTACCATGAAATAATCGAGCCTTGAATTAGACCCGTGGACTGAAGAAAAGAAAGTATAGTCCCTGTCCTTCGCATGCTGAACTCTCCATGCATCGATCATTTGGCAACTATGCAATTTCTGTCCTATTTTTTTTAAGAGTTTCCTACTTACTCCCTGTAATCTAAATGTACTGTCCAATGTTGGATCTAGGCAAAAATTTAGATCTCCTGCCAGTATCACCTCTCCTGCCCTAAAATCCATCAGCTTGTTCATGACCTGAGACAGGTATTTAATTGGGTTTTTATTAGGGCAATATACATTTGCCAGAGTAAAAAACCTTTCTCCCACCCTCACCTTCAAAAAGAGGTAACGGCCCTCCTGGTCTGCGCTTCTCTCCAGTAGCGCAAACTTGGTCCTTTTTGAGAACCCAATTGCCACCCGTTTGGCCCTCTTAATGGGGGAGTCACTACAGAACCAGTTGGGGAAGCAGTTGGAAAACAATCTAACGTGAGTGTCCTGTGAGAGGTGGGTTTCCTGAAGAAACACAATGTCAACCTTGAGATGCTCTAATTCTCTCAATACTTTGTGTCTCTTGAGAGGGGAAATCAACCCTTTTACGTTATATGTCAGGCAAGTGAACTCTGTCATTTATTCTTTGAAAATAATATTGTTGTAATGTGTATTAACTATACTGTATCTTTTTTTCATTTGCAGGCTTTATGATTGTCGGGCGTCAGTTAATAAACAGATAGAGAAGCATCTCCTGGCTCAGTCTACTGCAGGAAAGGCTGTGGTCTTCAGACAGTTTGAGGCAGAGCTGAGAGATGGCCTGCTTGCAGATGAGGATGTCCCTGGAGTCAGGAGAAAGGGTCCAGCCGAGCATCAGAGAGCTGATGAGTAAAACAAAATATATCATTATATATTGCAGTTATATGGTTGTTGTTTCCAGCTCACTATTTTTTTTTTATGACTACGCATGTGAGACTTACGTTTTGCTTTACATTCATGTTTTCCAGATCGAGCAACGTCATCTGTGGAGGGATCAGCTCCAAGTTCCTGCCCTCAATATTTTGGCAGTGGTGAGTACCTAACATAAACACAAAGCAAACATAATAATAAACAAATGCATACCGAGAAACTGTGCCATCCGGACCGCCACAGTCCAGCCATTTAGGTGTCGGTTCTATCTCCCTGCCTCTGCCGATGTCACTATCACATTGGAGCAGAGAGCAGGAGGCAGAACCGTTCTGCACACAGAGCCAGAGACACAGCGGGAGACACAGCAGCTCTGAATATTGGGCAAGAACGGAGCTTCTGAAGATAACTTTCCAAGTTAACCAGCAAGTGATTGGTTGCTAGGCAGCCCTAGCAACCAATCACCTGCTGATTAACTTCAGCACCTCTCGCTCCTGCCCACTATTCAGTGTTGCTGTGTCTCCCACTGTGTCTCCAGCTCTGTGAACCCAAATAAGGTAGCAAGGGGCAGAGCTGTGGAGGCTGTATTCTGATGGGGCAGAGCTGGGAGGTTAAGGTGGGAAACTGGCAGAGATGCAGGGTGCTGTGTAATGTGAAGAGGCCCAGAGATGCAGGGGGCTGTGTAATGTGAAGGGGGCCAGAGTTGCAGGGGGCTGTGATGTGAAGGAGGGCAGTGGACAAAGCTGTGGGGAGGTGCTGTGAAGGTGGGGGAGAAGATTAAGATACTATTGTGAACCGTATGCTCCATAGTCCTGTGACGTCATCATGCTAAACAGCTGATGCTATACACCGCGGCTAGTTCAAACAAACTTTCTTGCCTGCTTTGATTTTATGGATTTTTTATCTGTATGATCTGTTCGGAAATATAAAGACCTTTGTTGGAATATACTGCACCATGAAGCCCTCTTCTGTTCCTCCTTACATGAGAATTTCCAGATCCTTGCTTTCATAAAGAGTATCCCGGGAGTGAAGCTTTCTTTCGCTGGTTCCGTGGTAACAGGTGGACATCTCCCTGTCGCTTGACTATCGCAAGCTGACCTGCCGGCAGGCTGATGCATAGGCGCTTTTGATCTCTATCATTTGAGATCCAACTTATCTGGTAAGCAGTTTGTATTTTTACATCGCGCAGCGCATCTCATATGGTTGGATTGAGGAATATGTGCCCTGTTTTCTGGAGATTTAATTAAGGACTTTTTGTTCAGGTTTTCTGGAGATTCATTTAAGGACTTTTTTCAGATAATATATTGACATTCTTTCACAATTTTTTGTGTGTTGTGATGCACATATTTACTGATATATTTTTTCATATGTTATGTTGAGGTTTGGTTTTTGTTTTGCACCAAATATTTACCACCATTTTTAGTGGTTAATTTGCGCACTTTCTCTCTTTTTTTTCCAATTAGTTTTAGGTTTTCAGTATTTAACTTATAGAGGTGCAGCATTTAATCACATCACCTGTACACGTAGTCACACTACCTGTATACTTACATACTTCTCACCTTGGATGGTATTTTTGTGGTTAGCGCAAATATCCCCCCTTTTTTCCTTATAATTTTTTATCTGCACTCGTCAATAACAAATACCATTACCTGCGTCCAGGTGCAGCGAGGGAGCTTGGCGCCGGCTTCCCTGCCAATCAAGAATTCAAGAGGCCTGGCTTCCTGATAAGCTGTGAAGCCGGTGTCACGCTCTCTAACAGCACCTGGATGCACCTGAATGGTCTTTGGTATTGACAACGAGTACAACGAGTACAGATAAAAAATTACTCGTATTACTGCTATCGTGCATCCCTACATACAAGTTTGCCGTTATTCATACATCCTAAAAGATGTTCATGGTCATAGGCGTGCGCAGCCTATTGCATTAGGGTGTGCACCCCAAAGCTCAAACACACATGCGTATATATATATATATATATATATATATATATATACATATATACACATATACACACTGTATTACCAGAAGTATTGGGACACCTGCCTTTACACACACATGCACATGCACTTTAATGGCATCTCAGTCTTAGTCCGTAGGGTTCAATATTAAATTGGTAAAAATAAATACTGCGCTAACACAATGAAATGAGCTGCGACTAAAGGTAGTAAACCGTAAATCCAATATAATTCAAAAAGTCGCGCTAGCGCGACTTTTTGAATTATATTCAATATTAAATTGGCCCACCCTTTGCAGCTATAACAGCTTCAACTCTTCTGGGAAGACTGTCCACAAGGTTTAGGAGTTTGTCTATGGGAATGTTTGACCATTCTTCCAGAAGTGCATTTGTGAGGTCAGGCACTCATGTTGGATGAGAAGGTCTGGCTCGCAGTCTCCACTTTAATGTGAAGGCCAGTCAAGTTCCTCCACCCCAAACTCACTCATCCATGGCTTTATGGACCTTGCTTTGTGCACTGGTCCAAATCATTTGGTAGAGGGGGATTATGGTGTGGGGTTGTTTTTCAGGGGTTGGGCTTGGCCCCTTATGCCTCGTACACACGAGCGGACTTTCCAGCAGACTTGGTCCGACAGTCTTTCCGCCGGACTTTCCGGCGGACTACCTGAACGGACGGACTTGCCAACACACGATTGGACATGACCGGACTTTCCGGCAGGCTAGGTCCGCCCGTCTTTCCAATGGACTTTCGCCAGAGTTACGGCAGACTTTCAGAATAAACGGACTTGCCCACACACGGACAAGTCCGTTCATTTTGAACGTGACTCAGGTACGACTGGACTAGATAATGAAGTCAATCTCGCCGCTTTTATTGGCGAGATTGACACTTTGCGAGCCCCGTTGCGGGGCATACCAGGCCCTTAAGTCTGGTATGGATTTTAAAGGGAACCCCCTACGCTGAAAAAACAGCGTGGTGTCGCCCCTAGAATCCATACCAGACCCCGATCCGAGTACGCAGCCTGGTCGGTCAGGAAAGGGGGTGGGGATGAGCGAGCGTCCCCACCTGAACCGTGCCAGGCCGCATGCCCTCAACATGGGGGGGTGGGTGCTTTGGGGGAGGGGCGCCCTGCAGGGCCCCCCCAACACAAAGCACCTTGTCCCCATGTTGATGAGGACTAGGGCCTCTTCCCGACAACCCTGGCCGTTGGTTGTCGGGGTCTGTGGGCGGGGGGCTTATCGGAATCTGGGAGCCTCCTATAATAAGAGGGCCCCCAGATCCCGGCCCTCCACCCTATGCAAATGAGTACGGGGTACATGGTACCACTAACCGTTTACCTAGGGAAAAAGTGTCAATAATAAAACACACTACACAGGTTTTTAAAGTAATTTATTAGACAGCTCCGGGGGGGTCTTCTTCCGGCTTCAGGGGTCTTCTTCCGGCTTCGGGGGTCCCTCCGGTTCCTCTTCTCCCGGCGTCCGGTTGGTTCTTCTCCGCTCTCTCTGGCCTCTTCTCCCTGTGTTCCAGTTCTTCTGCCAGCTCCTCCGCTGTCTTCATGCCGCTCTTTTGCCAGCGGAGGCCTGGACTTCTGGGCTTCTTGGCTTCTTGGCTTCTTCTCTTCTTCTGATGTTGACACGATGGTCTCTCTGGCTGGAATGCTCTCTGAGCGCTCCGATGTGACTTATATAGGCGGAGACGCCGCCCCCTTATGCTGTCACAGTCCCAGCACTTTTTCCCTAGGTAAATGGGTAGGGGTACCATGTACCCCATACTCATTCACATAGGGTGGGGGGCCGGGATCTGGGGGCCCTCTTATTATAGGGGGCTCCCGGATTCTGATAAGCCCCCCGCCCGCAGACCCCGACAACCAACGACCAGGGTTGTCGGGAAGAGGCCCTTGTCCTCATCAACATGTGGACAAGGTGCTTTGTGGTAGGGGGGCCCCGCAGGGGGCCCCTCCCCCAAAGCACCCACCCCCCCATGTTGAGGGCATGCGGCCTGGCACGGTTCAGGAGGGGGGGGCGCTCACTCGTCCCCACCCCCTTTCCTGACCGACCGGGCTGCGTGCTCGGATCGAGGTCTGGTATGGATTCTGGGGCGACCCCACGCCGTTTTTTCAGCGTAGGGGGTTCCCTCTAAAATCCATACCATGCATAAGGGCCTGTTATGCCCCGCGCTCGCCGCAATAGGAAAATTTGTTTTTCCTATTGCAGCGAGCGAGAGATGCAATACCCTGCCCTTGCATCATATCTGGTCCATCGGACCAGCATACAGACGAACGGGCTTTCCGTCGGACCAGCATACAGACGAACCATCAGGAACTGAGTCCGATGGAAAGATTTAAAACATGTTTCAAATCTAGGTCCGGCATACTTTTGGGGAAAAAAAGTCCGCCGAAGCCTACACACGATCGGATTTTCCGGCGGACTCTGGTCCGCCAGACCAAGTATGCCAGAAAGTCCGCTCGTGTGTACGCGGCATTAGTTCCAGTGAAGGGAACTCTTAGGACATTAACATACCAAGACAATTGGATAATTTTATGCTCCCAACCTTGTGGGAACAGTTTGGGGATGGCCCCTTCCTGTTCTAACATGACTACGCACCAGTGCACAAAGCAAGGTTCATAAAGACATGAATGAGTAAAGGTGGTGGAAAATTAACTTTAAGCGCAAAAATTCACATTATAATAGTAACTAAAACATATAAAATTAAGTGTAACAATCTAAACAATAAAAATTCCAAAGTGCTATAATGGTGTAAACCTCCCAACTAAAAAGTTGTTGCACTTGAAGTTAATTTGTATTGCAATTATCTGTAGAGGGGTTTCCACCATCCCTGCTAAGTAAAAAAAAAAAAAGATGTCTTATTATCATTTGGATGTGTATTACATGTGAAATCACATATCACTGGAATTAATGCACTTGAAGTTAACCACTTGACCACTGGGCACTTAAACCCCCTTCCTAACCAGACCAATTTTCAGCTTTCAGTGCTCTCACATTTTGAATGACAATTACTCAGTCATACAACACTGTACCCATATGACATTTTTGTCCTTTTTTCACACAAATAGAGCTTTCTTTTGGTGGTATTTAATCGCTGTTGGGTTTTTTTATTTTTTGCGCTATAAAAGAAAAAAGACTGAAAATTTGGTAAAAAAATGAATTTTTCTTTGTTTCTGTTATAAAATTTAGCAAATTTTACTAATTTTTCTTTCTTAAATTTTGGCCAAAATTTATACTGCTACATATCTTTGGTAAAAATAAGTACAACTTGGTGTATATTATTTGGTCTTTGTGAATGTTAGAGAGTCCAAAAGCTATGGTGCCAATATCTGAAAATTGATCACACCTGAAGTACTGACGGCCTATCTAATTTCTTGAGACCCTAACATGCCAGAAAAGTACAAATACCCCCCAAATGACCCCTTTTTGGAAAGAAGACATTCCAAGGTATTTGAAAAGATGAATGGTGAGTTTTTTTAAATTGTCATCTTTTCCCACAATTCTTTGCAAAATCAAGATTTTTTTTTTCCTTTTTTTTTTCCACAAAATTGTCATATTAGAAGGTTATCTCTCACACATAGCATATCCATACAACAAATTACACCCCAAAACACATTCTGCTATTACTCCCGAGTATGGCGATACCACATGTGTGACACAGCCTGGCCACATACAGAGGCCCAACATGCAGGGAGCACCTCCAGACATTCTGGAGCATCCAGACCAATTCTGACATTTCTCTCCTACATGTAAAAATAATCATTTATTTGCTAGAAAATTACATAGAACCCCAAAACATTATATATATATATATATTTTTTAGCAAAGACCCTAGAGAATACAATGGCGGTTGTTGCAACTTTTTATCTCGCACGGTATTTGCGCAGCAATTTTTCGAACGCGTTTTTTTGAGAAAAAAACAGTTTTGTGCTTAAAGAAAAACAAAACAGTAAAGTTAGCCCAATGTTTTTGCATAATGTGAAAGATGAAGTTACGCCGAGTAAATAGATACCTAACATGTCACCCTTCAAAATGGCACACGCTCGTGGAATGGTGCCAAACTTTGCTACTTAAAAATCTCCATAGGTGACGCTTTTAAATTTTTTACTGGTTACATGTTTGGAGATACAGAGGAGGTCTAGGGCCAAAATGATTGCTCTCACTCTAACGTTCGCAGTGATACCTCACATGTGTGGTTTGAACACCGTTTTCATATGTGGGCGGGACTTACGTATGTGTTCGCTTCTGCATGCGAGCACACAGACAGGGGCGCTTTAAAAAAAATTATTTTTTTTTATTGTTCATTTTACTTTATTTATTTTAGTTTGACACTTTTTACCCCCCAAAATATTTTTTGATCACTTTTATTTCTATTACAAGGAATGTAAACATCCTTGTAATAGGAATATGGCATGACAGGTCCTCTTTACAGTGAGATATGGGGTCAATAAGACCCCACATCTCACCTAATAAAAAAAAAAAAAATAAAACAAAAAAACGATCCTGGCTTCGATCATAGCGGTGAGTCGGTAGAAGCACCGGAGGGTGGCGGGAAGGGGGGGGCGTCCCCTCTCGCCTCCCGTAAAAATGATCAAGCAGTGGAACAGCCACTATGATCATTCTTATGGTGTAGGAAATCGCCAGCTGAAAAAGCTGATATCTGAATGATGCCTGTAGCTGCACCCATCATTCAGATATCCCTGCTCAAAGTCAAGGACGCCATATGACGGCGGGCGGGAACTGGTTAAAAATTGCGGGGTATTGCGGAGTATTGCGGGGTATTGCAGAGTATTGCGGGGTATTGCAGAACATTGCGGGGAATTGCAGAGTATTCCAGAGTATATTGCAGAGTATTGCTGGGTATATTGCAGAGTATTGCCGGGTATATTGCAGAGTATTGCCGGGTATATTGCAGAGTATTGCCGGGTATTTTGCAGAGTATTGCAGAGTATTGTCGGGTATATTGCAGAGTATTGCAGGGTATTGCAGACTATTGCGGGGTATTGCAGAGTATTCCAGAGTATATTGCAGAGTATTGCTGGGTATATTGCAGAGCAGGGGCGTTGCTAGGGGGTGGCTTTTGGGGCTATAGCCCCGAATCTGAGGCCAATAGCCCCGAGTCTCTGCAGGGGTCCCCAAGGGGAGGGGAGGCTCTCTGTGGACCCTTATGTAAGTGGGGGGCTCTCTGGGGACCCTAATGTAAGAGAGAGGCTCTCTAGGGACCCTGATTTTAAGGCCTAGGCTCTCTAGGGACCCAGATTTAAGGGGGAGGCTCTCTGGGGACCCTAATGTAAGGGGGCCTCTCTGGGAACCCTGATGTAAGTGGAGGGGCCCTCTGGGTACCCTGATGGAAGGGGGAGGCTCTCTGAGGACTCTGATGTAAGGAGGAGGCTCTCTGGGGACCCTGATGTAAGGTGATGTAAGGGGGGGCTCTCTGGGGACCCTGATGTAAGCGGGGGGCTCTCTGGGGATATATATACACCCACACGTATATTACTGTATATACATGTGTATGCCCGCCCAAGCGTATGACTTTCTTTACTACGCTGCTATGGGCTCTAGCCCCAGATCTTTTGTAGACCTAGCAACGCCCCTGTTGCAGAGTATTGCCGGGTATATTGCAGAGTATTGCCGGGTATATTGCAGAGTATTGCCGGGTATATTGCAGAGTATTGCCGGGTATTTTGCAGAGTATTGCAGAGTATTGTCGGGTATATTGCAGAGTATTGCAGGGTGTATTGCAGAGTATTGCAGGGTATGTTGCAGAGTATTGCAGGGTATATTGCAGGGTATATTGCAGAGTATTGCAGGGTATATTGCAGAGTATTGCGGGGTATATTGCAGAGTATTGCGGGGTATATTACAGAGTATTGCGGGGTATATTGCAGAGTATTGCGGGGTATATTGCAGAGTATTGCGGGGTATATTGCAGAGTAGTGCGGGGTATATTGCAGAGTAGTGCGGGGTATATTGCAGAGTAGTGCGGGGTATATTGCAGAGTATTGCGGGGTATATTGCAGAGTATTGCGGTGTATATTGCAGAGTATTGCGGGGTATATTGCAGGGTATATTGCAGAGTATTGCCGGGTATATTGCAGAGTAGTGCAGGGCATATTGCAGAGTATTGCAGGGCATATTGCAGAGTATTGCAGGGCATATTGCAGAGTAGTGCAGGGCATATTGCAGAGTAGTGCAGGGCATATTGCAGAGTAGTGCAGGGCATATTGCAGGGATGGCTGAGCATGGAGGGATGGATGGATGTGACAGCAATTGTCACTGAGCACCGCTGTGGGCACTACACATGCAGCCCACAGCGGTGCTGCCATCCGATCCCTCCCCCTCTCCCCCCCGCACTGTACCGATCGGTACAGAGAGGGGAGGGAGGAACCGGCGTCATGACATGACACCGGTTTGTTGACATGTGATCGCTCCATCATTTGACGGAGCGATCACATGGTAAACGGCCGCGATCAGCAAGTGGTTAATCTGTATGGCAAATATCTATAGGAGGGGTTTCCACCATCCCTGCTAAGTTTCATTTTTTATTTATTTTTTCAGTTTGAAGTGTATTATATGTGACATTACATATCACCGGTATTGTGGTAATATTGACGTTTATTGAGATTTCCATACATTAGAGGGTTCCACAATTTTTGTTAAGTTATTGATTAGTAAGTTAGCTCTGCACTTTATTTTTTATGTGATGTGGGAACACATAACAGTGCTTAGTGGCAGGCCATTTATTGACACTTTTTTAATTTACCTCCAGTAGTTTATTGTAAATAGTAGTAGTATTGTAATTACGTATTATACTAAAGATCAGCACGTGGCATTAATAAACAGACGGATTTCAGTTGTGCCCCAGCAGGCCAGCCCCCATAGAAAATGTGCCTAGCTGCTGAGTTAAACTGCCCAACCTTGCACTTAGTGCACTGATGGGCACTGATTGGAAGCACTCATAGGCAGCACTCATAGGCACTGATAGGCAGCACTGATAACCAGCACTGATTGGCACTGATAGGTGACACTGATTGGCAGCACTCATGGGCACTGATAGGCAGCACTGATTGGCAGCACTGATGGGCACTGATATGCGGTACTGGTTGGCAGCACTGATTGGCAGCACTGATAGGTGGCACTGATTGGAACTAATTGGCAGCACTGATTGGCATTGATAGGCAGCACTGATGGGCGAGACTGATGGGCACTGATAGGTGGCACTGATGGGCATTGATAGGCAGCACTGATGGGCACTTATAGGCTGCACCGATAGGCAGCACTGATGGGCACTGATTGTCACTGATAGATGGCACTGCTAGGCAACACTAATACACTGTTTGGCAACACTGACGGGCACTGATAGGCAACACTAATGGGCACTGATTGGAAGCACTAATAGGCAGCACAGATTGGCACTGATCGGCAGCACTGATTGGCGCTGATAGGTGGCATTGGTTGGCACTAATAAGTTTCACTGATTGGCAGCACAGATGGGTACTGATAGGCAGCACTGATGGGCACTGATTTATGGTATTGATTGGCTCTGATAGGCAGCACTGATGGGCACTCATTGGCAGTACTGATGGGTACTGATTGGCACTGATAGGCAAACCTTATGCGTACTGATAGGCAGCACTGATGAGCACTGATAGGCAGCACTGATAGGTGGCACTAATTGGAAGCACTGTTGGGCACTGATTGTCTCTGATAGGTGGCATTGGTTGGCACTGACAGGTGGCACTGGTGGGCACTGACAGGTGGCACTGATGAGCAATGATTGGCACTGACAGGTGGCACTGGTGGGCACTGACATGTGGCACTGGTGGGCACTGACTTGCACTGACAGGTGGCACTGGTGGGCACTGATTGACACTGACAGGTGGCACTAATGGGCACTGACAGGTGACACTGGTGGGCACTGACAGGTGGCACTAATGGGCACTGACAGGGGCACTGTTTGGCGGCACTGATAGGTGGCATTGGTTGGCAATGATAGGTGGCACTGATGGGCATTGATAGGCGGCACCGATTGGTACTGATCTAGGAGAGGGGAAGTTTCCCATTGAGCAGTCAGCTAGGCATGTAAGAGCCGCTCAGTGTTGTGAAACTGTAATGTAATGTCACTGCTTGCAGAGAGGAGCTGTCAGAACTCGGAGCTGATGTCGAGGGTGGGTGGGACAGAACAGCTAGCCTATCAAACACAAGCCAATGGGATAGGGGCTGGGAGGGCCGCTCCGTGTATGTGGCTCCGCCCCTTTCTATCAGCTATCAAACACCAGCCAAAGGAATAGGGGCTGGACGGGCTGCTCCGTGTATATGGCTCTGCCCCCTTTCTTAAGATAGAAAGGGGGCGGAGCCACATACACGGAGCGGCCCACCCAACCCTCGACATCAGCGTGTCTGATAGGCTAGCTGTTTGGTCCACCCCCGACATCAGCCCCGAGTTTTGACAGCTCCTATCTGCAAGCAGTGACATTACATTACAGTTTAAAGCACTAAGTGGCTCTTACATGCCTCCCTGACTGCTCAATGGGAAACTGCCTCACAGGCAGCTTCCTATACAGTATCATGCAGCATCTAACAGCAGATCTCTGTACACACATTAGGGTGTGCCCAGGCACACCCGGCACACCCTGTGCGCATGCCTATGCTCATGGTTAATACGTACCGATGAAGTCTTTGACTTGTATGTGTCTATTATGATGAAGCCTCATCCACTCATTCCAGTGGTACTTTTACTAAATTGGCAAATAAAACAAGAGTTACATAAATGAATATAAAATAAATGATGGATGGGGGAGTAAGTGGGCAGTTGAGCAGGTACTCACCTATTTCTGACTCACGGCAACGCAATTACAGTCTTTCCTTCCTTGTCGTGGGTGATGACTTTCCAGAGTGCCAACTTACAAGTGCCATGTTGCCAACACTGTGGCCTGGAGAATACATGAATATCTTAGTGGACTGGATATATTAGCAGCAAAATCTCCTTGCCACGATGTAGGTGCCATCAGAGGGTGGTAAGAAAAAACATTTTGGTGGTGGGAGTATAGGAGACTCGTAGTACCATTGTAGGCCTTCATTTTCCTGTGTCTGTATGTATATTAGCAGCAGACTCAGTATCACCACTATTTCCACCACCAGTTTTACAAGTATAGGAGTGAGCAAGCAAGCAGCCTGGTTGGCAAGCTGCATAACAAAACAACCAAAACAACAACAGATTTAACTTAAAACATACAAATAATGGTTTAACTAACTACTAACTAGGAGAAAATCCAATGGTATTATGTTTAAAATGCACTGTTTATATTATGAAAATGACTGGAATAATTTTATAACATTCTTTTTTAGAAGTACATAAATACAGCAGCTTGAGCCAGTTTTGACACCTGTCCAGGTAGTGAAACCCTGACAGGAGGCAATCCTCCAAGGTGCTGTTTGCACTCATGCGTGGTCTGTGCTTTCCTGACATATTGCATGACCATGTGCGCAGTCGCACTGACAAACGGTTTGCCTTTCACCTTCATGGTGCTGCTTATACCGAACTTAAAGGGAATGCGTTTGTGTTCCAATGTCCTAGGTATTCGAGATTTGAGAAGAAGGCAGGGGGAGTGGAAATAACAGGACTATTGCAGCAGGTAACTTTCACAAACTGAATGGTTTAATGTTTTAATTTAAATGTACAAATGATACAGCTGTCCCATTTATATATTATGCTACTAAATGACACAGTTGTCTCAAAAGGACAACTATTTAAGTTATATTACCAGATCAGTAGCAAAAACCTTGGGCAGTAAAATAGCAGGGCAGGAGGTATGAAGTGGGACTTAGTAGGGGATCATTCCATACCAAATCATCACAAAGCAAATGGAACTTTGTTTTCAACCTGACCATCTCAAATGTTCATTAAATTTAATAGGATGGTATAGGGTCAGACATGGAGTAACTACCATATCTGACATTTAAGCCCTCACGGAAATCGTCAGGATGGGACATGTGATGATTTCTGGCATGGAATGAGGACCTTAGGGAGATGTGGGACTGGGTCAGTTGGAGAATTGGAGATTATGTTACCATGAATGAGTATTATTTTTTTCATCAAAGTCAAGAGCAGGGTAACCAATCTTTGGCAGGTTGACTTTTAAAAAAGCCATTTGCTCTAAGAGCTGGGGGAGCAATTGTGGGCGCTGAGGGCATAATATATTTCCTGTTACAGAAAACTTCTGAGAACAAAGCAGGCCACACACCCTTCTTCTCATCCCAGAAACTCAAGGGATCTGTACTGGGGGGCAAAGGAGGTTCCGCTAGGTAAGCTCTAACTATGTCACCAGCAGTTTTTTCTTTTCTAGGGGGCTGTTTAGTGAGTCCCACCAAACTGTCAAGTGCCTCAGCCCAAAAATCTGATGCTCTGGTAGAGTGAGCACTGGCAGCAGTGCTGCTAGTATCAGCTAACAGAGTATAATCAGACATCTCCAACTCCTCGTCTTCTCCCTCCTCTAACTGTATTCCGATTTTCTCTTACCACCTGGAGGGATAGATTGATAGAGGGTACATGAGAGGGAGAGTATTTTTGCGGAATGCTATCTTGCCTTTTATTCTGGGGTCACAAATTGTGGCTAACATGAACTCGGGGCGAGAGTCGGTGAGCTTTTATGCGCCAACTGAGTTGCTCCTTCAGCCTCCTCAGAAGGGCATCAACTTCAGCAAGTATATTGCCACCAGGCAATCATTCCTTATTGGAAAGGAAGGAATCAATTTTATTTGAAAGGTGTGCAAACAGAGGAACCACTTGTGCCAGGCTAGCACTCTCTTGGCTTAAATTGTCAGTGACATCCTCAAAAGGCCTGAGCACTGTGACAACTTGGTCAATCATGACCCAGTCCAACCTGCCTAGTGGTCTGGCAATACCAATAAAATGTTCACATGCCATTGCGTGAATTGCCCTCTGTTGCTCAAGTATACGCTCTAGCTAATGTAAGGTGAAGTTCCACCTCGTTCCAACATCCTGTTTGAGGCAGTGCTCCACGGGACCTGCCTTTCTCTGTTCCTGCCTGAGAAGGTGGCTATCCTTCACACTACGGTAGAAGTGAATAGCAATTTTGCGTCACGACTCTAAAAGTGCTGCTAACCTTCCACTGTTAGTGTTATCATCAAGAGCAGAACTAACGACTAGATGCAGGATGTGTGCACAGCAGCGCACACCAACCAATCTTCCATCACAGATAGCCTTTATCATGTTAGTTCCACCATCACTGACAACAAATCCCATTTTGACACTAGTGCCTGCCTGTTTCCCTAGCCACTTCCCTATCATTTTTTGAAGTGCATTTAGAATATTCTGTGATGTGTGCTGCTGATCCATCACCTCAGCATTGAGGAGGAAGGAGTGCAATCCTGTCTTGTGCACTGTGGCAGCGGCCATAGCACTTGAGGTTTTTCTTGACCTTGCAATTGTTTGTGGTGGTGGTTGTATATCTTGCGACTCATTGGGCTGTCACCAATGGGCAGTCAAGGACAGGAAGGCATCCTGGCCACTTGGAGCACTCCATAAATGATTTGTAAAGTGAACTGATTGGCCAGCATCCTTCCCCAGCAAATCCTTCAAAATCCCAACACATCACCTGTACAGCGAGAGCACTACAGTTCTACTGAATGTGGTGCGTTAGGGGACCTGGTATTGTGGTGCCACAGCCTGCATCAGCTGCTTGAAGGGCTCCCCTTCCACAAAACTGAAAGAAGCCCCCCCAACAGCTATAAGTTGTCCAATGAGGCGCGTAAGTTTACAAGACTGCTGTTTTGACATACCCCGGTAATGTACCCCACCAAAATGTTCAATAGTGGGCTGTATGGATTTATTTAGCATTTTAGTATGACCTGCAGATCCAGAAGTGGCTGTGACTTTGACACTGCTGCTGGTAATAGTGGTGGTAGAAAGGGGAGCCATACCCATTTCTTCCCTCAGCACCTCTGGCCTATGGTGGCTAAGCATGTGTTGCTTCATCCCAGCGTTCGTGAGATGACCCAACAGTCTCCCACGGCTGACTTCTCTGCTGCATATTTTACATGCCGCTGTGCGGCCATCACCAACTGTCACAAAATGTTGCCAAATTTTAGAACGACGGGTGCTGCCACTGTGTGGTGAAGATTTTTTAGAGAAAGTTTCCTCTTCAACTGCAGATGCTAGAGCAAGTTGCTTAATTTTGGTTTTGGCCTGTGCACTCTGCTATGCTGCTGTGTTTTTGTGATAAAACGGGAGGTGGCCTCAAGTCAGAGATAGTGAAGAGGTTACTTGACTAACAGTTGTGCTGGCAGCTCTAATGTTTATTGGAGACTCAACCGGAACAGGAGAGACAGGTGCCACCGGTGCTGTTCTTTCAGGGGAATACAACAGCGGGGAATCAAATTTAATATGGGAAGGAGAATATTCTATCTCATAAATATTTGGTCCCTGATCGAGATTAAAAGGTAAGGTATAATCTGAATCTTCCATGTTTGCGAAGGAGGATTTATCACCATCAGATGTTGGGGGGTCCTGCTGAATTCCCTTTTATCTAATAGGAAATGTGACTAAAAAATCTCCCTCATTACTTCTATGACCTGCATATGTAATTTTTTCAGTGGTGATGGTGGTGCAAATGGGAGTGGTGAAGCTGGAACTGTGAGCGCGCAAAATGTCTTGCTCATATTCTAATATTTCACTTTTAGGATGCTTAAATGGATGTTCAGAATCAAAAGCCTGTGTTGGTGGTACTGTCAGGCCTTTCCTGTAAAAAAGATTTGGTGTCACCACATTTCTCAAAGTGCCCATAGCAGAGGTGGTGGTGACACAACTGGCACTAGTAGTAATTGTGCAGGTTGTGTGCAGGTTGTTCTTGGGGAAAGATCCTGAAAAAGGCGACGACATGCAATAGATGCCACAAAATATTTTACAGCGCACACATACAAGAATGACATTTCCTGCAGGGCTAGTTAAAAACACCTGAACATATTCAAAAAATACGGGGGTTTGGTCACACTATATGGTCATATAGTGCTAAGCCCACTTACTGCGACAAAGTACCCCGAATTAGTGGGTCCTACACTAGTAATAGAATGGAAGATCCTTTGTCTCAACCATGGGAGCTGAACTCCTCTATGTGGGAGAACTGAAGGGGATACATCCTAAACACTGGTGGCCACTAAATAGGAGGTAATGAGGAGGGGGAGGGGTGCTCCAGCCCAAAAAACCTGGTCAGGGCCTATTACAGTATACAAGAACATATTTGGGTTCCTTTGTCTCAACCATGGGAGCTGAACTCCTCTATGTGGGAGAACTGAAGGGGATACATCCTAAACACTGGTGGCCACTAAATAGGAGGTAATGAGGAGGGGGAGGGGTGCTCCAGCCCAAAAAACCTGGTCAGGGCCTATTACAATATACAAGAACATATTTGGGGGGCACACCATACAATGCATTTAAATTCAAGATGGTGCTGCTATAAGACCTACAAACAGTACAAAATATTTTACAGCGCACACATACAAGAATGACATTCAAAAAATACGGGGGTTTGGTCACACTATATGGTCATATAGTGCTAAGCCCACTTACTGCGACAAAGTACCCCGAATTAGTGGGTCCTACACTAGTAATAGAATGGAATGGAATGGAAATGTCATTCTTGTATGTGTGCGCTGTAAAATATTTTGTACTGTTTGTAGGTCTTATAGCAGCACCATCTTGAATTTAAACGCATTGTATGGTGTGCCCCCCAAATATGTTCTTCTATAATGCAATAGATGCCGACTGCTACCTGGTCTCAGAGCAGGACCTCTCAGCCCTGCTAGTAGGGGATTTTGAACCAATAGTTTCCCTCTCTGACCTTTTCTGTTTGGAGGGTGGCCTTGGCATAGCACTACTGCTAGTCAAAGTATCAGAGCTTGGCCTTTTGCAGCTGCTAGATCTGCCTGAACGCTTTGGCTGAGGCACTGAAACAGTACAGGCAAGCTGCTCCTGCTGCTTCATTTGCCTCCCCTTTGAAAAGCCACTCCCGTGAGACCTAACAACATGACTACTGGAACATTGTGTAGTACTGGTGGTGGAAGTATAACTGTCTGGGCCTGGCAATACAGATGCTGACATACATGACACAGACAATGGTGGTACAAACTCACAGGTGCTGGTAGTGGTTGTTGTTGCTGTGTCACTGCTGCTGCTGGTACCAGGAGGAGGAACCTCATGTTGAGAGCTTGAATCCATCTTGACAAAAACTTTACTGGACTGGACTCTCTTTTGCTGCTTCTCAAATATTGTCTCCCCACCTCTGCTCAAACTCCCTTTCTCACTCAGTTACCAGGAATGCAGTGAACTTTTGCCTTTAATCCAACCTCCAGCACAAACTAAAGCAGCTGATTGGACTGTAAATTACTCCATGCCAGTAATCCAGCCCCCAAGGAATCAACTGATTGGCTTAAAAAAACTGTAATTCTCTAATATCCGGAATAACGAATGAATTTGCATTGAAATTCGTATGAACTTTGCAACTTTCGAACATTCGGATGCATTCGAATTCGTCTGAATTTTGCAACTTTCGGACATTCGGATGCATTCGAATTTCTGTTCAAAGCAATTACGAATAAAACCGAATCCTAAATAAATTATATCACAAATAGCGAATGGCTTTGGGGTAATTCGTTGATGCTTTAACGCGGCCTAATGCAACAGTATGTCGACTCAAGGTTTTGCATAACAAATTATTTCATTTCACTATTCGTTAAATTTAGCGGACATTCAGATGAATCAATTTCTTTCCAATTATTTAGTAGCTCACTAAGGAATAAAACGGATTGATTTGAATAAAAAAAATGATTCGTTATGCGATTATGATCACAAGTCGACTCGCTGTTGCATTAGGCCGCGTTAACGCATTAACGAATTATGCCAAAGTCATTCGCTATTTATGATATCATTTAGTTCGGATTAGGTTTTATTCGTAAGTGCTTTGTTCGAAAATTTGAATGCTTCCGAATGTCTGAAAGTTGCTAAATTCGGACGAATTTCGATTCGTTACGAAACGAATTGCACAAGCCTATTTCAAAGTGCAAAGCTCTTTATTCGTATATGATCACATAGAAAAGCACAGTTTTGGGACTACACAGGGGCCCTTCCTCAAGCATGTGATGGATGGTTAAAGCTGGACCTCCATGTTCTTTCCTCCAGTTTTCATACTGGAGGCTTTTTTACTGTCCATTATATTAAAATCCTTCCCTCATAATTTAACTTCTGACCACATGAAAAACCATTTACAAAGAATGTTACTCTTATTTTAGTTTGTATTATTAGCCACTGACGATATTAAAAACCATGGATAGTCACAAGGCAGACAGACATGTTGGGAAGTAATCTCTCAAAGCTCCACCCACTATCAGTGGTTGCTTGAACAATGGCGGCCTAGCAGCCAATGAAAAACAAATCAATAAAGTTACCAACACAACATCTAGCCCCTCCCCAATAACGCTAGCCTGTCTGTACTCCAACTTTGCGTTGGTCTTCATTACCTCCAGTTTTGTTATTTACAAACTGGAGGGGGTTCTTTTTGAACTTATTGCAGCCATAGCAACACATTATTAACTAGACACAAAAAAGAACTATATCATACCTCCCAACTTTTTGAAGTGGGAAGGAGGGACTCCTATTAGCAAAAGTATGCAGGCATAGGACACACCCCCTGCCATGCCCCCTAAAGGGGAATTATGAAAAAAAATTATTGGTTAAACCCAAAAAGTGTCTTTGTTTTTTACCACTACTATTCCTTTATGCTGGTTTTGAAATTTACAAATGCAGCAATTTTTAAATTGGATGAAAGGTTTAGCACTGGGAAACACTTTTTGAAAGATAAATAGTGCATTTTATATACAACCATATAGATCAGACCAAAATGAGGGACAATGAGGAGGAATGAGGGACAGAGGGACTTTGTTCCAAATCAAGGACAGTTGGGAGCTATGCTATATGAATCCCTTGCAAGAGTCAGAACTTTTTCTGGAAGTCTTTCAAGACTTTCATGAATTTGACATAGGACATTTAAAGGGACTCTACTGCCAGAAAAGTGTTGCAAATGCTTTATTGAACCCCCACCCCTTCATTATTTTTGAAGAATATTCATTGTTACGCCAAAGGTCTAATTTTTGGTGAGAGTGAGGAAGGATGTCTTCTGTCAGGTTTTTACAGCATCCTGGGGCTCCATTAGAGAATTTCAATTTCATATCCTTCATTGGTGACAAGGGTTTTATCAGACAGAAAGTGTGGGGGGGGGATTGATCACAGGGAAATAGACAATACAAAGCCTGTATGACACCTAGCTGTACGGCAAACGTGTCCACCTATTCCGGTAAGAGTATTTATTTCTTCTGTACTCTCCTGTGGATATTGATTATCGGAACACCATCCCTGGAATTCACATGGCACCTATGGAGTCTGAGACACCATCCCTGTGGTTTACATCAGATTAACCTCTCGCCCACCCATACATCCACCATCCCACGGTGTTGGATACTTATATGATACCCACTGAGTTGGGCACTCACATGATTATGGACTAATCAGTTGTTTCATATAATCATTTTCACCACTTTATGTTTGTTTGGTAGTCACATACATGTACACTGTTTATTTACATTTAGCGCTGCATTTTTATCACTCATTCATTTTTTGCTCTGTTACTACATTGTGGATGTTGGCTGCTTTAGATGTCACTTTCAATTGTATGAGTAGCACAACATCATCATCTTAATTTTATTAAAGATGAGCTACCTGGAAATTTTCAGGTTGAAGATGGACTCAAAATCAACTCCCAAACCTACTGCCAGTTTTTAGAAGACACTTTCTTCAATCAGTGGTACAGGAAAAAGTTTGCATCTTTCAAGAAGACCACAATATTTATATGGGACAATGCTTCATCACATGCATCAAAGTACTCTACTGTGTTACTAGCCAGTGAAGGCCTTAAAGATGAAAGAATAATGACATGGGCCCCTTCCTCACCTGACCTATACCCTATTGAGAACTTGTGGGCCCTTCTTAAACGGGAGATTTACGATTAAGAAAAACAGTACACCTCTCTGAACAGTGTCTGGGAGGCTGTGGTTGCTGCTGCACAAAAAGTTGATCGTCAGCAAATCAAGAGACTAAAAGACATGAATGGGAGGCTTATCGCTGTTATTGAAAAGAAAGGTGGCTATATTGGTCACTAGAGATGGGCCAAACACCCCCTGTTCGGTTGGCACCAAAACTCCTGAACATAGCAAAAGTTTGGACCAAAACCAGAACCCCATTAAAGTCGATGGGACTCGAACTTGAAATATAAATTGCCCATTTTGATGGCCTATATGGAAGTTATTGGCCATCAAAAAGGTATGGGGGCCCAGGTACTTCCCTGGGATATCTATGCAAAAAAACTTTTAAAAAAGATAATTTTTAAAGAAGCAGTGATTTTAATAATGCTTAACCACTTAAGGACCGCTCCACATGCATTTACTGCGGCAGGTTGGCCATTAGGCACAAAATCACGTACCTGTACATGATTCTTTTGGACGGCTCTGGGGTGTGCACGCGCGCTGCCGGAGCCATGCTCCTGCTGTGATTGGACACAGCAGGAGCCAATCAGTGGGTCCAGTGGCCGTGATGGCCGCCGGCCACCCACAATTGCTCGCTAGAGAGACAGAACGATGGCCTGCCTATGTAAACAAGGCAGACTGTTGTTCTGTCAGACAGGAAAATATACATCTGTGTTTCCTGCTAATCAGGAACACAGATGTCTCTCTTCCTCGAGTGCATATGTCCCCCACAGGGCTGTCTTTAAGGCAGGGCAAAAGGGGAAGCTGCCCTGGGCCCCATCAGTATTGTGGGGCCCAAAGCAGCTTCCTCATACTTGCCAACTATTCCAGTTTAAATTCCCTTGTTCCTTGAAGTTTTAGTCCTGTGCTGTGTCCCGATATCTCAATGTGAAGTCCTGTTTCTAATGCTGCCCAACTCTGCCCCATTGCCGTACACAGATGCCGTACACAGATGACTCGCCTGCAGACCCTGTGTATAAACACAGGGTCTGCAAGCGAGTCATCTGTACATGGCAATGTAAATAACGTTGATATGTAAATAGCGGTGGCAATAATATGTAAATAGCCCTGGACCAATGCTATTGATATGTAAGTAGAGGCGGCATACATATGTATATCATGCCCCCCTGAGGTAATATCCACCATCACCTCTGCTGAATGCTGTTCACTGGGGAGGTATATGGGCATGCTTGAAAGTCCTGCCTACAACTTTGGTCATTAAGCCTAACATCAGCCTGTTCTGCAAGTAAGCAAATTGCCCCTTACATTGGTGGTCAGTGTAAATCCCTCCTTACATTGGTGGTTACTGCGAATGCTCCTATTACATTGGTGGTCAGTTTAAATCCCCATTACATTGGTGGTCAGTGTAAATCCCCATTACATTGGTGGCCAGTGTAGAAACTTTTCTTTATATTGGTAAAAAATCCAAAACTTGCATTTGTGGTTTTAAATCCTTCCTTTCATTGGTGGTCCATGACGAAGCCCCCTTTAAGTTGGTGAGTGTAAATCCCCCTTACATTAATGGCCAGTGTAGAAATCCCCCTTTTTGGTTGTTGATGAAAAATACCCCATTACATTGGTTGTCAGTGTAAATTCTTCATTACATTGGTGATCAGTGTACATTTCCATTTACATTGGTGGTAAGTGCACAATTGCTCTTACACTGGTGGTCAGTGTAAATCCCCCTTTACATTGGTGGTCAGAAGTGTAGAAGTGTCACCTTACATTGATGGTCAGTACAAATCTCCTTGACAATGGTTGTCAGTGTAAAATCTACTTTTATATGGAGGTCATTGTATATTCCCCCTTACACTGGTGGTTGGTGTAAATGCTCATATCACATTGGTGTCAGTGTAGAAATCCCTCTTTATATTGGTGGGTGGCGTAAAATCCCCCATTACATGGTGGTCAGTGTAAAGCCTCCCTCACATTGCTGGTCATTGTAAATTCCCTAATATATTGGCGGTCAGTGTAAATTCCCCATTACATTGTTGGTCAGTGTAGAATCCACCACTATATACTTGCCAAACATTTCCAGCTTTGCTCTACTCAGAATTTGCCACAGCATACTGCCTCCTAACTAATCCCATTCCCCCACCACTGCTACTGATCCCATCAACCCCCCAGCATTGCCACTGATCACACACCCGCTCCCCCAGCATTGCCACTGTTCAAATGGGTCCTAGGATCCCTAGGGGTTTTCTGTCTATTGATGGGTCCCCTCACCTTCCCAGTCCATGGTGTGCAGGCAGTGAGGAGATGATGTGCTGTAACCTTTAGCAACCAATGAGACTAATGACATGCACTAACCTCTTGCAAATGATCATTGAGTGGTAAGGATGTCCAGTAACCTCTAGCAATCAATCATTGAGCAGTATTGATGTACAGTAATTTCTAGCAACCAATCAACAAGCAGAAGTCATGTGCTGTAACCTCTAGCAAATAATCAGTGAGCTATAATGTGTGCCATAACCTCTAGCAGCTAGTCAGTGAGCGGTAATGATACACTGTAACCTCTGGCAAACAATCGCAAGCGGTGCCTGATCTGATTCAGTAAACTGATTTTGAGTCTAGCTGCTATTTATTGTATGTCTCAGATCAGGTGGAGAGCAAAATTGCATGGAGGGGGGGGTCGTAAGAAAATAATTTCTGAGGGTCCAATCAATATTAAAGATCTTGTCCCCTACACAGTAAGAAAACACTCATAGGGAACACAGTTAACTCTTTGATTGCCCTTGATGTTAACCCCTTCCCTGCCAGTGTCATTTATACAGTGTCAGTGCATTATACAGTGTCAGTGCAAAAATTAAAGTCCATAAATCTATCCCATAATTTGTAGACGCTATAACTTTAGCGCAAACCAAACAATATACACTTTTTGGTATTTTTTTTTACAGAATACAAATTGGCCTAAATTGGTGAAGAAATTATTTACTGAGAATTTTTGTTTTAAAGCAGAAAGCAAAAAATATTGTTTTTTTTTCCTAAATTGCCAGTCTTTTTTCGTTTATAGCGAAAAAAATAAAAAACGCAGAGGTGATCAAATACCACCAAAAGAAAGCTCTATTTGTGGGAAAAAAAGGACATATTTTTTTTGGGGGGTACAGCATCGCATGACCGCGCAATTGTCAGTTAAAGCAATACAGTGCCGTATCGCAAAAAAATGGCCTGGTCAGGAATGGGGTAAAACCTTCCAGAGCTGAAGTGGTTAAAGATAAAAAAAATGAAAAATTCCTTTAAATATAGTGCCTGAGGGGTCCCCATAGTCTGCCTGTAAAGTGGCGCATCTGTACCATGTTTAGAACCTACTGCAGCAAAACTGATATTTCTAAATTAAAAGAAATTACATTTAAATTTCCGGCAATACAATACCCTTGCCAGCAATCGAAAAATGTGAAAACAAAGTTGAAATTTAAAATAAAACAGCTTGGGGTCCCCCCCCAAAATCCATACCAGACCCTTATCCAAGCATGCAGCCCAGCAGGTCAGGAAAGGGGGATAACAAGCGCCCCCTCCTGAACCATACCAGGCCACATGCCCTCAACATTGTTGATGGGGACAAGGGCCCCATCTTGTGACGTAACTGATCAGTGCATGCTGGGTCAGTGACATCACCAGGTGACCCCGCCCCTTACCTATTTAAGAACAGAGCAAGCATTTGGTGGAGCAGGCATTTAATTGTAAGGCTTCCTCGTGGGCAGAGCTTTTTTTTTTTTTTACCTTTTTTCGGGACCGGGTGGCGGATCTACATCAGGGGACATTGTTTTTTAATTTTTTTAACAAAGGAATTGTCAAAAACTGTTTGTTTTTCTTATTGACACTTTTTTTGGTGAATGAGTAGGGGGTACAATGTACACACACATGGGGGAGCTGAGATCTGGAGGCTTCCAGATTCTGATAAGTCCACTTCCAGCAGACCCCCACAACCACCGGCCAGGGTTGTGGGGAAGAGACCTTTGCCCCCATCAACATGGGGACAAGATGCTTTGCGGTGGGGGTTAGAGCACCCCCTGCCCCAAAGCACCCTCCATGTTGAGGGCATGTGGCCTGGTATGGTTCAGGGGGGGGGGACTCGCTTGTCCCCATCCCCCTTCCTGGCCTGCCAGGCTGCATGTTCGGATAAGGGTCTGGAATGGATTTTTGGGGGGGCCCACGCCGTCTTTTTTTTTTTTTTTTTATTTCGGTGTGGGGTTCCCCTTTGAATCCATATCAGACTTAAAGGGCCTGGTATCGATTGGGGTGGGGACCCCCACAGCGTTTTCTTTCACAGTTCGCCCAACACTGTTGGTCATTGATTCATTTTTTTGAAATGTCAGAAATGTTTATTTTTACATTTTGAGTTGTATGTTTATTATTCTCACTTTAACAGATGAAAATAAACAAGTGAGATGGGAAAATTTTTGTTTTTCATTTAGTTGCATATTCATTCTGCACACTAATGCCCCGTACACACGGTCGGATTTTCAGACGAAAAATGTGTGAAAGGACCTTGTTGTCGGAAATTACGACCGTGTGTTGGCTCCATCACACATTTTCCATCGGATTTTCCGACACACAAAGTTTGAGAGCAGAATATAAAATTTTCCGACAACAAAATCCGTTGTCGGAAATTCCGATCGTGTGTACACAAATCCGACAGACAAAGTGCCACGCATGCTCAGAATAAATAAAGAGATAAAAGCTATTGGCCACTGCCCCGTTTATAGTCCCGACGTACGTGTTTTATGTCACCGCATTCAGAATGATGGGATTTTCCGACAACTTTGTGTGACCGTGTGTATGCAAGACAAGTTTGAGCCAACATCCGTTGGAAAAAATCCTAGGATTTTGTTGTCGGAATGTCCGAACAAAGTCTGACTGTGTGTACGGGGCATTATAGTCGTCCTATAATTGTGCACACATAGATATTCCCCTAAGAAAGCCAAAACCTCACTTTTACTTTCTTAAATATTCAGGTTTAAGGTTTAATAACATTTTGGATTTACCAAGAGCATTGTAGTTGTTCAATATAGAAATGAATCCTCAAATACAACTTGACTAATAATTTTGCACACAGTGTAGATTGTTAAGCCCAAAAAAAATAGCTTCTCTTCCTGAATATTGCTTGTAAAGAACATCCTACTTGATTGTCAAACAAATATAAGAAGATTTCAAAGCTCAAACTTATCAACCAGCCAGCGACCAACCAAATTGACCTGTCTAACAATATGCGTTAAGAACAGGGGTTTAAAGTAAAGTCTTGTTTCTTTCTTTTTTTTCTATAAAAATAACAAACATGTTTTACTTACCCCCTCTGTGCTGTGGATTTGCACAGAGCAGCCTGGATCCTCCTCTTCTTGGGTGCCTCTTCTGTGCTCCTGGCCCCTCCCTCCTGGTGAGTGCCTCCACAGCAAGCAGCCTGCTATGGGGGCACCCGAGCAGAGTCACAGTCTCTGTCCCGGCCTCACCCCCTCTCTTTCCTGATTGGCTGGATGACTTTGATTGACAGCGGCGGAAGCCAATGGCACCACTGCTGTCTCAGCCAATCAGGAGGGAAAGTTTTGAGCGGCCAAGACTATCCTGGACATCGCTGGACAGAGAGGGGGCTCAGGTAAGTATTAGGGGGGCCGAGGGGGGCTGCTGCACACAGAAGACTTTTAATCCTAATACATAGAATGCATTAAGATAAAAAACCTTCTGACTTTACAGCTCCTTTTAGTCTGCAGACATTTGCACAGTATCTCACAAAAGTGAGTACACCCCCACATTTTTGTAAATATTTTATTATATCTTTTCATGTGACAACACTAAAGAAATTACACTTTGCTACAATGTAAAGTAGTGAGTGTACAGCTTGTATAACAGTGTAAATTTGCTGTCCCCTCAAAATAACTCAACACACAGCCATTAATATCTAAACCACTGGCAACAAAAGTGAGTACACCCCTAAGTGAAAATATCAAAATTGGGCCCAATTAGCCATGTTCCCTCCCCGGTGTCACGTGACTCGTTAGTGTTACAAGGTCTCAGGTGTGAATGGGGAGCAGGTGTGTTTAAATTTGGTGTTATCTCTCTCACTTTCTCATACTGGTCACTGGAAGTTCAACATGCACCTCATGGCAAAGAACTCTGAGGATCTGAAAAAAGTAATACTTTGTCTACATAAAGATGGCCTAGGCCAGTGATGGCGAACCTAGGCACCCCAGATGTTTTGGAACTACATTTCCCATGATGCTCATCTACACTGCAGAGTGCACAAGCATCATGGGAAATGTAGTTCCAAAACATCTGGGGTGCCAAGGTTTGCCATCACTGGCCTAGACTATAAGAAGATTGCCAAGACCCTGAAACTGAGCTGCAGCATGGTGGCCAAGACCATACAGCGGTTTAACAGGACAGGTTCCACTCAGAACAGGCTTCGCCATGGTCGACCAAAGAAGTTGAGTGCACGTGCTCAGCATCATATCCAGAGGTTGCCTTGGGAAATAGATGTATCAGTGCTGCCAGCATTGCTGCAGAGGTTGAAGGGGTGGGGGGGTTAGCCTGTCAGTGCTCAGACCATACTCCGCAAACTGCATCAAATTGGTATGCATGGCTGTCGTCCCAGAAGGAAGCCTCTTCTAAAGATGTTGCACAAGAAAGCCCGCAAACAGTTTGCTAAAGACAAGCAGACTAAGGACATGGATTACTGGAACCATGTCCTGTGGTCTGAGACCAAGATAAACTTATTTGGTTCACATGGTGTCAAACGTGTGTGGTGGTAACCAGGTGTTGAGTACAAGGACAAGTGTGTCTTACCTACAGTCAAGCTGCCGGCACTGTGGAGCTAGTAGATAGATAGATGTAGACAGAAAAGATATTCCCCTGCGCTCGTGCTGGCAGTTTTAGTACAAAATGGTAGTATTTTCAAATTATATAATATATTATGTGAAAAGAACATGCGTGTCCTGCTGCCTGAACTGACTGGGGGAAGTCTGGAAAAGCTGGGTGATGAGGGAGAAAGGAGGCGTGTGACCTAACGCATGAATCAAGTTGATAAACAAAGTTTATTCTAAACAAATAAATAGATACAACGAAAATTACTACGTGTTCATAAAAACAGGTTACAATATTCTCATTTGATAAAATAGTGGAAATGATTAAAAAACCCATGCAAGGGTATAGGCTGAATCAAATGGCTGAATCAATGGCTAATGCGTTTCAACGGGATTCCTCTTCATCAGAGCCTTAGAAGACAGAAAATGGTCTGTATCATGTGGTGGCTTTTTATAGAGAGCGATGACTGTGTGGGAGATGTGTCACATGACAGATGGTGGATTCTCCTCTGTTCTAGTGGTGTTCCCATCCACATCACAACGCTCTCGGTTTCGTATGGTATGTACGGTAATTGTAGTTTATTAGTTGTTAATGTTGGTCATCTGGACCTGCACACCGGCTGGTGAAGGAGTAGCAGCTGTAGCACAGTGTTCAGCTAAAGCTATCTGTAGAAGGTTGGTGGTGTTTTCCTGATCCTATCACTACCGCAGGCAGCTATATTATTTAAAGGTTAGTCTAGTGCGACCTCTGCACAGTGTTCAGCTAAAGCTATCTGTAGAAGGTTGGTGGTGTTTTCCTGATCCTATCACTACCGCAGGCAGTTACATTATTTACACGTTAGTCTAGTGCGACCTCTGCACAGCGTTCAGCTAAAGCTACCTGTAGAAGGTTGGTGGTGTTTTCCTGATCCTATCACTACCGCAGGCAGCTACATTATTTTAACGTTAGTGTAGTGCGTCCTCTGCAAAAGCTATCTGTAGAAGGTTGGTGGTGTTTTCCTGATCATATCACTACCGCAGGCAGCTACATTATTTACACGTTAGTGTAGTGCGACCTCTGCACAGTGTTCAGCTAAAGCTACCTGTAGAAGGTTGGTGGTGTTTTCCTGATCCTATCACTACCGCAGGCAGCTACATTATTTTAATGTTAGTGTAGTGCGTCCTCTGCACAGTGTTCAGCTAAAGCTATCTGTAGAAGGTTGGTGGTGTTTTCCTGATCCTATCGCTACCGCAGGCAGCTACATTATTTACATGTTAGTGTAGTGCGATCTCTGCACAGTGTTCAGCTAAAGCTACCCGTAGAAGGTTGGTGGTGTTTTCCTGATCCTATCACTACCGCAGGCAGCTACATTATTTTAACGTTGGCGTAGTGCGTCCTCTGCACAGTGTTCAGATAAAGCTACAAGTTAGTGTAGTGCGACCTCTGCACAGTGGTCATCTAAAGCTACCTGTAGAAGATTGGTGGTGTTCTCATACTACAGGCAGGCAGCTGCAGTATCAATATATATATATATATATATATATATATATATATATCCCAGCTTAATGCAGCTACACCTCACTGCAGGCCATTAGTATGTCTGGAAGGCCAACAAGGAGAGGCAGACAGTCACAAGCCAATAAAAGAGGGCAAGCAGGCTCTGTGTCTAGAGGCAACAGTGCTGGTCGTGGAGACGGTGCATCCTCATCAGCACGTGGCCGCGGGACACGCTTGGCCTTTTTTTCGGCAGCTGGCCGTGTTGAGCCGCAACATGCGGAAGACTTGGTCGAGTGGATGACCAAGCCGTCCTCATCCTCCTCATCCTCTCTCACTCATGCTCAGGGTACTTTGTCTGGCAAAGCAGCTGCCAACGCAGCCTCTTCCCTCGGCTCAATGGCATCAGTGACTCCTTCCCTAGCCCCACCATGTCCTCCTGAGGAGTCCCTCGAACTGTTTGACCACAGTGTTGGGTACATGCTCCAGGAGGATGCCCAGCGTTTAGATGGCTCTGATGATGATACTGAGCTAGATAAAGGCAGTAACGTGAGCACGGACAGAGGGGTGCCCAAGAAGGACAGCAATCTGGCAGTCATGCTCCCCCTGCTGCAGCATACTGCCAGGTTTGCTCTAGTGATGAGGAGGGAGGGGATGATGAGGTCACTGACTCAACGTGGGTGCCTGATAGGAGAGAGGAGGAGGAGGCACATCACCAACGAGGCAGGATGCCCTCCAGGGGCCAGCCTAAGGGCAGCACACTGATTGCATCACACCGCAAAGCTCCGCATCTGCAGGGCGCTGCTGTCTCTATGCGTTATTTCAAAAGTTCTTTGGTGTGGGCCTTTTTTGAGACGAGTGCATCAGATCGTACCGCTGCTATTTGCAACATATGGAGCAAATATATTGGAGCACACGCTGCATGGAATAATGGACAGGGCACTTGAGGCAGAACAGAGGCAGGAAGAGGAGGACTTCCTTAGCTCTCAAGGCCCCCTTTATCCAGACAGTGTTCCTGCGTGCCCGCCGATCACACAGGAAGAGGACGAGGAAGAGGAGGATTGTGTCAGTATGGAGGTGGAGCCTGGCACTCAGCATTAGCAGCAGTCTTTAAGGGATCATTTACAGTCCCAAGAAACACATGGACTTGTACGTGGCTGGGAGGAGGTGGCTGCGGATCATGTCGTCCTTAGTGACCCAGAGGACTCCGGACCGAATGCCTCAGCAAACCTACGCTGCATGAGTCTTGAGGATTTTTTTACAATTTTTGATTCAATTCTTTGCAGCAGAGCTAGTTCCTGCGCTCCAACTAGAGTATCTGTGAGGGGTTCCAGTGTTGTGGCATCAGCACCAGTGCCTAAGGCCCAATTTTTCAGCCCCTGTTTAACAGGGGTGTGTAATTACAATTTTTGATGCAATTCTTTGCAGCAGGGCTAGTTCCTGCGCTCCAACTAGAGTATATGTGAGGGGTTCCAGTGTTGTGGCACAAGCACCAGTGCCTAAGGCCCAATTTTTCAGCCCCTGTTCAACAGGGACATGTAAATAGAATTCTTGATCTAATATTTCACAGCAGGGCCCGTTTCTGCGCCCACCAAGAATATCTGTGAGGACTTACAGTGTTGTGGCACCAGCACCACCACCAAAGGCCCAATTTTCTGCCCCTGTTTAACAGGGGCATGTAATTACAATTCTTGATCTAATATTTCACAGCAGGGCCCTGTGAGGGCTTAAAGTGTTGTGGCCACAACAACACCTATAGCCCAAATTTCTGATGAGTATATAGGGCAGGCCCCTACTTTCAAACATCCAACTTACAAACGACTCCTACTTGCAAACGGAAGGAGACAACAGGAAGTGAGATGAAATCTACCCCTAGGAAGGGAAATTCTCTCCTGTAAGTGTTAATGTGGGAAAAACTTTTTTCCTTTCCACTGATGCTTTATCACCAATCCTTGTTTCACAAAAAACCCCAAATTTTCAAAAAACATTTGTCATTGGGACAAAAAGTGAGGTGAAATCTTCTGAAGAGGAGCACAGAAAGTAAAACAAATGTCACAGGGGTGATAACCTTTCCCTATGTTTTCCAAAAAGCTTAAAATAGATTTTTTGGCTGGAACTAAACACATTAAAAATGTACCAGTTCAAAATTACAAACAGATTAATTGAGAATGACCAATTCCACCCTGCATGAAGACAGGGCTATTTTCCAAATGCGTACTTGGAAAGTTGCATGGACCACTTATTTGGGTTACCTGCAACCAGTGGCGTAGCGTGGGTTGCCAGCACCCGGGGCAAGGCAAATAATTTGCGCCCCCCTAACCTGCGGACTTTTAGCACTCCCCGAGTCCCTTCAAATACAATAGTACTGACCTACCTGATTCCTATACTGACCACTACACTAACCTACTTGATTTCAACACTGACCAACCTGATTCCTTCACTACACTAACTGACCACCATACTACACTAACTGACCCACCATACTACACTAACTACCCACCATACTACACTAACTGACCGCCATACTACACTAACTGACCACCATACTACACTAACTGACCCACCATACTACACTAACTGACCGCCATACTAAACTAACTGACCCACCATACTACACTAACTGACCCACCATACTACACTAACTGACCGCCATACTACAGTAACTACCCACCATACTACACTAACTGACCCACCATACTACACTAACTGACTGCCATACTACACTAACTGACTGCCATACTACACCAACTGACCCACCATACTACACTAACTGACCTCCATACTACACTAACTGACCCACCATACTACACTAACTACTCACCATACTAAACTGACCACCATAATACACTAACTGACCCACCATACTACACTAACTGACCCGTCATACTACACTAACTGACCCACCATACTACACTAACTGACCCCCATACTACACTAACTGACCCCCATACTACACTAACTGACCCACCATACTACACTAACTACCCACCATACTAAACTGACCACCATAATACACTAACTGACCCACCTGATTCCTATACTGACCACTACACTAACCTACTTGATTTCAACACTGACCAACCTGATTCCTTCACTACACTAACTGACCACCATACTACACTAACTGACCCACCATACTACACTAACTGACCCACCATACTACACTAACTACCCACCATACTACACTAACTGACCGCCATACTACACTAACTGACCACCATACTACACTAACTGACCCACCATACTACACTAACTGACCGCCATACTAAACTAACTGACCCACCATACTACACTAACTGACCGCCATACTACAGTAACTACCCACCATACTACACTAACTGACCCACCATACTACACTAACTGACTGCCATACTACACTAACTGACTGCCATACTACACCAACTGACCCACCATACTACACTAACTGACCTCCATACTACACTAACTGACCCACCATACTACACTAACTACCCACCATACTAAACTGACCACCATAATACACTAACTGACCCACCATACTACACTAACTGACCCGTCATACTACACTAACTGACCCACCATACTACACTAACTGACCCCCATACTACACTAACTGACCCACCATACTACACTAACTACCCACCATACTAAACTGACCACCATAATACACTAACTGACCCACCATACTACACTAACTGACCCACCATACTACACTAACTGACCACCATACTACACTAACTGACTTTCTCTCTCCCCCTCCCCCCCGGGGCCAGTAACACGAATCTCACGAGGGAGTCTCACTCACCTTCATGTCTGGCTGGCCTGCATCAGTCCGGAGGAGGAGGAGGAAGAGGAGGAGGAGGAGGAGGAGGAGGAGAAGACAGCGGCGGCTCGGCGGCTCACATTGCTTCTCTCCCCTGCGCTCTAGCTGCCATATTCAGTGTCCGGCGCAGTGCACTGTGATTGGGCGTTATGGGGGTCATGTGCGGAGGTGGGACTTCAGGAGTGATCGAGGATAGGCTAGCTCTACGCTTCACATGACCCCCATACGCCCAATCACAGGGCGCCGGACACTGAACATGGCGTCCGGAGCCCGGGGACACAGGAATTTAAAATTAGGAGGAAGCAGCCAGTGTCACATACTGGCGCCCCCCTAAATGTCGTGCCCGGGGCCACGGCACCCCCTGCACCCCCCACGCTACGCCACTGCCTGCAACTATGCCAAATGTAAGTCAAACTGCTTTTTTCGTTTTTCCTCAAAAATACCTTTATAAATTAATACTGTCTATTTACTACACTAGAATTGCTCCCCTCTCTCCTTTTTTTTTGTGGACACCTTGGAGCCCTTTCTGTCTTCTTTCATACTTATCTTTGAGGACTATTACCCCATGAAGAGAATTAGGAGCACTTCTTGCTTTTGCAGGGCCTGCTTTATCCTTACACCCTGTGAGGCAGCACGTGTCACTGGAGGAGCAGGATGAGTAGGGTTGGGGTGCCAGCAGTGAGGAGGAGGAAATGGAGTAGACTTTCAGGGATACGTTACACTCCTCCCAAACACCAGGAGTATATGTGGGTAAGGTGAGATGGTTGAGGACGCTGTTGCCCTCAGTGCCTTGGGAACTCTGGTTCCTCTGCCACCAAAAAACTATGGTGGATGGGCTCATTCATGCTGCAGTGCCTACCCCAGATTCCAGCCATCAAGGTGGGCATTACTGATTAATCACTACTTTGAATGCACATTATAAGGGGAAAATGTCAGCGCTCACCCTGTCATCCTAGAGGGAGAATCAAATGCACCATCTGCAAAATGTGCTGCAAAGGAACTTCTTAATGATCCACTTGACTACTGGGTTTTTTGGCTAGACCAGTGGCCCACACTTGCCCAGCATGCAGTCAAGCTGGTGGGCTGCCCTGCAGCCAGTGTTCTTTCAGAATAGACTAAATTTCATGCATTGGGTGGTTTTGTGGAGCAAAATTAATCTGTCTGTTGCCATAAGTTGAATAGCACACCTTTATTATAATGAACCAGTCCTGGATCAGCGATTAATACAAAACCCCTGCAGCTGATGTTATTGAATACATTTTTCTTTGACTCAAAAATATTTTACCATATAACATTACCATATTCTACCAATACTGCTGGACTGTCACCATTAGCCACCCCTATCAGCACTGCTGGTCTGCCTGCCACCATTACCATCTTCTGCCAGCATTGCAGATATGCTAGCATTACCATTTCTTGCAGCAACTACAACTCTAGTCTTGTTCTTTGGTGCTAATATGGTGCTACAGCCCATTTCTTCAGCTTCCCAATTTGGGAAATTTTTACTGCAGGCTCACTCCTGGGGTGTGCTATGTCTGGGTGCTACGACTAATGTTTCTTAGTTGCTCCTCAGCTGCCAAATTTGGGACATTTTTATGCAGGGTAATTTCTGCGTTGTGTCTCAGTATTTGCAGTGTATTGTGCTGCACCGTCAAGGTGCCATACTTTATGCTTACGCAGCTACTCATCGGTTGTAAAATTTATAGTGCTTGATGCAGACTAAATCATCTCATTTTCCCACCTATTCCCATGCTCCTTTAATACAGATTATGTGTGGCTATTGTTTCTCTGAAATAGTGTAGTGATCTTTTTTTTTTATTTAAAATCTGTCTGATCTCACAATAAACCGTGAGCTTGTAAAAATGCTTGCTGTTTTTGGTTAAATAATGCATTCTACTGTCAGTGTTTTCATGATTTCAAGCTGTGTGGCATCTCCTCTGTTCAAAATGTCGACAACTATTTGTAATAAGTCAGTACAATATTTTGCTTTTTTATCTGTGGAAAAAATCTATACCCTACAGTTGTATGTTTGTTTGTTAGTTTAGTTTTATTTATTTTTTAAAGTCTAACTTTTTTCCCTCCAGTAGTTGCACTAGTTGCAGATGTTGGGCATACTACACATGCCCAAAAAAAGATCATCAATATACACAGGGCAAGCATAGCACGTAGTCCTTCTGCCCTTCTCCCCCCTCTCAATACACAGTAATTCGGCCGTGATTAGTCAAAGCCTTATGTGTACACAAAGAAGGTTGGAAGCTTTAGCTGTAAAAGAATAAGAGCAGTCTGACAATGTTTATAAATAACTTTTCTCAGATGCTACTGAAAGATACAATTTTACATATACAGTGGAGCCCGAGCATAATCTGTTTCAGGGGAAAGCTTGTAATTATCTGCAGTAATTATCTGCAGTAACCAGGGCCGCTGTTAGAAATCATGGGGCCCCCTACAGCCTACCTGATAGGGCCCCCAAAAGCCTGCCCTTGACCCCACCCCCTAACCTGGCCCACCTGCCTTTAAATGCAGCTTTGTCTTCCAGGTATAGTTATCTTCTACAGTGCCTTGAAAAAGTATTCATAGCCCTTGAAATCTTCCATCTATTTTCAGGTTATAACTAATAACGTAAATGTATTTTATTGGGATTTTATGTGATAGACCAACACAAAGTAGCACATAATTGTGAAGTGAAAGGAAAATAATAAATGGTTTTCCAAATTTGTTAAAAATAAATATCTGAAAAGTGTGGCATGCATTAGTATTCAGCACTCTTTATTCTGATACCCCTAACTAAAATCTAGTGGAATCAATTGTCTTCAGAAGTCACCTAATTAGCAAACAGAGTCCACCTGTGTGTAATTTAATCTCAGTATACATACAGCTGTTCTGTGAAGCCCTGAGAGGTTTGTTAAAGAACCTTAGTGAACAAACAGCATCATGAAGGCCAAGGAACACACCAGACAGGTCAGGGATTAAGTTTTGGAGAAGTTTAAAGCAGGGTTAGGTTATAAAAAAATATCCCAGGCTTTGAACATATCACGGAGCACTGTTCAATCCACCATCCGAAAATGGAAAGAGTATGGCACAACTGCAAACCTACCAAGACATGGCCATCCAGAAGCCGTGAGAAGCCATGTGAGGGACACAGCAAACATGTGGAAGAATGTGCTCTGGTCAGATGAGACCAAAATTTAATCTTTTGGCCTAAAAGCAAAAGGCTATGTGTGGCGGAAAACTAACACTGCACCTCACCCTGAACACACCATTCCCACCGTGAAACATGGTGGTGGCAGCATCATGTTGTGGGGATGCTTTTCTTCAGCGGGGAAGCTCTTCAAAGTTGATGAGAAGATGGATGGAGCCATATACAGGGCAATCTTGGAAGAAAACCTGTTAGTTTGCAGTCTGCAAAAGATTTGAGGCTGGGGCAAAGGTTGACCATCCAGCAGGACAACGACCCTAAACATACAGCCAGAGCTACAATGGAATGGTTTCGATCAAAGCATATTCATGTGTTAGAATGGCCCAGTCAAAGTCTAGATCTAAATCAAATTGAGAATCTGTGGCAAGACTTGAAAATTGCTGTTCACAGACACTCTCCATCCAATCTGACAGAGCATGAGCTAATTTTCAAAGAAGAATAGGGGAAAAATCTAATTCTCTAGATGTGAAAAGCTGATAGGGATATACCCAAAATGACTTGCAGCTGAAATTTCAGTGAAAGGTGGTTCTGCAAAGTATTGACTCAGGGGGGCTGATTACAAATGCACGCCACACTTTTCACATATTTATTTGTAAAAAAATGTTGAAAACCATTTATCATTTTCCTTTCACTTCGCAATTATGTGCCACTTTGTGTTGGTCTATCACATAAAATCCCAATAAAATACATTTACGTTTTTGGTTGTAACATGACAAATTATGGAAAATTTCAAGGATTATGAATACTAAACACAAGGCACTGTAATTGTCTAAGGATTGCGAAAAAAGTTAATTGTTGCAAGACAATAATAATTAAAAAAAAAAGAAGCCTGGTTTGTCCTTAACCACTTGCCGGCCAGCCTATAGCAAAATGATGGCTGGGCAGTGGTTCAGTTATCCTGACTGGGCGTCATACGACGTCCAGCAAAATAGCTGCTGGGGCGTGCCCTTCGGGGCACGCAGAGCAGCGATCGGTGGTGCGCTGTGTCAGTCTGACACACCGCTACACTGATCTCGGTAAAGAGCCTCTGACGCAGGCTCTTTACCACGTGATCAGCCATGTCCAATCATGGCTGATCATAGTGTAAACAGGAAGAGCCATTTATCGTCTTTTTCTCACTCGCGTCTGTTAGACGCGAGTAGAGGAGAGCTGATCGGTGGCTCTCCTGACACAGATGCCCACACTGGACCACCAGCGATGCCCACCACACATGGATGACAAGGTATGCCCCCCATGGCCACCAGGGATATCACGCAGTGCCCAAAATATGCCAATCGGTGCCCACAAATGGTGCCAGTCAGTGCCCACTACCAATGCCTGCCAGATGTCTCCTCATCAGTGATGCCCATCAATGCGACCCATCAGTGCCACCTATAAGTGCCCATCCATGCCCATCCGTGCCCACCTATCAGCGCCACCCATAAGTACCCATCAGTGCTGCCTATCCATGCCCACCAGTGCTGCATGCCCATTAGGGATGAGCCGAACACCCCCCTGTTCGGTTCGCACCAGAACATGCGTACAGGCAAAAAATTTGTTTGAACACGCGAACACCGTTAAAGTCTATGGGACATGAACATGAATAATCAAAAGTGCTAATTTTAAAGGCATATATGCATTGTATTGTCATAAAAAGTGTTTGGGGACCTGGGACCTGCCCCAGGGGACATGGATGAATTAAAAAAAAAGTTTCAAAAACTGACCTTTTTTCGGGAGCAGTGATTTTAATAATGCTTAAAGTGAAACAATAAAAGTGTAATATTCCTTTAAATGTCGTATCTGGGGGGTGTCTATAGTATGCCTGTAAAGGGGGGCATGTTTCCCGTGTTTAAAACAGTCTAACAGCAAAATGACATTTCAAAGGAAAAAAAGTCATTTAAAACTACTCGCGGCTATTAATGAATTGCCGGTCTGACAATACACATAAAAGTTCATTGATAAAAACGGCATGGGAATTCCCCACAGGGGAACCCCCGAACCAAAATTAAAATAAAAAAATGGCGTGGGGGGTCCCCCTAAATTCCATACCAGGCCCTTCAGGTCTGGTGTGGATTTTAAGGGGAACCCTGCGCCAAAATTTAATTTAAAAAATGGCGTGGGGTCCCCCCAAAAATCCATACCAGACCCTTATCCAAGCATGCAACCTGGCAGAACACAGGAAAAGAGGGGAGAGAGCAGCCCCCCTCCTGAACCATACCAGGCCACATGCCCTCAACATTGGGAGGGTGCTTTGGGGTAGCCCCCCAAAACACCTTGTCCCTATGTTGATGGGGACAAGGGCCTCATCCCCCCAACCCTTGGCTGGTGGTTGTGGGGGTCTGCGGGCAGGGGGCTTATCGGAATCTGGAAGCCCCCTTTAACAAGGGGACCCCCAGATCCCAGCCCTCCCCCTGTGTGAAATGGTAAGGGGGTACTTTACCCCTACCATTTCACAAAAAAAGTGTCAAAAATGTTAAAAATGACAAGAGACAGTTTTTGACAATTCCTTTATTTAAATGCTTCTTCTTTCTTCTATCTTCTTTCTTCTATCTTCCTTCGGTTTCTTCCTCCATCTTCTTCTTCTTCTTGTTCTGGTTCTTCCTCCGGTGTTCTCGTCCGGCATTTTCCTCCGCTGCGTCTTCTTCCCTTCTTCTTCTCGGGCCGCTCCGCATCCACCATGATGGGAGGCTCCCACTGTGTGACGCTTCTCGTCTTCTGACGGTTCTTAAATAACGGAGGGCGGTGACCCCGCCCCCCTCTGATCTGACGCACGGGGACTTGACGGGGACTTCCCTGTGGCATTCCCCGTGAAGTCAGAGGGGGCGGGGTCATCATGGTGGATGCGGAGCGGCCCAAGAAGAAGAAGGGAAGAAGACGCCGTGGAGGAAGATGCCAGACGAGAACACAGGAGGAAGAACCAGAAGAAGCAGAAGAAGAAAAAGATGGAGGAAGAAACCCAAGGAAGATAGAAGATAGAAGAAAGAAGAAGCATTTAAATAAAGGAATTGTCAAAAACTGTCTCTTGTCATTTTTAACATTTTTGACACTTTTTTTGTGAAATGGTAGGGGTACAAGTACCCCATCACACAGGGGGGAGGGCCGGGATCTGGGGGTCCCCTTGTTAAAGGGGGCTTCCAGATTCTGATAAGCCCCCCACCCGCAGACCCCCACAACCACCGGGCAAGGGTTGTGGGGATGAGGCCCTTGTCCCCATCAACATGGGGACAAGGTGTTTTGGGGGGCTACCCCAAAGCACCCTGCCAATGTTGAGGGCATGTGGCCTTGTACGGGTCAGGAGGGGGGGCGCTCTCTCTTCCCCCCTCTTTTCCTGCAGCCTGCCAGGTTGCATGCTCGGATAAGGGTCTGGTATGGATTTTTGGGGGGACCTCACGCCATTTTTTTTTTTATTTTGGCGCGGGATTCCCCTTAAAATCCATACCAGACCTGAAGGGTCTGGTATAAATTTTGAGGGGGACACCACGCCATTTTTTTTTTACATTTTTGCCGGGGTTCCCCTTAATATCCACACCAGACCTGAAGGGCCTGGTATGGAATTTAGGAGGACCCCCCACGTCATTATTTTTTTTTAAATTTTGGTTTGGGGTTCCCCTGTGGGGAATTCCCATGCCGTTTTTATCAATGAACTTTTATGTGTATTGTCGGACCGGCAATTCATTGATAGCCGCGAGTAGTTTTAAATGACTTTTTTTCCTTTGAAATGTCATTTTGCTGTCAGACTGTTCTAAACACGGGAAAATGCGCCCCTTTACAGGCATACTATAGACACCCCCCAGGTACGGAATTTAAAGGAATATTATACTTTTATTGTTTCACTTTAAGCATTATTAAAATCACTGCTCCCAAAAAAAAGGTCAGTTTTTAAAACTTTTTTTGAATTGATCCATGTCCCCTGGGGCAGGGACCCAGGTGCCCAAACACTTTTTATGACAATACCATGCATATAAGCCTTTAAAATTAGAACTTTTGATTTCTCCCATAGACTTTTAAAGGGTGTTCCGCGGCTTTCGAATTTGCCGCAAACACCCCAAATTGTTTGCTGTTCGGCGAACTGGCGAACAGCCGATGTTCGACTCAAACTCGAAGCTCATCCCTAGTGCCCATTAGTGCAGCCTCACTAGTGCCCGTCAGTCAAGGAGAATGCTTACTTATTTACAAAATTTTATAGCAGAAACAAAGAAAAACTAATTTTTTTCAATATTTTTTTTTTTTTTTTGTTGCACAAAAAATAAAAACCCCAGCAGTGATCAAATACCACCAAAAGAAAGCTCTATTTGTGGGAACAAAATGATAAAAAATTTGTTTGGGTACAGTGTAGCATGACCGCGCAATTGTCATTCAAAGTTCAACAGCGCTAAAAGCTGAAAATTGGCCTGGACAGGAAGGGGTAGTAAGTGCCCTGTATTGAAGTGGTTAAAACAATATACACAGTAGGTAAAATAAGTATTGAATACATCACCATTTCTCTTGGTGAATATATTTCTAAAGGTGCTATTGACATAAAATGAAAGGACAAATTTTGTTGAAATGGGGGAATTTCTAAAAAATGTATTGAAAGGTTGGAGTAAAATGACAGGGGTAAGTAATCAGTGGAGACTATTAAAGTCTACCATTGTGAAGGCAGCTGGATTATATGTCAGGCAAGTTAGTGAGAATAAAAGAGGTACCGTATATACTCGAGTATAAGTCGAATTTTTCAGCACATTTTTTTGTGCTGAAAGTGCCCCCCTCGACTTATACTTGAGTCAAGCACTTTTCTGCAGCAAAAAATTTCATTTTCCGAACCGATTTTGGGGCCCCGTATCTCAGGGCCACTTGGTGCTAGGAACCCCAAATTTGGTGTGCAAACCCAATGGAACTAGCACCATAAAATTTAAACCCCCAGGTCCTTTTCCATCCTAGATTCCCCCAGAGTTTCTCCCCCCAGTGTATAGATTGCATTCATATTTTTGCCACCCAAATGCATTATTTTACGTTTTTCTACATTGAACCTCATTTGCCATGTAGTTGCCCACCCCAATAATGTGTTCAGATCTTTTTGCAAGGTTTCCACATCCTGCTGAGTAGTTGTTCCCCTGCTTAGCTTAGTATCGTCCGCAAATACAGAGATTGAACTGTTTACCCCATCCTCCAGGTCGTTTATGAACAAAATAAACAGGACTGGTCCCAGCACAGAACCCTGGGGGACCCCACTACCCACCCCTGACCTGAGTTTTTAAGCCGCTTCGGTTGTTATCACTAAAAAGCCAACTGCTGTCTCTAAAAAACAGTACAGGGGTGATGCCTGCAGCTGCAGGCATCACGCCAGTATAACCCCTTCATGTCGAGAATGCATAGTTGCGTACGGTCAGCGTGAAGAGGTTTAAGAAAGGAGATAAAACCTTTTTAGGTACATTAGTGATAGAAGGAAAAAATACAATGGGATCACTAAAATGAAAACTGGGCGCATATATTGAAGTAGACCTGGATGTAGCAAACAATTTAAAACAATTACTTCTGTTCAGTCTTCTCAGAAATACATTGCACTAACAATAACAATTTGGGGAATCATATTGGTTCTAATAATGACGGTTCATTTGTAGGATTTCTGGAGAAAGAGGTAGCGGAGGAACTGGCTCTGTTAAAGCTTAATAAAGCAATGGGTCCAGATGGTATTCATCACAGAGTTCTAGGAGAACTTGGAAGTATAGTTGTTGGACCATTAACGGATCTTTTTAATCAATCTCTTCTAATAGGTGAAGTTCCCCATGACTGGTGGATAGCTAATATTGTATCTATTCAAGAAGGGCAGCAAGGTAGAAGCTGGCAATTACAAGCCAGTGAGCTGTGGCGTAGCTAGCACATCTGGCACCCGGGGCTGGTCATTTTTTTTCCACCCCCCCAAGAAAAATGGTATGTGGCAATATTGCTGCACCACGCCATCAACAGTGGGAGGGGCTTAAATGGCCATATACTTTAATTGAATGTGCCACAAGCGAGTATGTAATAGAAAGTCCTAAAATTTAAAATAGAGTAAGCGCAGTCAAAGCATAGCCAGAGTCCAGTACCCGGATCGGGTAGTCAGCCAAGCCAGAGTCCAGTACCCGGATCGGGTAGTCAGCCAAGCCAGAGTCCAGTAACCAGATCGGGTAATCAGCCAAGCCAGAGTTCAGTAACCAGATCGGGTAATCAGCCAGGCCAGAAGTCAAGGATCCAAGTAGAGGAACAGCAAGCAGGATAAGGAGCCAGAAGGGATGTCAGCAAAGCCAGTCTTTAAACAGGAAAGCAGGAGATGGTTTCTTGTGATGTGACCAAGGCGAAGGCAGGAATGAAGTGAGCTGGAGATCTTTAAGTAGGCTGGACTGACGAGCAGATCCACAACAGCTGGTTAACTGTGGAGAGAGATGAGAGCTGGAAATTAGCCGACAGCTGAGCGGCCAGCTCAGAGAAGGAAGGGCTGAGCCAGCCCTGACAGCTGTACTTAGAATGCAGTAGTCAGGAGTAAGAAATGTAAAATACAGTGAATGGAATGTATCAAAACTGGTGCAGTCAGAATCTGGAACAGCTGCGCATGACAACCAATCGGCTTCTATCTTCAGCTTGTTCAGCTTTGAAAATAAGCCATGCACTGCTGCTCCAGATTCTGTCTGCTCTAGTTTTGATAAATTCCCCTAAGGCCTCATTCAGACAGGTGTTGAGACAGGTCCTGTATGCTGTGCCACTTTTTGCTGCATCTGCATCCACCAGAGAGCTTCACCTATAGAAGTGGGTGCACAGATCCGAATGCAGACACTGTGCGTTCCAATACATGCATCCCTTCCTGTCTGTGTGTCAGATTTTGACATTCAACTATGTCCATGCAGCTGCTGGGTCCCAATTGACTTTGACTGGACTGCGTGCACACCAAGTATCCCCGCGCGGGGCATGGGCGCATATTCTCCATGTGAATGAGGCTTAATTGTCATATGTGATAGCAGGAAAGAGATGTCAGGTATGTGAATTTCTTTTTAATCATACTTACATAGGTAGATGCTACATCTGTCCCCCCCCCCGCTGGCTCTCAGGCTGAGAACCAAATAATCAAACTGATCACTCAGTTCTCAGTGCTCCCTGAGCAGAGAGCTGGTGGCTGTCAGTCTCTGGCTCTCTGCTCCACCCCCGGCCCCCACGCTCACTGAAACACTGGGCTGTGGAGGGAACGGGAGCAGCTAAGTCAGCGGGATGACCTCACAGAGCCAGAGCAGGCTGAGGAAAGATCACAACCAAATGGTCAGGAATCGCTCACATGCCTGAACCGGCTCTGTGATGTTAGCCAACTGCCAGCTGAAAACAGGTCACAGGGGGTCACAGATGTGCAAAACGTTTTGCACTGCTGTGACCCATAGGAGAAGTACAGCCAAACAAGCAATACATCTGTCATAGGACCTGTCTCTCTGCTCCTGTTTTACATTACTTGCAACAATTGATAAATGTAGGGCTTCCTCTACACTCCCCTCCTAGTCCAAGGCCTCCTCTACAGCCCCCCAAGTTCAGAGCCTCCTCTGCACCCTACCCTCCAAATCCAGGTCCTTTGCCACACCAACACCACTTTTCAAGTCCAGGGCCTCCTCTACACCCCCAGTCCAGGGCCTCCGGTGTACTCCCCTCCTAGTCCAGGGCCTCCTCTGCATCACCCAGTCCAGGGCCTCCACTGCAACCCCCCAGTCCAGGGCCCCCTGTGTACTCCCCTCATAGTCAAGGGCCTTCTCTGCATCCCCTAGTTCATTGCCTCCTCTGCACTCCCCTGGGCCTCCTGTGTACTCCCCTCCTAGTCCAGAGCCTCCTCTCCTAATCCAGGGTTTTTGATACACCAAACCTTTTCTAGTCCAGGGCCTCCTCTGCACCCCCGCCCACTCCAGCGCCTCCTCTGCAGCTTCCCAGTCCAGGGCCACTTCTGCACCCCCCAGTCCAGTGTCTCCTCCACACACCCCATCAGCCCAAGGCCCCCACTGCACCTCCCCAGTCCAGGGCCTCCTCCGCACCTCCCTTCAGCTCAGGGCCTCTACTGCACCCCCCCAGTCCAAGGGCTCCCCTGCATCCCCCCCAGGCCAGGGCCTCCTGCGCACCCCACCTCAGTCCGGGGTCTCCTCTGCACTCCCCAGTCCAGGGCCTTCTCTGCACCCCCCCAGGCCCCCCCAATCCTTTGCCATAACAACCCCAACTTCCTAGTCCAGGGCCTTCTGCACACAAACCCCTCTCCTTGTCCTAATAAATGCCTTCCAGCTCCATGAAGGCTCTCCCATGCTGAAATGTCACTCTGGAATGCCTTTCAATAGTGCTGGCGGGCAGTAAGAGCATAGTGATTCAGCGCTAGTGCACTGGTGTAGTCTACCAGTGAAGCATAAGAAGCATGAGGCCCAGACCAAACTTCTTGAACTTTGTAAAACGGTGTGCCCAAATCCAACCCTAGAATATGTGAGAAATAAAATTAGCTAATTTATGGACTGTCTTTAAAGAAAAGAAAAGAACTGAGCAAGATTTGTGAATCCCAGAAGTCTGGTGCAGGAATAGATGATATCTATGTTCCATGTATGTGGTATTACGATAGTCTACGCTTTCTCACAGAGCAGGTGGATGCAAGAGCATCACTATGCACCTTTCAAAAAACATCCGCTGCATCACCAGAGCCCTGGTCACAAGATGAGGATCAGGACAATATTGAGGATATCCCGAGATCACAGGTTAGTGTATAATGTCCAATTTTACATATGAAAATAATGTTTTACTTGATAAAAAGAAAGTAAAAGCATAATGTGCTAGTATGGACAGCATACTAGCACATTATGTGCCACTTACCTGCAAACAAAGCACACGCTGCCCCCACTGCAGGCCGCATTCATGCACCCACTTCAGGGAGATGGGGCTGCAGCGCCGTCCCTCGGTTGTTTGTCCCCACTCCTCCTTCCTCCCTCGTCAGACTTATCTGTTGTGTCCGCTTATGAAACTGTGAATAGCAGTAATGATCAGGGGAGAACATTTTCTCCACAGATTATCTCTACACACAGAGAAGCTGTGATTTAATGACTCTGAAACGGCCAGTATAAGAAGCTGAGAGCTCAGGATGTCACTGGTGATCTGTATCAGATTTTACACTCCATTATTCACTGTCTCAGAGTTGTTGAATTTGGGAGTGAAGAGAGAATTCACAGGGAAGGATGAAGATTTTTGACTGTCTCTTTCTTTGTTCAATCCCCCCAAGACAGGCAACATGTCCCCCATTACAAGGTTCCATTACATGGAATGGCAGTGAATGCACCTGACAGTTGGTCCGATGATCAACTTGGGGTACAGACATTGCGTGCTCCTTCAAGAGGTAAGTATCCCTATAGTAAATTTCAGCAACTACAGTATATTTAGCTTATGAATCTTAATTTAGTTGCCACAGACAGAACTCCTCCATAATAGGGCAATGTGAATAAAACTTATGTCAATACTATTGATGTACCATTTATTGTTTATTTCAACTGCAGGATCAAGAAACCAACGAGGGGATTATAATGTCCAGGCCTGTCAGTACAACCCCCTGTAGGAGCAAAAGAAAGCATATTGAGGATGCTACATCTTCATTCCTGAACAAGGCTGCAACTGCACTGCAGAGCAAGGCAGATGATTTAGATGGTCTTGGAGTCATGACTGCCAGCAAGCACAGGAAAATGACAGATCAACAGAAGGAGTTGGCAGAGATACTTGTATTGGAAGTGCTTTCGAAGGGGCTCAGAGGAGAACTGACCAGGAAGACAAGGTTGACTGAGGAACAACAGCCAATACCTTCCCAACCCATGCATTATTCTCAACCACAGCCATCAAACCACCAGGCAGCACAGTGGCATTATTCAACAGTTCAAGACCACAGTTCTCATTGGGCCTCAGATTATACATACCTTTAATAGTTTGTGTGAAGGGGAGTGAGTTGTAAGTTGTAATTTTAAATTGTTAATAAGATTGAGTATATATACACATCTGATGCCTTTTCTATGTTTACGGTATGATGATGTAATACATATTATAATTATTTAAAACGTTTACAAGTGAATGTAACACTTAAATATTTTGTTGAACTTTAATAAAACCTATATTTGAATCTTTTAGTGTATTCTTTGTTTGTCCCTCTCCCCCCTCTTCCCACAAAATTCAAGAACAATTGTTTTGGGATTAAATCCAACTATTTTTTATTGGCATATGTCAAACAAAAGGCCAATTTTAAATTATTTTTTGCATCGTAAAAAAAAAAAAATATGCATGTGAGAACTATTCACAAACTTTAAGCAATTTTACTCATGTAAATATTACATACCAAACATAATGAACAATTTGAGGTAGAGTAACAACATACCCACTGAAAGGTTCCATAATGTAATTATTAGACCCCATATACGCTATTAGATTTTCTGCAGATTACTGTCTTGAGATTTACCAAACAAATATAATATAAGGTTAAACAAAACCTCAGTGTGAAAAAAAGTTTAAATTTGTATGCAATCAGGCAGGACCTTTCACTACATGGTTTTGGTAAATCTGAAGACAAAAATCTGCATAAAATCTAATATTGTGTAAGGAAAGAGAGGAATTGTGCTAACAGGAAGCATGATGAATGACTTTTTTGGAAATGACTAGATCTAAAAGATTGATTTATACATAATATTGTAGACTTGTAGAGGTAGTGATTGTATTATGGCAATACAGTGGAAGGCCCACTATAGTATAGGATACATTTCTGGAAAACTAGCAGCAACATTATGCACATTAGAAACAAGTCTAGCTGTTTGGTGTAGGGCAGTGATTGCGAACTTTGGCACCACAGATGTTTAAGCACTACATTCCCCATGATACTCATGTATATTGCAGAGTACATGAGCATCATGAGAAATGAAGTTCCCAAACAATAAAATGTGCCAAGGCTCGCCATCACTGGACTTGGTGCATTAATCAGTGCAGATTGACACAAACATGGGCAAACTAACAATCATTAAAGGAAAAATATTAACACGGTAAAATGCTGAACACATTTTGTTATACCTCGTTAAAAACATTATACCGTATTTATCGGCGTATAACACGCGCCGGCGTATAACACGCACCCAAGTTAAGGAGGGAATTTTAAGGAAAAAAACTTTTAGGAGTAAAGTTTATGGAAGAAAGACTTACATTAAAATGCCCATCAATGCAGCATTATCGGTGTCCATCTGCAGCCTTGTCAGTGTCAGTGCAGCCTTGCCCCAGTGTCCAGTGCAGCCTTGTCAGTGCAGCTTTGCCCCAGTGCAGCCATGTCAGTGCAGCAATGTCAGTGCAGCCATGTCAGTGCAGCAATGTCAGTGCAGCCATGTCAGTGCAGCCATGTCAGTGCAGCTTTTCTCCAGTGCAGCTTTGCCCCAGTGCAGCCTTGCTCCAGTGCAGCTTTGCCCCAGTGCAGCTTTGCCCCAGTGCAGCCTTGCCCCAGTGCAGCCTTGCCCCAGTGCAGCCTTGCTCCAGTGCAGCTTTGCCCCAGTGCAGCCTTGCCCCAGTGCAGCTTTGCCTCCATGCAGCCTTGCCCCCCCGTGCAGCCTTGCCCCCGTCCAGCTTTGTGGGATCGCCGCGATCCCTGCCGTCATACACAGCCCTGTGTAAATTTAAATATGGCGCCGAGACTGCAGTGTCTCGGCGGAGCGCTGATACACATAGCCGAGAGTCTTCGGGTTTTCTCGGCGCCGCTTACAGTCCCGCCCAGTTCCGCCCTATGGGCGGGACTGTAAGCGGCGCCGAGAAAACCCGAAGACTCTCGGCTATGTGTAGCTCCGCTCCGCCGAGACACTGCAGTCTCGGCGCCGTATTTGAATTTCCACACGGCTGTGTATGTCGGCCGCGATCGCTCCGATCACGGCAATTGCCGCGATCGCTCCGATCACACACAATTGGGGGGGGTATCGGCCTATAACACGCACACACGATTTTCACTTGATTTTCAGGGGAAAAAAGTGCGTGTTATATGCCGATAAATACGGTAATTAAAAAACAAAAGTACAAGAACATGTTAGGAACTAGAACAGCTAGAATTTGCTCAGGAGAGCGATGAAGTCTCTTAATCTAAGCTGGAGTGCAGAAGCTGTTTGTTTAATTTTCTGGAGTTCAGCACAGCACTGCAATATATCCATTTTGAAATGGGAAATTGTGGCACTGTCCACCACATGACCTGAAAGGAATAATAATTACAAACATAAACTTGCTGAAATATAATCAATCATGTGGATACATATTGACACTTACATGTGCAGGACACAAGATTAATATTTTCCTCTTTTGGGATTCCTTGATTTTCTTCATCCCCTTCTAATGCGGTGATATCGAGCAATTCAAGATTAATGTTGCTTTCACAGGGGGAATGCTATCATACCTCTAATCCTGAATCTTGATTGTGAGACTGCATCTCTTGTCCTTCAAGTTGCTGTGGAAGGAATGATTTTCTGAAAGTTGTAAACATGTAAAGAACATCATTAGAGTTTATTATACAATGTATATGTAGCAATAACTCTCGGTGAAGCTGCTGGTTTAGGCGGGCTTGTTACCTTCACTCTCGACACCCCTACTTCACCAGCACCGGGTCTAGGGTTCCGTTGAGTTTACCTCTGGACGATAAAAGCGCCAACACTTGAGTACGTTTCAATGCTTTATTGAACCAAGTAACGAAGGAAGTAGCAGGAAAGAGGCAGGAGGGAAGCTACAGGGAAGCTCAAATACCTTTCTTTAGGATTCTTGAGAACGTCCTCTAAAGTTGAACATTGAAATTGGATGCAATCCCCCTGTGGGACACAATCCCTGCTCGCCTGGATAGGCCTCCCTCACTAGCCCAGCAGCCAGCACGTAGCACGAACAAAAGTCTCTGCCACAGACTTGCTTGAAATAAATGCGTACAATCCTCTGCCACAGGATGTATTAAGTTTTGCGGTGAATGTCAGACACAGTACTTGGACCTCTAAGCCAACCCGGCAGTACTATGCTGTAGAACTACTTTAGGATACGTCCTCCAACTGAGTCACCAGGCCCCTCTCCAGACCAGCACTCTGCGTGATCCTTCCATGATGGGTCCTCCCCTGGGATCTTCTCGGTTGTCTTCTTCACTCTGGATAGACAGCTCAGGACCATTCCTCGGCTGCTGTGGTAGACCCCAAACATGCTTCTGGGCCCACCCACGCGCCGCAGCGGCGTGGGCCTCCGGAACGGAGGACCACGAGGTTGCACTCTAACGCATACCTGTCGGCCAGGAGGGCCAGCAGGTGGCTGTAAAATGACCCCAAAACATGGCGTCTCTCCCATAAATACCCTCTCCCAGAATGCAACTCGGAGGACCACCTCCACCGAGTTGTCTCCGGGACAGAGGAGTACCCATACGCTTCGACACGTTTCCTTTCCAACACTAGTCAATGGTAGCAGCGACACCTATCAGTTGGTAGATCATAAATCTACCAGCGCTACATATGTTTTTTTTTAAAAATGCACATCATTAAATGAATTGTTTGGTTTGCCAACCATTGCAGCTTAAATCTTGTGGAGGAGATATTTTGATTATTTCCTCTGCTTGCACTGTTTCCATAGATGGTTGTTCATCACTATAATACTTGGATGATGAGCTTATAGAAAAGCAAACATGCCATTAACAAGAAAGTGTTTTATCATTAGTCAAATCTACACATTTGTAAATTATATGTGTGCAAAACAATATTAAAAAAAAAATAATCATTTTAATTCCCTCACTAAACCCCCCCCCCCACCAAGAAAGAAACACCCCAACCTGAAAATTAACAGACAAATTTAAATGGGAAAATAGGAAAATAGACAAGACAAGCTTTTTACTTCAAGTAAATAGATATCCAACATGTCCAATCTTTTTTTATTAATTTGTTTGTAGGTGTGGGTGGCGGGGGTGATGATTTAATGTTTTTTGAGTATAAACTTAAAACACAAAACAAAATAGAATCTTTTTCTATTTATGATTTGAATTATAATTACATAGGGAACTAAACGGATGTAATGATTTTTAGGTGACAGGTTCTCTTTAATGAGACATGCAGTATCTAAACGAAACACCCATGTCTCCTCTTGGCTACACTGAATATTTTGCAATGAAAATCTGATTGCAATACATCCCTTTCAAGCTAGGTGGGGATAGCAAGAGCTTGAAACAGATGTGCTGTCATAAACTTCACTTTCCAGGTCACATCAAGAAGTGGAGTGAAGCAGACATGTGTCCACTCTTCTCCTTTCCCTCAAGCCGTTGTGTCACTACCAGATCCACAGATAGGCAAGAGGAGCCCAGAAAGCATAACAGGGTGTGGCAGTACTGGGGATCCATGTGAGCAAGCTGGAGTTTGCCTGTTTTAAAATAGTGCCTACAGCCACTAGATTATGTGTGCAATCCTGCAATGTTCATATCATGTTATTTTAAGCGCTGCGCAAACTGTTGGTGCTATTTAAATGTCAAATGTGCAGCAATCACCAATACACAATACATTAAAGGGGTTGTAAAGGTTTGTGTTTTTTCACCTTAATGCATCCTATGCATCCTATGCATTAACCACTTGAGCCCCGGACCATTATGCTGCCTAAGGACCAGAGGTCTTTTTCCAATTTGGCACTGCATCGCTTTAACTTTTAATTGCGCGGTCATGCAATGCTGTACCCAAACTAAATTTGCGTCCTTTTCTTCCCACAAATAGAGCTTTCTTTTGATGGTATTTGATCACCTCTGCCGTTTTTATTTTTTGCGCTATAAACGGAAAAAGACCGAAAATTTTGAAAAAAAATGATATTTTCTACTTTTTGTTATAAAAAAAATCCAATAAACTCAATTTTAGTCATACATTTAGGCCAAAATTTATTCGGCCACATGTCTTTGGTAAAAAAAATGTCAATAAGCGTATATTTATTGGTTTGCGCAAAAGTTATAGCGTCTACAAACTAGGGTACATTTTCTGGAATTTACACAGCTTTTAGTTTATGACTGCCTATGTCATTTCTTGAGGTGCTAAAATGGCAGGGCAGTACAAACCCCCCCCCAAATGACCCCATTTTGGAAAGTAGACACCCCAAGGAAATTGCTGAGAGGCATGTTGAACCCATTGAATATTTATTTTTTTTGTCCCAAGTGATTGAATAATGACAAAAAAAAAAAAATATTTACAAAAAGTTGTCACTAAATGATATATTGCTCACACAGGCCATGGGCCTATGTGGAATTGCACCCCAAAATACATTCAGCTGCTTCTCCTGAGTATGGGGATACCACATGTGTGGGACTTTTTGGGAGCCTAGCCGCGTACGGGGCCCCGAAAACCAATCACCGCCTTCAGGATTTCTAAGGGCATACATTTTTGATTTCACTCCTCAGTACCTATCACAGTTTTGAAGGCCATAAAATGCCCAGATGGCACAAACCCCCCCAAAATGACCCCATTTTGGAAAGTAGACACCCCAAGCTTTTTGCTGAGAGGCATGTTGAGTCCATGGAATACTTTCTTTTTTGACACAAGTTGCGGGAAAGTGACAATTTTTTTTTTTTGCACAAAGTTGTCACTAAATGATATATTTCTCACACAGGCCATGGGCATATGTGGAATTGCACCCCAAAATACATTTAGCTGCTTCTCCTGAGTATGGGGATACCACATGTGTGGGACTTTTTTGGAGCCTAGCCGCATACAGGGCCCCGAAAACCAATCACCGCCTTCAGGATTTCTAAGGGCGTAATGTTGTGATTTCACTCCTCACTACCTATCACAGTTTTGAAGGCCATAAAATGCCAAGATGGCACAAAACCCCCCCAAATGACCCCATTTTGGAAAGTAGACACCCCAAACTATTTGCTGAGAGGCATGTTGAGTCCATGGAATATTTTATATTTTGACACAAGTTGCGGGAAAGTAACACTTTTTTTTTTTTTTTTGCACAAAGTTGTCACTAAATGATATATTGCTCAAACATGCCATGGGCATATGTGGAATTACACCCCAAAATACATTTTGGTGCTTCTCCTGAGTATGGGGATACCACATGTTTAGGACTTTTTGGGAGCCTAGCCGCGTACGGGGCCCCGAAAACCAAGCACCGCCTTCAGGATTTCTTTTTTTTTTTTTTTTTTTTTTTTTTTGGGGTATTTGAAATACAACTTTATTATGATCTAAACGAAAAATGTATGGGAATGACAGTAACAAACAGGATCACCATAGAACATTGTGATGTGACTGAAGCAGTCTTAACTTATATTTGAAACTTTTAAAGGGAATATTATTTGCAGTCCCAAACAGCTAGATATGCAGGTCCAAAATATGAAGGATTTATTTCAACTGCCACATTCACTCCAAAGCCCATTCATCTCCTTCAGCATCCCAAAAGGTTAAGCACATGTTCTGCTCAGCTAAATAAAGTGGCAAACACGCTGCACCACTGACATCACAGGACAGTTGCCTATAAAACTAGACTTCTGACTCTGGGCTCGAGCTTCATTCACCTCACAGATCATCATCTTCATCTGGCAGTGCTGTGGTCTGGGCAATCTGTAGATCATTCTCATATTGTGCAGCCAACGCAGGATCCATAACCACTTCAGGTGGTGCAAGAGCAGGCATGGCTACAAACTCAAGGTTGGGATCCCCTATCAGTTTTCTGGCAAGCCAAAGGAAGGGCTTTTCAAAGTTGTAGTTACTCTTTGCAGAGATATCATAGTACTGAAGATTCTTCTTCCTGTGAAATACGATTGATTTTGCTTTCACTTTTCTGTCCTTAATGTCCACTTTGTTGCCACACAAGACTATGGGGATATTTTCACATACTCTTACAAGATCTCTATGCCAATTGGGTACATTCTTGTATGTGACTCTTGACGTTACATCAAACATGATAATGGCACACTGAGCCTGGATGTAATATCCATCTCGCAAACCACCAAACTTTTCTTGACCGGCAGTATCCCATACATTGAATTTAATAGGACCTCTGTTGGTATGGAAAACCAAAGGGTGGACTTCAACACCAAGTGTCAATATAAACCCCTCCCTTCTTTCCCTCTATCCACCCTTACTTCGAGAGAAGAAAACAAGAAAACATCCTTTATTATTAACATCTCGATCGTTCTTCTCCCTAACGTTGTTTCATCTCCCCTCCTCCCCCCTCCCCCTTATTCTCTGATGTAGATACTCTAACCGAATGTAACTCTACTGATACCTCACTTTCTCAGCGTAACTCCATGTTTTTTTAAAGTCTCTCCAACTCTTCCAGTTATCTTTCCTTCCTTCACCACCTCCCTCCTTGCTACCATAGAACCTCTCCATGGTATAGGTTTCCTCCACGGCATTAATCCACTCCCATATCTGTGGGGGTTCTTTTTCTCTCCAATTTTTGGGTATTAGTTTTTTTGCTGCATTGATTAGGTGAGGCACCAATGACGCTTTATATTGTTTCTCACTATCCTTAATGCCGTGGAAGAGCACCAACCATGGATCTTTTTTCACCTCCTTTCCCGTAATTTTTTTAATCATACCCAGAACATTCTCCCAGTATTCTTGAATCTTAGGGCATTTCCACCATATGTGTGCCATTGAGCCTATTTCCCCACATCCCCTCCAACATTCTGCCGATGACTCTTTTTGGAATTTACTAGCCCTCTCTGGTGTCATATACCACCTCACTAAACACTTGTAGTTCATTTCGGTTGTTTTTACGTCTATCGCCGATCTATGGGTAAGGTTCATAATCTTTTTTACCGTGCTAATATCAACCAGTGTCCCCAGGTCCTTTTCCCATTGTTTAATATAGGTGGGTTTCTCTGTTTCATCTTCAACTAATAATAGTTTATATAATTTTGATATAGTGTTTTTTGTGTTTTCTAATGTGCATAATTTTTCTAATCCCGTCAATTCTTCTCCTGATCTTATCGGTTGTGGTAGTTTTCTAATAAATCTTTCAAGCTGTGTATAACGCCATGCATTGATCACCCATGCTTCTGTGTCCTGTTGTAGTTCGTGCATTGTTTTAATTTTCCCCTTATCCATTATCTCTCTTAATTCCACCTTGTCTTTCTTTATCCATTTCCCTCCTATACTTATTTTCCCTGGTGCGAAAAACTCATTGTCATTAACTCTTATAAGTGGTGAGTTGTATGTCTTATTTAACTGTTTATAAGTTCTATCCCATAGCCTAATTACCACCCGTGTTAACCCATGTGTATTTTCGTCTAACGTTCTATGTTGGGGGGGGTTCCAAATAATTACTCCTAACTGTGCCTTACTAAAGAATTTTTCCAAATTTACCCATCTTTTTTCTTGATTATCCCTTACCCATTCTATCGCTCGTGAGAGAATTATTGCATTGTAGTATGTTACGATATCCGGTGCCGCTAGGCCCCCATTCCTTTTCTCTTTTCTTAACATCTTTAGGGATACCCTCGGTTTTTTATTTTTCCAAATGACATTTGTTAGTATTGTTTTTAATTTCTTGAGGTAATATGTTGGTAGTTCAATAGGTAGCATTTGGAATTTATAAATAATTTTTGGTAGCAGGGTCATTTTTATGGCGTTTATCCGGCCTATCCAAGAGATTGGTCTAATCTGTATTTTTTTTCCTTCTTTCCTGATATCATCCAATAGAGGGATATAGTTCACTTTATATATTTTATCCAGGGAATTAGCTAATTTTACGCCTAAATATTTTATTTCTTTTTTCCAAGTAAATTGAAATTTCTTCCTCAACTCCTCTTCTTCTGCTTTCCTTAAGTTTATGTTTAAGATTTCGGATTTTCCTATATTTATCTTAAAATTTGAGAGCTCTCCATATTGTTCTATCGTTCTAATTAATTTTGGCAGGGTATATTCTGGTTTAATTATATAGAAGAGCACATCATCGGCAAATGCCGATAGCTTGTGCTCCTCTTTGCCCACTTTTGGTCCTTTAATGTCGGGGTCGTTTCTTAAGGTTGCAAGAAGGGGCTCTAATGAGAGAATAAAAAGGAGTGGAGACAGGGGGCACCCCTGCCTTGTCCCTCTCCTCATTTCAAAAGTTTCTGAAATTGCTCCGTTGATCCTAATTGCTGCTCTCGGTTGTCTATACAGTGTTTTAATTTTTCCCATCATCCTTGGGCCTAACCCCATTTTGCCTAATGTTTGGAACATGAACCCCCAGTCTACTCTGTCAAACGCCTTTTCCGCGTCGCAAGACAAGAGCAGACCGGGGGCCCCGTCCTCTTTTATTTTTTGTATAAGGAGCAGAGTTCGCACCCCATGATCCTTCCCCTCTCTTCCAGCCACAAACCCTGTTTGATCCGGATGGACCAACGAATTCATTAGTCCCTTCATCCTCTTTGCCAATATTTTTGCGAAGATCTTTGTATCTGCATTTAGTAGCGATATGGGTCTGTAGCTGGAACAGAGGGTCGCATCTTTTCCTTCCTTTGGGATCACCGTAATCAAAGCTGTTTGTGCCTCCCTGCTTAGTTCAAAGTCTTTTCCTAACCCGTTCATATACTGGCACATCTTCGGGATTAGGATATCTTTAAATTTTTTGTAATATCCTACAGTGAATCCATCTGGCCCTGGGCTCTTTCCTTGTGCTGTCTCTGATATTGCTTCCTTCACCTCTTCTTCTGAGATAGCTTCCTCCAGGGCTTCCCTTTCTCTCTCCTGAATCTCTGGTATTCCCGCATGTTTTAAGAATTCCCTTATCTTTTTTTCTTTTAACCTCTCGTGCTCCCCCTTATGTTCTCTTGAGTACAGTTCTTGATAATAATTTCGAAATGCCTCTCCTATTACTTTTGTTTCATGGACCATTGTGCCCTGCTTAGTTTGTATCCTATCTATAAAGTTACGGGCTTTTTTTTCCCTTAACATTCTAGCCAGATGTTTCCCAGTTTTATCCCCCCATTGGTATCTCTCTTTCTCAATTAGAAAGTATTTTTCTTTTATTTCTTGCTCTACCAGTTTTTTCAACTCGCCTCTTTTGTCAATCAGTTTTTGGTATACTTCTTTATGGAGTCCTCGTGTTTTTTTGTGTTCTTGTTCTATGTTAAATATTTCCGTCGTAAGATTTCTCTTTTTGTTGTTCCTTTCTTTTTTTTTCCTGGCTCCCTCTTTTATTAATATTCCCCTTATATATACTTTATGGGCCTCCCACACCACTGCCCCCGAGACATCTCCTGTATTATTTCTCCTAAAATACTCTTTAAGTTCCTCTTCCACCCTTTGAGCCACCCCCTCATCATACAGCAGGTCCTCATTTAATCTCCATAGGGGGAGCTTTCTCTGTATGTGGGAGGTGTGCAGTTCCATTTCCACAGGGGCGTGGTCTGACAGTGTGATGGTTCCTATTTTTGCTACAATGACCCTCTCCAACCATCTGTGTTCCAGAAGAATATAGTCCAGTCTGGAATACGTCCGGTGTGCGGAGGAGTAAAACGTATAATCTCTTGTTCTACCATTCAGTATTCGCCATATGTCTATCAGTTGGTTCTCATGTAATTTCTGTCTAAGCCGTCTAAGCTGCTCGTTATTCGTCCCCTGCACACCGGACGCACTGTCCAACGTTGGTTCTAGACACACATTGAGATCCCCCATCACTATCAGGCCCCCTTTCCTGAAGGTTGTCAATTTCTCCAGTGTACTTATCAGGAATTTTACTGTATTTTTATTAGGAGCATAAATATTTGCGATAGTGCAATCCAACCCGCCTAGTGATCCCTTTAAAAAAAGGAATCTACCTTCCGTATCCTGCATTCTTCCATCTAATTTAAATTGCACTTCTTTTGCTATTCCTATTGCCACTCCTCTTGCTCTATTAGATATTGTATCGCCATAATACCATGTCGGGAAATTTTTAGACCATAATCTGATGTTAGATTCATATGTCAGATGTGTTTCTTGTAATGCCACTATTCCTGCTCCCTGCTCTTTCAGTTCTCTTAATACATGGTTTCTTTTATAGGGTGTGTTCAGACCTTTAACATTGTATGTCAAAAATTTAAGAGTTGTCATGTTTATCTTAAGACAAAATGCTGCGCTTCGATGACTTGATTCGAGTTATATTCGTTTTCCCCTTTTACACCTTTCCTTCCCCCCTCCCCTTCCCACTCCCCACCTCCCCCCTCCCCACCTCTCCCCCCCTCCCACCCCCCGCCCTCCCCCCCCTCACCTCCCCTCCTCCCCCTCCCCCACTCCCCCATTGGCCCCTCAGGGCCCCTAAGGTCATCCAGGAACTCCGTCTGAGCCCTTTCTGATCCCCTTGATCAAAAGGTGGAGCTCCAGGTGTTTAGCTACCTCCCACTCCTTAGGATAACTATTGTAGTGGGGTGCCTGCCTATTTCATTCTTATCTTGGCATTATTTTCTTATCTGTTATTTTCCCACCTCCCTCCTTTCCCCATGGCTAAGAACTTGGTAAGTCCCCTAATCTTCTGTTGACCAGCCTGGTAAATCCGGAACCTGTATGTCCAGCCTTTTACAAAATTCTTCTAAATCCTCTGGGAATCGCAATATAGCAGACCTCCCTTCCTTATGTCCTTTCAGACAGGCCGGGAATCCCCAAGAATATTTGATGTTTTGTGCAATCATTAATTCCAATAGGGGTTTCAGTAATCTTCTTCTTGCTAGGGTTTCTTGCGCCAGGTCTGCATAGAACTGGATTTCCACTCCATCAACCCTTATTGGTGCTTTTCTTTTCAGATTTTTCCAGATTTCCCATTTATCTTCGTAGTCTCTGAATCTGACTATGATGTCTCTTGGTCGTTCTGTCCTTGCTTCCCTGGCATACCCCACCCGATGGATCCTTTCTATCTTTAAACAGTCCTCTCCTTCTTTATTAATCAAAGGCCGAAGGATTATGGGAATCAATTTCTTCAGATCTTCATCCTCTTTTTCTGGGACTGAACGAATCCTGATGTTCTTCCGTCTGCTCCTGTTCTCCTGGTCTTCCAGCTTGTATAGTAACAACTTTTGATTTTTCCGCGTTTCCTTCATTTGCTGTCTAAGATTTTCAATTTCTTGCCTCTGTTTTTCAGACGTTTTTTCCGTACACTCTACCCTTTCTAATATATGTCCCAGGTCTCCTCTCAGGTTTTGAATATCCGTTTTTATCGAGTTTTCCATTTTCCGGAGCAAATCGCACATCTCGCCTTTTGTTAATATGGAGGACCCTGTTGCTTCCCCATTGATTCCACTTACGTCATGGTCCTCCTCTGTTGATAAATCATCTTTAGAATGTTCTGGAGAGTCTCCTGTTTTTTTTTCGGATCCTTTTTTTTTTTCTGTTTTGCTTTGACTTTGTCTGATCAACTCCATACTCCTAGGGCTTGCTCCCTGTGTCATATATTGTTTTAATGTGCTGACTGTTGGTTTATCTTTGGGGGATTTGGGAGCGTTTCCCCTTGTTACTTTGGTTGTGTTTTTATTCATTTTATCTCCCTTTCTCTGCCCCCTAATTCGCTTCCCCAGCCTGGTCTTCTTAATATCCCTCCACTTCCGTGAGGGGGTGCCCTAGAACATTAAAGAGTCTATTTGGAGGGGTTTTTAGCAGTTACGCGGGAGGAATCTGTTTTATGTCCTTTGATTGATTTCTACTGTTGTGGGGTCCTATAAGATTGCTGCCCTTGTTCCCGTCCCAATTTGTGCGTTTAGTGTTGTTCACCCCCGTTTACTTGCTTTATTCTCGGGCTCACTTGGTATGTGTAGGGGGCAGCCCCGCAAACCTGGGGGCCCTTTTATAGTCCGTATAAGTAATTGCTCGTCCCCCGTTTTATTGCTCAGACCTCCTATCCCGGTAACAGAAAAATGATCATACAAGCAAAAACAAAACCAACCATTTAAAGCACCATCAAGGGACCGCAGCCTGTGAACAGTGTATACTTAGTTGCTTACTTGTTATGTTGTTTTTGCTCTTCACCAGGAGTGTTTTCCTCCCCTCTCGTGGGGTGACTATACTTACAGCCTTTCGTACAGCCGGATGGGGGGGTATGCTAACATCCCGGAAGGTGGGGGGGGTGGTGATATCCGTGCTTCTCCGTACCAAGATGTCAGACCTGCGGACGCTGTTCCCTCTGTATCTGGTATGGTTTGTCTCCCATTTCTCCAGTCACGTAGCGGCGGTTAATGTCTCTCCTCCTGTGGGGGGGCGAAGCCTCTCATCTGTCTCCTGTATGCCGGCTATCCGTGGCGTCCGCGTCTCGGTGTCCTTGCCTGATCTCGGCGGCCAGCTGACACTCTGGAGCTCCTCCCTCCGTGACGGGCGTTACGTCCTCACGTCTTCACCTCCCATCTCCTTCCTCCCTGCCTTCAGGATTTCTAAGGGCATACATTTTTGATTTCACTCCTCACTTCCTATCACAGTTTTGAAGGCCATAAAATGCCAAGATGGCACAAAGCCCCCCCAAATGACCCCATTTTGGAAAGTAGACACCCCAAGCTATTTGCTGAGAGGCATTTTGAGTCCATGGAATATTTTATTTTTTGACACAAGTTGCGGGAAAGTGACAATTTTTTTTTTTTTTTTTGCACAAAGTTGTCACTAAATGATATATTACTCACACAGGCCATGGGCATATGTGGAATTACACCCCAAAATATATTCTGCTGCTTCTCCTGAGTACAGGGATACCACATGTGTGGGACTTTTTGGGAGCCTAGCCGCATACGGGGCCCCGAAAACCAAGCACTGGCTTCAGGATTTCTAAGGGCGTTAAGTTGTGATTCCACTCCTCACTACCTATCACAGTTTTGAAGGCCATAAAATGCCAAGATGGCACACCCCCCCCCCCAAATGACCCCATTTTGGAAAGTAGACACCCCAAGCTATTTGCTGAGAGGCATGGTGAGTATTTTGCAGCTCTCATTTGTTTTTGAAAATGAAGAAAGACAAGAAAAAATTTTTTTTTTTTCTTTTTTCAATTTTCGAAAGTTTGTGACAAAAAGTGAGGTCTGCAAAATACTCACTATACCTCTCAGCAAATAGCTTGGGGTGTCTATTTTTCAAAATGGGGTCATTTGGGGGGGGGGGGTGTGTGCCATCTGGGCATTCCATGGCCTCCGAAACTGTGCTAGGCAGTGAAGAGTGAAATAAAAAATTTACGCCCTTAGAAAGCCTGAAGGCGGTGCTTGGTTTTCGGGGCCCCGTGCTCGGCTAGGCTCCCAAAAAGTCCCACACATGTGGTATCCCCATACTTAGGAGAAGCAACAGAATGTATTTTGGGGTGTAATTTCACATATTCCCATGGCATGTTTGAGCAATATATCATTTAGTGACAACTTTGTGCAAAAAAAAAAAATTAAAAAAAATTTGTCTCTTTCCCGCAACTTGTGTCACAATACAAAATATTCCATGTACTCGACATGCCTCTCAGCAAATAGCTTGGGGTGTCTACTTTCCAAAATGGGGTCATTTGGGGGGGGTTTGAACTGTCCTGGCATTTTATGCACAACATTTAGAAGCTTATGTCACATATCACCCACTCTTCTAACCCACTTGAAGACAAAGCCCTTTCTGACACTTTTTGATTACATTTTTGCAAGAAAATTACTTTGAACCCCCAAACATTATATATTTTTTTAAAGCAAATGCCCTACAGATTAAAATGGTGGGTGTTTCATATTTTTTTTTCACACAGTATTTGCGCAGCGATTTTTCAAACGCATTTTTTGGGGAAAAAACACACTTTTTTAAATTTTAAAGCACTAAAACACACTATATTGCCCAAATGTTTGATGAAATAAAAAAGATGATCTTAGGCCGAGTACATGGATACCAAACATGACATGCTTTAAAATTGCGCACAAACGAGCAGCGGCGACAAAATAAATACATTTTTAAAAGCCTTTAAAAGCCTTTACAGGTTACCACTTTAGATTTACAGAGGAGGTCTACTGCTAAAATTACTGCCCTCGTTCTGTCCTTCGCGGTGATACCTCACATGCATGGTGCAATTGCTGTTTACATTTGACGCCAGACCGACGCTTGCGTTCGCCTGTGCGAGAGAGCAGGGGGGGACAGGGGTGCTTTTTTTTTTTTTTTTCTTTATTATTTTTTTGCTTTTTTATCTTATTTTTAAACTGTTCCTTTCATTTTTATTTTTTTTAAATTAATTTTATTGTTATCTCAGGGAATGTAAATATCCCCTATGATAGCAATAGGTAGTGACAGGTACTCTTTTTTTAAAAAATTGGGCTCTATTAGACCCTAGATCTCTCCTCTGCCCTCAAAGCATCTGACCACACCAAGATCGGTGTGATAAAATGCTTTCCCAATTTCCCAATGGCACTGTTTACATTCGGCGAAATCTAAGTCATGAAATGCTCGTAGCTTCCGGTTTCTTACGCCATAGAGATGTTTGGAGCCATTCTGGTCTCTGATCAGCTCTATGGTCAGCTGGCTGAATCACCGGCTGCATTTTCAGGTTCCCTGTTGAGACAGGAAAGCCAGAGAAAAACATGGAAGACGGTGGGGGAGGGGGGGGCATTCCCTCCCACTGCTTGCAAAAGCAGTCTAGAGGCTAATTAGCCGCTAGGATTGCTTTTACATGAAAGCCGACCGCTGTCTGAAAAGAATGATACCAAGATGATACCTAAACCTGCAGGCATCATTCTGGTATAACCACTCAAAGTCCAGCAACATACCAGTACGTTGCTGGTCCTTGTTAGGCATATATTGTAAACTTTTTTTTCATGCAGCCTGTGGGCTGAACGAAAAAAAAGATATTGATCGGTGGGTATGCCCACCATTAGAATACCTCCCTTCATCCACCCACTTCTAATGATGGGCATACATGCACCATTTATATATGCCGAAGCATGGGGGCATCCTCCCGCAAAAGGCAGGAGCAAATTGCTACTCCACCCACTGCTGCCCCGAAGCTTCGGCATATATGCTGAAGTATCTGTGGTGGTGAAATCACCTCCGACAGCGCTGGAGTCACGGCTTTATATATCGTGGGAGCAAACGCTGTTGCTGTCAAGATAAATAAATCCGCGCTGCAACTGAATGGCGTACCTGCTACGCAAATGATGGTTAACAATAAAACAAAGTAACATTACAGTATAACAGTAAGACTTACCATACCTGCAAAGCAAATACAAAAAAAAAAAACATAGTAAAAAATAAAACATTTAACGCAACCTGTGCCTAAAATATATATATATGCCGAAGCATGGGGGCATCCTCCCGCAAAAGGCAGGAGCAAATTGCTCCTCCACCCACTGCTGCCCCCACGCTTCGGCATATATGCTGAAGTATGTAACTATGGTGGTGAAATCACCTCCGACAGCGCTGGAGTCACGGCTTTATATATCGTGGGAGCAAACGCTGTTGCTGTCAAGATAAATAAATCCGCGCTGCAACTGAATGGCGTACCTGAAAACAATAAAATGGTTACCAACAAAACACAGTAAATGGTAAAGTATAAAAAATCTGAAAAGGAAACATGGTAAAACATAATAACAATAAAACATTGCAGAATAGAATAGAGTAAAAAGAGAAGAACAATAGAGAGAGAATAGAGAGAGAGAGAGAACAATAAAACAACTATTTTTGTTTTTTTTATTTTATTTCTTTTTTTGTGTTTTTATTTTTTTTTTATAACACTTTTTTTTAGTAACTTTTAACTTTTGTAACTCGTTCCAGGTTTGGGTCTCTCAAAATGCAATGGCATCTTGGGAGACCCTGTGTTAGTGTGCCTAGTCTGTGCAGTGCTGAACCCTACGCTAACACTCAACTAATGTATGGTAGCGTTCAAAGCATTCACCCATGCAAAGACCAGGATTGCCAGGACAGGAGGGACAATAAGACCGGGTGTCACGCCTAAATCCGCGCTTGCTGCAGACACGACATCTTTTTGGGGGGGCTCGTTGGGTAGGGGTACTCGGGATGGCATAAAGAAAATGCCGCTCATGCAGCCGGCTTACTGCATTTGGTTGGGGAAGGTGAGGTAGAGCACTGTCTGGAAACAGAAGGGCTCTGACAATCTCTTCCTGGAATTTAAGGAAGGATCCAGTCTCTCCTGAAGCTCTGTATAGCACATGAGCATTCAGCAAAGCCAATTGAAATAAGTATACAGACACTTTTTTGTACCAGCGTCTGGCCTTACGGGCAACTAGGTACGGCGCCAACAACTGGTGGTTGAGGTCCACCCCTCCCATATTAAGGTTGTATTCATGGACACAGAGGGGTTTCTTCACAACACCAGTCGCTGTAGTAATTTGGGCCGTCGTGTCTGCATGAAGGGAGGTGAGAACGAAAACATTCTTCTTATCCCTCCACTTCATAGCGAGCAAATTATTATACTTCAAGCAGGCTCTCTCCCCCAGCCTAAGACGGGAATCTACAACCGCAGGGGAAAGCCCCGGCGATTAGGTCGCACGGTGCCACATGCTCCAATCTGCTGATCAAACAAGTGACTAAAAAGTGGCACGCTCGTATAATAATTGTCCACGTACAAGTGGTACCCCTTTCCGAATAAGGGTGACACCAAGTCCCACACTATCTTGCCAGCGCTTCCTATGTAGTCAGGGCAGTTTGTCGGCTCTACGTGACTATCTTTGCCCTCGTAAACCATAAATCTACATGTATAGCCTGTGGCCCTGTCACAGAGCTTATACATCTTGACCCCGTATCTGGCACGCTTGCTGGGAAGGTACTGTTTGAATGACAAGCGGCCAGAAAACTTAATCAGGGACTCATCAACGCAGACAACTTGATGGGGGGTAAACAAGTCTGCAAAACGTTGGTTGAAGTGGTTTACGAGGGGCCGAATTTTGTAGAGCCGATCGTATGCAGGGTCTCCACGAGGACGACAGAGTTCATTGGCGTTGAAGTGCATGAACCGCAAAATCTGCTCGTATCGTGCCCTGGCCATGGAAGCAGAGAACAAGGGTGAATGGTAAATTGGGTCAGTGGACCAATATGACCGCAACTTACTCTTTTTATTCAACCCCATGAGGAGGGAAAGGCCCAGAAAGGTCTTAAATTCGGAGACCGTAATTGGTCTCCAATCTCTGTCAAGGGAGGACTGGGGATTAGCGGCGATGTGTTGACCAGCGTATAAATTGCTTTGGTCCACAATAGGTCTATAGTGAAAAACAGTGAATAAAAATCCAGTGGCGTAAAGTCAACTGTTTCCACCTGAATTCCGGGTTGGCCAGTGAAAGGGGGAAGTACGGGTGCTGCAGAAGTGGTGGGTTCCCAATTCAGATTGGCCAATGCAGCAGGAAGGGCACTATGGGCACGACGGGCCTGTCTTTGTCTTCTTGGTGGCAGCGGGACACTACTAGTGCTTGCCACCTCGCCAGCTTGAACTGCACTTATGGGACTCGCCACGTCACCACGTGATACTGCAGTGCTGGATGTACGACCAGGGTGTACTAGGCCGCTGGTGCTTGCCAGTTCACCAGAAGGAGTAGCGGCGCTAGTACTTCTCTGCTCCATACGAGAGCCCTGCGGTTCTTGCACTTCAAGGACAGAAGAAGATTGGGGTCTGGTACGCCTGACCTTAGCAGGGACCACAACTCTGTCGTCAGAGCTATTTGTCATGGAGCCGCTGTCCTCTACAGGTTCGTATTCTGAGCCTGAACTTGACAGATGAGTGACTTCCTCTTCACTATCTGTCATACTCAGAAACGTGTAGGCCTCTTCACTAGTGTACCTTCTATTTGCCATTTTGGGCTCTAAATTTAGGGGTACACTAGTGAGACTCACAGGCAAAAAAGCTCCTGACTGTCAGCGACTGTATCAAAACGCTACCAAAAAACTGTTAGCGATCGCAGGGATCAGGCCTGACTCTGCGAACGCTGCAGTTATGTGTGCTTAGTGTTTTGTAAGTGACAGTTATCGATCGATACTGCACTTGGGTGGGCTGGGCAGGGCTGGGCCGAGGAGCAAAACGCAGGTGCTAGCAGGTATCTGGGCTGATCCCGCTAACACTGCGTTTCAGGGAACCCTAAACTGCTGGGGAGTATAGATCTGATCGGATCAGATATCGATCCGCTCAGATACTATAGCACTATGGGAGGTGTATGCTGCGTGCGTGGGTTTTAGCGGTACTGGCGCTAACCTGACGCTGCCTGGGGCGACGCAGACCTTATCTGATCCTAAAAACTTAACTTCTATCACCGCCGGGCAATTAAGGGGTTAAACCTTTATAGGGTAATAAACGGCGGGTGCCCTAAAACTATAATAAACTGTAATAAACTGTAATAAACTACAAAAAACAAACTAGCTAACCAGCGTCACCCGTAACACTTATACGGTGATCGCTGGTGAAAGGGTTAACTAGGGGGCAATCAGGGGGTTAAAACCTTTAGCAGGTAGTATATGGGGGTCCCTGTCGCTATAAAACACTGACAGCGAACCTATATACTTACCTCCCTAACTAGCGTCACCTGTGTCACTAATACAGCGATCAGAAAAACGATCGCTTAGCGACACTGGTGACGGGGGGTAATCAAGGGGTTAACTTTTATTAGGGGGGGGTTAGGGGGGTACCCTGGACCTAAAGGGGGCTAACCTAACTGCCCTAACACTTGTAACTGACACAAACTGACACCAATACAAAAAAAATAAAAAATGCTATTGGTGTCAGAGTGACAGGGGGTACAGGGGGGTGATCGGGGGATGATCGGGGGTTGATGGGGGGTGATAAGTGTGCCTGGCGTGTTCTACTGTTAGTGTAGTGTTGTGCAGACTTACTTGATGTCTTCTCTCCTCGGCGCGGCGACGAAAAGACCGGCTCGAGGAGAGATGACATCACTTCCTTTCCCTCTGTTTACATTACAGAGGGAAAGGAAGCATTCTCATTCGCCAGGAGCGATCGGGAGGGGGTGGCCAACAATGGATGGCCACCCCCTCACATCTCATCGCCCGGGAAGAAATGGCGACCGCCTCGGGCACCGGGGGGGGGACCGATCGGACCCCCCACCCGCGGAAGGCAAATCACGTACATGTACGTGATTTTGCCTGTCCGTGCCACCTTGCCGACGTACATCGGCGTGAGGCGGTCGTCAAGTGGTTAAAGTGAAAAAACACCTGTCGGTGACCGACCCGTAGCCCAGTGGCGGCTGCTCAAAATTTTTTTGGGGGGGCGCAAACAAATTGAAAAATTCTGAAAAAAAATGATCAAATGCAGCCTCACTGTGCCCATGAAACGCAGCCACTGTACCAAACGCAGCGATTGTGCCAACAAACGCAGCCACTGTACCAAACGCAGCCATTGTGCCATCAAACGCAGCCACTTTGCCCATCAAACGCAGCCACTTTGCCCATCAAACGCTGCCACTTTGCCCATCAAACGCTGCCACTTTGCCCATCAAACGCTGCCACTGTGCCCATCAAACGCTGCCACTGTGCCCATCAAACGCTGCCACTGTGCCCCAAATGCTGCCACTGTGCCCCAAATGTTGCCACTGTGCCCATTAAATGCTGCTACTGTGCCTCAAATGTTGCCACTGTGCCCATTAAATACTGCCACTGTGCCCCAAATGTTGCCACTGTGCCCCAAATGTTGCCACTGTGCCCATTAAATGCTGCCATTGTGCCCCAAATGTTGCCACTTTGCCCATCAAACGCTGCCACTGTGCCCCAAATGCTGTCACTGTGCCCCAAATGTTGCCACTGTGCCAATTAAATGCTGCTACTGTGCCCCAAATGTTGCCACTGTGCCCATTAAATGCTGCCACTGTGCCCATTAAATGCTGCCACTGTGCCCCAAGTGCTGCCACTGTGCCCCAAATGTTGCCACCGTGCCCCAAGTACTGCCACTGTGCCCCCCCCGCCATATGCCTGGCACTTATCTTGTCTCGGGTGGGCAGCGGGTGACGGCGGCAGGCGGCGAGCGGTGTCCTCCATTTCTTCCCTGACCCCGATGTCTTCTCCCGCCCACTCCTCCTCTCGTCCTCTGCTATTAATGGACGCCTGATAGGCATTAAATCAAAGCGCCTGTCATTTCAGCCAATCAGGTGACAGGTAACACAGACTTGGCAACCTGATTGGCTGAGAGGCGATTCAATGTTAGCAAAGCGAATTCCTTCACTTTGCTAACATACAGCTGAGTGAGAAGTGTTTATGCACAGCGTTGCTCCCGCTTCTCACATATTTGGGCACCTATTAGAGCCTAAAAAAACACCCCCACTGATGTAATTCAGATGCCCGCCGCCCGAAAATGGGCCGGGCACTTGAATAGGGGGTGTCAGCAGCGACCATAGATAGATTCATGCAATGCATGAATCTATCTATGGTCATTAGAGTGGTGTAGGAGAGGGGGGCGGCGCTCCTGTGCCCTTTGTGGATGCACCGCCACTTCCCTAGCCCCCCCCCTTTTTTACTTACCTGAACCCTCGAACTTGCCGTTTCTCTGCTGGGGGCTCTTGGCTGTTGATTGGATAGATTGATAGCAGCGCAGCCATTGGCTCCCGCTGCTGTCAATCAAATTCAATGACACGGCTGCCGGGGAAGGGGCCGAGTCCTGCATTCGGTGTCTATGCATGCCGAATGCTGGACTCGATAGCGCGCCCGCAAGGTAACCCCCCGGGAGAGTGCTTCTCCCAGGGGGAGATCTGATGTGGGGAGGAGCCGAGAGAGATGCCGAGAGACCCCAGAAGACGAGGTTTGGGGCCACTCTGTGCAAAACAAGCTGCACAGTGGAGATAAGTATGATGTGTTTGTTATTTAAAAAAAATAAATAATTTACCTTTCACTTTAAACAACATGTGGTTGTTTGCACATACCCGTGGAACGCTACAGTGATTGCTCATTTTCATTTCTTGAGGTGCTTGGCAACAAATCATTTTTTGACTTGTGATTTGTTCTCTTTGCAATTTTTTGTTTTTTTTTCCCTGAAACTAAACAAAATAAATGCATTGTAAAATACAGTTAAATATGACAATATACATTTTTTATTATTTTATTAAATAATTACAATAAAATTAAAACTTACTTTTTTTATGATCTGATGAATTTTTCTGAGTTGCTCATGTTCTCTGTGTTTTAAATCAGACCATCTTTTGTGTAGTTGATCCTTGGACCGCAGGATTCCATGTTTTTTATTTATAACTTTAATTACTTTATCCAGTATGCGATCCCTACGTGCATTCGGTTTGTTGTAGTTTTTTAGCTTTCCATCATAGTCATGGGTTTCGAACAACCTCATAAGCTCCACCATTTCTCCTCTACTTATTGCTGTTGCCTTCGTTTTGCCTGGATTCTTCCTTTTTTGCCCAGGCTGGGTCTCCTCTGCGTTCTCCATGCTGTAATGGCGCTGTGTGTAAGCCCGATGTTGCAGAGAGGCATTGCGTGATCACGGGGCACAGAGGGGCGGAGCTTCCGACACATGCGCTGTGACTCAAAATCATACAGGATCTTTTGCGGGAAGTTCTTTCGGTACTTGCCTTCCATGCATGCGATTATTCCATATTGTTTATTTGATATTCTTTCCGAGGTCATTAGCAGCTTCCGATTATGCGCAATCGTTCGCTTGCGAGTTTTTCTGGACGATTGCTGTACACATTAGATGATTATCGTTCGTTCCATTCGCGTACGAGAAAAATTATGGAGCTTGCTCCTACGAAATTTTTCGTTTGGACAGTCGTAATCGGCTGTCATAAGTGGTGTACACATGATCCAAAAATCATAGATTCTTCCTCGGACAACATTGTTCGTCCGATATTCGGATCGTGTGTACGGGCCATTAGCTGATATGCCGGCAGCTACCTGGATCCAATATCCGTGCATTCCGTTCAGAGCAGTAGCCGCAGAAGGAACAGCAGGATTGGTTAGCGCATGGCAGCGGGATCCGAGAGCCAGCGTCTGCAGCCTCTCGATATGCTGGGGACTAAAGCCTTGTACGGCCATGCGCCATTTCCTTCTCCTCTCGGCGTCTCTCCTCGTTCCTGGCATCAGGCAGCGGTGGGGGGGTCATGTGAAGGCATGGTCCAGTGTGAGCGTCGTTATGTGTCAGGGCTCCTCCCCATCTCCCAACCCAAAATGTCTTGAGATATAAAATAATTTGACCTAAACTTTTTCCATCAGAAAGCTTCTTCTATCTGTCTGACCGCTGAGCTATTCTTGAATTTTTAAGTTCCTCATATAAGTCATAAGTTCCACAATGACTATAAGCTTACTTTAAAAATGTCTATATCACTCGTTTAAACTGTATTATTAGAAAAGCTCTCTACCTACAAGCATAAAACATTATCCATAATTATCTTAAACATATATTCTTTCAATAAACCCTACCTATATTTAATCCTGGAGCAGCAGCTCTGGGCGCATCGTGGAGTGACGACATTGAAACTTGTCATTGCTGAAGGGAAAGTGATACCCTTTGCTACCCTTAGGTAGAAATATCCCTTACTAGATCGATGGGCTTTCGCTATTGGCAATTGAAACATGCACTCAGGGCGCAGTTTCCTGAACCTACCCCCTCAGTGGCTGTGACTATCAGATTCGATCCAGAACCGATCAATCCCCAGGCCCAGGCCAATGATATCTGGCCTGGACCTGGTGATCGCTCCCGGTGAATTAGAACCTTCTCCTACATGTATAAGTGTAAACACTGCAGGGGAAGTGATGTCATCTCTCCTTGTGGGAGTCTTTTCGTTCAGTCAGGGTCTGCGTCCCCCCAGGCAGCGTCAGATTAGTGCCTGTAACGCTAACACCCACGCACGCACCATACACCTCCCTTAGTAGTATAGTGTCTGAACGGATCAATATCTGATCTGATCAGAACTATATTAGCGTCCCCATCAGTTTAGAGTTCCCAAAAACGCAGCGTTAGCTGGATCAACCCAGATACCTGCTAGCACCTGGGTTTAGCCCCTCCGCCCAGCCCAGCCTAGCCAACCCAAGTGCAGTATCAATCAATCACTGTCATTTATAAAAAAACAACACACATAACTGCAGCGTTCGCAGAGTCAGGCCTGATCCCTGCAAATGCTAACAGTTTTTTTGGTAGCGTTTGAATCAGTCACTGACAGTCAGGTGCTTTTTTTCCTGTGAGTCGCACTAGTGTACCATTAAATTTAGAGACCAAAATGTCAAATCGAAGGTACGCTAGTGAAGAGGCCTACGCATTTCTGAGCATGACAGATGGTGAAGAGGAAGTCACCTATCTGTCAGAATCAAGCTCAGAATACGAACCAGTAGACAGCAGCGGCACCCTGACAGACAGCTCTGACGACGGAGTTGTGGTCCCTGCCAGGGTCAGGCGTACCAGACCCCGTTCTTCTGCTGTCGTTGAGGTGCAAGAACCGCAGGGCTCATGTATGGAGCAGAGAGCCAGTACTAGTGCCGCTCATCCTTCTGGTGAACTGGCAAGCACCAGCGGCCTAGTACATCCTGGTCATACATCCAGCACTGCAGTATCACATGGTGACGTGGCGAGACCCATAAGTGCAGTTCAAGCTGATGAGGTGGTTAGCACGAGTAGAGTCTTGCAGCCACCAAGAAGACAAAGACAGGCCCGTCTAGCCCATAGTGCCCTTCCTGCTGCATTTGCCAATCATAATTGGGAGCCCACCACTTCTGCAGCACCCGTACTTCCCCCATTTACTGGCCAACCCAGAATTCAGGTGGAAGCAGTTAATTTTACATCACTTGATTTTTATTCGCTGTTTTTCACGGAAGATCTCTAAAGATCTATTGTGGACCAAAGCAATTTATATGCTGATCAATTCATCACCGCTAATCCCCAGCTGACCCTTGCCAGAGATTGGAAAACTATTATGGTTTCCGAATTTAAGACCTTCCTGGGCCTATCCCTCCTCATGGGTATAACTAAAAAGAGTGAGCTGCGGTCATATTGGTCCACTCACCCAATTCACCATATGCCTGTGTTCTCTGCCTCCATGACCAGGACATGATACAAGCAGATCTTGCGGTTCATGCACTTCAATGATAATGAACTCTTTCGTCTTCAGGGTGACCCTGGATTTGATTGGATTTGATCGGCTCTACAAAACCCTCATAAACCACTTCAACCAACAGTTTGCAGCCTTGTTTACTCCCCATCAAGTTGTCTGCGTTGATGAGTCCCTGATTAAGTTTTCTGGCTTCTTGTCATTCAAACAATATCTTCCCAGCAAGTGTGCCAGATATGGGGTCAAGATGTATAAGCTCTGTGACAGGGCCACAGGCTATACATATAGTTTTATGGTTTTCGAGGGAAGAGATAGTTACGTAGAGCCGGAGAAGTGCCCAGACTACATAGGGAGCACTGGTAAGATTGTGTGTGACTTGGTGTCACCCTTATTCGGAAAGGGTTATCACTTATATGTGGACAATTACTACACGAGCGTGCCACTTTTTAGTCACTTGTTTGATCACTGAATTGGCGCATGTGGCACAGTGCGATCTCATCACCAGGGCTTACCCCAGCGGCTTGTAGATTCCCATCTTAGGCTAGGGGAGAGAGCCTGCTTGAAGTGTAATAATTTGCTAATTTGCTGTGAAGTTGAGGGATAATACGAATGTTTTCGTTCTGTCCTCCCTTCACACAGACATGACGGTCCAAATTCCTATGGCGACTGGGGTTGTGGAGAAACCCCTCTGTGTCCACGAATATAACCTTAATATGGGAGGGGTGGACCTCAACGACCAGTTGTTGGCGCCGTACCTAAATGCCTGTAAGGCCAGATGCTGGTACAAAAAAGTTTCTGTATACTTATTTCAATTGGCACTGCTGAATGCTTATGTGCTATACAAAGCTTCAGGACGAACTGGATCCTTTCTTAAGTTCCAGGAAGAGATCATCACAGCCCTTCTGTTTCCAGACGGTCCAACTTCCCAATCCAAATGCAGTGAGCCGGCTGCATGAGAGACATTTTCCGCATGTCCTCTCTGGTACCCCGACCCAATGAGCCCCCCAAAGAAGATGTTGTGTCTGTAGAAAGTGCGGATATAGGCGTGACACCCGCTTTTATTGTCCCTCCTGTCCTGACCAACCTGGTTTTTGCATTGGTGACTGTTTTGAACGCTAACACACACTAGTGGAGTATTAGCGTAGGGTACACCATTGCACAGTCCTAGGCATACAAACACAGGGTCTCCAAAGATGTGATGGCCATCGCATTTTGAGAGACCCTAATCTGGAACGTTTACAGTTTATATAAAAGTGCAAAAAAAACATCAAAAACACAAAATAAAAAAGCCAAAAATAGTTGTGGTTTTATTTTTCTTCTCTCTATTGTTCTTTTCTCTTATGTTCACTTTCTATTGTCTGCTCTATTGTTCTCTCTCTTTTGTTACTGTATTTTAGAACTGTAATGTTTTATTTTTACTGTATTATTGTATTTGCTTTGCAGGAATGGCAAGTCTTACTGTTATACTGTTATTGTTAACCATTATTTGCTTAGCAGGATTGCCATTCAGCTGCAGCACGGGTTTATTTATTCTGACAGCAACAGCGTTTGCCCCCACGATACATAAAGTCCTGACTCCAGCGCTGTAGGAGGTGATTTCACCACCATAGTTAAAAGAAAGAGCATATATTCCAAAGCATGGGGGCAGGGGTGGAGGAGCGATTTGCTCCTAACATTAGGGGCAGATTGCCCCCATGCTTCGACATATATTTTTTTAGGCACAGATTGCGTTAAAAAAATGTTTTATTTTGACTATGTTTTATTGTATTTGCTTTGCAGGTATGGTAAGTCTTACTGTTATACTGTAATGTTACTTTGTTTTATTGTGAAGTGGGAATCTGAATTAATAAACCGCCCTCAATTCAAAATTACCCCCACTGCGCTGATGGATGGAGTAAGAAACTAAGGAGTGAGATCCAGTGAATGGACCACTAAATGTGAAATCTAAGGAGTGAAATCCAGTGAATGGACCACTCAATGTACAAAAAAGTCACTATATAAACCTAATACAAAGTGAAGAAGTGAAAAAGTGAGCTGCCCCTTTAAAAACTACAATGCTAAATAATTATCTGATCTTATATATCCACATACCCACCAGAACCTACTTCTAGATATATAGGACCAAATAAGAGGCGCTTATATCAACAATGATGGAAAATGAATTGAGCTAAATTCCCATCAAATAATGAAAGCCATCTAAGTGTATATACATAAATGGACTGAATAGTGCAATATTAACATACACAAATAATTTCTATGTGACAGTGAAAAGTGATTAGATTAATTACACCAATCTCAATCACCAAAATAAATGGGTGACATACAGGAAATTGTGCAAAATATGAAAAAACAGTCCAAAATATAAAATCAGTCCTTAAATCTTTGGTGACAAAAATGCGTGATTTAATTGGTGACAAAAAAATCAACGAAAATCTTCTAAGGTGCAGTGATCTTGATATAATCCATGTGTCTTTCACCTCACCCCTGTGAATCCACTCCCAATGGAAACTCACTCACCAAATATTTTTGCCAGCACTCTCATGCACGGCAAAAAGCGCTTCTGAACCACACTCCAGAGTGATCCGATATGCAATTACTTTCCAATGTTTTGGATCAATCCACATGTAAAAGAATTTGAAGACTCACATAGTGTAAAACAGCACGGCAAATTTATTTAAACCACTGCAAACTTCCATAAAAGCACTCACATTTTAAAAGATAAATGCCAGCAATGAGAAACCAGTGCAGCTCACAGCAATCTTCAAATTCAGTGGAAAACACTCCAAACAACAAGTGGTCACGGCGGACCCGAGGTGTGCTAATGTCCAGACTCACGGTCTTTCTCACCCCCCTTCCTGGTGCGCCGTAGAAACAAATCTCTCCTTCATCTAGTGCGGCTCTCAGCGTCTCTCGTCACTTCTCATAGCCACGCCCCCGACATGTTTCGTCATAGATCAGACTTATTCATGGGATAGCTATCCCATGAATAAGTCTGATCTATGACGAAACATGTCGGGGGCGTGGCTATGAGAAGTGACGAGAGACGCTGAGAGCCGCACTAGATGAAGGAGAGATTTGTTTCTACGGCGCACCAGGAAGGGGGGTGAGAAAGACCGTGAGTCTGGACATTAGCACACCTCGGGTCCGCCGTGACCACTTGTTGTTTGGAGTGTTTTCCACTGAATTTGAAGATTGCTGTGAGCTGCACTGGTTTCTCATTGCTGGCATTTATCTTTTAAAATGTGAGTGCTTTTATGGAAGTTTGCAGTGGTTTAAATAAATTTGCCGTGCTGTTTTACACTATGTGAGTCTTCAAATTCTTTTACATGTGGATTGATCCAAAACATTGGAAAGTAATTGCATATCGGATCACTCTGGAGTGTGGTTCAGAAGCGCTTTTTGCCGTGCATGAGAGTGCTGGCAAAAATATTTGGTGAGTGAGTTTCCATTGGGAGTGGATTCACAGGGGTGAGGTGAAAGACACATGGATTATATCAAGATCACTGCACCTTAGAAGATTTTCGTTGATTTTTTTGTCACCAATTAAATCACGCATTTTTGTCACCAAAGATTTAAGGACTGATTTTATATTTTGGACTGTTTTTTCATATTTTGCACAATTTCCTGTATGTCACCCATTTATTTTGGTGATTGAGATTGGTGTAATTAATCTAATCACTTTTCACTGTCACATAGAAATTATTTGTGTATGTTAATATTGCACTATTCAGTCCATTTATGTATATACACTTAGATGGCTTTCATTATTTGATGGGAATTTAGCTCAATTCATTTTCCATCATTGTTGATATAAGCGCCTCTTATTTGGTCCTATATATCTAGAAGTAGGTTCTGGTGGGTATGTGGATATATAAGATCAGATAATTATTTACTTTGTTTTATTGTTAACCATCATTTGCTTAGCAGGTACACCATTCAGCTGCAGCACTAATTTATCTATCTTGACAGCAACAGCGTTTGCTCCCACGATACGTAAATCAGCGACTCCAGCGCTGTAGGAGGTGATTTCACCACCACAGTTAAAAGAAAATGGTGCCTGTATGCCCATCATTAGAAGTGGGTGGATGAAAGGCAGTATTCTAATAGTGGGCATACCCACCAACATTACAACATACATGTACATTACAATGTATGCCCAACAAGGACCAGCAACGTACTGGTATGTTGCTAGACTTTGAGTGGTTAAACCAGAATAATCATCTTGGTATCATTCTTTTCAGCCAGCAGTCGGCTTTCAAGTAAAAGCAATCCTAGTGGCTATTTAGCCTCTAGACTGCTTTAACAAGCAGTGGGAGGGAACATCCCCCCTCCCACCGTCTTCCATGGTTTTCTAGGGCCCTCCTGTCCCAACAGGGATCCCGAGAATGCAGCCAGTGGTTCCGCCAGCTGGCCATAGAGCTGATCGGAGACCAGAATGGCTCCAAACCTCTCTATGGCCTAAGAAACCGGAAGCTACAAGCATTTCATGGTTTCGCCAGGTATATAAACAGCGCCATTGGGAAATTGTCAAAGCATTTAATCACACCAATCTTGGTGTGGTCAGATGCTTTGAGGAGAGATCTAGGGTCTAATAGACCCCAATTTTTTCAAAAAAAGAGTACCTGTCACTACCTTTTGCTATCATAGGGGATACTTACATTCCCTGAGATTACAATAAAAATGATACAAAAAATGAAAGGAACAGTTTAAAAATAAAACAAAAAAGCAAAATAAATAATTAAAAAAAAGCACCCCTGTCCCCCCATGCTCACGTGCAAAGGTGAACGCAAGCATCGGTCTGGTATCATATGTAAACAGCAATTGCACCATGCATGTGAGGTATCACTGCGAAGGTCAAATCGAGGGCAGTCATTTTAGCAGTAGACCTCCTCTGTAAATCAATATGGTAACCTGTAAAGGTTTTTAAATGTAGTTTGCTGCTGCTGCACATTTGTGCGCAATTTTAAAGCATGTCGTTTTTGATATCCATGTACTCGGCATAAGATCATCTTTTTTATTCCATCAAACTTTTGGGCAATATAGTATGTTTTAGTGCATTAAAATAAAAAAAAAGTGTTTGTTTCTTTTGTTAAAATGCGTTTGAAAAATTGCTGTGCAAATAGGAAAAAAAAGTTGCAATACCTACCATTTTCATCTGTAGGGCCTTTGCTTTAAAAAAATATATAATGTTTGGGGGTTCAAAGTAATTTTCTAGCAAAAAAAAAATATTTTTTCATGTAAACAAAAAGTGTCAGAAAGGGCTTTGTCTTCAAGTGGTTAGAAGAGTGGGTGATGTGTGACATAAGCTTCTAAATGTTGTGCATAAAATGCCAGGACAGATCAATCCCCCCCCCCCCCCAATGACCCCTTTTTAGAAAGTAGACTCCCCAAGCGATTTGCTGATAGGCATTTTTTTTTGCACAAAATTGTCACTAAATTATATATTATTTAAACATGCCATGGGCACATGTGGAATTGCACCCCAATATTTTATTTTGCCACAAGGTGCGGGAAAATTACAATTTTTTTTTTTTGCACAAAGTTGTCACTAAATGATCTATTGCTCAAACATTCCATAGGCATATGTGAAATTACACCCCAAAATACATTCTGCTACTTCTCCTGAATATGGGGATACCACATGTGAGACTTTTTGGGAGCCTAGCCGTGTACAGGACCCCGAAAACCAATCACCGCCTTCAGGCTTTCTTAGGGTAAAAAATGGTGATTTCACTTTCTCACTACCTATCACAGTTTCGAAGGCCCTGAAATGTCAAGATAGCACAAACCCCCCCCAAATGACCCCATTTTGGAAAGAAGACACTTCAAGCTTTTCTGCTGCTTCTCCTGAGTATGGGGATACCACACGTGTGAGACTTTTTGGGAGTCTAGCCGCGTACAGGACCCCAAAAACCAAGCACCGCCTTAAGACTTTTTTAAAGGTGTAAAATTGTGATTTTACTCCTTACTACCTATCACAGTTACAGAGGCCCTGAAAGGTACAGATAGCACACCCGCCCCCCCCAAAAGACCCTATTTTGGAAAGTAGACACCCCAAGGTATTTGCATGTTGAGTATTTTGCAGCTCTCATTTGTTTTTAAAAATGAAGAAAAGAAAAATGTATTTTTTTTTCTTTTTTCAATTTTCAAAACTTTGTGACAAAAAGTGAGATCTGCAAAATACTCAACATGCCTCTCAGCAAATAGCTTGGGGTGTCTACTTTCCAAAATGGGGTCATTTGGGTGGGGGGGTTGTGCTATCTGGGCATTTCATGGCCTCCAAAACTGTGATAGGCAGTGAGGTGTGAAAGCAAAATTTATGCCCTTAGAAAGCCTGAAGGCGGTCATTGGTTTTCGGGGTCCTGTACGCGGTTAGACTGCCAAAAGGTCTCACACATGTGGTATCCCCATACTCAGGAGAAGCATCAGAATGTATTTTGGGGTGTAATTCCACATATAATCATGCCATGTTTGAACAATATATCATTTAGTGACAACTGTGTAAAAAAAAAAAATTGAATTTTCTTGAAACTTGTGGCAAAATATAAAATATTCCATGAACTCAACATGCCTCTCAGCAAATAGCTTGAAGTGTCTTCTTTCCAAAATGGGGGCATTTGGGGGGGGGGGGTTTGTGCTATATTGACATTTCATGGCCTCTGAAACTGTAATAGGTAGTGAGGAAGTGAAATCACCATTTTACGCCCTTAGAAAGCCTGAAGGCGGTGATTGGTTTTCGGGGTCCTGTACACGGCTAGGCTCCCAAAAAGTCTCACATGTGGTATCCCCATATTCAAGAGAAGCAGCAGAATGTATTTTGGGGTGTAATGTCACATATGCCTATGGAATGTTTGAGCAATAGATCATTTAGTGACAACTTTTTGCAAAAAAAAAAAATTGTAATTTTCCCGCACCTTGTGGCAAAATAAAATATTCCATGGACTCAGCATGCCTATCATCAAATAGCTTGGGGTGTCTACTTTCCAAAATGGGGTCATTTGGGAGGGGGTTTGTGCTATCTTGGCATTTTATGGTCTTCGAAACTGTGATAGGTAGTGAGGAGTGAAATCAAATATTTACGCCCTTAGAAATCCTGAAGGCGGTGCTTGGTTTTCAGGGTCCTGTACGCGACCAGGCTCCCAAAAAGTCCCACACATGAGGTATCCCCATAATCAGGAGAAGCAGCAGAATGTATTTTGTGGTGTAATCCGACATTATAACCATGGCACGTGTGAGCAATATATAATTTAGTGACAATTTTGCGTAATGGTTTTTATTTTGTTTTGTCATTTTTCAATCACTTGTGACAAAAAAATAAAATATTCAATGGGCTCAACATGCCTCTCAGCAATTTCCTTGGGGTGTCTACTTTCCAAAATGGGGTCATTTGGGGGGGATAAACTGCCCTGCCATTTTAGCACCTCAAGAAATTAGATAGGCAGTCAAACTAAAAGCTGTGTAAATTCCAGAAAATGTACCCTAGTTTGTACACGCTATAACTTTTGCGCAAACCAATACATATACACTTATTGACTTTTTTTTTACCAAAGACATGTGGCTGAATACATTTTGACCTAAATGTAAGACTAAAATTGAGTTTGTTGGATTTTTTTTTTATAACAAAAAGTAGAAAATATCTTTTTTTTTCAAAATTTTTGAGCTTTTTCTGTTTGTATCGTAAAAAATAAAAATCGCAGATCATCAAATACCATCAAAAGAAAGCTCTATTTGTGGGAAAAAAAGGACGCAAATTTAATTTGGGTACAGCATTGCATGACCGCACAATTACCAGTTAAAGCAGCGCAGTGCCAAATTGTAAAAAGTGCTCTGGTCATTGAGCAGCCAAATCCTCCGGGGCTGAAGTGGTTAATAGACAGAAAACTCCTAGAGTCCTAGGACTCCTGGGATCAGTGGCAATGCTGAAAGAAGGGGAGGGTGTGATCAATGGCAATGCTGATTTTTTTTTTTTACTGACTACCAATATAAAGAGGGGTTTACACTGACCACTAATGTAATAGGGGTTCACACTGACCACTAATGTAGTAAAAACATTTACAGTAGCCACCAATGTAAGGAGGGATGAATGTTTACATTGACCAATGTAACTGAGACATTTAGCCTACGTTCACATTTGTGTGTGTTGAGAACTCATGCAAAATCGCTCTCCTGACGCCACAGAAACATGCTGCCCTTTAGCAGATACACAGCAGTGCCATTAATTGTTAATGACACCATCACACACTGCTGACATGTGCCTTGGCACTGTGTGATTTTGAAAAAGGGTTTGGGACTTTCTTCCGCATTTGTAGTGCATAGAGCAGCTCATTGAAATGAATGGACTGCTTTACACGTGAACTACATCTTTATCTATCCTGTCAATACACCTTTGCATCCTAAAACCCATGCTAACCTCTGCACCCCAAACCTCCCTATCCTCTCCACTCCAATCCCCCTCCCCTTTAACTCTACCTGCCTCCTCTGCTCATATTTGCACCCACCTTCCTTACCTCCATACATCCCCTCCTTGCTCACCTTTGCACCTGTAATTCCTTCTCTGCCTACCTCTGCACACGACACCCCAAAATACATTCTGCTACTCCTCCTGAGTGTGGCGATACCAAATGTGTGAGACTTTTACACAGCCTGGCCACATACAGAGGCCCAACATTGAAGTAGTAGCTCCAGGCATTCTAGGAGCATAAATTACACATCTCATTTCTCAACCACCTATTACAATTTTGAAGGCCCTGGAGCACCAGGACAATGGAAACGCCCACAAAATGACCCCATTTTGGAAAGCTAACACCCCAACGTATAATCTATGAGGCATAATTAGTCTTTTGAATGGTTCATTTTTTTCCCGAAGTTTTTGGAAACTGTGGAAAAAAATCGAAAACGCATTTTTTTTACACAAAGTTGTCAATTCATAAGATATTTCCAACACATAGCATGTACATAGCAAAAATGACACCCCAAAATACATTTTGCTACTCCTCCTGAGTATGGCGATACCACACGTGTGAGACTTTTACATAGTCTGGCCACATACAGAGGCCCAACATCCAAGTAGCACTGTCAGTTGTTCTAGGAGCATACATTACACACAAATTCCTGCCAACCTATCACATTGTTGAAGGCCCTTCATATTTCTAACACATAGCATGTACTGTACATACCAATTACAAACCAAAATACATTCTGCTGAGTAAAGGGTAAAGAAAAGATTACCTGCAGTTTTAGTAGTGCAGTGGTCCACAGAGAAGAGCATCGGTCCAGGCAGCAGGCAGGAACGTGGACAGCGACAGCAAAACAGGCAGCAGGCAGGAATAGTCAGTACAGGTAGAGATGTCAGCACAGCCAAAGCATTAGTCCAGATAGCAGGCAGGGATGTGGTCAGCAGCAGCAAAAGGATCAAAGGATCGTCCATGCAGCAGGCAGGAATACTGTCCATAGTTAGTAAATGCAGCAGGCAGAGGTATGGTCAGCACAGCCAGAGTATTTGTCCAGGGAGCAGGCAGTACCATCAAGCTTAGGGCATCGGTCAGGAAAGAATGGGGACAGGGGTAGAGGCTTCTCCCACCCAAATCGCTTTGAAGCCTCCGGGCAACCAGACCCTGTTATGGGAACCCAGAATACCAAAAACTGTTTTTCTGAACTCCGAACACTATTCTGGAGCCCCTCACATATGTGAGACCCCTGTGTAGCAGGGTGAAAGATCAATCCAAGGGGCAGGCAAAAACATGGTCAACAGGCCGAGGTCAGTGCAGGTAAAAGGCAGAAATAGACGGTAGGCAGAGGCATAGTCGATACAGTCCAGGGTCAGTTCACATGAAAGGCAAAAACATGGCGGAAAAACAATGCAGACGGTAGGCAGAGGCATAGTCGAGAAACAGGCCAGGGTCGGTTCACATGGAAGGCAATAATATGGTTGGTTGAGGAAGGGAAATATTCAGGACAGAAATTAAAAACGGGGAAATGGCAGTATTAGAAATATCGACTAATAATTTTCCAGAGTGTGATATCGCCTGAAGCATTCTCCGATGCAAAGGCCAGGTTGGGAGGGACAGTCGGTACAATGGAAGCTGGTATCTTTCCTATTTCCTCTTTTGGTGCACACCCAACATTTTTTTTGGCGTCGTCTTCCGGATCCTGTTGGTGGAATATGGTCTGGGAAATGGCGCTCATGTGGTCTGCTGACAGAATCAGAGCGAATGCTTTCTGGGGGGGATACTTGCTGATAAATCAGGGCAGTGACAATGTCTTCAATAAACTTTATGAAGGTGGTGGGTGTTTCTGTGGATTTTTGGTAGATTATGAAAGAATTTAAAAGGGCCAAATGAAAAAAGTAAATTGCAACTTTTTTGTACCAGAATAAGGATTTTCTTGTTGAAAGATAGGACTGCAACAACTGATCGTTTAAATCCACCCCCCATGTATTTATTGTACTCAGTGATACAGGTAGGCTTGCGAACGGTACCGCGTCTTCTGTGAAGTTCCACCGAGGTGTCATCGTGGATGGTGGACATGATGTACACGTCTTTTCTATCCCTCCACTTCACAGCCAACACTTCTTCGTTCCTCAAGCTTGTTGATTCCCCCCTTGGAATGTTTGTGGTGACAAGACACTGTGGGAAGCCCTTTTCGGTTTTTTCTAGTTGTACCACAGGCCAAAGTTTGTTTGAGATATAGGTGGCGGAGAAGGGGCAAACTCGTATAATAATTATCCATATAAATATGGTACCCCTTTTGGAGGAGTGGGAATGCCAACTCCCAAACAATTTTCCCACTTATTCCCATGTACGAGGGACACTCAGGGAGCTGGAGCTGGGAATCTTTCCCTTCGTACACGCGGAATGCGTACACATAACCGGTGGCACTTTCACAAAGCTTGTTAAGCTTCAAGCCATACCTCGCCCTCTTACTGGGGATATATTGCTTGATTCCCAGCCGGCCTGTGAAATGCAACAGGGATTCGTCCACAGATATATTTTTTTCAGGGACATAAACTTCGGCAAACTTCTGGGAAAAAAAATGAATTAGGGGCGAACTTTATATAATTTGTCAAAGTTTGGGTGATTTCGGGGGGGGGGGGGGGGGGCACTGTGAGTTGTCATTGAAATGCAAGAAGCGCATTATGATTTCGTATCGGGACCTGGACATGGCTGATGAAAAAACTGGCATATGGTGGATGGGTTTGGTCGACCAATACTTATGAATTTCATTTTGAATCAATTCGTTCGGGAAAAATAAATTTAAAAAATCCATTTGTGAAAATCCTGCAGTGTTGACCTGCACACCCGGCTGTGCTGTAAAAGGGGGGATCGTGGATGACCCTGTGGTAGAAGGCAGCCACAATGGGTTTGCCAAGGAATCTGGAAGATGGGTTTGGGCCCTACTTCTTTGGCGTCCACTTGTGCTGGGCCTTTCCTCCTGGGGTCTAGCAGCGCTTGTACTGGGCCCCCCTCCTGGGGTCTACCGCCGCTGGCACTGCTGGTAGCTGCCTGGTGTTCAGACCGTCGTCTTTTTGGACGGACTACTTCCTCCTCTGATTCGGATCCTGATGTGCTGCCTTCGGGGGGCTCATATTCCGAATCAGAACCTGAACTGAGCGGTGAAAGCTCCCTGTTGCTCTCATCGGTCAAACTCAGTATCTGGTATGCCTCTTCTGGGGTGTACATCTTTCTGGACATAGTGACTGACTGGCTGTATGTACTCTGGTGGCAAGTGATGAGGTGGCGGGTACTCTGGTGGCAGGTGATGAGGTGGCGGGTACTCTGGTGGCAGGTGATGAGGTGGCGGGTACTCTGGTGGCAGGTACTCTGGTGGTGAGGTGGCGGGTACTCTGGTGGCAAGTACTCTGGTGGCAGGTGATGAGGTGGCGGGTACTCTGGTGGCAGGTGATGAGGTGGCAGGTACTCTGGTGGCAGGTGATGAGGTGGCGGGTACTCCTGATGGACAGGTACTCTGAGATGACAGGTACTCTGAGGTGACAGGTACTCTGAGGTGACAGGTACTCTTTATTTAGGAGGGGCGATCTGGGCACAGTAGTACATATGTAATAAGTAACTCACTGTTAGCTGATCTCTTCTCCTCACACTGGATCGGTGTGTGAGGAGAAGAGCCCAGCAACAGCAGTTACTGACAGTGTTTGTTTACATTAGTGACCGGCTGTGATTGGACACAGCCGGTCATGTGATGCAGAGCCATGTCATTGGCTACAGTGGTCGGGGCTGAGCTGTATCCAGGGGAAAAGCCTCAGCCCCGATCACCGCCCTGATCACCGCTCTTCTGCCGGAACCCGCACAATACACGCCGCTTCCCAATGCCGCTCTGCATTGACATCCGCCGTTACCGACGCTCCGCTGCCGCCGCTTCAATACCCCCATCGGGGAACGGCTGTGTCCTGAGGGACACAACGGTACCCAGATCGCCGCTCTGCGGGCCCCAGGGGGCCCGCAGTAGCGGCGGAAAGCCGAGGCCATCATATGGCGTCCACCCAGGATGGGAGATCCCATCTGTGGACGTCATTTGACTATGGCCGGGTATTGAAGCGGTTAAGAACATCATCAACGGGCAGTGATGTGCAACCAGAATAAACATCATTCCCAAAGACCCCGCCCTGTTGCAACCTCTTCTATACCCCTTTACCCCTTGGAGCTCCACCCGCAATAGAAGCCTAAATCTGAAATAGTGTTTTTTCAGCTTTTTCATATATTTCCGAAAATAATCCATATAAAAACTGCACAAATCTTTATAAATAAGGAAAAAAATGTAATCTATATCTATCTATCTATCTATCTATCTATCTATATATATATATATATATATATATATATATATATATATATATATATATATATATACACATATATATATATATATATATATACATATATATATACATATACACACACACACACACACACATACATACATACATACACACACACACATACACAGTCGTGCTCAAAAGTTTGCATACCCTGGCAGAAATTGTGTAATTTTGGCATTAATATTGAAAATATGATTGATCATGCCAAATAACTGTCTTTTATTTAAGGATAGCAATCACACGAAGTCGTTTATTATCACATAGTTTTTTGGATCCATTTTTAAATCATAATAAAATAAATCACGCAAATGGCCCTGATCAAAAGTTTACACACCCTGGAATGTTTGGCCTTGGTACAGACACAGAAGGTGGCACACACAGGTTAAAATTGCAATTAAAGGTTAATTTCCCACATTTGTGGCTTTTTAAATCACAATTAATATCTGTGTATAAATAGTCAATGAGTTTGTTAGCTCCAACATGGATGCACTAAGCAGGCTAGACACAGTCATTAGGAGGTAGAAAAGAACAGTCAAAAGACCTGCGTAACAAGGTAATGAATAATAAATGGCTTCATGTGATTGTTATCATTAAATAAAAGACAGTTTTTTGGCATAAACAGTCATACTTTCAATATTAATGTAAAAATTTCACAATTTCTGCCAGGGTATGCAAACTTTTGAGCACAACTATATATATCAAAATATACACACACATCGCCCAGCTAATATTGAGTAGGTCCCCCCAAAACAGTCCTGACCCATCGAGGCATGGACACCACTAGACCTCTAAAGATATGCTGTGGTATCTGGCACCAAGCTGCCAGTAGTAGATCCTTTAGGCTGGGTTCCTCGCATCCAATTCGCAATAGCAGTATATTGTGAGTGGCTCTCTATGGAGCCGGTTCACATATCTCCGCTGTGGCTCCGAAGCAAATTTGCACCGGGTCCTGTGCATTTTTTGGTCCGTTGCAGGTCTGAATTAAGCCAAAAATTAGGTCTGAAATCAGACCTGAAACGGTGAACGGGTACGCACCAGACCCCTGCTGTGAGCAGCATGGGGCTTAGATATGATCCCAGCCTCAAAGGATAAGTTCACCTTTCCTAACATGTTACACCTATATTCAGGTTTTAGTGATCTAGCAGACCCCATTGTGACAGCGGGCTGAAGATCTTCTTCCCACACCCGCTATCAAAATTTAAAAAAAATGCGGCTGTGCTGGGCTCTGCCCACCCAGCTGCGTCATTCATTTACAGAGTTCTGTGAATGGAAGAACTACAACTACCTCCAGCCATTGCAGCTGACAGCTTGTGGTTCTCAATGAACTACCAAAGCGCTGATGAGTGCTTCAAGTAGTTCATTGATGCTTCCTGTCATTCAGTAACTACCTGCCCATACAAGGTACAGGCAGACAGCTACACTGACAGTCTGCAGGAGCCTGAGATTACACCTGCGATCCGCCGATCGTGGGTGCAATGCTTTACAGGCTCCTAATGAAAAAAAAATAAATGCACATTTTTTCTACCTGCAAAAGGATGTGCATTTATTATTTTTGAAACAAATGTGAACTTATCCTTTAAAGGAGAAATATGGGAATGCAAAAATAGGTAGTACATGTTACCCTCATACCTGCATTGCATTTCTTTCTTTCCTCAGTCCTTTAGTTTTTGCAGAATAGTTTTTTGAAGTGTCCAGAATCAGCCTCTAAGGATCTTTCTCAGTTCAAAAGTTGGCAGGGGTAGATACAGTTTCACAATCCAGCCCCTCCTTCACTCCCTCCCTCTAGAAGACATGTGGGTGTGCCTGGTGAACAGGTGCACACCCAGGCTGCTATCTAGAATGAGCACGTTCTTCACGTGCCTCTGTTTCCATGGCAGCGTGTCCCCAGGTAAAACCCGGAAGCAGAGACAGTGTGATACAAGCAGTGAAGTCCTCACCTTTCTCTGGCTGTTATCTGCAAGCTCTCCTCTGTGAGACCTCCAACACCTCTCCCCTGGGCTTTGATGTTCCTTCCTGTGTCCTCCGAATTCCCTCCCCTCACTCATTCAAAGTTCATGTCAGCATCTCCTCCAGCCGACGGAAAAGTCAATGTGCATAAGTATTCACTCCCCTAAAGTCAATACTTTGTAGAGCCACCTTTTGTGGCTATCACAGCTCCAAGTCGCTTTGGATAAGTCTCTATGAGCTTGCCGCATCTTACCACTGGGATTTTTGCCCATTCCTCCTTGCAAAACTGCTCCAACTCCTTGAAGTTGGATGGTTTGCGCTTGTGAACAGCAATCTTTAAGTCTGACCACAGATTTTGTATTGGCTTGAGGTCTGGGCTTTGACTAGGCCGTTCCAAAACATTTACATGTTTCCCCTTAAACCACTCAATTGTTGCTTTAGCAGTGTGTTTGGGGTCATTGTCCTGCTGGAAGGTGAACCTCCTAGCCTCAAATCACACACAGAGTGGTACAGGTTTTGCTCAAGAATATCCCTGTATTTAGCACCATCCATCTTTCCCTCAACCGTGACCCAGTTTCCCAGTACCGACTGCTGAAAAACATCCCCACAGCATAATGCTCCTCCAGGGTTACCTTAGGTCTCTGTGCCGCCTCTTTGATTAATGCCCTCCTTGCCAGGTCTGTGAATTTTGGTGTGTGGCCATCTCTTGGCAGGTTTGCTGTTGTGCCATGTTCATTCCATTTGGTTATGATAGATTTGATGGTGCTCCTAGGGACCATCAAAGTTTTGGTATTTTTTTATAACCTAACGCTGACTTGTACTTCTTAACAACATTGTCCCTTACTTGTTTGGAGAGTTCCTTAGTATTCATGGCAGTGTTTGGTTAGTGGTGTCTCTTGCTTAGGTGTTGCAGCCTCTGGGGCCTTTCAAAAAGTTGTGCATATGTAATGTCAAGTCATGTGACACTTAGATTGCACACAGGTGGACATGATTAACTAATTATGTGACTTCTGAAGGTAATTGGTTGCACCAGAGCTTTTTATGGGCTTCATAACAAAGGGGGTGAATAGATAGGCACATGCCAATTATCATTTTTTTTATTTCTGAAAAATAGTTTTATGTATATATTTTTCTAATTTTACTTCACCAACTTAGACTATTGTGTTCTGATCCATCACATATAATTCAGATTAAAAAAAACACTGAACTAAAGGCTGTAATGTAACAAAATGCAGTAAAACCTTGGATAGCAAGCATAATTCATTCCGAAAACATGCTTGTAGTCCAAAGCACTTGTATATCAAAGCAAATTTCCCCATAAGAAATAATGGAAATTCAGATGATTCGTTCCACAACCATTTATTCATAAGTCTTTCCATTTATAGTCCATATAAAAAGATTATAGCAATGTGATAGGTTGTGTAACCATAAAATGTCCATCCACAAATGGAAGTTTCCACAAGGGGATTAGAAGCAAAATCCAGCAGAAGCTACAGGGTATAAAAAAGAAGAATGGCGCCTCTAAGTGTAGCAATATGGTTACATTTAATGAAAGTAAAACATTGAGCAACTCACCCTGGTTGATGATTAAAACAGGCACATCTAAGTATGCAGGCATCCGGGGTAAAGCTGTCCACATAGACCATCCCCCGCACCACCGGCTCTCACCGCTGTCAGTCTGCAATCATGACTGGGAAGACTACCCTGCAGTAGAGCGATCTGAAAGCGATGCTTGAAGCGCTAATGGAGTGCAGCGTGGAAGGGATGTGTCAGAAAAGGCTGGGAACAGTGGTTCCTCTCCTGTCCCTGCATGTTAGCGGGCGCCTGCGCACGCGGGAGTGCGCGCGCACGCTTACCGGCACTAGGCGGGCTACTTAAACACGGCTACTCCCCTCAGTCGTTGCTGCCTGATCTGCAGCGTTCCTGAGCCTTATCTGTTGACCTAATCTGATCTTGTATATACCCGGCTTGACCTGTGACCTGCTCTGCCTTCCGCCTGCCTCTGACCACCGGCTTATTTATGATTCTGCATCTGCCTCATCCTCTGATCCATCCGTGCCTGCCTGTTACCGACCCGGCCTGATCTGTGACTTTGTCCCTGTCTTCTGCATTGGTTCCTGTACCTACCGTCTGTGTTTGACCCGGCTTGCCTGACCTTCCTGTGCACCTATACGCAATTGCTACTTACCTGTTCGTGTGTAATCCCCGTTTCCAGCTGGTTCCTGTCTTCTGCCAAGTCTGCTGATCCGGCTAAAGCTCCTCTGGAAACTTCCTGATCCTCCTACAGGCTGTTGATTCTACCAGGCACTCGTGCTACCTTGTACTCCCGTGCCACCTGTCTCCACTACCAGGGGCTGCGAGTCAGGGATGCAAGAGAGGTCTCCTTCTGCATTCCGGGCTCGACCATTAGGTACGGGACAGTATCAGACAGCCATGTCCAAGCCCGAGCAGGGAGCCTCTCCGATGGATGAACTGTGTTTACGTTTGGCAGGCCTGACGCAGGCTGTTAAAAGTCTTCAGGAAGGCTACTCCGAGCTGGAGGAACGTGTTCAAGCTCTCTCCCCTCCTGCTACAACCCTGGGGTCGCCACATGCTTCTGCCAGCATACCTGCTCCACCAGTAGTAGTGATGTTACCCCCGGAAACTCGTGTGTCCACGCCTGAGAGATTTTCGGGGGAGCGTAGAAAATTCAGAGCTTTCCGCAACTCCTGTGAGCTCTACTTCGCCCTCCAGCCACGGACATTCTCTTTGGATATTGCTAAAGTGGGCTTTGTGATCTCCCCACTCCAGAATGAGCCTCAGACTTGGGCTCACCCCCTCCTTGAACAAAAAGCAGTTGAACTGACTAACCTGATCGTGTTCTTCGATGTCATGGCACAAATCTATGAGGACCCTCAGCTCTCAGCAACGGCAGAGTCCGCACTTTACGCATTTTAACAGGGTCGCAGAGCCGCAGAGGACTATGTTGCAGAATTCAGGCGTTGGAGTGTCGATACCCACTGGAATGATGCCGCCCTCCGCTACCAGTTTCGATTGGGCCTGTCTGACCCTCTTAAAGATGAACTTGCCTGAGTAGGGGTTCCCCAAACCTTGGGTGGACTTATTAACTTAGCCATACAGATCGACAGATGACTGCGTGAAAGCAGATCTGAAAGAACCTCAGGTCAAGCACATCCAACCTGGATGCTGCCAAGAGTGCCCAGTTTTTCCAATGCCGCACCCCCAGTTCAGCCTGTCTCCTCTCCAGACGCACCAGAACCTATGCAGCTGGGTATGCTACATCCTACGATCACATCTGAGGAACGCCAATGTCGCCGTATGAACAATTTGTGCATGTACTGTGGTGAATCTGGGCACTACGTGAGATCCTGCCCTGCCAAGATCCGTAAGCGCCACTCTTTCTGCTGATCAAACCCTTGCTGTTACCAATGCTTCTCCTCACCTAGCTCTCTCCATTCTGTTGCTGCTCCCAGGAAAGAACATCCAGGTGCCTGCCATTGTTGATTCGGGAGCATGCAGCTGCTTTATGGACTCTACTGTTGCAGCTAAACACCGTATTCCTTTACTACCCAAACCCAAGGACTTCTTATACATCTTGCTGACGAGTCTGCCATCCGGTCTGGTCCGGTTACCCAAGAAACAATCCCTCTTCTTGTCACCATTTCCAATCTTCATCAAGAACAATTACATCTTGACATCTCTTTGAACCTTTTTCAAGTTGGGCGGCACAGTGGTGCAGTGGTTAGCACTCTCACCTAGCAGTAAACAATGGTCGCTGGTTCGAATCCCAACCACGACACTACCTGCCTGGAGTTTGCATGTTCTCCCTGTGCCTGCGTGGGTTTCCTCCGGGTACTCCGGTTTCCTCCCACACTCCAAAGACATGCTGGTAGGTTAATTGGCTTCTGTCCAAAATTGGCCCTAGTATATGAATGGGGACCTTGGATTGAGGGTAGGGATTGATGTGAGTGTGCGATGTTCAGGGTTAGGGACAAGGGTCAGGGTTGTAGACCCACACTCACTCTGGTTGAACTGGATGGACTGGTGTCTTTATTCAACCTTACTAACTATGTAACTATGTAAGTTATCCTTGGCATGTCCTGGCTTCAGGCTCACAACCCCTGCATCAACTTGACCACCAGAGAAGTTTCCTTCCCTTCTTAATACTGTTTTCAATACTGCCTTCTAAAGACTGTAAACAAGCCTTCAGCTTTGATGTGCCTGGATACCGATGCTCGCCAATCAGTCCCAGAGGCATACCACGACTTTTTGGATGTCTTCAGTAAGAAGAGTGCAGAGACTCATCCCCCTCACCGGGTCTATGATTGCCCCATCAAACTCCTTCCTGGGGCCGAAGTACCTTTTGGCCGGATCTTCCCTCTTTCCGAACTGGAGTTGGTTGCCCTCAAAGAACATATTGATGATAATCTTAAAAAGGGATTTATCCGCTCATCTACATCCCCAGCAGGAGCTGGCATTTTCTTCATAGAAAAGAAGGACCATACCCTATGCCCCTGTATCGATTATCGTGAGCTTAACAAGGTTACCATTAAAAAACGTTACCCTCTTCCTTTGGTACCCAAACTTTTCCACAGACTTGGGGCGGCAGTCATCTTTACAAAATTAGACCTTCGAGGGGCCTATAACCTGGTTCGCATTAGGAAAGGTGATGAATGGAAAACGGCTTTTCGTACCCGATTTGGACATTTTGAATACCTAGTGATGCCGTTGGGGCTTTGCAATGCTCCCGCCACCTTCCAACATTTTATAATTGACATTTTCCGAGACTACCTGGACTTGCGAATGCGAATTTGAACAACAAAGTATACAGTTTTTGGGACTAATCATTTCAGTCGAAGGCATCAAAATGGATCCCCAAAAGATTTCTGCTATTCTTGAGTAGCCTGCTCCTGCGGATAAGAAGGGGATTCAACGGTTTATAGGTTTTGCGGACTTCTATCGGAAGTTTATTAAAGGATTCTTGGCCATCATCTCCCCTATTACTCAGTTGACCAAACAGGGAGTTCGGTTCCGCTGGACCTTCGAAGCTCAATCTGCCTTTGACACCCTTAAAAGACTTTTAACTTCTGTTTCTGTGCTGAAACATTCTGATCCTGCTCTTCCGTTCGTTCTGGAAGTTGATACATCCTAAACCGCTGTCGGGGCAACGCTCTCACAGCGACAGGGTCCAAAGGCTCTTCTGTTTCCCGTTGCCTTTTTCTCCCGCAAACTATCTGCTCCTGAAAGGAATTATGATGTGGGGGACAGAGAACTGTTAGCAATAAAGGTGGCTTTGGAGGAATGGCGATACCTTCTGGAGGGAGCAGCTCACCCGATCCTGATTTATACCGACCATAAAAACCTGGAATACCTGAAATCTGCAAGAAGGTTAAACCCATATCAAGCCAGGTGGGCGCTATTCTTTTCCAGATTTGCCTTTCATGTCACCTACAGGCCTGAGTCGAAGAACACAAAGCTGGACGCCTTGTCACGTATGTTTAACAATCCCAAAATACCTACCTCTCCAGATACCATCTTGCCGGCAGAAAATTTTCTATTATTACAGGAAGATCTTTTGGCCGGATTAAACAAGCCTCCATTGAAATCTCTCCTCCTGCAGAAGCAGGGTTGCTAGCAAAAGACGGTTTGTTCTGGCTTAACGACAGAATCTTCATTCTAGAGAGTCTCCGGGTCACCATACTTGAGCTCTGCCATGATCATGTATTAGCTGGGCACTTTGGTACATCCAAAACATCTGATCTGGTGCAACGCACATTCTGGTGGCCGCAAGTAGCAAAGGACTGTAAGAAATACGTGGAATCTTGTACCACCTGTACTCGCAACAAGAGTAATAGAACCAGGGCTTGGGGCCTTTTTAAACCTTTACCTCCTCCAGAGAGGCCTTGGAAATCAATCTCTATGGACTTTATTGTTGAGCTTCCCCCCTCCGAGGGCCATACAGCCATCTTCGTAGTAGTGGACCGGCTGTCCAAGATGGCACACTTCATTTTCTTGAAAGGAACACCCTCGGCCCCTGAAAATGCACACGTTTTTATCAGAGAAATTATCAGTCTTCATGGAGTACCAGCCAACATCATTTCAGATAGGGGAGTTCAATTTACCTCTCAATTCTGGAGAGCGTTGTGCAGCTGCCTTGGCATCAAATTATCTTTTTCTTCTGCCTACCACCCTCAAACAAATGGGCAAACAGAGAGGACCAACCAGACTCTTGAGCAGTACCTCCTCTTTCTCTCAAGATGACTGGTTCTCCCTGTTGCCGTTAGCCGAGTTTGCCTATAACAATTCTACCCATTCTACCATTAAGCAAACCCCGTTCATTGCCAACTATGGTTGCCACCCATCATTCCTGCCCAACTCTGTTCCTGAATGTTCTGTACCAGCTGTTCTGGAGACTGTGGATTTTTTCAGCACCAATAATAAATTGTTACAAGAAAATATGACCAAAGCACAAGGACTTAAAGAGACTTTTGATAAGGAGAGACAGGGAGAATTGATTCTGGAACGCGGAGACCAGGTATGGCTGTCTACAATTAACCTTAGGCTCACTTGCCCTTCAAAGAAATCGGGCCCCAAGTTTTTGGGTCCTTTCTCTGTAAAGAGAAGAATCAATGAGGTGGCCTATGAATTGGAACTGCCAGAGTCACTTCGGGTACATCCCGTTTTTCATGTCTCTCTCCTAAAGCCTGCTGTTTCCAATCCTCTCCCAGGACAAGCCACGGCTCCTCCTGCTTCCATAGTAGCCAATGGTGAGGAGGAGTTTGAAGTAGAGGCAATAATGGATTGTAGGAAGAGAAATAATCGTAAATAGGAAGTGGTTCTAGACAGCTGCACTCTGAAGAAATTGCCTTTTTATTCAAAAAATTAAATCAAAGATACATGCCACAGCAGACGGGATCTGATGCATTTCGCACTAACAGTAGTGCTTACTCATAGCTGACAACTACAATACTTTTTCTTGTTGAAACCCATGTGACTAGATAATTAGTTAATAAATTAATAAATTGATTAATTGATTCACGTGTGAATGAAATCCATTATGATTAGCCACCAAGGGCTGTAGCGAACAGTCTTTACCTCTGAGTGTGATTAAAAAAAAATAATGAAAATGGAAATAAAAATGAAGTGAAAAAATAATAATAAAATCAAGTGAAATGAAGTGCTAAAGAATAAATACGTGTGCAAAAATATCAGTGAGAGTGAAAATTATGTATATAATAAAAGTGTAAAGAAAAAAGGCATGGAATGCCCGTGAAAAAATATATGTAAAAAATGTATATTGCCCCGTACACACGGTCGGATTTTCCGATGGAAAATGTACGATCGGAGCGTGTTGTCGGAAATTCTGACAGTGTGTGGGCTCCATCTGACTTTTTCCATCGGATTTTCCGACACACAAAGTTTGAGAGCAGGCTATGAAATTTTCCGACAACAAAATCCAATCGCGTGTGGACAATTCTGACGCACAAACTGCCACGCATGCTCAGAAGAAATTCTGAGACGGAACAGCTCGGTCTGGTAAAATTAGCATTGTTTTTTGTTGTTTTATTTTTGTTTTGTATTTTTTTAAAGACTGTTTTGTTTTTTGTTTTTTTTGGGTTTGTATTTGTTTCAAGGCTGATGTTTTTTATTGGTTTGACTCCATGATATTTTTGTGTGTGTTTTGTGTGTCAAGTTACCACAACACCATTGGTATCTTGTATTATTTAATCTCAAGGAGATTGCTTGGTGTTGGTGTCCCTTGTTAATTTCACATTGTATTTTTGAAATGTACCTGAATCCTCACAAACAAACTGTCCTTTTTTAAGGAAAACACACATAGGCGAGTATAATTGTAACAAAAATTCCTTTATTAAGGGCTCAGAACCAAACAAAGAGGGAGGCAACACTGGATAAACATCATAAATTTGTGAAGCCTTTGGCCCCCAGAGCACACATCAATTCTTTTACAGCAAAATTGGTGGCCTGAGGAGTCCTTATCTAAGGGAGTGCAGTCTGGTCCAGAAGTCCCAGAGATCCGGAAAGCAGCAGATGACATCTGTGTCCCCAGGCTGTGGTACTACAAGAGCCTGCATATTTTGCCAGACCAGACTGAACCCAGGGTCATCACTCTCTGGTCTTCCTTCCACGCTTCCTTCCCGGCTGTGGCTCTGGTGTTGGAGATGTGGCAGGAGGAGGAGTAGGACCTGGAGGAGGAGGAGGAGGAGTAGGACCTGGAGGAGTAGGAGGACTATGTATGAGGTCACAAATGTGGGTAGCACATGTTATTTGGCCCCTCAACCCCTTATTGAGAGCTTCCAAAATTAAGAACTCACACAAGAGTTGTTGGCCCTCCTCCATCTGCATCATTTTGCATTCAGGTATGCCAGCAAAGTCCTCCTCCACACTGTGGGGTGTTCTGAGGGCCTCAGTAGCCTTCCAAAAGAGGCCTATGGCAGCCTCCTCCAGGTTACTCCTCTTCCTGCCACTTTTTCTTTGAAGTTGGAGGGGAGGGACCTGGGTATCGGGCAGCCTGCTTGGCCTGGCCACCTCCTGGCTGAGACTTCCCTGTATATGAAAAAGGGACATGGTTTTAGTTTTTGCTTCATCAATCACAATCATAAATTAGCAATCCAAACTAACATCTATTTAACATCATTGATTGGACAACCAGCAATATTTAGAAGAATGCTATACCTGGCTCAAGCTGGGCTCCTCCACATGTTGCTGCCTGGAAGGCCCAGGTTGGGCGTCAGAAGCCTCAGCTGGGGGGGAAGGAAGCATGGAAGGAAGACTGGAGAGTGCTGGCCTGGGTTCAGTCTGGCCTGCCAGAAAATGCAGTCTGTCATAGTACCACAGCCTGGGGACATAAACGTCATCTGCAGCTCCTGATCTCTGGGAATCCTGGACCTTCTTGTGCTCCCTTAGATAAGTGCTCCTCAGGCCACCAATTAGGATCTTCAAATAGGTGATGTCTTACGTGGGGATCACCGTCTTCACAAATTCCAACAAATTATCCAGCGCTGCCTTCCTCTTTGTTTGGTTCTTATATTCAGGGTGGTTTATCTGCCACAGACAGGGCAGCTCCCTGAACATATCAATGAAGATTGGCATAAAGTCCTTATCTTTCAAGATATCCATTTTCACTGCAAGACGCAACACAAGACAAACCCTAATGTCAGCCTAAAGTCTTCTAAACTTGTGCAAGTTCAGGCCTCAATCTAGAAGCAGTATAGGCCCAATGTTAAATCTTACCTTCGCAATCATGATCGGTGCCTCCGTTACTCCTTCCTCCGCTCACAGATCGTATGTACTACGCACGCGTGTTATGCTTTAGAGACGCTGCACATGCGTGAAACTCCGCCTGCCCCTGACTTTCTTTCTAGTCTATTCCCCGCCCCTTCTCGTTCGTCGCAGTGGGGGAACAGCACATGGCGGAGACACAGCAGGTGTCAGATAATTACACCAACGAGGAGGAGGAAAGCCCCTTAGGCAGAAACGTGCCGATCCAGAAGGAGGCGATTTAAGGCCTCAAATATGTCCTTTGGGGAGATGTTGAAGATGGTGGACATCCTGAAGAGGGCTGACTATGATGGGAAGTATGGACCTTACCCCAACCCCAATGTCAGAAAGGCCAAGATCATGGCGAAAGTGGTCAAGAGTCTGCACCGGAATTTCGGGGTATGACGATCGAAAGATCAGCTCAGGAAGCGGTGGTCGGACCTCAAATTAAGAAAGCACGAGTAGTACAGAAAGATCCGGAGAGTGCTGCAAAAACGTAAGTAGTTGTCCTGTGTTCCTATTCTTTATGTTTATTACGTTCATGCTGCTCCATGTGCTTTTCTTAACTGTTATCCAGTTTAAAATGTCAACTTTCATGTTCATGGGCACATTATTCGTTCATATAAAACATTGTCCATTCGGCCTAGAAAACACCATTGTTTTGGCCATATGCATTTGCCCACATTTTTTATGGCCTACTTGTCTGAAAATAATTTGGTTGGGAAGATGGGTTTGTAACTAGAATAAAAAGGAAACTAGATTCTGTGTAAGGAGAGGACACTCAGCAGCTGTTTACACATCTGGACGCTGGAGCACTAGTGTGGGACACAAGAACACCCTTTTTATTAGCGGGCCCATACAGGTGCTCCAGTGTATACTATAGGGGTGTCTCCATCTGTAAAGCTTGTACAAAACAGGTAAAGTATTGAAGCGTGACAAAGGACAATAAAAATTCTACATCTTGGAACTCTGCCAAAATAGACAATTGTACCCCACTTCCAAGCAATGTTTCATATTCCTATTTCTGCCATCAAATATCTGTGTGCTAAGTATACCTATTTTTTTTTACATAGGGGAGAAAAGACTCGGAGGACACCCCTCATCCGAGGAGACCACAGACCCCCCACCTCTGGAAGAAGGGGAAATCCACCCAAGCCAAGCAGAGCAAGAGGAGGAAGACGTGGTGGAAATTGTCACCACAACAGGTGAGTGTCTGCGACCACAGGCTCAGGTAAGAGATGGATGCCGGCATATTTATAATACATGGTGTGTTTTTGTTTCTATCTTTTTAGGTGATCGTGATGGTGCGGATCCAGGGCATTTCACATCGGAAAGTGCAGATCCTGATCGGGGAGATCATGGGGTGTAATAGGGACTTGGAAAACATCCTGAAAAACATCAATGATGTTCAACAAAAAATGAAGAACATCATTGATGTTTTAGGGAGTTTAAAACCCCTCCAAATCCCTTGGGTTTTTTGTGTGCTAAAAATTTTTACCATTTTTTGACATATTTGCGAAAAGCCAAATTTTGAAGATGCACACAGTGTGTCAACATGTGCTATCTGCCATCACGGGAGATCAATGGACGCGTTTTGGGGGTGCAACTTCTTCCTCAATAATAATAATAAAGTAGCTGTGAGGAAGAGGTTGCACCCCAAAAACATGTCCCTTGATCCCCCATGATGGCAGCTAGCACATTTTGACATTCTGCAATTTGTGTGCATCTTCAAAATGTGGCTTTTCCTGGGGTGACTTCACCCCATATGAACGCAATATCAAACACAGTTTGTAAATACTCATGTCTGATATTGCCTTCAAGTTCTACCAAATGTGAACTTTGTAAGTTCAAGATTTGTGTCTTTCTTGTTGGTTTTAAATATGCCTGTTTTATCTTAAATGGACATTTCTACTTTTTCTAATGTGACCCCAAAAATTGTTATACAACAAACATGTTGGTTTGTTTTAAAAACCTTTTCTAAATGCACATGTGATTGTGCTGGTATTAAAAAGATTGTTAATCAAGAATGTGTGGATTATTGTCTCAACGCTCCAACACTTTTGTGGTGCTCTAATTGGTGTTTTCTGTGACAATGGGTGTTATTTCCTAAGGGCAAATCCACTTTGCAATACAAGTGCAGTTTCAAGTGCACTTGTAGTGCAAAGTGTGTTTGCCTTTAGTAACTATCACCCAACAGTGCTTTGTAAGGTTACACAATCACGCCATTTTCAGGACTCACTACATTTCTGTCAGGGTCAGCTAAAAGAAACACAAGCAGTAAATGTCACCAAAGATTTGAGTAGTTATTTTTTTTTATTATTTGAAAAAGGTTTCAGACATTGTCTGGCATATTGATAGCCCCACTACCCGCAAAGTATTCAAGGTATCTTAGCCGGACATCACGGGCACTCAGGGGGGGCCAAGCCAGGACGGCTACTTTCAAGCGCCGTCAGGGTTGTTTCATTTAGAATTCCGGCCTCAGGCCCAACTGAGCCAGCATAGTTGGCAGAATGTTGCCGTAAAAAGTTGTGTAGAACACAGCACGCCAAGATAATATGATTCAGTTTATACTCCGCCATGTGTATGGGTGTAAGAAATAGGCGGAACCGGCTGGTAATTAAAAACCCTGTGGTCCGGGGTGGGGGTCCTCATCGGGAATGGCAGCATAAGATGGTCCCCCAGCTCAAACGCTTCATCTGCAACGAAGACAAATGGGAGTCCTTCCACATGGTCTTCTGGAGGTGGCAAGTCCAAGCTGACATTCTGGAGACGCCTGTAGAACTCTGTCTGGGCGATGACTCCACCATTGGACATCCGGCCATTCTTCCCCACGTCCACATACAGGAACTCGTAAGTAGCCAACACCACCACCAACATCACAATACTATTGAACCCCTTGTAATTATAATAGTATGACCCCGAGTTGGGTGGTGGGACGATATGGACGTGTTTCCCAACAATTGCCCCTCCGCAGTTAGGAAAGTCCCACCGCTGGGCAAAGTGGGAGGCCACAGTCTGCCATTCCTGTAACGTGGAAGGAAACTGTGGAGTCAAACAACAAAAAATTAGTCATTTTGCACATAAACAGGGAAAGCAGATTAGACACAAACATTCTTGGCCAACATCAAGATAACATTTATTTGAGGGAGTTTTTAAAGACCAAAGTATAAGGTACACCTATCAGATTCCCCTCCCCCCCTCTCATGGGCCATTTTTAACATTTTAGGGGGGGAGCTCTTGGACAGGTAACCCTCTCTACTTCATTGAGAGATGAATGTCTAAATAATGGGTATTACTTTGGCCAGCCCCTCCTTAGTTACACTATTGGCAGCCCACTGGACAGGTAAGAAGTGTCATAATTCAAAGATATAAATACACATTGTACACATTTGAGCACATTTGGAAATTCTACTATTATCTATCAAGATAATAATAGTATACAAAAACTTTAACCACTTGCCGACCGCCTCACGCCTATATAGGTGAGCAGAATGGCACGGGCAGGCAAAATCACGTACCCATACGTGATTGCCTTCCCGCGGGCGGGGGGTCCGATCGGACCCCCCCCGGTGCCAGTGGCGGTCGGCTTTTGGCTGGGAGCGTTGAGAGGCGAGGGGGAGGCCCTCGCGATCGCTCCCAGCCAATGAGAAACATTCCCTGCCTGTGTATAGTACACACAGGCAGAGGATGTGATGTCATCTCTCCTCGGCTCGGCAGTTTCCGTTCCGGCGCCGAGGAGAGAAGACTTCACAGTGAGTGAACACACACAGTAGAACATGCAAGGCACACATAACACCCCCGACTCCCCCCGGTCGTCCCCCGATCACCCCCCAACCACCCCTCCCCCCTCCCTGTCACACTGACACCAAGCAGTGTTTTTTTTTTTATTGTTTTTTTTTCTGATTACTGCATGGTGTCAGTTTGTGACAGTTACTGTGTTAGGGCAGTTAGGGTTAGCCCCCTTTAGGTCTAGGATACCCCCCTAACAAAGTTTGAACCCCTTGATCACCCCCGTCACCAGTGTCGCTAAGCGATCATTTTTCTGATCGCTGTATTAGTGTCACTGGTGACGCTAGTTAGGGAGGTAAATATTTAGGTTCGCCGTCAGCGTTTTATAGCGACAAGGACCACCATATACTATCTAATAAATGTTTTAACCCCTTGATTGCCCCCTAGTTAACCCTTTCACCACTGATCACCGTATAACTGTTACGGTTGACGCTGGTTAGTTTGTTTATTTTTTATATAGTGTCAGGGCACCCGCCGTTTATTACCGAATGAAGGTTTAGCCCTCTGATCGCCCAGTGGTGATATGTGTTGCCCCAGGCAGCGTCAGATTAGCGCCAGTACCGCTAACACCCACGCACGCTGCATAAGTCTCCCTTAGTGGTATAGTATCTGAACGCATCAATATCTGATCCGATCAGATCTATACTAGCGTCCCCAGCAGTTTAGGGTTCCCAAAAACGCAGTGTTAGCGGGATCAGCCCAGATACCTGCTAGCACCTGCATTTTGCCCCTCCGCCCGGCCCAGCCCAGCCCACCCAAGTGCAGTATTGATCGATCACTGTCACTTACAAAACACTAAACACATAACTGCAGCGTTCGCAGAGTCAGGCCTGATCCCTGCGATCGCTAACAGTTTTTTTGGTAGCGTTTTGGTGAACTGGCAAGCACCAGCCCCAGGCAGCGTCAGGTTAGCGCCAGTACTGCTAACACCCACGCACGCACCGTACACCTCCCTTAGTGGTATAGTATCTGAATGGATCAATATCTGATCCGATCAGATCTATACTGGCGTCCCCAGCAGTTTAGGGTTCCCAAAAACGCAGTGTTAGCGGGATCAGCCCAGATACCTGCTAGCACCTGCGTTTTGCCCCTCCGCCCGGCCCAGCCCACCCAAGTGCAGTATCAATCGATCACTGTCACTTACAAAACACTAAACGCATAACTGCAGCGTTCGCAGAGTCAGGCCTGATCCCTGCGATCGCTAACAGCTTTTTTGGTAGCGTTTTGGTGAACTGGCAAGCATCAGCGGCCTAGTACACCACGGTCATAGTCAAACCAGCACTGCAGTAACACTTGGTGACGTGGCGAGTCCCATAAGTGCAGTTCAAGCTGGTGAGGTGGCAAGCACAAGTAGTGTCCCGCTGCCACCAAAAAGACAAACACAGGCCCGTCGTGCCCATAATGCCCTTCCTGCTGCATTTGCCAATCCTAATTAGGAACCCACCACTTCTGCAGCGCCCGTAATTCCCCCATTCACATCCCCAACCAAATGCAGTCGGCTGCATGAGAGGCATTTTCTTTATGTCCTCCCGAGTACCCCTACCCAATGAACCCCCCAAAAAATGTTGTGTCTGCAGCAAGTGCGGATATAGACGTGACACCCGCTATTATTGTCCCTCCTGTCCTGACAATCCTGGTCTTTGCATTGGTGAATGTTTTGAACGCTACCATTCACTAGTTGAGTATTAGCGTAGTGTACAGCATTGCACAGACTAGGCACACTTTCACAGGGTCTCCCAAGATGCCATCGCATTTTGAGAGACCCAAACCTGGAACCGGTTACCGTTATCGTTATTAAAGTTACAGTTACAAAAAGAAGTGTAAAAAAAAAAAAAAAAAAAACACAAACAAAAATATAAAATAAAAAAAAATAGTTGTCGTTTTATTGTTCTCTCTCTCTCTCTATTCTCTCTCTATTGTTCTGCTCTTTTTTACTGTATTCTATTCTGCAATGTTTTATTGTTATTATGTTTTATCATGTTTGCTTTTCAGGCATGCAATTTTTTATACTTTACCGTTTACTGTGCTTTATTGTTAACCATTTTTTTGTCTTCAGGTACGCCATTCACGACTTTGAGTGGTTATACCAGAATGATGCCTGCAGGTTTAGGTATCATCTTGGTATCATTCTTTTCATCCAGCAGTTGCCTTTCATGTAAAAGCAATCCTAGCGGCTAATTAGCCTCTAGACTGCTTTTACAAGCAGTGGGAGGGAATGCCCCCCCACCGTCTTCCGTGTTTTTCTCTGGCTCTCCTGTCTCAACAGGGAACCTGAGAATGCAGCCGGTGATTCAGCCAGCTGACCATAGAGCTGATCAGAGACCAGAGTGGCTCCAAACATCTCTATGGCCTAAGAAACCGGAAGCTACGAGCATTTTATGACTTAGATTTCGCCGGATGTAAACAGCGCCATTGGGAAATTGGGAAAGCATTTTATCACAACGATCTTGGTGTGGTCAGATGCTTTGAGGGCAGAGGAGAGATCTAGGGTCTAATAGACCCCAATTTTTTCAAAAAAGAGTACCTGTCATTACCTATTGCTATCATAGGGGATATTTACATTCCTTTAGATAACAATAAAAATGATTTAAAAAAAAATTAAAAGGAACAGTTTAAAAATAAGATAAAAGCAAAAAAATAATAAAGAAAAAAAAAAGTACCCCTGTCCCCCCTGCTCTCGCGCACAGGCGAACGCAAGCGTCGGTATGGCGTCAAATGTAAACAGCAATTGCACCATGCATGTGAGGTATCACCGCGAAGGTCAGATCGAGGGCAGTAATTTTAGCCCTGTAAATCTAAAGTGGTAACCTGTAAAGGCTTTTAAAGGCTTTTAAAAATGTATTTAGTTTGTCGCCACTGCACGTTTGTGCGCAATTTTAAAGCATGTCATGTTTGGTATCCATGTACTCGGCCTAAGATCATCTTTTTTATTCCATCAAACATTTGGGCAATATAGTGTGTTTTAGTGCATTAAAATTTTAAAAAGTGTGTTTTTTCCCCAAAAAATGCGTTTGAAAAATCGCTACGCAAATACTGTGTGAAAAAAAAAATGAAACACCCACCATTTTAATCTTTAGGGCATTTGCTTTAAAAAAATATATAATGTGTGGGGGTTCAAAGTAATTTTCTTGCAAAAAAAAATAATTTTTTCATGTAATCAAAAAGTGTCAGAAAGGGCTTTGTCTTTAAGTGGTTAGAAGAGTGGGTGATGTGTGACATAAGCTGTGTGTTGTGCATAAAATGCCAGGACAGTTCAAAACCCCCCCAAATGACCCCATTTTGGAAAGTAGACACCCCAAGCTATTTGCTGAGAGGCATGTCGAGTCCATGGAATATTTTATATTGTGACACAAGTTGCGGGAAAGAGACAATTTTTTTTTTTTTTTGCACAAAGTTGTCACTAAATGATATATTGCTCAAACATGCCATGGGAATATGTGAAATTACACCCAAAATACATTCTGTTGCTTCTCCTGAGTATGGGGATACCACGAGTGGGACTTTTTGGGAGCCTAGCCGCGCCGCGCACGGGACCCCGAACACCAAACACCGCCTTCAGGCTTTCTAAGGGCGTAAATTTTTGATTTCACTCTTCACTGCCTATCACAGTTTTGGAGGCCATGGAATGCCCAGGTGGCAAAACCCCCCCAAATTACCCCATTTTGGAAAGTAGACACCCCAAGCTATTTGCTGAGCGGTATAGTGAGTATTTTGCAGACCTCACTTTTTGTCACAAAGTTTTGAAAATTGAAAAAAAAAATGTTTTCTTGTCTTTCTTCATTTTCAAAAACAAATGAGAGCTGCAAAATACTCACCATGCCTCTCAGCAAATAGCTTGGGGTGTCTACTTTCCAAAATGGGGTCATTTGGGGGGGGGTTGTGCCACCTGGGCATTCCATGGCCTCCAAAACTGTGATAGGCAGTGAAGAGTGAAATAAAAAATTTACACCCTTAGAAATCCTGAAGGGGGTGATTGGTTTTCGGGGCCCCGTACGCGGCTAGGCTCCTAAAAAGTCCCACACATGTGGTATCCCCATACTCAGGAGAAGCAGCTAAATGTATTTTGGGGTGCAATTCCACATATGCCCATGGCCTGTGTGAGCAATATATCATTTAGTAACAACTTTGTGCAAAAAAAAAAAAAAAAAAAAAATTGTCACTTTCCCGCAACTTGTGTCAAAATATAAAATATTCCATGGACTCAACATGCCTCAAAGCAAATAGCTTGGGGTGTCTACTTTCCAAAATGGGGTCATTTGGGGGGGGGGGAGTTTATGCCACCTGGGCATTTTATGGCCTTCAAAACTGTGATAGGTAGTGAGGAGTAAAATCAAAAATTTACGCCCTTAGAAATCCTGAAGGCAGTGATTGGTTTTCGGCGCCCCGTGCGCGGCTAGGCTCCCAAAAAGTCCCACACATGTGGTATCCCCATACTCAGGAGAAGCAGCTAAATGTATTTTGGGGTGCAATTCCACATAGGCCCATGGCCTGTGTGAGCAATATATCATTTAGTGACAACTTTTTGTAATTTTTTTTTTTTTTTTTGTCATTGTTCAATCACTTGGGACAAAAAAATGAATATTCAATGGGCTCAACATGCCTCTCAGCAATTTCCATGGGGTGTCTACTTTGCAAAATGGGGTCATTTGTGGGGGTTTTGTACTGCCATGCCATTTTAGCACCTCAAGAAAGGACATAGGCAGTCATAAATTAAAGGCTGTGTAAATTCCAGAAAATGTACCCTAGTTTGTAGGCGCTATAACTTTTGCGCAAACCAATAAATATACACTTATTGACATTTTTTTTACCAAAGACATGTGGCCGAATACATTTTGGCCTAAATGTATGACTAAAATTGAGTTTATTGGATTTATTTTAGAACAAAAAGTAGAAAATATCATTTTTTTTCAAAATTTTCGGTCTTTTTCCGTGTATAGCGCAAAAAATAAAAAATGTCAGAGGTAATCAAATACCATCAAAAGAAAGCTCTATTTGTGGGAAGAAAAGGACGCAAATTTCGTTTGGGTACAGCATTGCATGACCGCGCAATTAGCAGTTAAAGCGACGCAGTGCCAAATTGTAAAAAGTGCTCTGGTCAGGAAGGGGGCAAATCCTTCCGGGGCTGAAGTGGTTAAACAGTATACAGGCAGGCCCTTGCACTACATGCTTTGGGGGATTCATCCATACATCTGACCACAAAAGAGATGGGTATAATGTGTATGGGTTTGGCAAAGTCAGCAGATAGATGATTGAGGATAGAGAATTGGTATCAGCTGACTTAGCAGTTGGGGGGAGGGAGGTTTCCAAATGATTTGGGGACCCCCCAAAAAAAGCCTCTGGCACTCTTCTTGAATTTAAAGCACAAATCACATTTTAAAACATTTTAGGGGGTGTTTGGGGTAAAGCACTACTATCGAGCTGATAAAATACATTGTTAAGTGAATACACGAGGTGAATATAGGGCCAGGAGACCATGCTGGGGAGGTAAGTGAAGGCAAATATGTATGAAGGACAAAAAAAATTACATAAAAGTCCAGCATGCATGAGGACAAAGGGGACATTCACAGCATATTCCAATCATGGTAATTTGGGAATGAGGAAAGAAATACAATATATTATCAAACATTAAATACAATAAAATGTGATGTTAAAGGATAAATCTTACCTTAATATACTCCTTCTGCAGGACCTGAATGATGGCAGAACAGGTCTCTGGGATAATGATCCCCAGAGCCTGGAGGGAGATGCCTGTCGAGAACTTGAGGTCCTGCAGGCTTCTCCTCGTCGCCACCCTGCGATACTTGGCGACGAGGAGAAGCCTGGAGTGATGGCTTGCCTCATGCAGGTATCCTGCCTGCTGATATAGGGGGTCAGCAAAGCCAACAAACGGTGAAATACGTGGTCCGTCATCCCAGAGAAAGTTCCTGAAATCATCAGGATTATTTTCACGGATCTCACAGAGCAAAAGCATGTGACAGAACTAGTCACGCTGAAGCAACCAATTCTTGGTCCATGAACTCCTCCCCACCCTGTTCATGGACTCGATTTGTGTCAAGGTAAGGACCCCAACACCAAGCTCCCACACAACACGAACTCTACGAGGAGTACGTATACGCAACATGGCTAGAAAACGGTCAACTGATCAGAACGCAGTAACAGAACGCACTGGAGAACAGCAAGGCCTGTGAAGAGCGACCTGAAAAACAGTAACGAACGAACAAGAACACAATGACAAGAGTCACGCGTAACTCGCTGCATGCACTGAAGAGCATATACAAACTCACAAGTACAAAGTGAACAGCAGAAAACGTTCTGAAAACCACGAGTCTGAAAAAGCGCAAATCATCTCTCACCAAACTTTTACTAACACGAGATTAGCAAAAGGAGCCCAAAGGGTGCCGCGCTTGGTTCTGAACTGGCCTTTTCTAGTCTCGACGTAAGTGGTGTACGTCACCGCATTCTTGGCGATCGGAAATTCCGACAACTTTGTGCGACCGTGTGTACGCAAAACAAGTTTGAGCCAACATCCGTGGGAAATAATCCGAGGATTTTGTTGTCGGAATGTCCGATCAATGTCCGATCGTGTGTACGGGGCATCTGTGTGTATGTGTGTACAAACATATATATAAAAGTGAATCAAATAGTAATGTGAAAATGTGAATCAGTTTAAATAAACTAATAATGTATGAATAGCTAATAACTGACAAACCAGTATTATGTAAACATGCTCTAAAGTGTATTCAAACATATTAAATTGAGGCCCCTTTCACACTTATACGACTTGTCCCACGATTTTGTACTGCAAAATCGTATGACAAGTCATTCTCCATGATTTTCAATGACTACCATTCATATTGGCACGACTTTACTTCAGCCAGGACTTCACTAGAGCCGAAGTCCTGGCTGACATTCTTACCGACTCAGCGGAAGAATCTGCCAAAAAACCCACTGCCTGAAATAGGAGAGGAAAAGACTTTAAAATTTGCTCTCTGGAGGTACCTGCTGACAGATGTGACTGAATCTGAGTCAACCAAACCTCCAGATTTCTGGCCACACAAGTGGAAGCCAAAGCTGGTTTCAGGTTTCCAACTGCTGAGTCCCAGGCTCTGTGGAGAAGGATATCCCCCCTCTTGTCCATCGGATCCTTAAGCGTACCCATATCATCAAACGCCAGGTCCGAGTTTTTTGAAACTTTTGAAAGAGGTGCGTCTAACTTGGGATTCTTATTCCATGGCTGCGCAGTGTCCTCATCAAAAGGAAACCTCCTTTTTAGGTTACTAGAGAAGAATGGTTTTCTCTCAGGATTATCCCATTCCAGTTTAATAGTATCAACCAAAGAACTATGAACTGGAAACACTCTTGATTTTCTCTTATGTAATCCTTTATACATAAGATCATGTTTAGATAACTGAACCTCTTCCTCTTTTAATTCAAGGGTAGTATAGATAGCCTTTAATAAGTCATCTACATCCTCAACAGATAACTTAAATCTTGAGCCTCGAGTGGATTCTCTATCTCTGGGCTCTGTATCTGACCCTGATTCTTCCAGAGAAGAACGGGTAGATCTGACCTCAGCCTCAGAGTCTTCACTCTCTGCCTGCTGCGGAGTGCTTACTGACGCCTTCAGTGAAGACGGACTCTCTGCTGGAGTCTGGAGCTTGTCAATAAGCGTTCTAAAGGAACTGAAGGTGGACGCAAGCTCATCCTTAACAGAAGTAAGCATCTTCTGGCAAGAGGCAACCGGGTCATCCTTTACTGGGCCTTCTATACAGGTGCGACAAACTGCTTTGCTCCATGAGGAGCTCAATTTGTTTGCGCAAACCGCACATTTCCTTTTAAGTGGCTGCGCTTGGGCCTTGTCCTGAGTCTTGGCCTGCAAGACAAAATAAATGACCCACAATGTAATTAAAGCCACACAATCACTCCGTAACACCACGTGCAGGAGGGAGGAAATGTGTCCCCTTACACCCACTACTACAGAGGGGGGAGGGGGAGGGAACACTCACAGGGATAGTAAGGTGGTGACAGAACACCCCAGGCTTACCTGTGAGGTGCTGGTGTTGGGAACTGCATCCGCTGCCTGTGCAGGTACTGCAGGAGGATCCATTCTGCCCCTCTTGGTCATCCACAGCCTGGCTGCTTAACACCAAGAAACACCAGCAGCCAGCGTTCTCTGTTCGCGCCGTTTATGAAGACTGGAACCTCGTCTCCGGCGCCCGATGATGATGTCATATGCCCCGGAAGTAACCCTCTCCAGGCACTTCCTGTGGGCCAGCTTGGAGCGCAATAGCTCCGCCCCCTCGAACGCTGCGGCTTCCTCCCTCCCTTGCTTAGATCAGCCAGGCTGTCGGCAGGGAAGGACAACCGAAGCTCAGCTGAGCTAGAGTGCAATGCACTGCGCTAGGGGCACAACCTCACACCGGTCCTGGCCCTCTCCAGGCACTGAGGACAGAGAACAGCAACACAGCCAACCTCCCCAGCGGTGTGCTGCTTCTGGCAGAGGAAGAGGTAAGTGATATGCCCCAGAAAAAAGCCATACAAAGCCCCTGCTTATAAGGCCTATGGGAGCAGGTTCCATGAACATGTTACCCCCCGTCCGGAGGAAACACAAATAACTGACATAGGCCTGGAGGACCGCCCTTTTATCTGGTGGGGGTGACGTGTTTCCTGTCCTGGTAGGAGGAGCCCAAGGTCTCATGGGCTGTCCTGGAAGACGCTTGGAGAGAACTTTTTTTCCTTTCGCGATGAGCGACAGGCAGTGCCGACAGCTGTCTGGTATGAATCCTGAGGGGGAACGCCGCACCAAGTTTTAAATGAAAAAAACGGCGTGGGTTCCCCCCCAGGGGCATACCAGGCCCTTAGGTCTGGTATGGATTGTAAGGGGAACCCCCTACGCCAAAAAATCAGCGTGGGGTCCCCCCCAAAATCCATACCAGACCCTTATCCGAGCACGTAGCCCGGCCGGTCAGGAATGGGGACGAGCTAGCGGCCCCCCCTCCTGGACCGTACCAAGCCGCATGCCCTCAACATGGGGGGGTGGGTGCTTTGGGGCATGGGGGGCACCCTGCGGGGCCGCCCCACCCCAAAGCACCTTGTCCCCATGTTGATGAGGACAAGGGCCTCTTCCCGACAACCCTGGCCGTTGGTTGTCGAGGTCTGCGGGCGGGGGGGCTTATCGGAATCCGGGAGCCCCCTTTAATAAGGGGGCCCCCAGATCCCGGCCCCCCACCCTATGTGAATGAGTATGGGGTACATGGTACCCCTACCCATTCACCTAGGGAAAAAAGTGTCAATAAAAAACACAGTACACAGGTTTTTAAAGTAATTTATTAGGCAGCTCCGGGGTCTTTTTCCGACTTCGGGGGTCCTCTTCCGACTTCGGGGGTCTCTCCGGCATCTCCTCCTGGTGTCCTGATCTTCTGCAGAGCAATTGCTAGTGGTGGCCCAGACTTCTGCCTTCTTTTCTTCCAGAGATGTTGACACGACGCTCTCTCCAGCTGGATTGGTCTCTGACTTATATAGGCGGTGACCCCGCCCCCTTATGAGGTCACTGTCCTGGGGCATGCTGGGACTGTGCCGTCATAAAGGGGCGTGGTCATCACCCGGTGACAACGCCTCCTAAAACGTCACAGCCCCAGCATGCCCAGGGACTGTGACGGCATAAGGGGGCGGGGTCACCGCCTATATAAGTCCATTGCGGAGCGTTCAGAGACCATTGCAGCTGGAGAGAGCGTCGTGTCAACATCTCTGGAAGAGAAGAGGGAAGAAGATGATGCAGAAGTCCTGGCCACCGCTGGCAAAAGAGCGGCAGAAGATAGCGGTGGAGCCGGCAGAAGATGCGGACACCGGGAGAAGACGCCGGAGAGACCCCCGAAGTCGGAAGAGGACCCCCGAAGTCGCCTAATAAATTACTTTAAAAACCTATGTATTGTGTTTTTTATTGACACTTTTTTCCCTAGGTGAATGGGTAGGGGTACCATGTACCATGCGCTCGTCCCCACCCCCATTCCTGACCGGCCGGGCTGCGTGGTCGGATAAGGGTCTGGTATGGATTTTGGAGGGGACCCCCACGCCGATTTTTCGGCGTAGGGGGTTCCCCTTACAATCCATACCAGACCTAAGGGCCTGGTATGCCCCTGGGGGGGAACCCACGCCAGTTTTTTTATTTAAAACTTGGCGTGGAGTTCCCCCTTATGATTCATACCAACTACTGTATGTTTTCATCTGTTAATGCCAAAAATGTGGCAAAGTCGTACAAAGCAGTACTGTTCCTAAATTGCGGTAAAATCGCGGCAAATCACGGTAAAATCGTGACAAAATCGCGTCTGCGAAATCGCGGTAAAATCACGCGACTTTGAGGTCGTATAAGTGTGAAAGGGGCCTAAAAGAGTATTATATTAAAGGGATTGAAACTTCTACATATGAACATTACTATAATACACTGGTAGAGTTCATTGTTAACCACCAGGTTTGTATGTGTGTACACTGTTCAAAACAAAATGAATATAAATGTCAATAGATATGTATGTGAAAAAAAAGGAAAAAGTATACAAAAATTTGTGTGGACCAGTGTAAATGAAAACATAAGTGGACAGGTATGTGTATATTACAAGATACCAGTGGGTATCAGCTTGCGTAAATATTTGTGCTCCTATGATGAACTCACGTATTAACCTCTTTGTGCTTATGCATGAATATACCAACTTTTTAAATTCAATAATAATGTTCTAAAATAAAATAAATTCATTAATAAAAAATATACATATATACGTATATATAAGGCAACCACTATATTAAAACCGCTTATGCTTGGTATCGTAATTCGATGACATAAATCATATAAACATATAGACATATAAACACTTAAAATCTGCACCAGAATCTACATGTGCACTAATGAACACCTGAACCCACTCAGTTCTGTACACACGGAACTCATTTAAAACAATAAATGGACCATTTTACGAAAGTATACATATTGAGTAGCGTTAGTGTAGCTCTCAGAACCCTCCAAAGGACGGGGAAAAGATGTTCATGCAAATGACTAGGATTGGTCTGGTTCACAGTCAACACCCAATGTAAAGGGCACCTCATCCCAAAACAGTGTAGGGACAAAAAAGAACAAAATAGCAGGGACTTTAGCGGTGCCAACAAAGCTTGGAAAATGCTTTCATTTTAAAAGTATACATTTTATTGGTACAAAAAATGTGTAAAAAAAGCAAATTCATTACACATGATACATCTCTTCTTACAAAGGTCATAAAAACAAGGTGGTTATGAGATACGTAGGTTTAAACCAGATTTGAGAGAAATTGCACATTAGCCCAACATGTTTCTCTGATTGCTTCTTCAGGGGACATGCAATTCAGAGACAAATTGGTATGACAAACTAAACAATGTGGAAAAAGAGAAAAGACAGTTTAGATCAAATTCTCATTCAGTATTCGTTTTTAGCATAAAGATAGGTTCATTATTATAATATGATAGCCAGGTTCCCACTACAAGTCATATGGACACAGCCACTCACCCCACAAATAGCACCACCAATAACACGCCAGCCAGATGCGAAAGCTCACCCCCAGAGGTTTCCCAGTACAGGAGGGAGAAGGTCTAGTTAGTGGCCATAGAGGGTAGAAGGATGAGGCTGGAATGTGAAACATGGAATATTAGGAAATGATATAAATAAGGTAAATGGTGGCTGACATAAAGGGTAATATTGGAGAGAAATTCTTTTTGAATTATAATAAACAGACTAATGGGGGACTGATGCCTCTCATAACGTTACTTACTTATTATGATTATAGTTGATTGGGTAGAAATTAGTAAGGATAGTACTAATTCAGGAACATCTGCAAACTGTTGGCATAGGATTGAGTGCTAAGGAGGATGCTATAAATAAGGAAAGGATATGGCTCAATTAATATGAAGATAGGTAGTGAACTCAGTGGAAAAAGTAACAAATGGAGTAGTGGTACAGTAAATCAAGAGGTGATTAAATAGATGGACCAGTGATTGCATTGATGCAAAGGACTGTCTTAGAAAAAATCAAGGAGTGCAAGTACAAGCGTTTAGAGTGCAGCACACTCTGAAAGATAAAGAGAATGTTAGTTGACCAGTGCAAAAGTGAGTTAATATATTGAGCGTTTTAAATATATTATAAAGCATACCTGGTAATGTGTGGTAATATAGATGCCAGCCCGGTCCTCCGGCTCTGGCTGAAGTGAACAGCCAGACAAGCTGGTCTTATCTACTCTCCACCGAGCCGGCGTCTGACGTAATCGGCTAAATGTTCATGTAAAATTTAAATCTAAGTTCAAATCCAGATCCAAATTCGAATTTACAGCAGAACCCCTATTTTTAAACTTATTAATTTTGAAAAAACCAAAACCTAAGCCTCGATTTATAGATATCAACAGGTACCAAATCCCTAAAGGGATTAAGCTGCATATGAGTTACGTATGGAATAGAGACCGTCCTCATCTAGTAAAACTCGGCCCTGTACTTAGGCAAACGAGCCTGAAATCAGTCGGCCAATCGTATCCAGAGAACAGCCTCAATCCCCATACACCATGCAAACATCTAACATGCAATGGCAACAAATAAATCTAGTTTTTAATGATACTGATGGACACTACCTGCCTGGAGTTTGCATGTTCTCCCTGTGCCTGCGTGGGTTTCCTCCGGGTACTCCGGTTTCCTCCCACCCTCCAAAGATATGCTGGTAGGTTAATTGGATCCTGTCTAAAATTGTCCCTAGTATGTATGAATGTGAGTTAGGAACCATAGATTATAAGCTCCTTGAGGGTAGGGACTGATGTACCGGTAAGTATCTGAAATAAATAAAAAAATAAAATAAATATGTAGTAAATAATGGGTCATTCATAATAATGGGAAACATCCCATTCGAAATTTAATCCTGACGGAATTCTCGTATGCAAAGGGAAGATCCAAAATACTTTGCGCTTGCAAAGCACTCTGAATCTATCTCCTCCTCTTTTAAGCACAACAATCTTCTCAATCCCCTGGATGTAAAGGCTGGATATTTCCTTGAAATGAACTAGGTTCCAATGTTTAGCTACATTGGTAGATCTATTCCTTTCAAGAGAAATAACCGTGTTCAGTACCTTATTAAATGGAAGGGGTATGGTTCCGAGGAGAACTCGTGGGAGCCAGAAGATAACATTCATTCTAAAAGTCTGATCCAATCTTTCAAGAAGTCCCACCCTGAAAAAATGGCCCGGTTAGGCATCCGGAGGCTGCCCCTTGTGGGGGGTGGGGCAATGTCAGGAAAGGCTGGTTGGGAACAGTGGTTCCTCTCCTGTCTGCGCGTTTGCAGGCGCCAACCATAAAATGTCTATCCACAAATGGAAGTCTCCACAAGGGGATTAGAAGCAAAATCCAGCAGAAGCTACAGAGTATAAAAGAGAAGAGAGGCGCCTCTAAGTGTAGCAATATGGTTACATTTAATGAAAGTAAAACATTGACCTTCTCGCATGGTTGATGATTAAAACAGGCACATCTAAGTATGCAGGCCTCCGGGGTAAAGCTGTCCACATAGACCATCCCCCACATCACTGGCTCCCACCGCTGTCAGTCTGCAATCGTGACCGGGAAGACTATCCTGCAGTAGAGCGATCTGAAAGCGATGCTTGAAGCGCTAGTGGAGCGCAGCGTGGAAGTGATGTGTCAGGAAAGGCTGGCTGGGAACAGGGGTTCCTCTCCTGTCCGTGCACGTTAGCGGGCGCCTGGGCACATGCGGGAGCGTGTGCGAACGGTTACCGGCGCTAAGCGGGCTACAGTCGTTGCTGCCTGATCTACAGCGTTCCTGAGCCTTATCTGTTGACCTGATCTCGTGTATACCCGGCTTGACCTGTGACCTTCTCTGGCTTGTCTACAACTCTGCATCTGCCTCATCCTCTGATCCATCCGTGCCTGCCTGTTACCGACCCGGCCTGTCCTGTAACTTCGTCCCTGTCTCCTGCATTGGTTCCTGTACCTACCATCTGTCTTTGACCCGGCTTGCCTGACCTTCCTGTGCACCTATACGCAAGTGCTACTTACCTGTTCCAGTGTGTGATCCATTTCCAGTTGGTTCCTGTCTTCTGCAAAGTCTGCTGATCCGGCTTAAGATCCTCTGGAAACTTCCTGATCCTCCTACAGGCTGTTGATCCTGCCAGGCACTCGTGTTACCTTGTACTCCCGTGCCACCTGTCTCCACTACCAGGGGCCGCTAGTCAGGGACGCAAGATAGGTCTCCTTCTGCATTCCGGGCTTGACCATTAGGTAACTGACAGGATGTCATCGATGGTGGTGCGGAGGATGGTCTATGTGGACATCAACCATGTGAGTTGCTAAATGTTAAATGTAACCATATTGCTACACTTAGAGGCGCCTCTTTTCTCTTTTATACTCAGTTATGACTTGACGCCACTTGTATATGAAGATATCGCTTGTATATCAAGTCAAAATGTATGAAAAATGTTTGCTTGTCTTGCAAAATGCTCTCAAACCAAGGTTTTACTGTAGGTAAAAAGCCAGGGGAGGGTGAAAACTTTTGCAAGGCACTGTATCAGAAAAGGAGACATGGTAAGGAGCATAGTGACCTGTGCCCTGTGTCTGGTCTCTGAAATGAACACGGTGCTATATGTAGAGAGCATACCTGTGTACAGTACATAGGAGGGAAGACTGACAACTCCCCCACATCTAAAGTGACTCTGATATGTCCCCAGAGTCTCCTTTATTGTACATACGAATCATCCCTTTGTCACCAATCCCACCTCCCCACCACCATCCTTCTCCCACCACCATCCTTCTCCCACTGATGTCATCCCTATCCCCCCCATCCCCTGTACTCCTATACAATCCCATCATCCCAATCCCCTGTACTCCTATACAATCCCATCATCCCCAGTACTCCTATACAATCTCATCATCCCCATCCTCCGTACAATCCCATCATCCTCATCCCCTATACTCCTATACAGTCCCATCATCCCCATCCCCTGTCCTCCTATACAATCCAATCATCCCCTGTCCTATACAATCCAATTATCCCCTGTCCTCCTATACAATCCAATTATCCCCATCCCCTGTCCTCCTATACAATCCAATCATCCCCATCCCCAGCACTACTATACAATCCCATCATTCCTATACAGTTACATCATCCCCATCCCTTGTACTCTTATACAGTCCCATCATCCCCACTCCCAGTACTCCTATACAGTCCCGTCATCTCCAGTACGCCTATAGAGTCCTGTCATCCTCATCCCCTGTACACCTATACAGTCCCGTCATCCCCTATACTCCTATACAGTCCCATCATCCCCATCCCTTGCACTCCTATAAAGTCCCATCACCCCATCCCCTAGTACTCCTATACAGTCCCATCATTCCCACCCCTAGTAATCCTATACATTCCCGTCATCCCCACCCCCAGTACTCCTATACAGTCCCATCATCCCCAACCCATGTACTCTTATACAGTCCCGTAATCCCCATCCCCTGTACTCCTATACAGTCCCATCATCCCCACCCCCAGTACTCCTATACAGTCCAGTCATCCCCATCCCCTGTCAGGGGCGCATCCAGAGCCTAGTCTCGGGAGGGGCACTGCCATAAAATTTTGCGGGCAATTTGTCGGGGCAATGGCTGGTGTTGGCGCTTCAATCATCACAGCACCATGATTGATGTGGTGTCAGGATGATCGAAGTGCATTATTTATATTATTACATTGTAATGTAAAATGAAATCGTTCAACTCACCATAATGCAGAATCATTGGGAGCCCTGAGCGTGTCACTTGCTACCGTCGCCTGCCACCAGATGCAGCCTGTCACTTGCCACTGTCGGCTGCCACCAGATGCGGATTGTCACTTGCCAATGTCGCCTGCCACAAGATGCGGATTGTCACTTGCCAATGTCGCCTGCCACAAGATGCGGATTATCACTTGCCAATGTCGCCTGCCACAAGATGCGGATTGTCACTTGCCAATGTCGCCTGCCACAACATGCGGATTGTCACTTGCCAATGTCGCCTGCCACAACATGCGGATTGTCACTTGCCAGTGGCTGTGTCCCAGAGTGAGGGCGGACAGTGAGAGATAATGTAACTCATTACCTCATGTAACTCATCAGAATATGCATGCAAAAGCATGTTGCATTGCGGCCATCTTGGTACACCCTCACTTGTCAGCAGAAAGACTAGAGTTGGAAGTCGACAAGCAAACATCTTTATACACCCACCGGAGTCTTGCTTAGTTTTCACAGTTATTTTTAACAGTAAACTCAGCTTATTTAGTGAAATATAAGTTGAGTTTACTGTTAAAAATAACTGATAAGCAAATCTCTGGTGGGTGTATAAAGATGTCCGCTTGCCGACTTACAAACACTAGGCTTACTGTGGACGAGTGCGGGAGTACCAAGATGGCCGCGACGCAACATCCCTTCAGTCACATATTCAGAAGGGGAGCGGCTTCAACACCCGCCTGCTCGCTGCCTCGCTCAGCCTCAATCACACGCCAGATGCCTGCCCCGGCGGCATGATTACTCGCTCACCCGCCAGCTCACCTGCTCGTATGTTCTCGGGGGGTGCAATTGCCCCGTTGCCCCCCCCTGGATCCGCCCCTGTCCTCACACAATACCTTCATCCCCATCCCCCGTAATCCTAGCAGTGTGAAACTAGCATATGTACATGGAAAGCTCCATGACCTCAATCACGTAGAACAATCTGAATAGCCAGTAAAAAAAAAATGAAATCACAATATTAATTCTAATTGTTTTACAGTGAATGCAGGCAATGCTGACAAAAGCTAGTGTTGTATTTTACTTTAAAAAATGTATTCTTTGCATTATAATTTTAGCAGGAAAGTAGAATATAATACACTGTACAGAGCACTAGCTCTGACTTCTACACTCACTAAGGCCTGCTGCTTTCCTGAATGTGTTTTTAGATCGTTCTGTCTACAACACGGAGGAGGGAAAGGGGAGGGGGGAGGAGAGCAGCTCTGTGTGTTGTGTGAGTTCTTGGGAACAAGCAGAGAGCCGACATCAATCAAGCAAGATGACAGGCAGGGGGTAGATCCAGACTCCCCATTGTTGGTATGAGTTTCAAGAAAGTCTGTAGACCCTCCCACAGGTGAATAACTCTATTTTAACAGAAATGGTGCACTTCTCAGATGGCAGGAAAGATTTTTAGATACTAGCGGCTCATAAGAATTAGGATTAAAGCGGAGGTCCGCCCGCCGCTGCAAAAATTAAAAGCCTGCAGCGGCTGACTTTTAATAATCGGACACTTACCTGTCCTGAAGTCCAGTGATGTCAGTACCGCAGCTGATGTTTCCATCAACTGTCGGGTGAATGCCGTTTCCATTGCGAGAAAGGGAATACGGCAGTGAAGCCTTACGGCTTCATGCCGGGAACCCTACTGCGCATGCGCGAGGCTCCACTCTTCTCTCCTACTGGCCAGGCAGCTGGGGAAGGGGGAGGGAGGAGAAGGGAGCCCGGGCGGTGACATCAATACCGGCGGCTGAGTCTCCCTGATGTGGGAACAGGATACCTGTGAAAGACAGGTATTCTGCGCCCCCCCCCCCCCCCCGAAAGGTGCCAAATGTGGCACCTGAGGGGGGAAGGAGAATTTAATTGAGATCTGTGGAATTTGGAGGCCAAGACAACACCTTGAACTTGTGTTCCTCAAACCATTTTTGCAATGTGACAGGGCAACATCCGGGATTACTGTTTCCATGAAATGGTGTACTTGGTCAGCAACAATATTTAGGAAGGTGGTATTTGTCAATAACATCCACATGAATGGCTGGACCCAAGGTTTCCCAGCAGAACATTAACGAAAGCATCACATTGCCTCTGCCACCTTGTCCTTCTTCTCATAGTGCATACTGGAGCCTCTTCCTCAAGTAAGCAACACAGAAACACACACCTGGCCATCTACACGGTGTAAAAGAAAAAGTGATTCATCAGACCAAGCCACTTTCTTCTATTGGTCCAGTTCTGATGCTTACATGTCCATTGTAGGCACTTTTGGCTATGCGCCTGGGTCAGCATTGGCACCCTGACCCAGATACCATTGTAACAAGATAATCAATGTTCTTTATTTAACCTGACAATGGTCATAAGGTTATGATTGGTGTGTATATATCTCTTACATATATTATTATACAGGATTTATATAGCGCCAACAATTTACGCAGCGCTTTACAACATCGGGGAAGACACTACAATTACAATACAATTCAATACAAGAAGGACAGAGGGCCCTACTCGTCAGAGCTTACAATCTAGAAGGGAGGGTCAAGTGGAACAAAGGGTAGTAGCTGTGGGGGATGATCAGATGGACAAATAGAAAATACATATAGTTAGTTAGTAAGGTTGAATAAAGACACCAGTCCATCCAGTTCAACCTGAGTGAGTACACACTCACATCAGTCCCTACCCTCAAGGAGCCCACAATCCAAGGTCCCCTAATCACATTCATATACTAGGGCCAATTTTTGGACAGAAGCCAACCTACCAATTAACCTAGCCAATTAACCTACCAGCAAGTCTTTGGAGTGTGGGAGGAAACCGGAGTACCCAGAGGAAGCCCACGCAGGCACAGGGAGAACATGCAAACTCCAGGCAGGTAGTGTCGTGGTTGGGACTCGAACCAGCGACCCTTTTTACTGCTAGCTACACCACTGTGCCGCCCTGTAATACAGTTGTTAGGTGTGGGTAGGATAGGCTTCTTTGAAGAGAAGGGTTTTCAGGGATCGTTTAAAAGCCAATAGAGTGGGAGATAGACGGACAGATTGATGTAAGAAGCTCCATAGGCTTGGAGAGGCTCTGGAAAAGTACTGGAGAGGAGCATGGGAGGAGGTGATGAGTGAGCTAGAGAGCAGGAGAAGAACGAAGAGAACGATTAGGTTGGTATTTTGAGACTAAGTCAGTGATGTAGCTGGGGGCAGAGTTGTGGATTGCTTTGTAGGTAGTTGATAGTATTTTGAATCTAATTCTTTGGGTGAGCGGAAGAGAGATTGACAGAGAGGAGTAGCAGAGACAGAGTGGTTGGTAAGGTGGCAGCAGCATTCATGATGGACTGAAGGGGGGGATATACATACACTATATTACCAAAACATGAACTTTAATGGCATCCCAGTCTTAATTTGTAGGGTTCAATGTTGAGTTGGTCCACCCTTTGCAGCTATACACCTTCAGCTCTTCTGGGAAGGTTGTCCACAAGGTTTAGGAGTGTGTCTATGGGAATGTTTGACCATTCTTCCAGAAGCGCATTTGTGAGGTCAGGCACAGATGCTGGATGAGAGGCTCTGGCTCGCAGTCAATTCATCCCAATGGTGTTCTATCAGGTTGAGATAATCCATGTCTTTATAGACCTTGTTTGTGCAGTCATGTTGGAACAGGAAGGGGCCATCCCCAAACTGTTCCCACAAAGTTGGGAGCATGAAATTGTCCAAAATGTCTTGGTGTGCTGATGCCTTAAGAGTTCCCTTCAATGGAACTAAGGGGTCAAGCCCAACCCCTGAAAAACAACATTCCTATAGACACACTACCAAACCTTGTGGACAACCTTCCCAGAAGAGTTGAAGCTGTTATAGCTGCAAAGGGTGGGCCAACTCAATATTGAACCTTACAGACTAAGACTGGGATGTCATCAAACTTCATGTGTGTGCAAAGGCAGGTGTCCCAATACTTTTGGTAATATAGTGTGTGTATATATATATATATATATATATATATATATATATATATATACACACACACACTATATATGTGTGTATGGGTTCATTTTACCTTCCATCTTCTCTCCTACCCTCATTTTCTGCATTTTTTAGATTTTGGTTAAAGCCTGGTGAATATTAGCAATATTTGTCTCATAACTCCACCCAAGACTGAATTTATCCACAGAAGCCATTTTCTTCCATTCACACCCCATTTCACTGTCTTCCATCCCTCCAACATCTGTCTTTCTGTGTAGCAGCTGTAGAGATTTAAATATTGTCATTTGGTGGATAAACAGGAAGAGATCTCTTACTGGAAACAAAGTATAAACCGTCCTTGTCTCAACAACACAAGGAGGGAGCAGTGTATACAGGACGGGGACAAGGAGTGTGAGGAGGGAGCAGTGTATACAGGACGGGGACGAGGAGTGTGAGGAGGGAGCAGTGTATACAGGACGGGGACGAGGAGTGTGAGGAGGGAGCAGTGTATACAGGACGGGGACAAGGAGTGTGAGGAGGGAGCAGTGTATACAGGACGGGGACGAGGAGTGTGAGGTGGGAGCAGTGTATACAGGACGGGGACGAGGAGTGTGAGGAGGGAGCAGTGTATACAGGACGGGGACGAGGAGTGTGAGGAGGGAGCAGTGTATACAGGACGGGGACAAGGAGTGTGAGGTGGGAGCAGTGTATACAGGACGGGGACAAGGAGTGTGAGGAGGGAGCAGTGTATACAGGACGGGGACGAGGAGTGTGAGGTGGGAGCAGTGTATACAGGACGGGGACGAGGAGAGTGAGGAGGGAGCAGTGTATACAGGACGGGGACGAGGAGAGTGAGGAGGGAGCAGTGTATACAGGACGGGGACGAGGAGTGTGAGGAGGGAGCAGTGTATACAGGACGGGGACGAGGAGTGTGAGGAGGGAGCAGTGTATACAGGACGGGGACGAGGAGTGTGAGGTGGGAGCAGTGTATACAGGACGGGGACAAGGAGTGTGAGGAGGGAGCAGTGTATACAGGACGGGGACGAGGAGTGTGAGGAGGGAGCAGTGTATACAGGACGGGGACGAGGAGTGTGAGGAGGGAGCAGTGTATACAGGACGGGGACGAGGAGTGTGAGGAGGGAGCAGTGTATACAGGACGGGGACGAGGAGTGTGAGGAGGGAGCAGTGTATACAGGACGGGGACGAGGAGTGTGAGGTGGGAGCAGTGTATACAGGACGGGGACGAGGAGTGTGAGGAGGGAGCAGTGTATACAGGACGGGGACGAGGAGTGTGAGGTGGGAGCAGTGTATACAGGACGGGGACGAGGAGTGTGAGGAGGGAGCAGTGTATACAGGACGGGGACGAGGAGTGTGAGGAGGGAGCAGTGTATACAGGACGGGGACGAGGAGTGTGAGGAGGGAGCAGTGTATACAGGACGGGGACGAGGAGTGTGAGGAGGGAGCAGTGTATACAGGACGGGGACGAGGAGTGTGAGGAGGGAGCAGTGTATACAGGACGGGGACGAGGAGTGTGAGGAGGGAGCAGTGTATACAGGACGGGGACGAGGAGTGTGAGGAGGGAGCAGTGTATACAGGACGGGGACGAGGAGTGTGAGGAGGGAGCAGTGTATACAGGACGGGGACGAGGAGTGTGAGGTGGGAGCAGTGTATACAGGACGGGGACGAGGAGTGTGAGGAGGGAGCAGTGTATACAGGACGGGGACGAGGAGTGTGAGGTGGGAGCAGTGTATACAGGACGGGGACGAGGAGTGTGAGGAGGGAGCAGTGTATACAGGACGGGGACGAGGAGTGTGAGGTGGGAGCAGTGTATACAGGACGGGGACGAGGAGTGTGAGGAGGGAGCAGTGTATACAGGACGGGGACGAGGAGTGTGAGGTGGGAGCAGTGTATACAGGACGGGGACGAGGAGAGTGAGGAGGGAGCAGTGTATACAGGACGGGGACGAGGAGAGTGAGGAGGGAGCAGTGTATACAGGACGGGGACGAGGAGTGTGAGGAGGGAGCAGTGTATACAGGACGGGGACGAGGAGTGTGAGGAGGGAGCAGTGTATACAGGACGGGGACGAGGAGTGTGAGGTGGGAGCAGTGTATACAGGACGAGGACGAGGAGTGTGAGGAGGGAGCAGTGTATACAGGACAGGGACAACGAGTGTGAGGTGGGTCGGGGTGTCTGCAGTCCGCACTGTCAGCCTGGGCTCCTCATTACTACACAATGATGTCTGTGACAGAGGCAGAGCCGGATGGTTCCAGCCAGTTCCTTCTCAGGACTACGTCATCCATCTCTCAGGTGACAGCTCTGTGTACAAGTGAAAGAGCTTAGTCAACTGACCGTTCTCCCCCACACCTTCCTCTCCTCTGTGACTCAAGTCTGGGCTGGGGGAGGGGGAGGGGGGATCAGGTGTTCCATTTCACTTCCTCCCGCTCCGGGCTCCTCCTTGGCCAGCAGCTCCAGGTGGTTGCCGCACCTGGCTGGTGGTTGAAGGGTTAAAGGTGGATCGGGAACACCCATTTTAGTTTCATCTGAAACCTGCGGAGGACTGAGAGGGACTGCTGACTCCAGGATCTGTCCGGGGACAAGAGGAGAGGAACCCCGGATCTGGAAAGGACCACCAGTGATCGAAGAGTCCTTCACGGAGGAGAACCAGGGCCAACAAAGGGCCCATCCCATGAGAACCAATGGACACATCTACCTTATCCATAGAGATTTGGAATTATTGCTGAAGTGCTGAGTACTAGAGATAAGTGTACAGGGCAGAACCTCTCACATCTCTGTGGTCTCTGAAGCTGTTGTTGACGTTCTTTTTGGTGTGTCTTTCTTATGAAGATGGGATCGAGGCTCAGGGACCCTCAGTAGAGGAATTGAGCTATAGGGATCGGGAAGCAGTGCCCCTTTGTAGGGATCAGGGCACAGAGACCCTCTGTAAAGTGACACCAGGGCTTAGTGCTCCTCTGTAGGGATCAGGACACAGAGACCCTCTGTAAAGTGACACCAGGGCTTAGTGCACCTCTGTAGGGATCAGGGCTCCTCCTATAGGAATCAGGGCTTGGTGCTCCTCTATAGGGGGGATCAGGACACAAGGCTCCTCCTATAGGGATCAGAGTTTAGGGCATCTCTATAGGGATACATCCACTGTAGGGATTGGGGCACAGGGATCCTCTATATCAATCAAGGCATAGGGATCCTCTATAGGGACCAGCGCTTAGAACTTCTCTGTAGGGTGATAGGGACACAGGGATCCTCTGTAGGGATCACTGGACTCAGAAGGAATTCAGAGACAGCTATCAGTAGTGTTGAAAGACTTCTAGCAGGAGAATGTACAGCTTGTGCCTCCTTGCTGCTCTCCTAGGAGCTCTACAAGTGGGACTATCTGAGTTACATGGCCAGGCCTGCCTGGATAGTTTCACCAAGGGCAAGTCTAACTTTGTGCTGGAACTCAATGACTCTGTGAGCAGTGGGGCTACATTCCTTTCCTCCCCAAACCTGGATAGGGCCAGGGACTGTATCGAAGCTTGCTGTAGGGCCCCTGGTTGTAACCTGGCTTTGGTGGAGATGGCACCAGACCATGATGACCTCATTCACTCTTGTTTCCTGCTGAACTGCATCTACAAGCAGGAGTTTGTCTGCAAGCTGGCCAGGAAGGAGGGATTTCTCAGTTACGTGCTATTAGACGTCAGCAGCAAGTATTTACAGCGATGGGAAGTGATTGAAGGTGAGTGGTTACTTTATTGTATCCAATGTGGAAGCATTGTCCTTATTCTAGTTCTGGGTCCTCCTATGGTTTGATTCTTTCACAACGATAAACCGCCACCCAATTAATTTCCCTATTCCCTAAATCAGTGGCCTCCAAACTTCTCAGTACAAAGGCCACATTTCATATTTTACTTATGCTCCCAGGCTGAAAAAATCAGTTTTAAAAATGAATCAAATGTAAATGAATATAATTTACTTGGAGGTGTTTTTTATTTATTTTTATTTTTTTTACAGAGAAAAACTTTAGTAAACAAAGCAAATTCCAAATAAACTTGAGCACATCAGGGCATGTTCACAGCAGAACGTGGTGTGGGAAATCCCACATTCCCACACCATATTCAAAATGCACAGGGTGTGCAATCTGCTGCGGGTGTCAGTATATTCCTAAGGACACTCCAGATTGTAAACGCAGTACATTTGCCTGCACCACATTGCATGGTACTGCAGTACTATGTAATTTGGTGCAGTGGGTTTTTGAAAAGTAGTGCATGCACTACTTTTGGTATTATTTCAGCTCATTCAAATGAATGGGCTGAAAATCACACTGCACTGGGTGGCTAAGGAATTGCATAGAAATATGGACCACGTTCCTGTGCGATTCAAGTGTGAACTGGCCCTCAGAGCTCCCATATATCCGAGTCCCCATCGGATCCCCCTTACATCGAAGTGTCCCCATCAAAGTGCCCCTATATCGGCGTCCCTATCAAAGCCCCCCTTACTTCAGAGGGACTGATAACATCTTACAGTAGGCCAGATTTGGTTTGGAGACCTCTGCTCTAAATAAATCTTGTTTGGGGCAGAAATATCCACTTTAAGGCTGAATGCGCACAGGCGTAATAAAATAATTACATTTATGCTGGATCTTTCTGCTTGGAGTTGGCAGAACAATCCAGCACAAAAATGCTCTGTCTGGTGAGTACACGCAGTCATTTGCCGAATTTCATTCTAGTGGCTAGAATATTCATTTGTTCTAGGCTGAAAGTACGCACACGTTATGCCAGTGTGCTTCTCTCTGAATGCAGGTTTTTTTCTGCCTCATAAACGCTGTTCTAAAAAACGAATCTATATGTCACAATGTGCATGGACACATTGGCTAATATAGAGCTGCATTCAGAGGCATAAAGAAAAATGTCTCTAAGGCCCCATGTACACGGGACGCTGCTAAACACACGTTCAGAGGCAGTTGGACGCTTTTTTTCAACTGCCCCTGAACTAATTAAATGTTATCCTATGTGACCATGTACACTCTCGTTTATTGACGTTATTTTGCAGTTGCGTTTAACAGCGTTTCTTTGGAAGCAAAAAAAATGGGTTCAGACGCAGAAGATTTCCACGTTTTAGACCCTAAACGCAGTACCGGAGTTTAGCCGCGTTTGCGTTTATAAGTGTTTTTAAAGGTGCCCTATTCTTTTGACATTAAAAATCTCAAAAATGATGGCAAATGATGAAAAACCATTAAATACTATTTAAAAAAAAATGTATATACCCTAATAGGCCCTTAATCCAATCCAATACACCACTAGCATTGCTGTTATCAGAAGTATCATTGTAATTTGACCCATATGTTGTTAGCTTTGAACAAGCAACTTGTGGCAGGTGACGTGGCAAATGACAATCCGCAACTTGTGGCAGGTGGACAATCCACAACTTGTGGCAGGTGACGTGGCAAATGACAATCCACAACTTGTGGCAGGTGACGTGGCAAATGACAATCCACAACTTGTGGCAGGTGGACAATCCGCAACTTGGGGCAGGTGACGTGGCAAGTGGACAATCCACAACTTGTGGCAGGTGACGGGGCAAGTGGACAATCTGCAACTTGTGGCAGGTGATGGGGCAAGTGGACAATCCACAACTTGTGGCCGGTGACGTGGCAAGTGGACAATCCACAACTTGTGGGTGGCGAGTGGACAATTCACAACTTGTGGCAGGTGGCATGGCGAGTGGACAATTCACAACTTGTGGGTGGCAAGTGGACAATCCACAACTTGTGGCAGGTGACGTGGCTAATTACAATCCGCAACTTAAAGGTACACTATTTTTTTTTTTGACCTGAAAAGACCAAAAAATTAAGGAAAACAATGGAAACACATTAAAAAAAATGGTTACAAATGTTTTAATTACTTGCGATGATTCATAGACCATATATAGCCCTTGATGCAATGCAATACACCACTAGCATTGCTGTATCCAAATTATACTCATTATTGTATCCATTGCAAGAAAAAGCACAGAAATAGAGGCAAATACAAGTAGACAACTGCTCTCTTTGCTACTGCTACTCACTCTGGTCAAAATGGCTGAAATAGTTAACTAACAGAGTTTTTTGAGATTGGGGAGGGTCTTAGATGCTTCTAGACGCAAACACGGTTAAACGCGGCATGCAAACACGGCTAAACGGGTGTTTTAAATGCCGGTTTCAAGGTGTCAAAAAAATTTGTTCAGAGGACTTTGCCTCGGCGTCCCGTGTACATATGGGGCCTAAAAGGTGTGTGTGTTTGCCCATGTATGAGGCCTGACAAGTGTACAGAATGGATCTCTCCCTGGTTATCACTCCACCTTTATTTGAGACTGAATAGGGGTCCATGATACCTTCCTTCTGTTTACACTTCCTCTCATATCTTCTGAACTTTTTTTTTTTTTTTTTTTTTTTTTTAAATTGTGGGACTTGTAGTTCCACAACAGCTGGAGGGCTGCCAGTTTGATACCTGTGCGTCTATTCACCCAAACACCACCTTAACTTTCACTTAACACTTCACCCTAACTCCTATTGTTTTATTTTTTTTTCTCCTGAATTTCTAAAATCTTATATCAATTGAAATGTGTCAACAAGGTTAAAATTGTCTCTAAATCAGCAGCTAATCTTCTTCCTCCCCCTTATTTTTTTTTTTTTTTCATGGGTTACTAATAGAGTAGGTGTAAATAGTGTAGCGCTAGTTAAAATACAATAATTTTGAATTGCCAGTAATGTATAGACCAAACAATCGCTCATAACAGCATATATCCACGTGGTGTATAACACTACCATCTTTATGGGACTTTCATTTGTTTCTAGATTCTTTTTTATGCAGTAGATGCCTATTAGAGTTTTTCATAGTATCATTTGTGATATATGCTGTTATGAGCGATTGTTTGGTCTATACATTACTGGCAATTCAAAATTATTGTATTTTAACTAGCGCTACACTATTTACACCTGCACTATTTACAAATTTCCTTGTTTGTTGTGTGAGCTGCTATCATATTGAGTGAGCGCAGTGTTTTGGCCCTTCTTTCTTTTTTTTTTTTTTTTGTTACTAATAGAGTAGTTTATATCCATATCTGCATGAAATTCTGTAGGGGTTGATGTTTACACTTAGTTTCTTTTCCGGAATTTTCGTGCACAGGGTTAGACCCTCTCCAGTGTTTGTGTGTCCTATCAATGTCCCCAGACCGGAATTCATCATTGTTGTGTATACTCTTTTAAAAGTACAGTGATCTATTATATGGCCAAAAGTATGTGGTCACCTGACCATCAAATTTACATTATATGGCCAAAAGTAAATGACCCCCCCCCCCCCCTCTCCAAATGATGAGTTATGGAGTTTCTACTGAGTGGGATGGTTGATGCTACAACATACAGTTTATAGGTCCATATATATTTGGACACAGGCACAGTTTTCATACAGTACTTTTGGCTCTGTATGCCACCAGTATAAAGTTAAAATGAAACCATCCAAATGAATTTGAAATGCAGACTTTCAGCTTTCATTCAAGGAGTTAAACATAAATATCAAGTACAAATAGGAACTGCAACCATTTTTATACATCGCCCCCCCCCCCCCCATTTTCGGGGGCTCAAATGTAATTGGACAAATGAATATAATCATAAATAAAATGTTCAATTTTAATATTTTGTTGAGAATCCTTTACTGGCAATGACTGCCTGAAGTCTGGAACCCATGGACATTACCGAACACTGGTTTTCCTCCTTTCTGATGCTTTGCCAGGCTAACTGCAGCTGTCTTCAGTTGTTCTTTGTTTGTGGGTCTTTCTGACTTTTAGGTTTGCCTTCAAGTGAAATGCATGCTCAATTGGGTTGAAATCAGGTGATTAACTCGGCCATTGCATAATATTCCCCTTCTTTTCCTTCAATAGCTCCTGGGTTGCTTTTGCAGTGTGTTTTGGATCATTGTCAGTCAGTACTGTGAAGCACGTTCAATCAACCTTGTTGCATTTGGCTGAATCTGGAATGACAGTATCTCTCCTAAACACTGCAGAATTCATCCGGCTGCTTCTGTCACATCATCAATAAACACCAATGACCCAGTGCCACTGGAAGCCATGCATGCTCATGCCATCACACTGCCTCCACCATCTTTTAGACGTGTGCTTTGGATCATGAGCTGCTCCAAGCCTTCTCCACACATTTTTTTTTTTTTTTTCTTCCCGTCATTCTTCTACATATTAATCTTAGACTGCTTTTCCAGAACTGGCCTGGTTTTTTTTTTAGATGTTTTTTTGGCAAAGTCTAATCGGGCTTTTTCTATTCCTTAAGCGGAGTTCCAGCCGTTTCTGTGTTTATTAAAGGCAGCAGCTTCAAAAAGTGTAGCTGCTGACTTTTAATAAACACACACTCACCTGTCCCATGATCCAGCGATGCGGCCGTCCGAAGCCTCAGTTCTCTCCCTCTCCTCTCCGTGGCGCTGGCATTACTACTCTGGGCACCCGGCTGTGACTGCTTGCGGATTCACAGCCAGGTGTGCACTGCGCATTTGCGAGTCGCGCTGCGCGTCCTGAATGGCTGGGCAGTCTTGTGGGACCTGTGATGTGTCCCAGAGGACTAAAGGGAGGGGCAGCCTGAGTGGGAGCTGGGTACCTTTTAAAAGTACTCAAAACTAGGTACCCGCTCCCCCCCCTGGTGGCATGTCAGGGGGTCAGGAGTCTTTAAAGCAGAAGTTTCACTTTTCGGTGGAACTCAGCTTTAGGGCTAATGAATGGTTGAACCCTCTTTATTTTTTCTTGTGAAGTCTTCTCTTGATTGTAGACTTTGACAATGATATGCCCACCTCCTGGAGCGTGTCCTTCACTTGTCTGGAATGGGTGTTGTGAATGGGTTTTTCTTTACCATAGAGAGGATCCTGTGATCATCCACCACTGTTGTCTTCAGTGGACATCCAGGCCTTTTTTATGTTGCTGAGCTCACCAGTGCAGTCTTTTTTTCCTCAGAATGTACCAAACTGTTGATTTGGTAAAGAAATAGGCAAGAGGCAAGGTGGGGAGAAGTTGGGAGTGGGACATTTGATCACATCCATGGGGGGGTGGAGCACTACATATTGTCTGTGGAAGCAGGGGTACACTCCGCATTAATGTCCATGGAGAGGGGGGATTCCATTATCATTTTAATGCCCTTGGGGAAACGAGGGGGGTGAACTATTGTGGGCTAACTATTTACCTAGGTGTGATGATCAGGTGTTCATGTATAGTTTACATAGTCCCGGCATGTCTGGTCAGCTCCTACCCTGTCCGCCTTTAGGCGATCCTTGAAAACTCACTAACTCGTTCAGAGAAGCCTACTCCACCTCCACCAAGTAACTGTACCCGAGTCACCTCCATCAGATCATCTCCAGCCGCTATTACCTTTTCTACCACCTTCCCCTCTGTTTAGATTGAAAGCTAGATTGAAAGCTCCATGAACAGGGCCCTCTTATCACTTCTGTATTGAGCTCTATTGTAATCATACTATCCCCTTTACATTGTAAAGTGCTGCGTAAACTGTTGGCGCTATATAAATCTTGTATAATACATTGTATGTAGTACAAGTCGGGTCGCAAAATGTCAAGCACTTCTGCAGCAGAAATTACATTCTCTGACCTGACTTTGGGGCGCCATATCTCGGGGCCACTTGGTGCTAGAACCCCCAAATTTGGATATGTTATAGTGTTAGCACACCAAATGTGGGGTTCCTAGCACCAAGTGGCCCCCTAAAGTCGGTTCACAAAATGTAATTCTCTGCAGCAGAAAAGTGCTTGACATTTTGCAACCTGACTTTGGAGCCCCCATATCTCGGGTCCACTTAGTGCTAGCACACCAATGGGGTTCCTAGCACCAACACTAACATATCAAAATTTGGGGTTCCTAGCACCAAGTGGCCCCGAGATAAGGGGCCCCAAAGTCGGGTCGTAAAATGTCAAGCACTTTTCAGCAGCAGAGAATGACATTTTGGATTTGTTGTAGTGCTAGTTCCACTGTGTTAGCATACCAAATTTGGGGTTCCTAGCACCAAGCGGCCCCGAGATACGGGGCCTCAAATTTGGGTCGCAAAATTCAATTCATTCTCTGCTCTGCAGATGCTTCTAGACGAAAACGCGGCTAAAAGCGGCATGCAAACGCGGCAAAACGGGCGTTTCGAAACGCCGGTTTCAGCTTTTAAAAACATGTGTTCAGCAGAGTTTGCACCGGCGTCTCGTGTGCATGAGGTCTAAGGCACACAGTATGTTGGATACACTAGGAGATCTCCGGAGAAACCTATAGCTGTGTAGATTTCGAATGTTGTTTAAAAGGGTATAAATGTAAAAATATATCACTGAACGTTGCAAGATGCACAATAAAGATCTGAGATTTTGAGACTGCTAATAAAAAAGGTTATAAAGATATGCAGAGAGGAAGAGTAATCGAAAGGCATAATAGACTCTGATACAATTGGGGCAGGAATGAAATACAGTATAACATAACATTCTATTTATAAAGGTTTTTACAGATCTTGTAAATATATATTATTTGAATTTTTAAACTATAAATCTAGAAAGAGACACTGAAAATGCATAATTTCATATGTACGTTTTTATATTTATTTATTTTTTATTTAATAAAAAAAAAAAAGTGTGGTGGTGGGGGGGGTGTCCTTTTTTAGAATTGCATTTTTATCTGATTGCACGTCTTTTTTTTTTTTTTTTTCTGCCCCTCCTGATGTAGAACTAGTCAATTGCCCCATTCTGAACACATCCCATGATCTAGAAGTGTGATCTGTACACCATCATGCACTATATTGACAAAAGTATTGGGACACCTGGCTTTACACGCACAATAACTTTAATGTCATCCCAGCCTTAGTCCATAGGGTTCAATATGGAGTTGACCCACCCTTTGCAGTTATAACCCCTTCAACTCTTCTGGGAAGGTTGTACACAAGGTTTAGGAGTGTGTCTATGGGAATGTTTGATCATTCTTCGAGAAGTGAATTTGTGAGGTCAGGCACTGAAGCTGGACGAGAGATCCTGGCTCGCAGTCTCTGCTCTAATTCATCCCAAAGTTGTTACATCTGGTTGAGGTCAGGACTCTGTGCAGGCAAGTCAAGTTCCTCCACCCCAAACTTGCTCAACCATGTCTTTATGGACCTTGTTTTGTGTGCTGTTTCCACAAAGTTGCAATATAGTGTGGAGGAACTTGACTGGCCTGTACAGAGTCCTGTCTTCAATCCAATAGAACACCTTTGGGATGAATTTGAGTGGAGACTGCCAGCCAGGCCTTCTCATCCAACATCAGTGCCTGACCTAACAAATGTGCTTCTGAAGGAATGGTCAAACATTCCCATAGACATGATCCTAAACCTTGTGGACCGCCTTCCCGGAAGAGTCAAAGCTATTATAGCTGCAAAGGGTGGGCCAACTTAATATTGAACCCTCCGGACTATGATGCCATTAAAGTTCATGTGCGTGTAAAGGCAGGTGTCCGAATACTTTTGGCAATATAGTGTATCTCAGACCTAAGTTTTTATTAATGATGATCTCTGAAGGGTAGGGGATGAAGTGTCTTTGGGAATGCTGTTTATTTGGTCTGTATATCTTCATACTGTATGTGATTGTGCGTGCCACTGTTTACCTTTCATAATTTTAAAGCCAACCTCAGGTAGCTCTGATTTTCATGTCGGTAAAGTGGGGAAGTGCTGGCGTCTCTGTCAGATTTTCATTTCTGTCCCTTTTTCATGAAAAGTGCCCTCACTTGGGTCTCTGCATCTTAAAAAGTTTAACTCCACTGCTAGAGTGGACACATATATATCCATGCCTCTCCAGTGGCCCATTTTTTTGTTGCCTCTTTAAGCCTCCTCGGCATTCCACACTTGGATGTCTGTGTCCTCCAATGCAGACTGCTCCCTTCCTCACCCCTTCCCCATGTCACTGCTGTGTCCTGCCAGAGAAATTGGTCAATGAAGAGATAAGATGTAGATATGATGGGGTCTCTTTAATGGAGTCACAGGCAAAAATTTTAATTTACTACTCTGCACCCAAATAAAGAGAAAAGAACAGAGTTCGACGTGAGAGTTGGGGCCTAATTTAAAAAAATCTTTACACTATAGGATCTTGCCCTTCCTTTTTTTTTTTTTTTTTTTTTTTTTTTTTTATGCTTTTGATTCAGATTTTGTGAACACCGTATAGCTGTGCTTTCATAAGGTATGTCCAAAAATTCTTTTTGGCTATTGGCACAGTAAAAATGAGTTGGCTTTAATGAAGTGTGCCACATCTCTAGTTGCTGCAGTGTTTGTTACCTCTCAAATTCAAATATTAGTGAACTGCACCGGAAACTTTTGAGACCATCAGTTCAACAGCTGCTTGTCGGGAGTAAAATACTTCTTCATTGCAATAAAGAAATGACTAGCAGCGCTAGCTCTGATTGTAAAATCGGTGAACAATCAACTTATGTGCAAAATTCTTCCAATAAATACCTTCATAAAAAAGATGAACACCAGCACTCCCTCTAATAGTGAATTAATTTGTGTGAAAATTTGATCAATAAATTCATACAAACAAACATGCACATGTTAAAAAAATATATATATTTTTGCAATTCATATGAAGTAAAGTGACATGTGCTCATTACATTTCACTTACTAAAAATTCCTTAGTGCAGCAAACACCATAAAGTCCATTAATGAAGAAAGGTCTACAATTGCCTTGTGCTGTGAGGCCGGGTTCACACTGGTGCGACACGACAGCCGTCCTACTTTGGATCCGACTTTGCTCTGCGACTTGAAGTCGACATACGTCCGACTTTCAATGAACAGGGATCTGACTTGGATCCCCACCAGTACCAGGCACTGTGTTTGGTATGAATCTTGAGGGGGAACTCCGCGCCAAATTTTAAACAAAAAAACGGTATGTGATCCCCCTCCAAGAGCATACCAGGCCCTTCGGTCTTATATGGATTTTAAGGGGAACCCCTACGCCGAAAAAATGGCGTGGGTGTCCCCACAAAATCCATACCAGACCCTTATCCGAGCATGCAGCCCGGCCGGTCAGGAAAAGGGGTGGGGACGAGTGAGCGCCCTGCGCGCCCCCCCCAAAGAACCTTGTCCCCATGTTGATGACAAGGGCCTCTTCCCGACAACCCTGGCCGTTGGCTGTCGGGGTCTGCGGGGGGCTTATAGAAATCCGGGAGCTCCCTTTAATAAGGGGGCTCCCAGATCCCAGCCAAATGCTAACCATAACATACAAGGCCATTCGCAACATCGCCCCCATCTACATCATCAACCTCATCTGCAGATATATCCCAAATCGCCCCCTCCGCTCCTCCCAGGACCTCCTTCTCTCTAGCTCCCTTGTTACCTCCTCCCATGCTTGCCTTCGGGACTTCTCCAGAGCCTCTCCCATCCTCTGGAATTCCCTCCCCCAGTATGTCCGTTCAGCCCCTACCCTGTCCACCTTTAGGAGATCCCTGAAAACTCATTTATTCAGGGAAGCCTATCCCACACCCACATAACTGTCCCTGAGCCACCCCCATCCAAATCATTCTTTGCAGCTATTACCTTTTTGTACCATCACCCCCTCCCTTTTAGAATGTAAGCTCTACGAGCAGGGCCCTCCTGTACCTTTTGTATTGAACTGTACTGTAATTGTGTTGTCCCCCTTATACATTGTAAAGCGCTGCGTAAACTGTTGGCGCTATATAAGGCTCGATTCACATCTAGTCATGTTGCTTTTGAGCGTTTTTGGAGTTTTTTTTTTTTTTTGTGACGCTTGCAGCGTTTTTGTAGCGTCTTTGCTTTTTTTTTTTTTTTTTTTTTTTTTTTTTTGTAAAAACGCTGCACTTGCGTTTTTGATGCTGGTCCATTGAATTCTATTACAAGCAAAACGCTGCATTTTGCATGAAAAAGTCCCTGACCCTTTCCAAAAATGCAGAAGTACAAAAAGGCATTGATGTGAACATGTTCCATAGGAACCCATGTTAAAAAATTCCTATGCATTTCTGCAAAATGCATCAAAAAACACGCTAGTGTGAATGGAGCCTAAATCTCGTATAATAATATAATAATGATTGAATCGGTTCTGATATCACTGTTATACTAACCTGACAGCTTAGTATTCTGAAAAGGAAACCCTAATTTTGTTTGCAAATATTAAAGATTCTAACTACCAGCTAGAATGAGTCCTTACATTTAAAGGGCACCTGTCATTTCAGATCCATCATGGCAGTGCCTGTTAGCGGGTATCCACTCACCTGCTGCCACCACGTCCCTCACGTTGTTGTGTCACCAGCCATCCTATTAAAGTGAATGGGATTGTCTGTGAGTCAACAGCGGGACAGAGGAAGAGCCGCTATGGCACAGAGATGACCGTTGCTCTTTAACCACTTCTGGACCAGCCGCCACAGTTATACTGCGGCAGGTTGGCTTGCGGGATCCGGATAGCAGGCGCGCGCCGCTGCACAGCGGGGGTGCCGTTGCTCGCGGCCGACGGACACGATGACCACCGGCCATGAGCGATCATGACCAGGAGACACCGAACAGGGGCGAGTGTGTGTAAACACACACTTCCCTGTTCTGCTCTGACAGGAGTGACAGATCTTGGTTCCTAGCCAATAGGTACACACGATCTGTCACTTCCTGTAGTTAGTCCCTCCCCCTTCAGTTAGAATCACGTAGCGGGGAACTCAGTTAACCCCTTCACCGCCCCCAGTGTTAACCCCTTCATTGAGATATTATAATATATTTCGCACAATATTATCAGTAAATAAGAATTAAAATAGTGGAACAGTATAATAAAAGAAATGAATTAGTGACAATGGTGATAGTGGTGGATGTAGCCTTTACTGCAGGGACCAATTGTCTCTATGTTGCAGTTAATTGCTATGGCCACTATCTCCTAATGGTGACGATGTATAATACAATAAAGTGCAACCAGGTGAACGTGTTATATATTTAAAATAAAATTAATTCGTAAAACAATAGTGCAAGTGGCATAAGCAGCCTATATTTACCAGGACCTTGGTATCAAATGGTGGTGATAGTGCAAGTGGTGCAATCAAAATGCTATCAAAAATGAATACCGTAATAACCTGCGGTCATTGATAACAAATTGTTAATGATGAGTGCAAATGGTGCAATAAATATTATCATAAAACACCAAAATCATATGAAATATAGACATATTAATTAAGAGTAAATACAAAAAGTACACATTGGTGCTAAATTATAGTGCAGGTAAATAGGCTAAAGTCCTCTGGAGAAATAGATGGGGTAAAAATAACAGCCAAAGAGTCTGTGGACATGTAAGGGATTCTTCTAATCAATACTGGCACATGTAGTATGATGAGTATGTGACCCTGCTGATGGTGTCTCCTGTGTGTGGTCTCACAGAACCCTCACCTTCAAACTGTAGTAAAGAGGCATTATAAGGGCTGTGGATTTCTGGTGTAGACGCTATCAATGAAGTCCTTGCATTCTTTTCTTTTAATCCTTCATCGCTCTATACACCACCGGTTTTGTTGTCTCAGCGGTGGGGGAGAGGAAACAAATGAGGGGAGGGAGAGAAGAGAAGGCTCCACTAGCGTGATAACATTTAAAAAAGGGGGGAATCATTATTCTTTCTCTAGGTAGTGCTCTTACATGATAAACATTAAAAACAGGCAGAGTAATGAGAAAACCGTTCTGGCGTTCTCAGCGCCCTCTCACTTGTGCTTCTATCCTGTGTATCGCTCCAGCCAATCCCTACGCGTTACGACACCGTCACGTGTCTTCATCCCAAGCCTTTAATAGTCCTTGTTAAATCTTTTAGCAACCTCCAGCAGACTCGCAGCTCTCCAAGACAGGTGTATTCACCAACTCCTCCTCCTCCTTTTGATTCCTATTTACTGATAATATTGCGTGAAATATATTATAATATCTACTTGATTAAGTGTTGGTGTGAACACCCTCATTTTGCTGCAATATTCTTATTAATTTTTTATGTGATTTTCAAGCTTTCACTTTATTATATTATTATTATTATTATTATTATACAGTATTTATATAGCGCCAACAGTTTACGTAGCGCTTTACAACTTGAGGGTAAACAGTACAAATACAATACAATTTGATACAGTAGGAATCAGAGGGCCCTGCTCCTTGGAGCTTACAATCTAAGAGGGAAGGTCAAGAGATACAAGAGGTAAAAACTATGGGTGATGTGCTGATTGAGAAGATAAATGTACAGTTGTTAGGTGGGGGCCAGATAGGCTTCTCTGAAGAGATGAGTTTTCAGGGATCGTCAAAGTGGATAAAGTAGGAGAAAATCGGACGGATTGGGGTAGAGCATTCCACACTTTACAGTAGTATAGAGAATATTTACATATTCTTTACGGCTACCATCCGACGAGCGCGATGGACACTTTCCACTACCATTAACCCCTTCACTGCCAGCGACATTTTTACAGTAATCAATGCATTTTTAATCGCACTGATCATTGTATTAATGCCAATGGTTCCAAAAATGTGTCAAAATTGTCCGATGTGTCCACCATAATGTCGCAGTCACGATAAAAATCACAGATCGCCGCCATTACTAGTAAAAAAAATAATAATAAAAATGCTATAAATCTATCCCCTATTTGTAGACTCTTTTGCCCAAACCAATCAATATACGCTTATTGCGATTTTTACCAAAAATATGTAGAAGAATACATATCCGCCTAAACGGAGAAAAATTTTTGTTTTTTATAGCGCAAAAAATAAAAACCGCAGAGGCAATCGGATACCACCAAAAGAAAGCTCTATTTGTGGGAAAAAAGGACGTCAATTTTGTTTGGGTACAATGTCGCACGACCGCGCAATTGTCGGTTAAAGCAACGCAGTGCCGAATCGCAAAAAACCTTCTGGTCAGGAAGGAGGTGAATTCTTCCAGGGCTGAAGTGGTTAAAAATTATGCTTTAAATCAAGCCTTTTTACTAGCGATTTAAAGTGCTTGTTAAGCCACTATCTCTTCTTTTTTTATATCATTCCCTCTGTCAGCTAAAAATCTGTATCCTAGTGCCTGTGCTTTTATTAAAAAAATAAATAAAATAAGAGATCCTCCTTCTTCTGGGGTCCCCCAGCGGTGTTCCTGGCCCCTTTTGTCGTCTCGAGTGCCTCCACAGAGACCTGCAGTCCCTGGGGTCCCTTGTGCATGCATTCAGGTGAAAAACCTTGAGGGTTTAGAACCCCTTTAAGGCTAATTCACCTTTTTGGAGCACCCATATTTAAGGTGTAATATGCTCCAGCAGTATCCCCAACACCCCTCAATTTGAACTTCCCCACCTTTGACAAAAGATGGGGGTTTACCTCCCTGTACCCACTGTTCCTTTTCAAAATCGGCTCAGCTGTGTGGGGCTCCACACGCACAGCTGCATCATTGATTCACAGCAATCTGTGAATGAATGAACTACGAGTCCTGTCTGCCACTGCAGCAGATGGCTTGAAATTCTCAAACACTGAGGACACTGGTGAGCACGCTCAGCTCATTCACAAGCTCTGCAACCTTCAAACTCAGCCCGCACAGAGGTACAAGCTGAAAGCTGTAGGGCTTGTCTCCAGGAGCTTGACATTGCACCTGTGATACACTGATCAAGGGTGCAATGCTTTGCATGATCCTGAGGAAAAAACATAAATGCTCTTCTTTTTTTGCTAAAAAAAATATATGCATTTATTTTTCCCAAAAGGTCAACTTATTAGTTTTTATACAACAGGCCTGATGAGAAGGGCTCGTCTGCTTGTGACACAGCACATGTGACCTATAAGATCTGAGAGATCACCAATTCTGTCAATAGAAGACACTTTGCACTTTTGTATTTGACATTTCACAGGTTAAATATTGACAAGGGGCCCAGCCTTCCATATCAAATACCAATTTAGAGTGAGCAGCTCTTTGTGTAGCAGCTCTTGAGATATGTAATTTGTGTGAACTGGTCAGCACAAATGACTAGGGAGAGATGTTTTTATTGTAAACTGTAAAACCGTATCTTTAAAAAAATGAAGGTGGTTGTAAACCTCAGAAATGAAATGGGAGCCAAGCACATCCCTGTATATGTACTTGTCTCAGTTAAAAGCATTAACTGTCATTTCTGTCTGCTGCTTCGTTCCTTTGCTATCAGCATGATTCACTTCTGACAAGTTTTCCTGACACCAAGAGAAAAAAAGGTGATGGGGAAGGATCTCCAGCACACAGCCTGTGATTAACAGCCTCAGTTCTGCTCTTGTGTGCCATGTAAAGGGGATGTGTTCCTTCCCTCCAATAAGCTGTCAGAGCTCTCTTTACTGATCTCTGCAGCGGGAAATTTCAGCTCTGCCCCCCCCCCCCCCTTTTTTTTTTTTTTTTTTTTTTTTTTTTTCCCCCTGACAGCTCAGACAGGCTTTTATAAATTCTGAACTTTGAACAGACGTAGAGAAGAGAAGACCGTGGATAAGCAGGTACAACTTCTGTAGAAAGATTTGTTTAATCTCTGTATTACCTGAGGCTAGTCACTTCACTGGGTATATGTAAGGATTTTCAACCACTTTAAATCTAAGTAGGAGAATGTGCTGGAAGCCATGAGCAATGGAAGTGCAGGAAGAAGAGTTTGCTGTCCACCTAGCCATGCTGGTAATCCTCACTGCTGCACAATGAAACTTAATCTGCTGGTCTCTAGGGTTGGTTTCAGCCAGAGTTTTCTTTCATGGCTGTCTTTTATCCCTTAGCTGACAGTGTCTGTGTAAGAGTGAAAAAATGTAGTCAACTGGCCATTCTTCTCTACACCTTCAACTCCTCCTGTGACTCAAGCTTAGTGGAAGGTTCTCAGGTGTACGATTTCACTTCCTCACTATCTATTGGCTCCCCTTTGACCAACAGCTGCTTGTACTCCAAATACTTGGCAGATAGTTAGTGGGTCCATATAATCAGGACTTGCTGCTGAAGTGCTAAGTATTGTAGATAGAACTTTTTATAGATAAGTGGAAGAGCAAAACACATTGCAGATCCCTTTTGGTTTTGGAAGCTGCCGTTAAACTTTTATTTGATGTATGTCTTTCTGACGAAACACAGGGATTTTGGATAGGGATCACGACCCAGCATGGGTCTCTTCCTGAAGTCCTCTGCTGATCAGTGGTGGCAAGCAGAGGATGAGTGAATGCTCTGGTCTCCCTGTAACAGCAGTGCAGGTGTAGTGCCGTGATGTGGGTGGTGCTGTGCTACCCCAGGGTGTCCTCTCTCCCAGCCTCATGCTGGCCATACACGATACGAAAAATCGTCAAATGTGGCTAGTTCATTAATTTTTCGGCCAGTTAATAGGCACAAAATTGACAATCGTTGGGACTTTTTTGAGCCGAAAAAACGAAGGACAAGTTTGGAACTTTTCTGCCGAACGATAAATTGAAAGGTGTTTCCTGTCTGCACTGTTTTCACTAGGTATGTGTAAAAAAAGCGAACAAAAAATGGTTTCATTTTTATGTCCACCCAACTATTTATTGGTCATTACATGATGGCACTATCGTTTGGTCTCACGGCCGAATGTTCGTTTTTTTTTTTAAAATGGGTTAGGCCGCTTTTTCGCATAGTGTATGGCCAGCATTAGGCTAGGATCTCTGTTGGTATGGTCTCCAGCTGGCAGGCGAATATTCAGACAGTCTTTTTTTTATGGGCTTGCTAGGCTTTAGCACTCATGCTGCTGGATGGAGGAGTATGGTGCAGCATAACATCAATATCTCAGTAGAGGAAGAGAAGCATAAAAGGCAATGGGGTCAATTCACAAAGAGATAAATACCGCATTAATTTTTTAGTTAAAATAACTCATGCAGACTTTATTTCAAAAGTAGTCAATTCACTAAAAAAATGTTACTTACCGAATGCGTTAAATATTTGTTCTGCGATATTTAACATTTAAATTTTGCATTCTTTCTGGCGTTTTTTTCCCAATTTATTTATTTTTGTAGGCTAAGACAGCGGTCCCCAACCTTTTTGGCACCAGGGACCAGCTGTGTGGAAGAAAATTGTGCCAAGGCCGGAGGGTGGGTTTAATCTTCTTCTTTTTTTATTTTTTATTTTTTTACGGGCAATTTGTCAGGGCAATGGCTGATGTTAGCGCTTCAGTTATCCCGCCACCGTGGTTGGTATTGTGGTAGGATGATTGAATTGCATTATTTCTATTATTACATTGTAATATAAAATTTAAATAGTTCAACGCACCAAAATGCAGAATCAGTGGGAGCCCTTTGCGTGTCACTGTCGCCTGCCACCAGATGGGGATGTCACTCTTGCCACGCTGCCTTTCACCACAGATGGGGATGTCACTTGCCATGCTGCCTGCTACCAGATGGAGATGTCACTTCTCCTCCCCCCCAGCATTGCAGAGTACTTACAGGTGCACCGCTGTCAGCCTCTCCTCAGTGTGGGTAAACTAGCTGCAGGCACATGCCAGTGAGAGATGAGTGAGGATGGGCAGTGAGAGATGACATCATTCTCTCTCTCTCTCTCTCTCTCTCTCTCACTCACTCACTCACTCACTCACTCACTCACTCACTCACTCTCACTCTTCTCGGCCGTGGCTGCACCTCTGTTTAGAGCAGCCTTTGCGGCCCTGTAAGGCGGAACAGCGGTGCGGGCAATGAGATATGTCACTTCAGTCGCTCCTATTAGAACGGTTCCATTGTACAGAACGCGACTTGTCAAGTGGGTAAGTCACCTGACAAGTCGCCCCTGTGTGAACTGGGTCTAACTGTTTTGTACATTTCTAAAATACCACACCAGGTGATAAATAATGAATGTGTTCAGCTGAACTCGCACGATTTCATTCCTGCATGTCTGTCCCGATTTTTCAGGGGGCGATTTCAGAGACATCTGTGTGGGTTTCCTCACAGATGTCAATGGAAATCGCCAAAAGTAGTACAAAAAACTACTTTCGGAAATTGATGCGGCGTCGCACTGATTAGGACGTAGCCAGCAATTGCAGCCGATTTTGGCATGCTATTTGACATGTCAAATCACACCAATGTGAACCAGGGCTAAAGCGGTGTTCCGCCTGGGGAAAAAAAAATAGTCAGCAGCTACAAATACTGTAGCTGCTCACTTTTAATATATGGACACTTGCATGTCCAGGGAGCCTGTGATGTCGGCACCCGAGCCGATTTTTTTTTTTAGATTGCCTGTTGGGTGCTGCTGCCGCCATTCATCGTATGGGGAAGCTGGCAGTGAAGCCGGTTCCCTACTATGCATTCTAATTGGCGCGGTGGAGGAAGGAGTGGGGAGGGGGCGCATTTCCGAGGGGCGGCGCTGTCTCCTGGAAGTGGGGAAGGGTACCTGCCTCCCCCCTGAAAGGTGCCAAATGTGGCACAGAAGGGGGGAGGAAGCAAATAAGGGGAGGTTTCACTTTTGGGTGAAACTCTAAATTGTGTGTGTGTGTGTGTGTGTGTGTGTGTGTGGTTTTTTATTTATTTATTTATTTATTTATTTTTTTGCGGTATTTATCTCACATTCGATAATTTACTTTGAACTTGCTCTATTATTATTCTCATGCGATATTTTTAAAAAATGGGTCACGCGACCTTCATATCGCATGACGTAACTTTTAGTGAATTGACCCCAATGTCTACTTTATATTACTGCAGCCCAGCACCTGGCTACATATGCATTCAGAAACAAATATGTCATCCTTTATTCTGGCAAAGACAGAACAAGGCATTTTATTGAGCAGGAGATTTGTTCATTGACTTAATACTAAATGGGAGACAGTGAGTAATATGTTGTCATAGCATTTGCAAGGAATGACTTCATTTGCTTGTAGATGCTATCAAAACTGACCTCCTTTTTATTCTACACATCCAGTGAACAGGCAAAACCCAGTTCCTCATAAGTTTTTACCTTGAACAGGTTATTCATTAAATTCTTAATCTACAGACATTCTGTTATGAGAGAGGCGCAGCGTATGAGGCTTCCTGTTACTCATCACTGATCATAGCAGCCATAGTTCATACAGTGGTATTAAAGTGTTTGTGACTAAATACTGTAAGTGAAAAGATTTAGTTGACATACAGCTTGTGTAAATAATGGGCAGTAACAAATTTTTAACAGAAAAATTGGAGTACAAGCCACATATTTGTCATGTGATGTAAGCAATCTTTGTTCCTCGTGAAAGATGCAGAAAAAAATATAAATGTTGGGTAGTTTAGGGGATTTTGAAGATTCCAGCTGAACGGATGGTAAAATATGAAGCATAAAACAGCAAACCATTTTACTTTAAAAAAAAAAAAAAAAATATATATATATATATATATATATATATATATATATATATATATATATATATATATATATTTAAATGTTGCATTTTAGCAGTTACATGGTAACATTTGTGCAGTTGTAACTTCCTATACATGTGCCAGTGAAAAGAATAGTCACTGGTGATAAATTGGTACCGTATATACTCGAGTATAAGTCGTTCCGAGTATAAGTCGAGGCCCTAATTTACCACTAAAAAATGGGAAAAACTTATTGACCCGAGTATAAGACGAGGGTGAGAAATGCACAGCTACTGTAAGTGGAAAAGAGGGTCAACAATGCCCATTTGCAGCATCACTGTGCCCATTTGCATGCCTCACTGTGCCCAATTGCAGCCATAGGTCCCCTGAACTTCAAACTCGGTAGTTAAGGGTTCCTAGATGCCCCCTAGCCAAAATTTGGGGTCTCTGAACCCAAAGGGTCCCGAAATGACATTGCTGCAGATGGACACAGTTGACCGAATTTGGGGCCCTGTATCTCAGGGCCACTTAGTGCTAAGAACCCCAAATTTGGTGTGCAAACCCAGTGGAACTAGCACTATAAAATATACAAAGCTGGGGTTTCTAGCACCAAGTGGCCCCGAGCTACAGGGCCCCAAAAATCAGTTCAGAAAATGTCAAGCACTTTTCTGCAGCAGAGAATGACATTTTCCGAACCGGTTTTGGGGCCCTGTATCTCAGGGCCACTTTGTGCTAGGAACCCCAGCTTTGGATATGTTATGGTACCAGTTCCACTGGGTTTGCACACCACATTTGGGGTTCCTAGCACCAAGTGGCCCTGAGATATGGGGCCCCAAAGTCGGTTCAGAAAATGTCAAGCACTTTTCTGCAGCAGAGAATGACATTTTCCGAATCGATTTTGGGGCCCCGTATCTCGCGGCCACTTAGTACTAGGAACTTAAGCTTTGGATATGTTGTGGTACCAGTTCCACTGGGTTTGCACACCAAATTTGGGGTTCCTAGCACTAAGTGGCCCTGAGATACGGGGCCCCAAAATCTGTTCGGAAAATGAAATTTTTTGCTGCAGAAAAGTGCTTGACTCGAGTATAAGTCGAGGGGGGCACTTTCAGCACAAAAAAATGTGCTGAAAAATTCGACTTATACTCGAGTATATACGGTAATTAACCATTAGGAAATAAAACCTGTTTGACTAAGGGGGTGATTTACTAAATGAAAAAATTCTGTTCACTTTGCAAGACAATTTGCTCCAGTTTGCCCCATAGCTTAACTAAATCAATACCGCCCCCATCTATATACAGCGGTGTAAATAGGGGGGGGGGTCGGGGGTTCAACGGCTGCTCAAATACTGTGATCTAATCAATTGCACCACCCACCATTTTATCCTCTAGGGTCTCTGCTTTAAATATATAATGTTAGGGTTTCTAAGTAATTTTCTAGCAAAAAAAATGCAGATTTTTACATATATGAGAGAAATGTCAGAATTGGCCCAATAGGCAAGTATTTATTGAATATGATGAGGTTTCACTCTGCAAAGTATACCCAATGGAGTCAAGGAAAATAAAAGCTTTTTTGAATAAGGCAAAATTAGGATTGCAATAGGCATAAAGAGGCCACCATGGCTTTCATGGTCACATTTTCTTGCATCCAAAATTACAAAAAACGATTGCGCTGGCAGATAAAGCAAGCTGCTATCAAAAACAATTGGCTGTAATTTTGTAAATTACAAGTGTAATTATCATTTTGCCATGCTAAAACATTTAATCCTACTGTGACAGTGTAGATAAACAATAACGCAACAAAATTTAGTATATCATAAAGTGAGTCCCATAAAATAGTCCAATGAAGAAAATTTCCAAAAGATGAAAAATTCCATACAATTTTATACTATGGAGATATCTGATTCATGTCTATGTATGGCTTGTTGGCAGGCCCGAACTGGGACAAAAAATAGGCACGGGCATTTTAGACTGAGCAGCCATTTTTTCCATGGACCGGGGGGAGGGGGGGGGGTTGTGTCAGTCCTCCACGCTGTAATGTGCACGTACACTGATATAAAGGGGCCTGCACTGTAATGTTTACATCTTACATCAGATTAAAAGTCAGCAGCTGCAGTATTTTGTAGCTGCTGACTTTTTTTAATTTTTAAAAAAAAAATTGGAACTCCTCTTTAAGGCAGCAAGGGTTGACAGTTGCTCTGGTAGTGGATGGGGTTAAGCACTTGGCACCTCCACTAGTAGCCAATTCCCCACGGTTTGTGACTGGACCCGTGGCAGAGTGCTTAGGGACCCAGCCTGAAGTCATTGGAAGAGAAGCGACGAAGAAGGGCCAAAGAGAGAGACACACACACACACTTCCACTTGTCCCTCAATCGGGCACCCACACCCCACCCACACACTGTTTAACTTGGGTAAGCATGTAAGTAAAAGTAAAAAGTGCTGCGCTAAACATTTTTAATAAATCCTTCTGTGACAGTGTATAGAAATAACACAACAAAATATAGTATATCATAAAGGAAGTACCATAAATTATAATAGTCCAATGAAGAAAATTTCCAAAAGATGAAAAATACCAGTGCCTAGAGATGCACGATTAATCGTTAAACAAAATTGCAATCTTTTTCCCTTCCTGATCTTCAAAACAGCAGGTGGAACACCACTTTAAGCAATGACACAAAACTGTAGTCCTTAGCAACAACACAATAACTACAACTTGGGCAGTACTATGTGTGTTGGACCCATTTATTGCCTCTTCCTCCTAGCTCAGTCCCTTTTTTGTGTTGCAAGTCCTGTACTTTTGATATGCTATGCATGCACCACTTGCTGACCGTGCCATAGCCGAATGACTGCTACAGCGAGGTCGGATAACTCTGGGAGGCTGCCATATGACGCTCCCCCCGGGGTGCGCACCCGGGAGTGTCTGTGACCGTCGGACCTCCCAGGCCCAGCGTGTCACGGATCAGGGTAAAGGGCCAATGACCGTGGCCCTTCACCATGTGATCATGCCATCCAATGACTGTGTGATCACTTGTAAACCGGAGCATGTCCAGTTCGGCTCCTTCCCTCTCTTCACGCTGATCGTACAACATGTGAGGCGAGAGGGAGAGCCGGGTGCAGCAGCGCTGTGGGCTGTATCTTAAGTTCCCACAGTGCTGATCTGTGCCCAGCCATGGCTCATCCATGCTACATCCATCAATCCATTTTCCATCTATGGCTCATCTGTGGCACATCAGTGGTCATCTGTGCCAAATTCATGCCACTACAGTGCTCATCGGTACCTCACAAAAGTGTAATAGGTAGTCAAATTAGATTTGAAATATATGTCCCTTGGGCTTCTGTATGTGGCTGTGTAAAAGTCTCACACGTGGTATCGCCATACTCAGGATTAGCAGAATATATTTTGGGGGGGTCATTTTTGCTATGTACATGCTATGTGTTAGAAATATCTTTTTTATAAATGGACAACTTTGTGTAAATAAAAAAAAAAAAAAAAAAAAGCGTTTTCATTCTTTCCACATTTTCCAAAAACGTGTGGGGGAAAAAAGACATGTTCAAAAGACTCATTATGCCTCACCGAATATACATTGGGGCGTTTACTTTCCAAAATAGGGTAATTTTGTGGGTGTTTCCATTGTCCTGGTGCTCCAGGACCTTCAAAAGTGTAAGATGTAGTCAAGAATGATTATATGTGTAACTTATGCTCCTAGAACACCTGATGGTGCTCCCTGCATATTGGGCCTCTATGTGGCCAGGCTGTGTAAAAGTCTCACACATGTGGTATCGCCATATTCCACGTATCAGAATGTGTTTTGGGATGTCATTTTTGTTATGCATATGCTGTGAGAGAAATAACTTTTTGTAGGGGGAAAAAAAAAAATCCTAATTTTGCAGAGAATTGTGGGGGAAAAAAAATTTCAACTTTAACCACCTGTTTACTGGGCACTTAAACCCCCCTCATGCCCAGACCAATTTTCAGCTTTCAGTGCTGTCGCACTTTGACAATTGCGCAGTCATGCAACACTGTACCCAAATGAAATTTTTATCATTTTTTTTTTTTTTCCCAAAAATAGCTTTCTTTTGGTGGTATTTAATCACAGCTGGGATTTTTATTTTTGGCTAAACAAACAAAAAAAAGATGGAAAATTTTGAAAGAAAAAAAAAAAAAAATTTTCATAGTTTTATTATAAAATTTTGCAAACAGGTAATTTTTCTCCTTCATTGATATACGCTGATGAGGCGGCACTGATGGGGACAGTTAAGGCGGCACTGATGGGTGACGCTGGTGGGCACTGGTAGGCAGCACTGCTGCCTATTGCTAGGTGTCACTGGCAGGGGGCATATTGCCGTGATCGGGACTGATGTCCCTCTCACATCCGCCGGTGATCGGCTTTTTTTTTTTTTTTCCTCCTCACGCTGTCAGTGCGAGGAGAAAAAATAGCCGATTACCAGCTCTGTTTACATCACATGATCAGCTGTCATTGGCTGACAGCTGATCATGTGGTAAGGGGTCGGGACCGACCCCTTACTCTGATCTGTGATCAGACGAGTCTCATAGACTCGCTGATCACCGAGCGCGGGACGACGTCAATAGACGTCGTCCCGGCAATGTAGCTCCGCGCTGTTGCCGTCATTTGGCAATAGCGCGGGTCTGAAGAGGTTAAAAAAAACTCACCATGTCTCTTACTAAATACCTTGGACTGTCTACTTTCTAAAAAGGTGTCATTTGGGGGGGGTAGTAAAAAGTGTACTAAAGCACTGATATGAACTAATAAATAAGTGACAAATACTAGAAGATGACCAAATAATATAGCTGCAATTATTGTGTATGTGAACTGATATCACACAAAAAGTGTTGTATATATTCAAAATGTATAATGCGCTAATATTAACCCCCCAATATAACACGGTGTGATCTCTTGATGATTAATCAGTGAATCATGTGCAAAATAATCAAATGGAGCCCATTATAAATAACATAACATCCTTCACCATAACAAAATCCTATAACTAAATATCAATGCGATAATAAATTATTGAACACAATTAAAAAAGCGAAAAATAAAGGATGAGATACCTGTGCACTGTGGTTCATCACATTAATATATCTCATCTTTATTTTTCTCTTTTTAATTGTTCAATAATTTATTATCACATTGATATTTAGTTATAGGATTTTGTTATGGTGAAGGAGGTTTCGTTATTTATAATAGGCTCCATTTGATTATTTTGCACATGATTCACTGATTAACCATTAAGAGATCACGCCGTGTTATATTGGGAGGTTAATATTAGCGCAGTATAATGTCATTTGGGGGGTATTTGTACTGTCCTGGCTTGTTGGTGGGGTCTCAAGAAATGAGATGGGCCGTCAGTACATCAGGTGTGATCAATTTTCTGAGATTGGGACCATAGCTTGTGGATGCTATAAAACTTTCACAAAGACCAAATAATATACACTGATTTGGGTTATTTTTACCAAAGGATATGTAGCAGTATTAATTTTGGCCAAAATGTATGAAGAAAAATTACAACATTTGCTAAATTTTATAACAGAAACGAATAAAAATGGCTGTCAGTACATCAGGTGTGATCAATTTTTTTAATTGGCACCATAGCTTGTAGACTCTAACTTTCACAAAGACCAAATATACACTAATTTGGGTTATTTTTACCAGAGCAGTATAGCTCTAATAAAAAGCAGTATATATTTTTATCAAAATTTATGAAGAATTACTAATTTGCAAAAAATTTTAACAAACGAAAAAAATGCGTTTATTTTTTACAAAATGTTCGGTCTTTTTTCATTTATAGCGCAAAAAATAAACCCCAGAGGTGGTCAAATCCCACCAAAAAATGGTGTGTGTGTGTGTGTGGAAAAATTTCATATGGGTACAGTGTTGCATGAGTAATTGTCGTTCAAAATGTGAGAGCACTGAAAGCTGAAAATTGGTCTGAATTAGGAAGAGGGTTTAAGTGTCCAGTGGGAAAGTGGTTAAGAGACTTTAGCCCAGGCAAAGCAAGTAAATAAAAAGATCCTTTTACTGAGGGTTGTTGAATACAGTACAGTTCTCCTAAAGCAGTTCAAATCCTGTACAGAGCTCTGTAACATCCGTAGTGTGTGCATACCTTATGCAGAAGGCAAGTTCTTGAAGCAATCCATTTTTAAGACAAGTCTATTAATGCAATAATCCACAAAAGGTAATGCAAGTTCCTTAAAGTCTATGATTGGCAATAAGCCACAAAAGCAGTATGTCCAGGAACCCTGATTAGGCTCCTATCACTCCCCAAATGGGGTGACTACTCAAACAGACTATTCAGCTACCTCTTGGCAGAAATTCCCCAGGGACAACCCAGGGGGTTTGGAGGAAGCCCCTTTTTTTATGTTTGTTGACCAGAGGGGGCAAGGCTGAAAATGGCAAGAAAAACGTTAACCCTTACAGCCTGGTTACCCATAGCTCTCAGGTCACTCCGAGGACACAGGAAACAACAAAACATTGTAACATTTGATGGCTGGCACAGCTAACAAGAGGAAATGAAAACACACAGGTAGCCGCATTACTCCATTGTAATGAACCCTATGATTTGATATTTTCCATTAAAGTACATGTTCTGACTGCTTTTGTTTCTTCTCGCCCCCCCTACCCCTTTGTTTGTTACCCTAAATAAAACAGATCCTGTTACCTTAAAGCGGAGTTCCACCCAAAAGTGGAGCTTCTGCTCATTTGTCTCCTCTCCCTCCCACAATTGGCACCTTTCGGGGGGGAGGATACCTGTCTTTGACAGGCATCCTGTTCCCACTTCTGGGGGTCCGGGCTGTGACATCAACACGAGGCCCTCTCCTCCTTCCTCCTCTCCCTGTCGCTGGGTCAGTAGGAGAGAGAAGCGGGGCCTCGTAAATGCGCAGTAGGGTTCCCGGCGTGAAGCCTTAAGTACCCTAACCACAATGGCGGCGGCAGCACCCAACAGCTGATGGAAACATCAGCTGCGGTGCCGACATCGCTGGACTCCAGGACAGGTAAATGTCCTATTGTTAAAAGCCAGCAGCTGCAGTATGTGTAGCTGCTGGCTTTTAATTTGTACTAGAGGCAGATGTAGAGTAACACATACATACACAATTTGCTTGATCTCATTCATATTCACTGAAGGGTGTCCTTTTACTATATGGAGACTCTAATACCAAATTTCCCCAGCGCTGGATATGCTCCTGTGTCAGCCACCCACCCACCAACACTACCAATTTCCTGTAGTCCTTTCACCAACCTATTAAAACAATACTGCCTTTTGGACAGCTGGAGGCATCGTCATCCCTATGGACACGATTTTACTCACTATTCCCACCCCCACAACACCTGGTCCAGTAGATGCCATATCCTAATTCGAGGGTCTCTTACCTCAAGTCAGATTTTGGGATTTGCCGTATTTATCGGCGTATAACACGCACCGGCGTATAACACGCACCCCAATTTAGGAGGGAATTTTAAGGTAAAAAAACTTTTAGGAGGGAACTTGAAGGGAAAAAAAACTTACATTTAAATGCCCATCATTGCAGCCTTCTCAGTGCAGCCTTCTCAGTGCAGCCTTCTCAGTGCAGCCTTCTCAGTGCAGCCTTCTCAGTGCAGCCTTCTCAGTGCAGCCTTCTCAGTGCAGCCTTCTCAGTGCAGCCTTGCCAGTGCAGCCTTGCCAGTGCAGCCTTGCCAGTGCAGCCATGTCAGTGCAGTCTTCCCCAGTGTCCATTGCAGCCTTGCCCCAGTCCAGCCTTGCTGAAGCCTCTGAGCTTCAAAATCGCCGACCGCGATTTGAAAATGGCGCCGCCGGCGCCGAAATACACAGAGCCGGTCCTCGGCTCTTCTCGGCGGCTCTCGTTCACTTTCGGCTCCACTCGGACGGTGAGCGGAGCTATCCGAAACTAGCCAAGTATACTCGGCTAGGTTCGGGCAGCGCTCGAGTGAAACCGAAAGTGGCCGAGAAGAGCCGAGGACCGGCACTGTGTATTTCGGCGCCATTTTCAAATCGCGGTCGGCGATTTATTCATTTATTTTTAGTTCTGACAGGTCAGGATCGCAGGGGATCGGCATATAACACGCACCCGCGATTTTCCCCTGATTTTAAGGGGAAAAAAGTGCGTGTTATACGCCGATAAATACGGTATTTATAAAATATCCCTTGGTCAGACTATGATGTATTCAGGCCACTTTTACATCTACACTAGGGGTGTAGGAAATGCCGTGGCTTCGGCCAAGCCCTAGAGCAGCGGCCATCTTGGTACACCCGGCGGCGGCTGCTGTCTCGTCAGGAAGTGACTTTTCGTCACCGCCATCTTGCTATACCCCACTCTCCAGCACAGTAATGATAGTGAAAAGGGGGCAAGCGGACATCTTGTTACACCCACCGGAGTTTTAGATTTCACACATATTTTCCACACAAAACGGAGCTTATATGCTATACAGTATTTGTAAATCCGACGGACTGTTTAGATGTTAAATTTTAAAAGCAGCAGCAAACCTGCTGACCTTACATGGTTGCTAATGTGACAGAACACCTCTGATTTTCACATTTAACTAAATGTTAAATGTGAAAATCCAGAGGTGTTCTGTCACATTAGCAACCATGTAAGGTCAGCAGGTTTGCTGCTGCTTTCAAAATTTAACATCTAAATAGTCCATCGGATTTCAAATACTGTATTTAGGCATATAAGCTCAATTTTGTGTTGAAAATAACTGTGAAATCTAAAACTCTGGTGGGTGTGTCCTCCTTTTTTTTTTTTTTTTTTTTTCTGATCCGATCCGTGACTCTGATGCAATCCGTGAGTTTTTTGATCCGTTGCGCCCCTACTCTACACCAGACCAAAAGATGACTGATGGACATCCAACAACTATCCTGAGGGACCCCAACATAGTTAAAGTTCAATAACTGCATACTTCTCAAATCTACCCCCATAATGCACCCTTAAACATAATGATTCGCCCAAATCCGTAACCCTTTTTGAGCATATTTGCCTCAACAATCCATTAGGTAAAGCCATAATTTTTCTGGTATATACCGCCTTCCTAATGCCGGCTCCCTCCACCCTCCTAAATATGCCATAAATAGGAAAGATGATATAAACTCTGCACTCGAACTAGAGCAAATATGGGACACATCAGCCCAGGGTTTAATAAACTCTGCTTTTGTAGAAGCCAATTAAATGACTTGGGCCCCATGCACGCTGGACGTTTTTGGACGTTTTTACAGCAGCTGTTTTTGGCTTCAGACATGTCTTTTCTACAGTCAATAAACTCCCCATCATGTTATCCTATATGTCCATGCACACATATGCTGTTATCAGCAGTTTTTGTTGGGGCGTTTTTTGGCTTTAAAAAAAAACCCAAAACTAGTGGGGTCTGAGAAGAGGTTTTTCAGCTGTAAAAACGATCTAACGATAAACGCTCAAACGCGGCTTACCAGCGTTTTTTAAAGTGTTTGTTTTTTTTTTTTTTGATCCACTGAAAAAAAAACCCACTAATAAGCACTATTGCAAAAACATTGAAAAACTCACTGCAAAGCTACTTGCGTTTTTTCTTTTCAATCTTAGTTTATTTCAAAAGCAAGAAAATAAAGGATATAACAGAGAAATACCGTTCTTTACAGTATTACAGCACAAACAGTATATATACAGTAGCGAAGTGTAATATATATATATATATATATATATATATATATATATAGGGGTTATCATTCTGACATATATATCTTTCGGTGAATTACTGGTCTATCATATTGTACTTATAGAATTTTGATCTAGGAGAGGAGTAACATGCGGGTGGGAACCAGCATATATTAAATCTTGCGGTTTTGCGTGTTGGTGTTGGCCGAGGGCTCCTTTTCATCAAATTAGTATGCTGTAAGGATCATGTGTTCACCTATTATATATATATATATATATATATATATATATATATATATATATATATATATATATATATATATATATATATATATATATATATATATATATATATATATATATATATATATATATATAATCAAATCATTTAACTATTCTGGGTATAAGATCTTTAGTTGCGTGTATGAATTATTAGTTCAGTACTTAATAAGAAAAAACAGAGAAAGTTGGAAATGAGGTCGCGTGTAGAAGTAGAAGTAAAGGATGGTTTCTGAGGTGATGGGCACCCCAGCATGGCTAATCGGTGGGTAAGGGTGGGATATCTCTTACCCATAGGGAGAAGTCATCAGAATAGCGAAACATTGACCACGAGGTCCAGGTGGTGGAAAACTGTTCCTCCTTCCCCATCTCCTGCGCCAACAGACGCTCCAGATCTCCTATCTGATCCACTTCAACTGCCCATTCTCCCAAGGAAGGCACATCTGCCGTTTTCCAATGTCGTGGGATCACTGTCCTAACTGCTGCCAGAAAGTGGCGCAGTACATCTTTTTTAATCGACTTGAGGGGGCCCGGGAGTATAGATAGTAGGGCTATCTCTGGCGTGGGCTTAATTGATGTCGCCATCAGCCTGTTGTATAGGTCAAAAACCTTTTGCCATAGTTTCCGGATTGGAGGGCAAGCCCACCAGATGTGAAGCATTGTCCCGCTAGAGGACAAGCATCTCCAACAAATGTCTGTCAAAGAGGGGTTAAACCGTTTGATATTCACTGGACATCTGTACCACCTCGTTAACAACTTAAACCCTTTTTCTTGGGTCTTAGTTGCCAGGGAAATCCTATGCGTTAGTATAAAACTTTTTTGCCAATCAGTGGGGGAAATGGAGTGCCGCAGTTCCGTTTCCCATTTCTGTGTATATGTTGGGAGGTCAGGAGCAGATACGTTCAGTAGTAGGGAGTATAGCAATGATACTACATGTGTTGGTGGGTCCGGTTGTAGGAGCAGCTCGTCAAAGTCTGATGGGTCGTCTAGGATCTCTGAGATGGAGGGGAAAGTGCGGACATATGACATTATTTGACTCCTTTGTAGCCACATTGTTGAGGGCCCTAAGTCCGTCCGAGAGGGTATGTCCTCTCTCAAGGATGGGTCAGCGCGTAAGACCTGTGCTAGACGTCTATGGCTGTCCCTACTCCAGGGTCCAAATCTCAACTTATTTGCTGGGGAGAAGGCCGGAGTCCCAAAGAGAGGGGTCATTGGGCCCTGAAGTTTAGACAGTTTACCCGTTGAGATCAGGTGGTCCCAAATCTGGAGGGTTTGACGAGTAAGAGCAGTAGAGAGTAGGCCGTCTCCACGCCGAGCCGCAGGGGTCCACGGCAGGGTGCAAAGATCAGCCTCGTTAAGATATTTCTCTAATTGAACCCAGAGTTTGGAGGAAGAGTGATGGAACCAATCCACCATACGCACGAGTACCGCCGCCTTATGGTATGTAGAGGCATCTGGGACCCCTGCACCCCCCCTGACCTTCGGGAGAATCTTTGTGTCATATTTTATCCTGGGGCGATGTCCCTGCCATATGAATTTAGAAAAGATCTGGCGGAGCCTTTTGAAGAACGAAGCGGGGATATGGATAGGAATGGTCTGGAAAAGGTATAGGAATCGAGGGAGAACATCCATTTTCAAGACATTCACCCTACCCAGCCAGGAGAGCTGTTTAGAGGCATATGTGGCCAAGTCTGCTTGAGTTCTAAGAAGCAAAGGGGCGAAGTTGCTGGAAAATAGTTGAGACGCGACTGTTGGAATATGGATTCCTAGATAATAGATGTGGAGCTTGTCTTAAAAGGGAAGGAAGAAGGAATTTCTGCACCTAGGCCGCGTGACGTGATGCGCACGTAGTGGGGGAGGGGCCTGATGGCGGAGCCGAGGAAGCGGGCGGCTGTGCGGCTCTGACGATCGAGGCTGCCTGCGAGGTGGAGCTGACAGCGCGCCGCATACAGAGCAGTGGCGGCGGCGTTGGTCGGCACGCCTCGGACCGCCTGGACCCCCCGCGGTGTTTTCGCCTCCACGCTTCCCCCCCGGCCCTCCTTGCACTGTTGTGGGAACGCACCGGCTTCTGTCAGGGATCCCGGACGGCCTCGCATTTCGGTGCCTCCCCTCCCCACATTGTTACACCAATAATCCTTGGAAACCCAGATGAAGGAATGCGCTATGCATGGTAGGACTACAACACATTCAACAATCGCAAAAGCACCCACAATTTTCAGGGACGCAAGGCCCATTCTGTGGCTGAGTTGGTAAGCTAATGAGGGATCCCTGGTGAACTCAGGCAAGTAAATGTAACATTACTATATTGCATAAAATTGTGGATCAGGAAAGAACCCTGCAAACATGTAATGGTGGAACCATACAGCTGCTAGGTATCAATCCAGGAGAGACTGCATATATTGTGACCTCTGTTTCTGTGTAAAAAAAAAAAAAAAAAAAAAAAAAAGGATAAAGAGGGGACTGTGGGACGGTCTCGCCTCCTGTCTCCTTGTCTCCTTGTTTTGGCCCCCCCTCCCCCCCCCCCCCCCTCTCCTTCCTGCTGAAGATTACAGTGAGGAGAATAGATATAAGGGATCTGATAGTGGGTGGTGCGGCGGGTGGGGTTGGTGGGGGCGGGTGGAGGGGGGTGGAGTAGAGATAGAGGATAACAAACATGCGAGGGCGCCCTCAAAGGGGAGTGGAGGGGAAGCAGCCTAGAGAGAGCCTGAACACTAGCTCTATTCAGAAATACCTGAAGGAGACAAGTCAGGGAAGCCCAAAAAACCCCGCTCACGATAACAACCAGCAAAGTGGGAAAGAAAAAAAGAAAGAAAAAACGAAAAGCCAAGGGGCGGTCGGGGGATCATCTAGGGGAGAAAGTGGAACCCCAATTATGATGGAAGATCCCAGTATGGAATCACCACTAACCAAGATAGAGCTCCTAGAAATGTTCGCCAAACTGGAAGTGGTTATTAAAACAGAAATTCACAACGTCAGAACTGACATGGGCCATTTACTGAAGCGGGTAGAATTAGCAGAAGAGGCCTCAGATAAGCAGAACAGAGAAATAATCTGCCTAAAACAACAGGTAAAAGACTTACAACTAGCCCAACGGGACATGTGTTACAAACTAGAAGCGCAAGAAAACCAGAATCGCAGACAAAACTTGAGGCTGCGTGCCCTCCCTGAACAACGGGATGAAGATCTGCAGACTAAAATGAAAGCTATCTTCAACCCGATTCTGGGCCGAAATCCAGACGACGAACTGAAGATCGACAGGGTTCACAGATTAAGGAAACCCCCAAGTGTTAGCGAGGATAAACCCAGGGATATAATTATAAGGTTCCACCATTACGAAGACAAAGCAAAAATATGGAGTAATCTCAGGAAAGCACAACCAGTTAAATTCGAGGGGGTTGAAATCCAGTTCTATGCGGACATTTCAGCTGAGACTTTGGCCTGGAGAAGGCAGTTGCGACCCCTCCTGGAAGAATTGAGAAAAGCTAACATGAAATATAGTTGGGGTTTCCCAACTTCACTGATTGTAGTGAAAGCGGGTAGAACAAGCAGACTGAAACATATAGACAATATGCAGGATTTCTGCAATGATTTAAATATCCCTGTTCCAAACATATTCAAATAATGGGTGCAAAGCACGGCTGTGGGTTAGATATCTGGAATTTGTGGGGGGGGGGGGGTTGGGGGGTTGGGCTGGGGGGGTGCGTGGGTGGGAGGGGGAGGACGCCTGAGGTGGGGATGGGCGGCTGTATGGGCGCCCGCTCGCGGTGCCCCCCCCCCCCCTCTTTCCTCTCGGACTGGGGGGGGGGGGCATGGCGACCGAGGCGATCCGCCATTGGAGTCGCACCCCAAGGGGGTGGCCGGTCGCATGTCGAGAGAAGCAATATCTCTGGGCAGTAGACACACTGCTGGTTTTGGGCAGGGGGGGAGGGGGGGGGGGATGGGGGGAGTATGGGGGGGGATGGTGGGTGGGGGGACTGGGGTGGAGGGGGGTTGGGGAGGTAGAGAGAGGGGGAGGGCCCGGCAGATAAATACAAGTTGTGAATCTAGCTTGCAGCATTATGTACAATCAAATGACAGAGTTTACATGTTTTACTTATAATGTTAAGGGACTAAATTCCCCCCTTAAACGACATAAAGTTTTGCGAGAACTAGAACAACTTAAGGCAGATGTAGTGTTCCTTCAAGAGACCCACTTTTCACAAGACTCTCACATTAGATTATTCTCTAAATGCTTCCCCAACTGGTTTTATAGCGACTCCCCTATTAAGAGAGCCAAAGGGGTTGCAATTGGGTTCTCAAAAAGGACTAGGTTCACAGTATTAGAAAGATGTGAGGATAGGGACGGTCGCTATCTTTTTCTGAAAACTAAAATAGGAGAAAGGGTTTTTACTCTGGTGAATATCTACTGCCCAAATAATAACCCAGCAAAATTTTTGCTATGCATTTTAAACAAGTTGGCAGATTTCAGGACAGGACAGGTGATAATGGCCGGTGATTTGAACCTTTGTCTAGACCCTGTGATGGATAGCACAGTCGGTAACCAGAGAATGAGTGGGAGACTATCAAAAAAAATTAGTCAGAAACTGCATAACTGCCACTTGCTAGATGTCTGGAGGGTACAACATGCAAAAAGTAGAGATTACACTTTTTTTTCCTCTGTACATGGGTCCTACTCCCGCCTCGATTACTTTTTGGTAGACCATAGGTTATTAGATTGTGTCAAAGAGACGGAGATAAGAGTGGCTACACTCTCTGACCACGCGCCGGTATCGATGAGGGTGGTGACTCCGGGATTCCGGAGATCACCATTCTCATGGCAACTAGACGACAAACTAATAGATAATCCAACCATTTACAGTAAGATACAGGAGGAAATAACGGGCTTCCTCAAGATAAATGACACTGGAGAGGTTTCAGGTTCAGTTCTGTGGGAGGCGTTGAAAGCTTATATAAGGGGCATACTGATCTCTTTAGAAGCCAAGGAGAAAAAAGAAGGGAAGAAGAGAAGGGTGGAGCTAATTGATGAAATACATCAGCTGGAACAAATACACAAATCGGCCAATGGGGGCCATAACCTATCCCTAATGCAGTTAGTTCACAAAAGAGAAGAACTAAAAGATTTAATAGAATTGGAATCAAAACGCATATTGTATAAGGGCGCAAAAAACAGATTTAGGTGGGGCAACAAAATAGGGAAACACCTGGCATTAGTTGTTAAAAAAAAAAGGGACACGAATTTTATAGAGAGGATTCAAAACAAAAAAGGGATATTTAAATATACCTCTAGCGATATAGCTGCAGAGTTTCAAAAATATTTCTCAGCCCTATATAAAATCAGGCAAAGTGAAGCCAGTATTCTGGGTAAGGAAGAAAAATCTGATGAATTTTTAAGAGAGGCAGGTCTACCAAGCCTCGCGGATAATGAGGCAAAAGAATTAGAAGAACCCATTACGGTGGAGGAGATTGAGCGGGCTTTGAAGGCTTCTCCCTCTGGGAAAAGCCCGGGACTCGATGGCTTCACTAATTATTTTTATAAAAAATTCAAAGATACTCTGACCCCCAAGCTCTGTCAGATCTGGAATAAGATAGGAAGTCAGGAGGAATTCTGCGAAGGAGCACTGATGGCATCGATTGCATTAATACCTAAGGAGGCGAAAGATAGCTCATTGTGTTCGAGCTTTAGGCCGATCGCCTTACTCAACACCGATACAAAGTTATACGCCAAGGTTATAGCTAATAGGCTAAAGGATAAAATGTCATACTGGATACACCCCGACCAGACTGGCTTTGTTCCAGGCAGAGAGGGGAGGGATAATGGTGTGAGATCACTATTGATTATGGGGGCGATGAAAGCGAAAGGGACCCCCGGTCTGCTACTGTCGTTGGATGCAGAGAAAGCCTTCGACAGAGTAGACTGGGGGTTCATGATAAAGACTTTGAGGGCGATTGGACTGGGCGACACCATGGTAAATTGGATCATGGCTCTTTACAAAGCCCCATCTGCATTAGTCAAAGTGAACGGTATACTTTCAGGAGAAGTTAGGATGGAAAACGGAACTAGACAGGGATGTCCCCTGTCCCCTCTTCTGTTTTCCCTAACTTTAGAACCCCTATTAGCGGTAATCAGGAAAAACCCAGATATACGTGGATGTATAGTGGAAGGCGATGAACACAAGCTCTCGGCGTTCGCCGATGATGTACTATTTTATCTAGCCAACCCAAGGATCTCACTCCCGAATCTCCTGGCTACGCTGAGGAGATACGGGGAATTGTCAAATTATAAAGTGAACCTTAGTAAATCAGCAGCCTTAAATATTAACATAAAGAAACAAGAGATAATTAAACTTAAAGAATACTTCCAATTTCCGTGGCGGGAAAAGATAGACTACTTAGGAATAGTATTAACAAAATCTCTTAGGAAATTATATCAATTGAACTTTATACCCCTCCTTGAAGAAATTAAGCAAGAAACAAAGAAAAGTATGTACTTCCCTTTATCTTGGTTTGGCCGAGTCAATTTTGTTAAAATGACTCTAGCCCCGAAGATCCTATACAAAATGCAGTTATTGCCAATTCCGTTAGCTCCATCCTTTTTTAGAACTTTGAATAATATCATTTCCAAGTTTATCTGGAAAAATAAGAGGCCACGGATTGCCTTTGGGGTCATGTGCAGGGACAAAACACAGGGTGGTCTGGCTCTTCCAGACTTCAAGATTTATCACAGAGCAATAGTCCTCTCACGAATGTTAGTTTGGGGTAAAGAATCAATAGGGAAAAGGTGGGAGAAATTAGAAAGAGATTTGAACACAAATATAAGTCATTTAATTTGGAACCCTCCACAGGTTAGGGAACTAAGTCCAAATACACATATAATAACACGGTACACTTTCAGGGTTTGGGATCAATTACACAGACAGAAGGCATGGGAATTCAATTCACCCTTCATATATTTGAAGGAAAATAAGTTTTTTCCACCAGGATTAAAAGAGGTAGGAGGGAATTGGATAGGGAACCACGATTTACAGTTATTAGATATCACAAGAAAGGGTAAAATTATTTCTTTTCAGGAGTGGTCTCTGCTAAATGACCTAAAGAACATAGATATATGGAGGTACAATCAGTTGGCCTCCTTTATTAAAAGTTTACCAGGATCAATCAGGGACAAGGAGAATCTCAGACCTATTGAGAAATTATTTTTGAAAAATAAAATTAAAATAAAAGAATTATATCAAATAGTGCGGGATGATGGCGTTGATACCAAACCGTTATACTGCAATAAATGGGAGTCTGAGTTGGGTACATTACCAAGCGACGTATCATGGCTAAATATCTTTAATGCGACACACAAGTCGGCAGTTGATGTGAGCACAATTGAATCAAATTTTAAATGTTTGGCCAGATGGTACATGACACCAGATAGGCTAAACAAGATGCAGGGAGAAGTCTCTGGTAACTGCTGGAGGGGATGTCCCGCCAGGGGATCGATGGCTCACCTTTGGTGGGAATGTCCAACTGTCAAAAAATTTTGGCAAGAAGTCCTTAAGATAATACACGAGATAACGGGGTCAGTGATCAGAGAAGATCCTTGGGTTTGCTTGTTTCATGGGACGGAGGGTCGGACGAGCAAGTACAATGCCTCCCTGATGCCTATTCTCCTAAACACGGCTAAAAGTTTAATACCCAAAAAGTGGCAGGAGATGGCAGGTCCAGGTATTCGAGAATGGTTGATTAGAGTCAACGAAATCTTTATTCTTGAGGCTGGCGATGACGAGGATCTCTCGGTAGAGGTAGAGGAAGCCCGGGAGGGAACAAAATGGGCGAAATGGTTAGCCTATAAAAAAACATGGTTGTATGCGGAAAAGTTTATATGAGGTTGCAAATACTAGAGTTGATATCGCTGGGTAATTAGGGTGGGAAGGGAAATTGGGGGGGTGAATCTGGGTGGGAGGGGGGAAGGGACTAAGTAACTAAAATAATTCTAATGGGGTTAAGGATAGTTGGAGTTTATATTGGAGTGTCATAATAAAGCTCTTTTTCTTTTATTTATCTTAAAGGTAATAAGAATACTATTTCTGCTACCATGATGTGAAGTTATAATGGGAAGAAATGACCTAATATGGTGATTTAAACCCTCTCATTGTAAAAGCTGAAGTAGCAAGAAAAAAAAAAAAAAAAAAGAGAAAAAAAAAAAAAAAAAGGGAAGGAAGACGCGAGATGTTGGATAGTACTTGCGTTTTTTATAACGTTATTTTAACATCCAGTGTACATGAGGCCTTAAAGTGGTATATGGTTCCCCACCACTAAGCAAAGTATAGCCTGAAATATCGAACCTATGCTTCAGGTGGTGCAGAGATGTGGAGATGCTTAAATACATTTGTGGATCTGCCCTAAAATAAGATTCTCGTCCAAAGTCTTTCACCTTGTCTACAGGGTACTGGGTAGTAGACGTGCACACTGGAAAATGTTGTTTTTTTTTTCAAATGCTTTTGTTAAAGGAAAAAAGACTGCTTTTGACAAGTTTTATATAAATATGAAAAATCCCCCGAAGTAGATCAAATATCAATCACGATAAACGTTGACCTGCACAGGAAAAGAAAAAAGACCATCAAACACGACCGTTCCATCATGCGTCGAATGACAGGCAAACTTTGAGGCAGGGTCGCCGATATGTGTTTTTATTTTTGTTCAGCATTCCATCATGATTGACATTGGATCTACTTTGTGGGACGTTTTCTGGTGGCTTCCAGATTCTAAGTCGCCCCCACACAACCACCGGGCCATGGTTGTGGGGAAGAGGGCCCCTGGTCCTCTTCAACATGCCCACACCCATGTTGAGAGCTTGTGGCCTGGTATTGTTCAGAAGAGGGGGTGCTCACTCATCCCCCCCCCCCCCCTCCACCTTCCTTGCCTGCCGGGCTGAATGTTGGGGTAGAAGCCCAGAATGTTTTGTTTACGTTCTGCAGACCGCAGGGAATCCTGATGACAGCAGATGAGTGCAGCCGCCCGATCCTTGGCGCTTTTCGTTGGTATCCGAAAATGTTAACTTTTTGGATTTGGTCAGATTCGTTACTATGTCCATTCGGAAAATTCGGATACATCTGAATCTCTGAAAGTGAAGTTTTGTCAGTTTTTGAACGACCTGAATCGCACATGTCTACTGGGTAGAGGTATCCAAAAAATCTATATAAAGCCCTTCTAAACCGATACTGACTGCACAGAAAAATAAAGTTCTACTACTTGCTTTCATTTTTACAGCTGCAAAACAAACTTTGGCAAGGGTGTGGTTGTGTGGTCCACACAACCTACAGTGGCCCAGGTCACACAAAAAATTACTTGATGATAAATTCTCAATGCCATGGTTGGGGGGAAAAAAAGTCTGGTTTCTTCTGGTCTACTGAAATTAATTAACCGTACAATTATAATTATGCTCAATCCTTACCCTTTGCACACATACCAAACATCTGGGTCACCTTATCCCAAAGTTTTCCTTTCCTCCTTCCTATCTCAATTTCTACACCTGACGCCTGATTCTCTTTTTTCCTTTTTTTTTTTTTTTTTTTTTTTTTATGCCAAATTATTATTATTATTATTATTATTATTATTATTATTAGTACCCGATTTTGACTTGAAATCATGCAAATGTGCTCACAAAGAACAAACTGACAGGAGGAATGAGCAGAGTGAGTAGTGTTCTTTCACTGTCCATTCAGTAGACTGGGAGCAGGGAGTTAACACCACTGTGTACTGTGGTCCGGTTACAAAAATGATCTTTGGGTGCCACCAGTCCCATATAGTAAAGGCCTAATGCTAGTTAAGCCTAGGGTATATGTGTTAGGAAGTATTTATTAGGCTTATTCCTTGGACCTGAAGGCTGTTCTGACAGGCAGGGGTTTGGCACTTCTTGATGGTGCTTAAGTTTGATCACTCCTTCCTGCCTTCTGCTTATTTCTATGGGCCAGCGAAATAGTCTATCATCTTGATAGGCCAGTAGGAATGTGAAGTTGTAGCTTTGCCTCAAAATGATTTGGCATTCAACTGTCAGATTTTAGCAGTTCCTGTGGGTATGTGAAGCCATCTCTCATGTTATTGGGGTTTTTTTTTTTTTTTTTTTGCCTAACCTGTCCTCTAGGACATGCTCAGAAATCCAGGATCCATAAACCACGTAGTGTTTACTTATTAATAAGTAAGCCTGCAGTTATAATCATTTACAGCTGGAATAATCAGACTCCTAAATATAATGATGACAGATTTTCTTGATTAGTCAGCAAAGCAGTTAGCAACCCCAGGCAAATTAAAGTGGGGTTCCACCCAAAAAAATAAAAAAATACCTGAAAAAGTCTAAAAAAAAAAACACAAAAAAACATTTGGATATTTTTTTTTTTACTTGCCTCTAAATGCCTGTTGCTAGGTGGTCCCTCGTAGTCTGCCTCTTTCTTTGCCTGGGCTGGTGACATCACTTCCCCCTCGGCACAGGAAGGGCTCGGCTCTGCTCCCTCCCTCCTGTCAATCATCTTGGACCCATTACAGGTCCCAGGTGATTGAGCGGGCAATCGCGGCGCCGCTCGCGCATGCGCAGTGGGTGCCAGGCTGTGAAGCCACAGCCCAGCGCCCGCAGTTGAAATGCCGACGAGCGGAGGGGGGGGGACGAGCGGGGCTTCGATTCCCCCGCATCGCTGGACCCAGGGACAGGTAAGTGTCCAATTAACAGCTGCAGTATTTGTAGCTGCTCACTTTTTTTAATTTTTTTTTTTTTTTTTTTTTTTTTTATGGAGCCCCTGGGTGGAACTCCTCTTTAACTTGTACTTGGGAAAAAGCATGCAACATGACATTGCCATGCTGTTTTGATTTTGAAGGTCTCAATTCAGTAGAGTTAGTGTTTGTTACCCCACAGTTCATATTCCTGATATGTGCCTGCTGTGCCATGTACTCCTGTGTAAAAGTATCCTGTTCTTTGTATTGCTTCCTCTTGTGTGAAATACCTGATGTTCCTGCCAGTCTCTCCTGCTTTCCTAATAATAATAATAATAATAATAATAATAATAATATTCAGGATTTATATAGCGCAAACAGTTTGCGCAGCGCTTTACAACATGAGGGCAGACAGTACACTTACAATACAGGAGGGATCAGAGGGCCCTGCTCGTTCGAGCTTACAATCTATTAAAATCTGACTAAACTAAGCAGGAGAACACATCGTGGTCAGTTCTCTAGCTATGCTGGGAACTCTGCCTGCTCCCCTCCAATGATAAGACTTGTCCTGACACACCGTCTCTGCACAGCCTTTCCCTGGAAGCTCAGTAAGCTGCTGATTCTCCTCCACTAACTCTTATGCATCTGAGAACAGAGGGTATTATATCGCTTATTAAAAGGAGGGGAAGGTATTTTTATATAATTTTTTTTTTTTTTTAATCCTATAAATATTTTGCCTTTCGTTTTTCTATTTTAAACTGAATGGGTTGTTTTTACAAGGTAATCATTTACAATCACTCTAAATGGGAAACTAGCGGTTAACACATCAGAAATGGTAGGTACATTTCAAAATCTACTTCAGTGATTCCCTTGGAAAATGGGCCTTACTGACAAAAAATGGACACTAGGACCCATGTAGAACATTTTGATACATGTTTTGAGATGTGTTTAGCATAGATTGCATCTGTTCCCTTATTTCCCATGGGTCCATGCCCAAATATTACCTGACCATTTTTTTCCCTCCCTGTAAACAGAGCAATACCACTCATTTCTTATGTAGCACACCCCAAATGAGCTGTTGGTGAGCTCTTTTCCTTCCCCCTAGTTAAACACACACAGCTAGGCACACAGAATTTTATTCACACCTCCACTGGCTTGAAGGAGCGGTCTAGTGTAATCTTCTAAGCATTTTATTGGAACAATGAACTTGGTTGGGGTGAAGGGAGGATACCCCAAAACTGATGAACTGAACACTTTAAGGACTCTTCTCTCTCTTTTTCAGCACTTGGGTTATCTATTCACACGGCCAAAGGATCGTCGGTTGCCTACTTCCGATATCCACCAGGCACTCCCCAGTGAGAGAGATTGACACTCACTCCACCATAGAACAGCTGGACAGTTACCCCCCCCCCCCACATTTTTCTCCTAGTTCTCTTCAGTGAGCTTCTCCAGATCCAAACCAACTCTAGGACTGAGCTTGCAAATAGGCCCCCAACTAAGGCTTTTAGCTGGGACCTCCATGTCATCTTAAGTTGACATGTTCAGAGCCCAGGCCCAGGGGTCTCTTTCAGTAGGACTAGACCCAGGAACTCTGCTCTGCTTGTCTCAGGCCCCAGACTGTTTTGGAGCCCCCCCCCCCCCCTACTAGCCACACCACCCCAGGGATTGGCTGGAGTCCCATAAGTATTCAGGCTGCTTACGCTGTTCTTCCTTCCACTATAATTCTAGAATACAGGTGGAAGCCGTCAGAGCAGCAGCCTGTGAGACACTGAGCAGGCCTAAATAATCAACTTCTGCTCTGCTGAATACAGAAAAGCTAAGTAAATTTAAATAAAAATCTTCTCTAGGATATTGCTGCACTTATGTATGTATTGTGGTGCATAAAAGTGTTTTAATGCATTGTTTACTGTGTTGGAGAGTTGATGCTCCAGAGTCCATTTACATAGCATTAATCTGCCCTTTAAAGTACTACACCTGTAGGGTGAATTCGCCCTGACATACAATTGCCGTTAAACTGCCCATGTTGCATTTTTGCACAGATCTTTCAGCTGTATTTCAAACCTTTATATTCTTTGAGATCATCAATGATTTTTTTTTTTTTTCATTCTTCCTGTTTGACTATATTAAACCCAAGCACGTGAGAACGATTTTAAGCAAGCAGGTTTCCGAACCAGTTAGTTTGCATTTTTGTCCTTCGCAGATGGTTGTGCTCATGTTAGCACTTGAGTTGATTTCAAGTGCTGATTTTTTGCAATGCAGATGGATTTCTTGAATAATTCCAGAAAAGAATTGTTCTAGGATGAAGCTCAGGATTGTATAATGGTGACACGATTGAGCAATACATATGGTGTAGGAGACAGGAGGTGTTATATGAACTCATGTAAGCTTAAAATGTATGTGGAATCCAGTTGCCGAAGCTACTTAAAGTGGTTATAAGCCCTTATACCCACTGAAGTAATGAGCCCCTGCTGATACACAGGGCTTAAAACAGTTCCCCCTTATGTAGAAGGATTTATTTATCTGCGGCCCTGTCTCATCTACAGCCTTCTAAAAAGCACAGATCAAAGGTGTTTTTCTCCGCTTCAGAAGGCGGGGCAGGGATCTGACATCACACACTGCATATCCTAGAGCGGGGAGCTGGGTAAAATCCTAGTGGAGGGAATGAACATACCTTCCTCTATACAGCCTTATAGGGAAACCTGCACAGTTGAGGATGTTGGTCACTGTGTGTGTGTGTGTGTGTGTGTGTGTGTGTGCGCTGGAGGATGGGGGGGGGGCTTTACCGAGATTTCTTGGTGTCGGTTTAGGCTGTCAGAAGTGACTAATTTTATGGTAATGGACATCTTACAGTGGGGCATTTCACTGATTTACATGTTAAAAGTTTGCTCTTTAAAGGAAAGTAAACTATGTAGTCCAGGACTAATGTTTTGGCTATAACCTTAACCACTTGACCACTGGGCACTTAAACCCCCTTCCTAACCAGACCAATTTTCAGCTTTTGGTGCTCTCATTTTGAATTACAATTACCCAGTCATGCAACACTACCTATATGAAATTGTTGTCCTTTGTTTTCACACAAATAGAACTTTTCTTTTGGTGGTATTTATTCACAGCTGGGCTTTTTATTTTTTTGCGCTATAAAAGAAAAAAGACCGAAAATTCTGTTTTTAAAAATTAAAAAAAATGCATTTTTATTCGTTTCTGTTATAAAATTTAGCAAATTTTTAGTCATTTTTCTTCATAAATTTTGGCCAAAATTAATACTGCTACATATCCTTTGGTAAAAATAACCCAAATCAGTGTATATTATTTGGTCTTTGTGAAAGTTTTATAGTATCCACAAGCTATGGTGCCAATCTCAGAAAATTGATCACACCTGATGTACTGACGGCCTATCTCATTTCTTGAGACCCCAACATGCCAGGACAGTACAAATACCCCCCAAATGAAGTTATAATGCGCTAATATTAACCTCCCAATATAACACGATGTGATCTCTTAATGATTAATCGGTGAATCATGTGCAAAATAATCAAATGGAGCCTATTATAAATAACATAACATCCTTCACCATAACAAAATCCTATAACTAAATGTCAATGTGATAATTTCTTGAGACCTTAACAAGCCAGGAAAGTGCAAATACCCCCCAAATGACCCCTTTTTGGAAAGTAGACATTTCAAGGTATTTAGTAAGAGGCATGGTGAGTTTTTTTGAAGTTGTAATTTTCTCCCACAATTCTTTGAAAAATCAAGATTTTTTTTTTTTTTTTTTTATTTAACAAAATTGTTTTATTAGCAGCTTATTTCTCACACAGCATATGCATAGCACAAATTACACCCCAAAACACATTCTACTACTCCTGAGTATGGCGATACCACATGTGTGAGACTTTTACACAGCGTGGCCACATACAGAGGGGCAACATGCAGGGAGCACCATCAGGCGTTATTGGTGCATAAATTTTACATATAATTTCTTGACTACCCCCTAATGCCCTGTAAATATGATAGCATTTCCTGATGGAAAATGTGTGATAGGACCTTGTTGTCAGAAATTCTGACCGTAGGTGGGCTCCATCACACATTTTCCATTGGAATTGCCGAAACACAAAGTTTGAGAGCTTGCTATAAAATTTACCGACAACAAAATCCGTTGTCGGAAATTCCGATCGTGTGCACACAAATCTGACGCACAAAGTGCCACGCATGCTCAGAATAAATTAAGAGACAAAAGCTATTGGGTACTGCCCCGTTTATAGTCCCGACGTACGTGTTTTACGTCGCCGCGTTCAGAACGGTCGGATTTTCCGACAATTTTGTGTGACCATGTATATGCAAGACAAGTTTGAGCCAACATCCGTCGGAAAAAATCCATGGATTTTGTTGTCGGAATGTCCAACCGTGTGTATAGGGCATTACACTTTTGAAGGCCTTAGAGCACCAGGACAATGGAAACGCCCCAAAAATGACCCCATTTTGGAAAGAAAACAACCCAATGTATATTCTGAGGCATAATGAGTCTTTTTTTTTTTTTTTTTCCCAACAAATTTTAGGAAAATGTGTAAAGAAAATTACACCGCTTTGACCATGTACATAGCCAAAATGACACCCCAAAATAGATTCTCCTCCTGAGTACGGTGATACCACATGTGGGAGACTTTTACACAGCCTGGCCACATAGCAGCCCAACATGCAGGGAGCACCATCAGGTGTTCTAAGGGCATAAATGTCAAATCTAATTTGACTACCTATTACACTTTTGTGGGGCAGTCTAATGGCATGGATAAGAACTGATGTGGCATGGATGAGCATTAAATGGGTATGGCTGGGGATGAACGGGATGATTATTGCTGTTTAGGAATGGATGGCTGAGGATGGATGGATGAGGCTGGAATTGTCGCATATCGGTGCTGTGGGCACTACAGATCCAGCCCACACTTCTGCACCTGATCTCTCCCCTCTGCTCACACCGATCAATACAGAGAGGGGAGAGATATGACGCTGGTTTGTTTACAAGTGATCGCTCCGTCATTTGACAGAGCAATCACGTGGTAAACGGCCGCTGTCAGCGGCCATTTACCGAGATCTGTAGTGCGCCGGGTCCTCCGGACCCAGCCAGTGGTCACGGATATTCCCCGGGGCGCATGGGAGCGTGATTTTAGGAGGACGTCAGTGTATGCCCTCCCAGTGTTATCGAGCCGCACTGTAGCCGTCATTCGGCTATGGTGCGGTCGTTGAATGGTTAAAGTGATTGTAAAGTGTCATTATTTTTATTTACTTTTTTTGTTATTAAAATAACAAACATGTTATACTTTCCTGCTCTGTTGCCGTGGATTTGCACAGAGCAGCCCAGATCCTCCTCTTCTCGGCTCCCTGGCTGGTGCTTCTGACTCCTCCCTCCTGTTGCGTGCCCCCACAGCTAGCGGCTTGTTATGGGGGCATCTGAGCTGCAGCTCCGTGTGTCCATTCAGACACGGAGCTGCAGTTCGGCCCACCCCCTCTCTCCTTATTGGCTCCCACTGCTGTCAAAGTCAGTTAGCCAATGGCGCTGCTGCTGTGTCTCAGCCAATCAGGAGGGAGAGTCCTGAACAGCCAAGGCGCTTGTGGACATTGCTGCAGAGATGGGGCTCTAGTAAGTTTTTAGGGGGGCTGCTGCACACAGAAGGTTCTTTATCTTAATGCATAGAATGCATTAAGATAAAATAACCTGACTTTACAACCCCTTTATTTTAAGGGCAGATATACTCGCTCCTTCCCCTTTTTTTTTTTTTTTTTTTTTTTTTAGAAGTGCCAGCATTATAATTACCCATTCCCCATCCCACAAGATTTCTTCTGTGGGGAATCCTGAGTGCTGCACAGACTTTTCTTGACCAGGTACATGGAAGCTCAACACCATTTCCAGACCTATAGTTATTCCATTTTGGGTATTCTAACACAAATGCCGGACAGAAAATTTTGGCAAGTGCTGAGCAGGCCACAGAGCTTGGATCTTGGCAGACTGGGGACAGGCAGATATAAGGCCGGCCATACACGGTGCAAATGTCTTCCTGCAGGCTGCTTGTACCTAAGTTGATCGCTCAACTTGATGCATTCAGCCTGCCCATTACCGGTTTGAATCTTGCCTGTTCCTGCTGAGCCAGCTAAGATTCAAACCATGTATGTCCGGTCTAAGAGTGGGTGGAGGGTTGTGAAAATAAGCCTAACTGCACAGTTAAGGATCAGTACACTTTAAAAGTACCCTCAAAGTTTTTGTAAAGTAAGACTGTTTACCTATACAGCATGCATTCCAACTGTGCTTTAACGATTTGCCTGAGGTTCAGATTTAAGGATGCAGCCACACCTTTGCACGTAAGGAAACCTTTAATTTTTTTTTTTTTTTTTTTGTCTATTTACTGGAAAAAAACAAAGCAATTCCTACATTATTTAAAAAAAAAAATTACAACACCTTTGTAATCCAACATTACAGTCATAACTGTACATTGCAGTGTTTTATCCCTGAAAAAAGATCAGGGAAGATTTTATGAGGCATTCAGCTCTAATAATGTTTACTATAAGTGGGTACAGCATTTAGACCTCAGGAATCCTCTGCGGCCTCTCAGTTAAAATTTGTAAAGAGCTGTATAGGGAAATAAAAGGGCTACGTGAGGCCCACAGATTAGCATTTTGACATGTCTGCTCTATTATATTCTACTTTGTTCCACTCTGATATATCGACCATTATAAAAAAATTATATACAAATGTTCTAAATCTGTTTTTCCTTCTAGGAGAAGATGACCCACCTATAGCCAGAGTAAGCAAAGATGTAAAAACGCAACCATCACAAAATGTGGTGCTGAGTGGCATTGACAGCTGGGACAGAGAAGGAATTGCCAGCTACCAATGGAACTTGTTAGAAGGGGACCATGCTGTTGTTATGGAGGTAAATTCATGGAGTACTCCAGGAATAAAACCACTGATGCAACCGTTGTATGTGTATGTTATCACTTTAGATGCATCTGTACTTAGGCTATGGGCATGTATAATGTATTCTTAGAATGTTTTTAATGTCTAGCAGGTTTATATTTTTTTTATTTTTTTTATTTTGCCTTAATGCATTCCCTGCATTAAGGTAAAAACTCTCTCCACTAAACCATCCCACCCCACCCTAAAGGCCTACTTGAGTCCTGTCAGCGATTTAGCGTTGTCCTAGTTGCAGCTGTTTTCCCTTCACTTCATTTCAAATCCTGTGAGGAGGGTGGGTGCATCTATGGACTCTCACAGCCTGGCTCGGGAGCATGGCCGCTCGCGTACCCCCATACCACATGACTTTCTATGTTGTGGGTACCTACAGGAAGGAGAAATGACAAGGGACTCCAGAAGAGGAGGCAAGCAAACACTCTGTACAATTATGAAGTATAACCTTCTTCCTTTTTATTAAAAAATAAATAAAAATTATGCTTTAGTATCACTTTAACCAGCAGTAATGGAGATTCAACACAATCCATTTCTGACCTCTCCTCCTAGCTGCATGTACTGTGAAGTAGTTCATTCTCAAATATACTCTCCTTAGTAATCGCAAAAACTCTAGAATTTTTTTTTTTTAGTTGGTTTCTTCTTTTTTTTTTATTTTTTATTTTTTTATTTATTTATTTTTGCTACTTCAGCGCATACATTGAGAGGATTTAAATCGCCATTTATGGCTCAATTTCTTGTCCCGACTCATTATCGTCACATAGTAGCATAACCTTGACTTTTTTTTTATATTTTATTCATTTTAAGAAATCTTTGTTTACTCTTTACAAAAGTTACAAATCACTCAACTAGCACTAACCCACGGTATGCTACTTAAAATCCCATGCCCCAGCCCCCCCCCCCTCCCCCAACCTGCAGTCATGCTTCCGATTGAACATGCATTCATTACAAGAACTTCTCGGCGAATCTCCCAGTTTTCTTAAAGGATATCCACTTCGCCCACTTGTCTCCATCCAGATCATCTTCTATCTCAGGCCTAGTATTGTCAACCTCGCCCGCCTCTAAGATATAGGTTTCATTGACCCTTATTAACCAATCTCGAATGCTTGGACCCTCAGGCTCTTGCCATTTTTTTGGTATTAAGCTTTTTGCCGAATCTTAAAGTACCGGAGTTAGAGATGCATTGTACTTGCTAATATGACCTTCAGTCCCATGGAACAAGCGCACCCAAGGGTCCTCTTTGATGTCAGTACCCACTATCTCCTGTATTATCTTTAGCACCTCCTGCCAGAATTTTTTAATAATTGGGCACTCCCACCAGAGGTGGGCCATTGTTCCCCTGATGGAGCACCCCCTCCAACAATTTCCGGAAATTTCCGGTTGCATCTTATTTATCCTATCTGGTGTCATGTACCATCTGGCTAAGCATTTGAAATTTGATTCAATCATTCTCATGTCCACTGCTGATTTGTGCGTTGCGTTTGGGATGGCCTCCTAAGTCACTCCGCTAGATGCAGATCCCAATTCTGATTCCCATTTATTGAAATATAACGGTTTGGCTGCTTCACCCTCGTCCCTCACTATTTCATATAGTTCTTTTGTTTTCCTTATAACTCTATTTTTCAGGAACAATTTCTCCAAAGGCCTGAGGTTCTTCCTATCTCTAATGGGACCGGGGAGGCTTTTAATAAAGAGCGCAAGCTGGTTATATCGCCATATGTCTAGTTTCATTAGGTCTTTGAGTAGAATTAACTCCTGAAAAGTGACAATTTTACCATATTATTTATTTATTTTTTTTTTTTTATAATATCCATCAATTGTGTATCACTATTTTGTATCCAATTCTCTCCCACTTCCCTCAACCCTGGCGGAAAAAAACTCATCTTTTAAGTAAATAAATGGTGAGTTAAACTCCCAAGCATTTTGTTTGTGTAACTGATCCCAAATCTTTAAAGTGTAACGTGTTATGCTATGTGTATTAGTGCCTAGCTTCCTAACGTGTGGGGGATTCCAAATTAATTGGTGTAATTTTGCATTACTCAAATCTTTTTCTAGGTTTACCCATCTTTTATCTATCGGTTCTTTTCCCCAATCTAACACCCGTGACAATACTATCGCTCTGTGATATTTTTTAAAGTCTAGAAGTGCCAGACCACCCTGTGCTTTATCCCTACTCAGGACCTTATAGGCAATCTGTGGTTTCTTATTTTTCCATATAAATCTAGTAAAAATATTGTTCAATACCCTGAAAAAGGTCTGCGCTAGCGGAATTGGGAGTAACTGCATTTTATACAGGATCTTCGGGGCCAGGGTCATTTTAACAACAGTGTTTACTCGACCAATCCAAGAGATCGGAAGATGCAAACTTTTTTTCGTTTCCTGCTTGATCTCATCAAGTAGAGGAATGAAGTTTGAAAGGTACGTTTTCTTTAAGGAATTTGCTAATGTGATTCCCAGGTAACTGATTTTTTTGCTCCATGGAAAATGGAAAATTTCCTTAAGTTTGGTTACTTCTCGTCCATCGATATTAATGTTTTATTTTTTACTTAGTCTTAGTTTTATTTTCCTCTCTACTCTATTTCCCTTCTTTCCTCTTTCTCTTTCTTCTTTAAGTAGTTTATGCTATTTATAAAGGTGGTGCACCCACGGACCGGCCCGTTCCATTTATTTACATAATCTGTTGTCTTCCGGTTTGAATGGCAGTCTATTTGTTGTACCGTTGCCAGGCCAACAGCCATTGTATCCACGTCTGTAAGTGGGAGGGCTATATAAGATGTCCACTCTGGCAACGGCGCATGCTCTGAAGAAATCCCTGTGACGGATGAAACGCGTCAGCATGACGCCATCACGCTCCACCTAGCGTCACACACAGACCCACCCATCAGCCCTGGGTATTCCGTCCGCCCTCGTGTGAAGCCTTACAGCATGGAACCAGGAAGTGGACGCTGACCTACGCCGCACTCAAGCGGCACGTCCTAACACGCCTCCGCTCCTTATCACCGCTGCTGGTAATCGAGCACACGGATTTATGAAGTCCTATTCAGTTGACCTGATCTGGATGCAGCTGCTCTGCACTACCTGAGATGATCCGAGTAGGATTGGAATGATCTATCAGCCTGCCTTACTCCGGTATCCCGGGACTGGTGAGACTGTATTTGCTCATGTTCTAATCGTGACTGCTGTCACCATAGTTACACAGCTGTCTCCCACCCACTGTCTACTTTACTTACAGTGATTATTACCGATGCAGGCACCTTCACATCTTGATCTATGACGGCCGCTTACCTACATTATTAGTCATTGTATGACACTCAGCTGCTAGTGTCTCAACCAGCTATTTCCATGCCACATACCTCAAGGCTCACCTAAGGCCTGTTATTGGCATCCTGCTAGGCGGACTTCCCCCCCTAACCATATGGCTGCACACACTCATCTCCCAGCCTTGACCCACAACCTTTTGAGATACTTATGAGACTTTTTATGTTCTGCTGTGTTTCCTTTCATTCATTAACCCAGCTGGGCGTCCTTGTTGTGTGTGTTTAGTGGTGGCCATCTGTGTGTTGTTCTGTTTTTAGACAACGTTGTCTATTTTATTTTCTTAGTGTCAGGTCTTAGTTCACTTACTGTCATATTTTTTGATTTTGTGTTTGGTGTATATGTGGTATAATTCAACTCAAAATTAAATTTTTCATATTTTTGCTAATTTGCTGGTTCCTTGTCGATGAATTCTTTTTCCCTGGGCGGAACTGGCACTTGTCCCGTTCCTCCCCCTTGGGTCCCTTTTTTGTAATGTTTAGGACTACTGACTTACTAAGGTTGACCTTTATAATTTGATATCTCCCTGTATCTCCTCAGAGTAGCCAGAAGGTTGGGGAGCGAAATCCTCGGTTTAACAATGTAGAACAATACATCATCGGCAAACGCCGACAGTTTGTGTTCGTGTCCCCCCCCACCACACATCCGCATATATCCGGGTTCTTTTGAATCGAGGCTAGTAAGGGTTCCAGGGTCAGAATGAACAAAAGGGGGGACAGAGGGCAGCCCTGCCTGGTCCCGTTTTCCATCCTGAACTCTGCCGATGGTGTGCCATTCACCCTAACAAATGCAGAGGGAGATTTATACAATGCTTTAATCCAGTTCAACATGGTACCACCCAAACTGACTGCCCTCAACATGAACCCCCAGTCTACTCTGTGGAAGGCTTTCTCTGCGTCAATCGACAGAAGTAGACCAGGGGTCCCCCTCGCTTTCAACGCATCCATAACCAGGAGCGACCTAACAACTTCCCTCTCTCCCTGGTATAAAACCCGTCTGATCTGGATGAATCCAGTACGACATTTTATCCCTTAATCTACTGGCTAATACCATTTTAGCGTATAATTTAATATCTGCGTTCAGCAATGCTATCGGCCTATAACTCGAACACAGCGAGCTATCTTTCCCGTCCTTTGGTATTAGTGTTACTGATGCCGTCAGTGCCCCCTCAGATAACTCTTCCTGACCCCCTATCCCATTCCAAATCTGGCAAAGCTTAGGGATCAGGGACTCCTTAAATTTTTTGTAGAAATAGGAAGTAAAACCATCTGGCCCTGGACTCTTTCCAGAGGGAGATGCTTTCAAGGCCCTCTCGATCTCTTCTACAGTAATCGGTCCATTCAGTTCTTTTGCATCACTGTCCGAGAGGCTTGGTAAACCTGCCTCCCTTTATAAACTCATCCATCTTTTCCTCTCTTTCCAGGGTATTTATCCCACCTTGCCTAACCTTATAGAGGGATGCAAAGTATCTCTGAAATTCTTCAGCTATGTCTTTGGAAGTATATTTTAGTACCCCCTTTTTTATTTTGGATCCTATCTATAAAGTTGGTCCCTTCTTTCCTTTTCACTATTGTTGCCAGATGCTTCCCCACCTTATTACTCCATCTAAATCTATCTCTTAGATGCGAAGCGTATCCTAAACAAAAATCTATCTCCATTAAATCTTTTAGTTGTAGGTCTTGTACACGTGCAGATATAGCCCTCTGTGGGGACAGCTGAATGGTGGCGTCCGACTCTGCTGGTGAGTGAAGACGGAATGGACCAGTCTTGTTTGGAAACGCTTCACTTACCAGCCGAGTCGGACGCCACCATTCAGCTGTCCCCGCAGAGGGCTATATCTGCACGTGTACAAGACCTCGCTAACAGGGAGGTCCACCACTTCGGGTAAGGGTCCATCTTTTATGCTCTTCGGATTGACTGCTTCTAAGGGATACATCCTTACACCATCCTCTCCTTCTTCCACTCATGTGGGCTGTTTTTGGTGAATTGTGGATTTGTATTCCTACCTTCATGGATCTGATGCACTTTTATTGAACTTTTTTTCTTTGTAAATGGACTTCACTCATAATTATAATAGGGTCTGACTCCCAATTATGTTTTTTTTTTTTTTTTCTCTCCACATGTTTGATTACATATAGAGCACTTTTATTTATTCACTATTGATTTCATTTAGTTTTTTATTGGATTGTATTTATTCAATTTTATTTAAGGATATTTAACCTTATTAAGCATTTATTATTTATATTCACATATATGTAACATATGAATTTTTGATTGTAAGCACACTTATTTTTACTTATTATGATCTACCATAAAATAATCGAGCCTTGAATAAGACCCGTGGACTGAAGAGAAAAAGGTATAGTCCCTGTCCTTCGCATGCTGTACTCTCCATGCATCGATCATATGGCAACTATGCAATTTCTGTCCTTCTTTTTTTATTTATTTATTTATTTTTTTTTTAGTTTCCTACCCACTCCCTGTGTTCTAGATGTACTATCCAATGTTGGATCTAAGCAGAAATTGAGATCTCCTGCCAAAATCACCTCACCTGCCCTAAAATCTATCAACTTGTTCAGGACCTGAGACAGGTATTCGATTGGGTTTCTATTGGGGCAATATACATTTGCTAGAGTAAAAACCCTTTCTCCAACCCTCACCTTCAAAAGGAGGTAGCGGCCCTCCAAAACTGCGCTCCTCTCCAAGAGCGCAAACTTGGTCCTTTTTGAGAACCCAATTGCCACCCCTTTTGGCCCTCTTAATAGGGGAGTCACTAAAACCAGTTGGGGAAGCAACTGGAAAACAATCTAACGTGTGTGTCCTGTGAGAGGTGGGTCTCTTGTAGGAACACAACGTCTGCATTGAGATGCTCCATTTCTCTCAACACCTTGTGTCTCTTGAGAGGGGAATTCAACCCTTTAACGTTGTATGTCAGACAAGTGAAGTCATTTGTTCTTAAATAGAACTGCTTTGCAATGGCGCATGTTACTCTTTGAGCCCCAATACGGAGCCTCTGCTCCCAACACCTACCCCATACCCTACCCACTTTCCCCCCTCTCACTGCCTGCCAATACCTGGCTACAAGACCGCAGCAGAGAAATACCATTGATCTCTGCCTACGACCAGCCAAATCATTGGGGTGCGACTCTGACAACGGGTCGCCCTGCTCCCCCCCCCCCCCATCTGATAGAAAAAAGGGGGGACAAGGCAAGCGGGCGGCCGGAGGACCGCCAATCCCTCCCACACAGGGCACCGCCCCACCCCCCGACCCTCCCCACCCCTGCCACCTCCATAATCACTGTTCAAATTACATCATCCAATGTCCTTGGAGACCTGACAGCAATCAGGAACATCCTCCTCCTAATTAGACATAACTGGGACAGGAATGTCAAGCTCGCAACAAAAATCTCGCAGGTTCTCTGTTTCAGTCTGACTGTTCTGCCTGCTTTCACTACATTTAATGAAGTGGGGAAACCCCAACTGTATTTCATATTTGCCTTCCTCAGTTCTTCCAGCAGAGGTCTTAGCTGCTGTCTCCTGGCTAGGGTCCCCGCCGAAATATTGGCAAAGATCTGAATTTCATAAGAGAGAGGTTCCCCCAAGATGGGGTTTTTAGGCAGCGCAATGATAAAGGGAATCAGATTCAGTATCAAAAATATAACAAATTTATTAGAGTGTACCATAAAAGTTAAAACAATGAACTCCAGTAGGGGGCACTTGAGATAAAATTACATTACATGTTATGTAGGCTGAGCATATATTGGCAGACATATATTCACAACAACACTCGGTAGCATGAATATTTGAACCTGACGCGTTTCAACCCCTGTACTTGGGGTCTTCTTCAGAGGATTGGTCCAAGAATATATGTTCAGCAGAGAGAGGAACGAGGCCTCCCATATGGAGATCTCTTGAAACGACTATCCTCCCGTCCCCCCCCCCCCCCCCCAAAGGAAGGACACCGGGCACCCCTACCGCCACCGCGGTTCAGGCCGGGGTAGTGAAAGCAGCGACGTGGCTTGCGAGAGGTCACACTCTTGGGTACCACCCACCAAATTAACAAAACAACCAGGGAGCACAGAGGGTTACACCTCAAGGGGTACTAAAGGACACGTGTTTAGGCACTGTGTTGCCCCATATACAAGACTGGTGCCTGTTAACCAGACCCGGGATTGGTCATAGGGTATAGCGGGCTCGGTGGATTGGTATCCCACACTGAGTCTACCAGTTTGATGGAAATTGAAAAGTGCCTGCTGTTCACCAAGAAGGAAGGGAGACTGTCTCCCTCGCAAGCCACGTCGCTGCTTTCACTACCCCGGCCTGAACCGCGGTGGCGGTAGGGGTGCCCGGTGTCCTTCCTTTGGGGGGGACGGGAGGATAGTCGTTCCAAGGGATCTCCATATGGGAGGCCTCGTTCCTCTCTCTGCTGAACATGTTGCTTTTGAGCGTTTTTGGAGGTTTTTTTGTGATGCTTGCCACGTTTTTGAGCAGCGTTTTTGCGGCGTTTTGCGTTTTTTTTTATTTTATTTTTTTTTTTAATTTTTTTACAGTTTTTTATTTTTAGACTGTATACAGTCTAAAAAAAAAATTAAAAAAAAAAAAAAAAAGCAAAAACGCTGCACTTGCGTTTTTGATGCTGGTCCATTGAATTCTATTGCATACAAAACGCTGCATTTTGCATTAAAAAAAGTCCCTGACCCTTTCCAAAAACGCAGAGGTACAAAAAGGCATTGATGTGAACATGTTCTATAGAAACCCATGTTAAAAAATTCCCATGCATTTCTGCAAAATGCATCAAAAAACGCGCTAGTGTAAATGGTGCCTAAGTCCTTTGGCGAACAGTTATTTAAGCTCTAATAAAATCAGGACTGTCTGCTCTTACACATCCATTAATCGGTGATGCTTTGGCAATGATCCAAACATTTTAGCTTACTACGGTATATTGTTGAAAAACAAAATTTTTTATTTTTTTTTTTTTTTTTTAACTTCCTTTTAAAAGCGACACGGCTTGACATTAATTATAGCGCAGCCTCCTCCATAAACCATTTAGGGCATTAATCTATGTAATAACCGACCAGCACTTCACACGTTTGTGCTGGTATCTACGGACAGTGCACACCTTCAAGTGAACCTGCTCACATTACACAGGTCTCAACACGTTACCTCTGAGACCTGAACTGTCTTCCCGGGGTTCCGTCTGGGGTCTCACTGATGACACAGCTCCCGTCCTCTTCATAGGTTGGAGTCCCACTGAGGCTTTTCAGCCAACCTCCACCTAAGGCAAAGCCCTGGTATGGCCGGAAGATTGTGAGGTTGCCCTCCTGCCGGCTGCTGCAGCTTGTTTAATTTTTTGGATGCAGTGAGAATGATGCGCTGACCAGCCTGTCGGCAATCCAGGTACAACACAAGGGAGTCAGAGAGGCTTATGACGCCGGTGGGGGGACGACCCAGGAAAGGCCGTGGAGGGCGACTCACACCCAGAACAGGTCCAGTATGGTAGGTGGGGTACGGGGGGAGAGCCCGCTCGGTGCGCGCAGCGTCCCCGGCAACCCGAGATCCACTGCTGGGAGCCGAGACAGCTGTCCTACTTATGGCTCTGGCAGGGTCGACGGCTCTTAGTCTCGCGTGCTGCTGCCATTTGCATCACGAGCTACTCCGCCGCCCGCTTCCATGGCGCCGCCATCAGGCCCCTCCCCCAGTCCGTGTGCATCACATCACGCTCCTCCCACCGGGTCTCTTTAGTTGGTTTCTAACTGGTTAGGACCCATTCACATGGATGCAGATTGCTACACACTGTAAAAAAAAAAAAATACCTTTGTCCTGATTCCAGCAACCTTTAGGCCTCATGCACAGAGGATGTTTTGCAAACTCTCCTCTTCCTCCTAGCAGCAGCGTTTTTGGCAGAAAAAAAGCCTAGTGCTTATAAGGCCTCATGCACACAGACGTTTTTACAGCCGCTTTTTTGAGCGTTTTTTTGCAGCTTAAAAAGGCCCGTCTATGTTAGTCTATGGCTTCATGCCCACCTAGGCGTTTTTGAGCTGCAAATGGCATAGGCGTTTTTAAGCTGTAAAAAAAACCCAGGACCAGTGGGTTCTGAGAGACATTTTTCAGCTGTAAAAACGTTCTAACGCTGAAACGCTCAAAAACGTCATTCACCAACATTTTTGATCCATTGCAAAAAAAAAAAAATGCGGAAAAACGCTAAAAGCTAATAAACGCTAAATAACGCTATTGCAAAAATGTTGAAAACTGAAAAAAGTTAAAAAAATCACTGCAAAGATACTGGCGTTTTCATAACGTTATTTTAACATCCTGTGTGCATGAGGCCTTAAAGTGCAGAAAAAAGGGGGCACAGTGAGCCCTCAGACTAGAGCATCTAGCAAAAAAAAAAGTGACAAGACCAATAATGAGTCAATGAATCAAAAACAGTGCAGCACTTAAAACAAAGTGCATAAAGAGAATTCATAAAAATATCTGCATAAAGTGCTTAAGCTACACACTCTATATGAAATTTCCCTATACATTTCAAGTACGGTACATATAATATTATATATTATACTATATTATATATAGTGCTTCTTAAGTGCCCAAAAAGTGCCTTATGCTGTAAAATCTATGATCAGTCCAATAAATGTTCAGGATGACATCCACTAACGGTTTCCAATAACTGCTTCCCAGTGCAGCAACAAAGAACGTGGTGCATCCACTTATGCAAATACTACACCACTATGCACTTGCCAGAAAGCTAAAAGATATTAGCCTATTGACGCATTCCAGCCTCACAGAGCCTCCACAGTATACGCTTCAATCTGGATAACATGCGGCCAGAAAGGCATCCTTTTATAAGAGATCCTCACCACACGGATCTGAAAGTGTGATATAGGGAGGTTGATTTACTAAGGCAAATATACTGTGCACTTCAAAGAGCACTTGCTCTAGGTCTGAGGGTAAGCTCTGCTGATCTATATCATCCAATTTTTTTTTTTTTTTCTCTTGCATGTTCCCCCTAGATCTAAAGAAACTGCACTTGGAAGTGCACTTGCTGTGCACAGACTATTTGCCTTTAGTAAATCAAACCCATAGTGTAATATTTATTTTCCAACAAGATTAGCCATAAAATCCACGTGGAATATACAAGCGCAGCCAAACTTGCTAGGATGGCCGCTGATCCAGGACCCAGAAATGTCAGTGTGTAAGACAGGGCAGCCATCAGAAATTTTGGGGCCCCTTACACAGCTTTAGGCCTGAGCCTGACCACCAACATTCCCCACGACCAGCCCACTGGCCGCCCCACCAAGTCTCATCCTATGTCCTCGTCGTCCTCCTCCTCGTCCAATGTCGTCCTTCATTCATGACAACCTCCCACAACTACACGTTAGTTGTCATATCTCACTTGTGTTTTGTCCATTGAGACATCTGGGATTTCCTAAGTAGTAACTGTAATTCGCTGAAGCCCACATTCATCATGCAAGGTTATTATCATAAATCCAAAGTGAAAGAAGTTGGCAAGAATAAGCTCTTTAAAGTGCAGGCATGTTTAATAAATCTCAGCGTTAACACGTAAACTGACTTTTTTTTTGCATGAGTTTACTTGCTTCTTGTATATTTATAAATTACATGGTGATTTTTTTTTTTTTTTAGTAATTTTAGTTTGCCCTAAGTATTTGTTCAAATGGGCTACACCACGCCTTAAAAGAAAACTTCATATCTCCTGACTTTCTAAAGTGAGGAAGAGGGACACCTTTTTACTAAAGTAGGCAAAGGACACATCCCTGCCACACCTGCCATTTGGGCAGACCATGAAAAATGTAATATGCAAAAATGCTCTACATTTATTTTGTGGTTTAAAAAAAAAACATATTTTCTCTTATACAGGCTTTTCAAAATAAGAAAAGCCATAATTTAGAGGTCGGGTAAATTGTTTAGTGACTTATAGCAATTTTGGTAGTTAAGGCGGAGTTCCACCCAAAAGTGAAACTTCCGCTCATTTGTCTCCTCCTCCTTTTTGATCCCATGCAGATTTTGCAAGTTTGCTCACTTACAAAGAAATAAAGGGTCTATAATTTTTATCATAGGTGTATTTTAAATGATAGAGACAGAATATCAACCAAAATAACCAAAAATCCAGAAAAAACATAATACAAATGTTATAAATTGAGTTGCAGTTCAGTGAGTAAAATAAGTATTTGATCCCTTACCAGCCAACAATAAGTCTGGCTACAGTATGTGGTACACAGATTAGTCCTGTCAATTTTAAGAAGGTGCCCTTAACAACCTGTTACATGTATAAAAGGACACCTTTCCACAGAATATTTCTTCCATTCAAACCACTATTATGGGCAAGACCAAAGAGCTGTCAAAGGACGTCGGAGACAATATTGTAGACTTGCACAAGGCTGCAATGGGCTACAAGACCATCGGCAAGAAGTTTGGCGAGAAGGAGACAACTGAAAACAAAAAACCCAGGCACATGGATGCGTTCAAAAAGTCAAATGGATATAAAGGGTTAAAACCCAGCATCTTCTCTGGATGGCCCGATGGATACAAGTTCTGTCCACCGAACTTGATAAAGACTGGGCTGATTACTACTGTCAGGAGAGAGTTGCCAGGTAGAAGATCACGCTCCACTGCTCAGCCCTGTTTCCAGGGTTCCACCCGCCTGGCGTCTCCGTACCAGCTGCCACATGCAATCCCCGCAATGGAGCATGATCGCCTACCAGGCACAGCTGAGGCTTCTACTGAAGGTGTGAGCTGCAGGGGTTTACAGACATGATTCCATTCCTTTTCATGGCTATGGGAATAGCTTGTTTTATTAAAGTTGTTATCCCTTCTAACTTTACATTTTTTGTCGGATCTACACCTCCCCTTTAGAAAGAGAACTGTTGGAGCGATTATTTGCAAATGGAAGAAATACAAAAAAAATCAATTGCCCTCGGACTGGAACTCCATGCAACAATTTGCCTCATGGGGGTAAAGATGTTTATGAGAGAATTGATGGATCAGCCCAGAACTACACAGGAGGAGCGTGTGAATAATCTCAAGGCAGTTGGGACCACTGTCGCCAAACAAACGATTGGTAACACAATATACCGCCATGGATTGAAATCCTGCAGCCCCCGCAAGGTCTCCCTCAAGAAGGCACATGTACGGGCCCCTCTAAAGTTTGCCAATGAACATCTAAATGATTCAGAGAAGGATTGGGATAAAGTGCTGTGGTCAGATGAGACCAAAATTGAGCTCTTTGGCATTAACTTGATTCGCCGTGTTTGGAGGAAGAAAAATGCTGACTATGACCCCAAGAACACCATCCCTAGAGTCGAGCACGGAGGTGGAAACATTATGCTTTGGTGCTGTTTCTCTGCTAAAGGTACAGGCCGACTTTGCTGCATTGAGGGGCCAATGGACGGGGCCATGTATTGTAAAATCTTGGATGAGAACCTTCTTCCCTCAGCCAGAACACTGAAGATGGGTCTTCCAGCATGACAATGACCCAAAACATACCTCCAAGGCAACAAAGGGGTGGCTTAAGAAGAAGCACATTAAGGTCATGAGGAGGCCTAGCCATTCTCCAGACCTTAATCCTATAGAAAATTTATGGAGGGAGCTGAAACGTCGAGTTGCCAAGCGACAGCCAAGAAACCTTAAGGATTTAGAGAAGATCTGTAAAGAGTGGACCAAAATCCCTCCTGAAATGTGTCCAAACCTGGTAACCAACTACAAGAAATGTCTTACCTCTGTGCTTGCCAACCACCAAGCTTCTTCTGCTTGGGGATCAATTACTTATTCTACTCACTGAACTGCAACTCGAGTGTTTGTTTTTTTCTGGATTTTTGAATTCTGTCTCTATCATTTAAAATGCATCTATGATCAAAATTATGGACCTTTCATTTCTTACAAACTTACAAAATCTGCAGGGGATCAAATAATTTTCCCCAGTGTACCATAGGTACACAGGTTTTGTACACAAGTAGAATTGTACATGCTGAATAAGTAGTAACTTCAATATATCAATGACTCATTCATTTTTTTTTTTTAATTCAGATAAGTCTTTTTTAAACTATGCTCTATATTAAGTCATAATTACCTTAGGCGTTATGTAAATTGAATGTTTGTGAAACCTTCATATGACACTAACCACATGGTCATCTACATCCAAGTCAAATTCTAACGTTGTGTAATAGAAAAAATATTTAGGAAAATATATACAGTGGGGACAAAGTATTCGGACCCCTTAAATTTTTCACTCTTTGTTATATTGCAGCCATTTGCTAAAATCATTTTAAGTTCATTTTTTTCCTCCATGTACACACAGCACCCCATATTGACAGAAAAACACAGAATTGTTGACATTTTTGCAGATGTATTAACCACTTGCTTACTGGGCACTTAAACCCCCCTCCTGCCCAGACCAATTTTGAGCTTTCAGCGCTGTCGCACTTTGAATGACAATTGCGCGGTCATCCAACACTGTACCCAAATGAAATTTTTATCATTTTTTTCCCCACAAATAGAGCTTTCTTTTGGTGGTATTTAATCACAGCTGGAGTTTTTATTTTTTGCTAAACAAACAAAAAAAGATGGAAAATTTTGAAAAAAAAAAAAATCATGTTTAATAGTTTGTTATAAAATTTTGCAAACAGGTCATTTTTCTCCTTCATTGATATGCACTGATGAGGCGGCACTGGTGGGCACTGATAGGCTGCACTGATGGGCACGGATAGGCACAGTTAAGGCGGCACGGATAGGCACAGTTAAGGCGGCACTGATAGGCACAGTTAAGGCGGCACTGATAGGCACAGTTAAGGCGGCACTGATAGGCACAGTTAAGGCGGCACTGATAGGCACAGTTAAGGCGGCACTGATAGGCACAGTTAAGGCGGCACTGATAGGCACAGTTAAGGCGGCACTGATGGGGACAGATAAGGCGGTACTGATGGGCACAGATAAGGCGGCACGGATAGGGGGCACAGATAGGGGGCACAGATGGGGGGCACTGATGGGCGGCACTGATGGGCACTTATGGGCACTGGTAGGTGACACTGATAGGTTGCACTGATGTGGGTGCTGATGGGTGGCACTGATGTGGGTGCTGATGGGTGGCACTGTGGGCACTGATGGGTGGCACTGTGGGCACTAATGGGTGGCGCTGATTGATGGCACTGTGGGCACTGATGGGTTAATCTGGTGGGCACTGGTGGGCAGCACTGCTGTGTTACAAGATCGCCGTGATCGGGACTGATGTCCCGATCACGGCCGCCGGTGATCGGGTTTTTTTTTTTCCTCCTCACGCTGTCAGCGCGAGGAGGAAAATAGCCGATTACCGGCTCTGTTTACATCACATGATCAGCTGTCATTGGCTGACAGCTGATCATGTGGTAAGGGGTTGGGACCAACCCCTTACTCTGATCTGTGATCAGGCGAGTCTCATAGACTCGCTGATCACCGAGCGCGCCGCGCGCGCCCTGCAGGGGGCGCGCAGGCCGCTCGTGCACGGGACGACGTCAATGGACGTAGTCCCGGCAATTAAGATCCGCGCTGTTGCCGTCATTTGGCAATGGCCCGGATCTGAAGCAGTTAAAAAAGAAAAACTGAAATATCACATGGTCCTAAGTATTCAGACCCTTTGCTGTGACACTCATATTTAACTCAGGTGCTGTCCATTTCTTCTGATCATCCTTGATATCGTTCTACACCTTCATTTGAGTCCAGCTGTGTTTGATTATACTAACTGGACTTGATTAGGAAAGCCACACACCTGTCCATATAAGACCTTACAGCTCACAGTGCATGTCAGAGCAAATGAGAATCATAAGGTTAAAGGAGCTGCTTGAAGAGCTCAGACAGAATTGTGGCAAGGCACAGATCTGGCCAAGGTTACAAAAAATTTCTGCTGCACTTAAGGTTCCTAAGAGCACAGTGGCCGCCATAATCCTTAGATGGAAGACGTTTGGGACGACCAGAACCCTTCCTAGAGCTGGCCGTCCGGCCAAACTGAGCTATCGGGGGGGGGGGGGGGGAGAGAGAGATCCTTGGTGAGAGAGGTAAAGAAGAACTCAAAGATCACTGTGACTGAGCTCCAGAGATGCAGTCAGGAGATGGGAGAAAGTTGTAGAAAGTCAACCATCACTGCAGCCCTCCACCAGTCGGGTCTTTATGGCAGAGTGGCCTGACGGAAGCCTCTCCTCAGTGCAAGACACATGAAAGCCTGCATGGAATTTGCTAAAAAAACACCTGAAGGACTCCAAGATGGTGAGAAATAAGATTCTCTGGTCTGATGAGACCAAGATAGAACTTTTTGGCCTTAATTCTAAGCGGTATGTGTGGAGAAAACCAGGCACTGCTCACCATCTGTCCAATACAGTCCCAACAGTGAAGCATGGTGGTGGCAGCATCATGCTGTGGGGGTGTTTTTCAGCTGCAGGTACAGGATGACTGGTTTCAATCGAGGGAAAGATGAATGCGGCCAAGTACAGGGGGATATCCTGGACGAAAACCTTCTCCAGAGGGCTCAGGACCTCAGACTGGGCCAAAGGTTTACCTTCCAACAAGACAATGACCCTAAGCACACAGCTAAAATAACGAAGGAGTGACTTCACAACAACTCCGTGACTGTTCTTGAATGGCCCAGCCAGAGCCCTGACTTAAACCCAATTGAGCATCTCTGGAGAGACCTAAAAATGGCTGTCCACCTATGTTTACCATCCAGCCTGACAGAGCTGGAGAGGATCTGCAAGGAGGAATGGCAGAGGATCCCCAAATCCAGGTGTGAAAAACTTGTTGCATCTTTCCCAAAAAGACTCATGGCTGTATTAGATCAAAAGGGTGCTTTTACTAAATACTGAACAAAGGGTCCGAATACTTAGGACCATGTGATATTTCAGTTTATCTTTTTTAATAAATCTGCAAAAATGTCAACAATTCTGTGTTTTTCTGTCAATATGGGGTGCTATGTGTACATTAATGAGGAAAAAAAATGAACTTAAAGATTTTAGCAAATGGCTGCAATATAACAGGGTGAAAAATTTAAGGGGGTTTGAATACTTTCTGTCCCCACTGTAGCTTGCATACTTGTGGAGTAATTTGTGTATTGCACATTGCTAAGTACTGGGTGTTATCAATTAGCATATGTAAAGCCGACCATATGTGGATAGAAGTTGGGCCGCTTCAGCAGGGAAACTGCCAAGATTCGATACGTTTTATGGGTGGGCTGATTGTATACAAGTATGTGTGTATAATATATATATATATATATATATATAATTTTATTTTTTACCTTTTGATTCCTGCCGGGGGCTATAGCCATTAGCAGTATTTCCACCCATGGAAACTGAAAGAGAATCGAATCCTCTATGGGCTGCCTGAGAGGAGAGCTAATATCCTATTTGGTGCCTAATCTGTGTGGTATTTAGGAAATGTTTCAACTCTGTACACTTTACTCTGTGAAGTTTTTGCTTTTTTGGAGCGTATCAGAACAAAAGTGCAACGGACAAAATTCCATAATTTGAACAGCAGGAGTTTGAAGACAGCCAACTATCTTTTGGTAGTGCATGTTTTTGATTCGGAGTAAATATTTTTAAAATGTCTGGTTTTAGTTCAGTGCAATACTTGCTTGGCATTTTGTTTTTGGTGGTGACTATTTGAAAGCTGGGTTCTTGGCCTGTCTGTGTGGTGACATTGCTTGGTTTCTGCCCTTCTGTCTGAGATCAGGAGGTTGTCTAAGCCAATTTATTCTGTTGGGCTGCCTTGCAAAAAGGCAACTCTTCCTCAAAGGCTGTGCAGGAGAAGGGCAGTGTGGACAACTGTTGGGTCTGGAAGAGTGAGGACTGTGGACCATAAACATGTAGCTTTTGGTGTGATGTTGCATAACCCTTAGTGTTCTTTCTGAGCTAGAAGATAAAACAAAAGTTGCAAACAGCTGTCTGTGAGAATGGCAATGGAAAGGAAGGAGGTCCCCGAGAAGGAAATTGCTTTGCCAAAAGTAACTTTTTTTGTATCTGGTGTTGCAAACCAGGCAAATGTTGTGGATTGGGCTCCTAAGCCTCGGTTCACACCAGAGGCGGCACGACTTGCAGGTCGCCTCACCGAGGTGACCTGCACATGACTGGCCGGGCGACTTGCAAAACGACTTCTGTATAGAAGTCTATGCAAGTCGCCCCAAGTCGCCCCCAAAGTCGTACAGGAACCTTTTTCTAAGTCGGAGCGACTTGCAGTTCCATAGCACAGAACGGAAGGCGACTTGTCAGGCGACTAGGTCGCCTGACGAGTCGTCCCTGTGTGAACCGAGGCTAAAAGAAGACCTCTTCTTGTTTGGTAATTCAGTTTCAATAGGGGTTTCTCTGGGAAATCATGTGGAAGTGCCAAAGGAAGACCTGGTGCTACTGTCAGGAGGGATAAAAGGCGCACATTAAATCTTGTCAAGAAAGCAAGTGAAGAGTTCAATGTGGATGTTGTGCACTTTGGCACCAAAGATCAGTCCCAGAATGATGTGCTTTTTTTTTGTACAGGATTTTAGGAATTTGGGCAAGGACATTCACAAGTTAGGGTGTACTCTTACATTTTTAGAGGCCTTACCTGTCCAAAATGCACAAGGCAAATTCCTTCATATAGCAAAGTTCAACATTTTGGTTATGTTTGTCATGATGCTTGCAGGTGGTTTGATATTGATCTTTACAAGAGAGATCGTCTGCATCCCTTCAGGGCACTGAGGTTCTTGGAATGGATTTCAGGAGTGTGTGTGTGTATGTGTGGTGTTTGTTTTTGGTATTTGTTTTTTTTGTGTTTTTTTGTGTTTTTTTTTTTTTTGTTTTTGTTTCTTTAGACATACATTTCAACTGAGAAATGGGGGCAGGGATTTAATTGGTGAGGTGTCTTCAGCAGGTTAAAACAAATGTGAGAAAGTGTGTGTTTGTAAGGACTTGGTGATGGGGTAGCTAATTCAGTTAAAGTTTCTAGTAGAAAATAACCCCAAAAACTGCAGTAAATGGCAAGGATTGTCATGGGCAACAAGTTTTTTGTGAGCTGCAGCTCTTCTGTCTAGAGACAATTTGGACTTTACAGAGACATGGTTCAAGGATTCGGGAAAAGGAAAGAGGGGAGGTGAAGTTGCCATATGTTAAAATATCATATGCTAACGTTTTTTCAAAAAACAAATGACCTACTTGAAACACTCTGGGTTTGCCTTCCAACCAGAGGAGGGGTCTTCCCTTTTAAAAGTTATGTAGCATACAGACCCCTAGGACAGTCTAAAGATTGATAACTTGTTGCTTGATGAGAACTCAAATGGCAATAAAAGGGATTTTAATTATGGGTAACTTAAACATGCCTGACATGCTAACTGGAATTCTCAAACTGCAATTACAAGACGGAGCAGGGATATAATGGAGGCTCTAAATAATAAGGTTTCTCTGAAACTGTTAGCAAAAAGCTCAACCCAAGGAGATCATATTCTACACCAAGCACTGGCAAATGGGGATTGATTTGATGCTGAGGTGGGAGAAAAATGTCTGTTCTAGTAATCACCAATGTCTGTTTGATATTAAAACAAGAATTACAAAAACTTTTTTTTTTTAAATATGATTTTTTATCTCAAAAGGACAAATTTTGCTGAAGATGAATTTAAAAAAAAAAAAAGTTGGAGTAAGCTGACAGGCGTCAGGTTAATGTAGTAATAGTAAACCGAAAGGGGAAAAAAAAAAAACATGGTTCACTAAAAAGTTACTTTTGATAGTAAAGGAGAAAAACAGCATACAAGGAAACCGGTAAGTTGATAGAAAAGTGTATAAAAATAAACTAAACAAATGCAGGCCAAACACCTTATCGGTGCTGCCAAAGCACAGAACGAGGAGGCAATAGCTAAATTTATTAACAAAGGAGACCAAACCTTCTCCCCTTCTTCTTCTTCTTTTTTTTTTTTTTTTTTTTTTTTTTTGGGGGGGGGGGGGGTGCACAACAAACAACCCACCCCCGTACCCAGAGCCCACCCGATTTTGATGCCCAGTGTGCCCCTAGTGGATGGACCGACACGGATTGTACCTATCCTCAAGAGTAGCTAGGTAACAGCTTACAATTGCAGGCCAATAAGATTACTATCTGTTGTAGTGAAGTTAATGTGATCACTTAAACACACACACACAATTTTCTGGACCCAAAGCAGCATGGCTTTGAGGGCATATGTCAGACTATTGTGATTGAATCTTTTTGACTATATCAAAATAGTACCCCCTTCTTTATTCACCAAAAAGTCAAAAGTAAATAAAAACTACAGTTTTTGACGAGGACTATAACAAAAAAAAAAATGTCCCCTGATGTAAATCCATAATCAACCACAATTTACTACCTGCTACAGACGGGGGGAGCCAACCAAATACAACTGCTGTGGTCATTTAACGCTCGCCGAAAGACTGCGTCGCTCCCCCCCCCCCCCCCCCCCGCCGCTAAGTAAACAAAGGGATGGGGTCACCCATCCTGTTATGTCATAGGGGAGGTGGCACCTGGTGACTCTGCCCTCAATGATGACACATGGCAACCCCAGAGACCCTGCCCGGTGATGTTGGTGGGAAATAGTTTGTCCAACAGTTGTGCCTGGTTTATGTATCCTCCCTGGGCAATCTCTCAATGTATGTAAAGTGAAATATCCTAGCAATGCTAAAGCGGCATTTCAAAAGGCGGAAGTTCCCCTTGTCTGCCTCCTCCCCCTCTACCTTTTTGGCACTTTATTTTTGGGGAGGAGGGGAACATTGGGTACCTGGTCAGATTGCCATGGCAAGTTTGCTTCCCCCTCCTTCCCCTGCAACCATCTGGGACACGTCGCAGGTCCAAGAAAGCTGCTGGACCAGACACCAAGCACAGCACATTGGGGAGCCGGCTGTGAAGCTGCAAGCATTTACAGCTGGCTTCACACAGGATTCACATTTTCTCAATTGAATTAATTTGTAAAAACTTTTGAATCTGGGTTAAATTGGGACTCTTGTGTAAAAACCTTATATAGGCACATTGTATTGCGCATGACTGAAAAAGATCTCTGATCCTAATTCTGGGTGCATCTTCTGTTCTTCAGAAGTAATTACAAAATGTTGGTATACTTGTAGTTTTTTTTTGTTTTGTTTTGTTTTTGTTGTGGTTTTTTTTTTTTTTTTACATTGAAATATCTTCTCTTTTTTAGCAAACCCAGGATCAGCCAGCGTTTCTTGAAGTTTCCAATCTCCACATTGGAACATATATCTTTGAGTTGGTGGTCATTGACACTGCAGATCACAAGAGTTCAGCCACGGTCACAGTCACTGTGTTGACAAAGGAACAGACTGAAGGTCAGTGTGGAGAAGACGCTATTGTTCTTCCCGTGGGTTTTTTTTTTTCCTACCTCCTTTTTAAAAGCCTGCTTTCCGGGTCTTGCTCACAACATATTGCACTAAAAAGTTAATTTATCTGCTGCTAGTGATTATTGAAATTTAGAATATCTCCTCCCCTTCTCGTTTTCGGTCTACAACAGGAAATCCTATTCTGGTAGGCTCTCCATTGCAATAAATGAATATGTTGGCAGCTTCCATCTGGTACTATTTTTAATGTTTGTTATATTCTTATTGATGAGGTTGTGGTTTTGTGCACTAGTCCCTGCATTTCTATTTTAAGAAATTAATAACCAGTTTGGTAAAAACTGTATACAGTAAGGGATGTTAAAGATACTAAAAAAATAGATTTTGGATTCTACTTCAACTGTTTGAGCAACTTGGGACATTAAGGAAAGAGACACCACATGTAACATCGAGACATGAGACATCTTCTCGTTATCGTGTGTAGGGAAGAGTTGGGATCATTCATGACCATAGCAACCAGTTACCAATTATTCAATTCCTGGCCTTTGAACTGGGGTCAGGTGGTATGAGGGCCAATAATTGGGGCTTTCTAATGTGCCAGGCCCTCCCTATAAAAGTCAGGGTTCTCCATAAGCCTGTTGTCAGTGCCTATTTGGAGTTTCTGTACATAGAGACAGGTTAAAGAATGATTTCAGAGAGATAGTTACTGCTATATAGTATACACAGGGATGTATTATGCTACATTACAGTGAAATGCAGTGTAATGGGTTACAAAGTGTGACGTGTACCCCCTCTCTTGGTTTCCCTGTGCTAAATTGTATTGCAGTGGGTTACATATTATGTACTATCCAGCCATAGTGAATAGACCCAAGGGTCCCTTTTTAGGATAAAAATAAAAAATACAAGGTGTTTTTGTGTGGTTTTTTTTTTTTTTTTTTTATTGCATAGGATAAAAGTCATTTATTAAAATCGAATGTTGAAATTTTTCGGTAAATACAGCAAAAAATGTAAATAAATCATTAGTCAATTTACAAAAAATTAATATTTATCTTGTGGTATTGGCAGTCAATGTTTTGGGAATGTACAAAATATCAGTGAGGGCGCTTTGCACTGGCCAGTAACTTAAAAACACAAACAATATATTGTGTGGAAATATCATGCCCTTGGCTTCGTAATGTAAATAATTTGTAGCATTGCACTAGGAGATTGTTTTGTGAATGGCACAAAACAATGTTTTCATGGTTTCATACAATATTTGTGCACCTTCATTCACAGAATAAGCTCCCTCTAGTGCAGTGTTAGCCTGTGAAAAAAAATGCAATAAAACAACATAAATAATACAAATATTTGTATAGTGATAGTTAGGTTTTATATTTTAAAGTGGTTGTAAAGTCAAAGATGAATGCCAGTCCCTCTGTTCTGCCAAGCTATACTACACACTACACAGTGTAAATGATTGTATAAACTTATGCCACTAAATGTTGTTTCTGGCCACTCTCCTCCCCCCGATCTAGGGGCTACAGCCTTTCCCAATCTGAAATAAGGTATTTAGCAGCATAATTCTATACAAACCTTTACACTGTGTAGTAAACATAGGCTGACCATTTTTGGGGGAAAAAAAAAATTTTTTTTTTTTACTTTCTGCTATAAAATATATCCAATAAAAAACAAAATTGAAAAAAATCTAATTTCTTTATCAATTTAGGCTAATATGTATTCTGCTACATATATTTGGTTAAAAAAAAAATCCCTAGAAGCGTATATTGGTTAATTTTTATTTATTTTTTACTAGTAATGGTGGTAATCCAACTTATAACAGGACTGTGATATTGCAGTGGGCAGTTGCATGCTAGTTGACTCTTTTGGGGACCAGAAACACTAATACAGGGATCAGTGCTAAACATTTGCACTGTCACTGTACTAATGACAGTGGCTGGGAAGGGTTTAAACATCAGAAGTGATCAAAGGCTTAACTGTGTTCCTAGCCTGTGTTTTAGTTTTCAGTGCCACCTTGCCGCCGTATACAAGTTATATGGTCAGAAAGTGGTTAAAGTTTCTTCCAAGGATGAAGTGTGTCTCCCCCCCGCATGCCACCCCTCAAAGTTGCATAAACTGAGAGCCCTTTCTCTAAAATACTGTTCCGAAAACTGTTTTTGCATTGACACATGCCCCCCATGGCAGTTCAAGATCCCCTTGTCCCATGTTAGACAATCTCTTGACTATTAGACTTGCAAATGGGCAGAATTAATTTGTCAAGATTTGCCCCAATTAACTTTAATGGGATTTGAAATTTCTGGAATACATAAAATTTCTGGAATTGGGGCCAGGGAGTAGCATCTTGGAGCGGGAGAATCTTTTTACTCTGACATTCCAGAATTAACAATGAGTTTGACAAACACCCAATCAAACCCAAGCACATTCATTCATCACTCGTCATGGATAATGCATAAATGAACTGAGAGTTCAGCTTTTTCTGATCATGACAAATAAGAGTGAGCTGTGTATGCTGGAGTGCAGACCTAACTGGCAGCATGGATACTGAGGGAGTTCTCTCTCCTACCTTTCACTACTTGTATTTGTAGAAAATCTGATGTTTGTTTTGTGCATAGGAAATTCAGTCTCTGGAGATTTACATTCTATTGATATACAGAGAGTAAAACAAGTATTGAACACGTCACCATTTTTCTGGGTAAATATATTGACATGAAATTTTCACCACATCAGCAATCCCATGCAATCCATACATTCAAAGAAACCAAAACAGATGCGTTCAGAAATAAAGTTCTGTGCAAAAAAATATTGGAATGACACAGGGAAAGTAATGCACATATGAAAAAAGGGAGGTTCAAAAAGGCATGGAAAGCCAAGACACCAGCTGACATCTATCAGTAATTAGAAGGCAATAGTGTCCCTTGTCGGTGCAAATTAACATCCGCTGGTTCAGTCTCAACTGATGGCCTATAAAAATGTCTCATTTACCAAAGTATATGCACCAGCACACCGATTATCCTCAAAGGTTTTTATTGCAGAAAGATCACATCGCAAGAGAGTGCAACGTTTCGCAGGACCCCTTCGCCAGGCATGTGATAAAGTGTAACAGTGATTGAACAGAATATATATACGTATCGACCACAAATCAGAGCATAAGGAAATGGTGCCACCCCCTGCCTCTGACGTCAAATAATGTCATACTCCCGCCAAAATAAGCAAAAATACTGCCGGCATTCAAGTAAAGTAAAGCTACAATTGTAATACATTTCTATAAAAGGAGGGGAACCAAGGTTTCACACAAACATCTCATGATTGGTAAAAGCAAAGAGCTCTCAAGACCTTCGCAATTTTATTGTTGCAAACCCTACTAATAGCATTGGTTACAGAAGGGTTTCTAAACTTCTGAATGTTCTAGCGAGCACTGTTGGACATAATCCGGAGGTGGAAAGAATGTTCACCATAATCCAGCTACAACCAGGTGCTGCTCGCAAGATTTCTGACAGAGGAGTGAACAGAATTATCAGAGTTGTTCAAGCGCCAAGGACCGCTTGTGGAGCTTCAGAAAGACCTGGAATTAGGTACAATTGTTTCAAACAAAACTATAAGTAATGCACTCAACCGCCATGGCATGTATGCACACTCACCATGCAAGATTCCATTGCTGAAGAAAAATCATGTTGAAGCTCGTTTTTAAAGTTTGCGTCACAACATTTAGACTAAGCTGTGAAATACTGGGAGAATATAGTCTGGTCAGATGAGACCAAAATTCTAATTTTGGAGGTGGGAACAACATGGTGTGGGATGTTTTTTCAGCATACGGTAATGGCAAACTTTTCATTGAAGGAAGGATGAATGGAAAAATATACCAAGACATTCTTGGTAATAATCTGCTGCCATCTACCAGGATGATGGGTGGACTGACTTGAATCCAATAGAAAATGTATGCAATAAACTAAAGATCAGCGTTCATAGGGGTCCACGTAACCTTCAAGATTTGAAGACTGTGTGAATGGGCCAACATCACACCTGAGCAACTAGTGACTAGTTTCTCCATACAGGAGGCGTCTTGAAGCTGACATTAGAGGAACTGAATTCATTCTCTCTTGAGAAGAGGAGATTAAGTGGGGATATGATCAACATGTACAAATGCATAAGGGGTCCATATAGTGAACATGGTGTTAAGTTATTCACTTTAAGGTTATCACAGAGGAAAATGGATTTCATCTTCAAATACTGAAAGGTTTCTTCGCAGTAAGAGATGTGGAATAGACTCCCTCCAGAGGTGGTTCTGGCCAGCTCAGTAGATTGCTTTTAAAAAGGCCTGGATTCTTTCCTGAACATATATAGGTAAAGTTGATCCAAGGAATTTTTCCCCTGCTGTAGCAGATTGGATCATGCTTTGGTGTTTTTTGCCTTCCTCTGGATCAACTGTGGATGAAGGATTGTGTATATGGGATTGTATGATTTTTTATTTATTTATTTATTTAATATTATTTTTCCCTAGATGGATTTGTCTTTTTACAACCTGACTAACTATTACCAACAAAGAATTTTGTACAAGTATTAAATGCATTTCAGCTAGCATGTTCAATACTTTTTTTCCCTGTGTCATTCCATTTTCTTTTTTTTACACACAACTTCATTTTTGAACTTCTCTGTTTTGGTTTCTTCGTGTGTATGAATTGCATGGGTTGTTACCAACACGTGGTGAAAATTTCACATCCCCACCTGGAGAAGACAGTGATTATTGCTAGCGACGGAAGCAGCTGTTAGCAATAATCACAAGTAAATCCCTCAGGCTGGTTGTACTTAAGTTGATTGATCAATCAACTTGGTACATTCAGTCTGCCCATACATGGTTCGAATCAAGGAACTGGCCGAGGTTCGAACCATCTATGGCTGGCCTTACAATGGATATGTATTTTTGCTTTGTGCCCTGTTTTCTTTTATTGTTCTAGAATTGATCCTAGTACTATATTGCTCTGAATTTAGATTGTGGGGTCTTTGAGGAATAAAGACTAATGCAAATGGCTCACTGTTACTGTAAAGAAATCAGTACCATAAATACATTTTTCATGTCGATTGCAGAGTACTGTCTAGCTCCTATGAAAGTGGGTCGATGTCGTGGGTCCTTCCGGAGATGGTACTACAACCCAGATGTAAATGAATGTGAAGAGTTTGTGTTTGGAGGGTGCAAACCAAACAAGAACAACTATGTCCAAAAAGAGGATTGTAGTCAGGCATGTGTCAATTTGTCTGGTGAGTTAATGGGTATTTGGTGTCTTGAGCTGAATTTCAACAATTTTGTCAGTAATTGGAATTTTTGAAAAGTATTCTGATAAATTTATACATCAAAATTGTTTTAGCATGTGATTTTTACAAGTAACGTAATCCACTGTAAAGGATATCTAAGGTTATACAAGTCTAACTGGTTGGTTCCCAAAGTTCCCAGGTGTTTAGAGCTCTTAAAGGAAATCTGTAATGAAGCATGGAGGCTGCCACTACAAAATTTCTGAGTCTGGATTCACGCCGCTGCGATTTGATTGCGGGTTTCCCCACATCCAAGTCGCATGACAGGAGAGTGTGACTGGCTCTCAATGGAGTCTGTTCACACATCTCTGGGATGCCCACAGAGCGCATTGCACAAGGGTCCTGTGCGTTTCGGACTCCATTTTGGGACCGAATTCAGGCAAAAAGTCGGGCCTGATTCATCCCTGAAACGGAGAACCGGGACCACCGGACCCCTGCTGTGAGCCACGTCCGCCCAGCGTGAATCCATCCCGAAAATACTTGTTTCTGACTGTCATGCTGATCTGGCGGATTTAGTACTTTTTGACATTGCCAACCTGAAAGAAGTGAGCAGATTAAGAGCTCTAACCATCACACAAATGCCTCTAACTATGGCGTTATGCGACACTATGGGGTTTTTAACCATAGCAGTAAGTGTTTTGTAAGGAAGTCCAGCATAGAACTCCACTCTCCTTTGAGCCGTTGTTTAAACTGGAGAAATTTATAGAAAGATAGACCTAAATATGCTTTTGGTGCAGGCTAGTGGACAACCAGTTATCCCCACTTTTAAGAACCACTGGTCCAGCTGAATAAACTGCTGAAAGATTTTCTAAGCAATATGTTTTTTTGCTTTATTCAGTACAGTATAAACAAGCCAATCAGGCATGATAAAAACTGTGTATAGTTCATTTCTTGCGTTTTCCCACATTTGCAAAGGTGTCAGTGAGCTTCTTCTTTGCATATACATATTTAAAGCAGTAAAAAACACAAAAGCAATCCTTTATTATATTGCAGTTTACCATTGCTTAGATGTGGTGGCTGCATTCATTTTCCTTTTTTTTTTTTTAGGCTTTTTTTTTTTTTTTTCACCTGGTAATCTGGCCAGTAAGTCTGTTGGTTTTTCAAAAGGACAAGCTGTCCTACAAATTGTTTCCTTTACAGGGATAGGACAAACCAATTAACACTGGCAGAGATGCTTACAACTATCAGCTTTTTTAATGTAAAATCTTTATCCCAAAGGAAAAACACTGTTTGCTGTAACTGCTTATAAAGTGTTGGGCGGAGTTTGGCTTCAATTTTGTTTTTTTATTTAAAACCGCTAGTGCATCTTACACTCACCTCTCCCAGACTGACAATGCTGCTGTCCAAAGATGACCCATGTACTCCTTCATCCAGAGTGGGGGATGTTCTAATACAGAATATATGTTACTAGTTAGATCATTGGGTAAAAAGCAGAGGGGGAAAAACCTAAAAAAGAAGGGAAAAAAAAAATTGCAGCCACCACATCTAATGATTGGTGAGCTGAAATATATTAGATTCTTTTGGTTTTGGGTCTCCTACGTCTTTAATCTCACCCCTCTTTGATCAAACATAGTAGCGATACATTCTTCTGTTTGGTGCACAGCCCTTTTCTTCACTCCAAGTGTGGGTTTACTCCACAGATCACACAGGTGCGCGCTGTGTGATTTACATGCGATCCAGGTGCAGTGCGATTTTATTTATTTTTTTCAGCTCATTCATTTGACTGGCCTGAAATCATGCTGGATTGCACCAAAGTAGTGCATGCGCTACTTTTATAAAACGCACTGGATCGCATTGTACTGGAGCCTGTGTAGACAAATACACTGTTTGTGGACTGCGTTTGGGCGTGTTAGTTGATATTCACACCCGCTGCAGATCGCAACTGCAGTGCATTTTAACCGTGGTGTAGGAAACGCGCACAAAATGCAGGTTTCCCGCACTGCATTCTGGTGTGAACTGGCCCTAAAAGGTTAAGGGTGGGTCTCCATATGAATGGGTGTACATTGACAATATATACTTCTGGCAGACCCTGAATTAAGACCTGGTTCACACCTATGCATTTTTATTGCTTTGTTGCATTTTGCAGATTTGCAATACAGTCCATTTAACATGGTTTCCTAGGGAACACGTTCTGTGGTGCAAAATGCAAAAAGTGCTCAAAATGCATAGGTGTGAACCAGGCCTAAAGCCTCATACACACGATCAGATTGTTGGCCAACAAAGCATCAGACTCTTGTCCGAAGGGGGTGTGCCTGAATTTTGTCTTGCATACTAACGGCACACAGTTGTCTGCCAACAAACACGAACGTAGTGACTTACTACGAGGAATTTCAGCTCTTGAGCGCCACCCTTTGGGCACCTTCTACTAATGTCGTGTTTGGTGTGAATTGATTCTGAGCATGCGTGTTTTTGTACTTTGACCTTTTGTGTGATGGACTTGTGTACACGCAATGGGAAAATCTGACAACAGACCGTTGTTCGCTGAAAATTTACTAGGCAATCATTTGTTGGCAGAAAGTTGGCTAACAATTGTCTGGAGCCTACCAACAGTCGGATTTTAGGCAAACAGTCTGTCATCACACAATTCCCTGACGAAAATCTGATCGTGTGTACAAGGCTTTAGTGTGTGTTTGTTTTCACATTACACACTGACCTAGGCTGTTCAATGCTTCTGGATATACTTTCCAACGTCGTAGCACAAAACATTCAGAATCCCCCAGTTCTCCCTCCCCCATCCCCTATTACATTGTCCATGGAGAATTCATACAGAGACAAATCCACCATTAACGTTTTAGTGTAGTACTAAACTTTTGGTAGTTGAATATTGCATTTTTTATAAAGGTTTATACATCAGACTAAAAAAGAGGGACACAGAGACATGGTGGTGGATACTGCTTAAAGTGGTTGTAAACCCTCATGTATTTTCACCTTAATGCATTCTATTTTCTGTTTTACTTACCTGACCCTAATCTTTCCCTGGCCGGGAATGGTCACACCAGCACTAGCTCGTGTCTCCTGACCCGATTGGATAGATTGATAGCAGCGCAGCTGTTGGCTCCGGCTACTGTCAATCAAATCCAAGGATGCGGCGACGGGGGGTGGGGCCGAGTCCTGCATTCTGTGTGAGTGGACACGGATGCAGGACTCGGGAGCATGCCGGCATGGGCGTCCACCAAGGAGAGTGATTCTCCAACGTGGACACTCAATGTGGGGAGGAGCCACCAGCATTGCTGAGGGACCCCAGAACAGGAGGCCACTCTGTGCAAAACTAACTGCACAGTGGAGGGAAGTATGATAGGTTTGTTTTTTTTAAAACGAGAGTTTACAACCCCTTTACATATGAAATGCCACTAATTTATGGCGGATATCTTTATGTAAAGCTGCTTTTATCTGTGTTTTTTCTCTTCTTTTTCAGACCTTTCTGGCAAAGGAAGGAGGCTGGAGCCGGGTAAATTTTTTAAATTTTTTTTTTCCCTCCCATGTAGACTGAAAATACTGATTTTGATTTTTGTGCATATTTACAATAACTTGCTGAAGGCCCTTATACAGAGGCTTTTAGATGCAGATTGTTCATGGTGAGATGCTCTGGTAGACTGTCAGGTGGGTTGCAGTAGCAAAGAGGTTGTGATACAGCATATAACAGCATTGCTGGCATTGAACAGGTGTGCAATTGTGCTGCTTATTACCGTATTTATCGGCGTATAACACGCACAGGCGTATAACACGCACATTCATTTTAAGAGGGAAGTATCAGGAAAAAAACTAAAATTTTAAATAAGGAACTTTGAAGCAAAATAAGGGTCAGTGCCCATCTGCAGCCTCACAAGTGCCATCAATGCAGCAGCCTCACCATTGCCATCAGTGCAGCCTCATCGATGCCCATCTGCAGCCCAGAGGGGACAGGGAGGGGGGCGGGACGAGCGCCGACAGATTACATACAGTGAGAATCTCTTATGATAGACAGAAAGGGGTCCAATGGCGGCCAAGGAGACGGGACTTCCTATTACAGAGGCCGCCAAGTAAACAGGAAATTCTCACTGTATGTAATCTGATGGCGCTCGTCCCACCCCCCCTGCCTGCCCCCTCCGAGACAGCTAAAATTTAAGTATTGGCGTATAACACGCACACGCTATTTGCACCCAATTTTCATGGGAAAAAAGTGAGTGTTATACGCCAATAAATACAGTAATTTTAGTTCTGTTTAAATGTTTACTGAACAATTCCAGATTTTCTCTATCCTGAAACTTTGATTATTTACACTCACACTCTCCTGTGTTGACGCTGCACTCCACTATTCGCTCCAAGTAAAATAAGTATTTAAAGTGATTCTAAAGGGTTTTTTTTTTTTTTTTTTTCTAAGGCTAACCAATTATATTTACTTGCTCTATGCAAAATGTTTTGAAAATATATTTAAGAAATCCAACTATAATAGTCAATGATTGTAACCTATAGCCACATCCCTAATTTGAGAAAGAAAAACAAAGGCGATGCCCCCTGGGACTTTGTAGGCATAGGTTGGAAACCAGAAAGATGCATAAAGAAGAATAAAAAGTACAAATTTTATTGATAAAAACCGTCTGACATTAGACAAGAATATCACATTTACTATCCATAGAAAGCCGAATTCCTTGACACACGGTTAATCTCACAGTAAGGAGGCCATAACTGCAAAGGAAAATCCCAACATGTTTCGGAATTTACATTTAATTCGTTTTTCAGGGGACTGTCAGAAAAAGCTGTGACATCATGGAATCAGAAATATGGTATATACACAAGTAAAGACAGGCATGACAAACGGCAAACATAACATAACTGGGAAATAGCATTTTCGTCTGAAAAATACTCACATGGTGCTACCATTGACAGAGATAAAAATGCGCAACGTGGATCATGAGGTTAAAGCTCTCCAAATTGTCCCATTGCATCTGAGCTCCAGGGGAAAGTACCCCTAGAGGTAAGGTGGCAGAGTTTTTAAGTCCAAAAAACAGACTCCACAGGACAGGCGAGATGAGAAAAATGTAAAAGATCTAAATATCACCGATGTAGCTGTACAGGCGCTCACAAGGATCATTTATCTGAGGACAGCCCTGGCATGAAAAATATACATAATTATAGAAAGTGTACTTCGCAAAAAGACAAGCGGAAAAGCATGAAAGCAACTCTCTGGATAATTTGCTGGCAGGCTAGCAGCAGCAAAACATGATGGTAACGTGAATTTTATGCATGCAATGAGTACATAAATTAAAACTGCCATAATTCTGAAATTCTCAGCATAGGTGAGCAGTTACATTGAGCAGGGATAAGTATAATAAAAAATATTCCAGAAGGCAGAGGGAGGGAGAGAGAGAGAGCGAGAGAGAGCAGCTAGCCAAAGATGTTAGAAAATGGTAGTGATAGTAACCAAATGCAATGACACTTGCAGCACAGCATTACAATGTATGCCCTGCCATCAAGGGAGACACTCGCAGGTTCCTGTCTGTCTGTAACGGACTGCTTTATATGTGTGTAGCAAGGTGTATGGGATACACCCATGTGATTGGTACAACCAATACAAGGAACATGAGGATGTCAGGTGATTGGGAGCCCATTCAGTGATGATATTATTATTATTATTCAGGATTTATATAGCGCCAACAGTTTACGCAGCGCTTTACAATATAAAAGGGAGACAATACAGTTATAATACAATAGGATTAAGAGGGCCCTGCTCAGAAGAGCTTACAATCTAATAGATATCACCTGTGTTTAAAATGTACTCAGGAGCTCGTCAGACAGGCGCTCACAAGGATCATCTGTCTGAGAATGATCCTGGCACAAAAAATACATGATTTTATAAGATGTATTGTTTGGCAAAAAGACAAACAGAGGCTTGTAGCAACTCTTTTGGTTAATTTACTGGCAAGCAGCAGCAAAACCTAATGGTACATGGACTATATGCATGCAATAAATGCATGAATAACATGAAGCCGCCATAATTCTGAAGGTCTAAGCATCAGTGAACAGTTACATTAAGTATAGCAAAGAAGGCAGAGAAAAAGTGGCTAGCTAAAGATGTTAAGTGGTAGTAACCAAATGCAGTGACACCTACTTGCAGCACAGCATTATGATGTATGTTCTGTCATCAAGGGAGACTTTCACAAGTTCCAGGTTGTCTATCTGCAGTCTGAACCAGACTGTTTATATATGTGTATAGCAAGGTGTATGAGATGCATCCGTATGATTGGTGTAACCAGTCTGAGGAATATAAAGATATCAGGTGATCGGGAGCCCATTCAGTGATGGCATCACCATATCACCTGTATCTAAGGTGTGCACAGGAGTTAGTGAATCAGAAGATCCCCCAGCACAAACGGCGTCTGGCGTCATCGCGCACTAATGGCATGGAGACGTCAGACGTCGCAAGGCTGCCAACATGCTAGGTGGGTGGTACATCAAGGTCAGATGGCATCAAGACCGTAGTGCACATGTGCGGACCGGCGGTACTGACGGTCCGCATAAGGCAATTGACTGAGCCCAAAGGATGCCCCAGGATGCCCGAGGAAGAGCACCAAGGGGCCTACGCGTTGCGGGGAGTGCCAGCCAGAGCAGCAGCAATGAAGTGGACAATTAAGATGCAAGGGGGCACACTTTTAAAGGAGGGCAACCAAAATAAAAACCACATCACCTTTTTGAATACACAGATGAGGATGCTCATCTGTTTTTCTTTTTTGATCAGCCAGAGAGCTGACTAGAAAAAAAAGGAGTAGATTCCTCCATCCACATAAGTGAAGTGGATGGGGGAATCCTCCCCACTGTCAGGATACACTGACCAGCAGCTGCAGCCGATCGGCTGCAAGCCGCTAATTGGCAAAAGCTTTCCAACAGCCTTCATATAATTCATGCGGTAATTGAACCTTCTGTGAAGTTCACTCATTGTTCAGAACCCCCTTTTTTATTTTTACCTGACGTCTCTCTATTCGTAGTGTGCAATGGGCGCTGCTACCCTACCCAGTTCCGCTGTGCTGATGGCTGCTGTATTAACGGAGGTCTTGAATGTGATGATACACCGGACTGTGCCGATCATTCTGACGAGGCATCCTGTGATAAATGTAAGTATGTCTCATGTGAAATGTAAAATATTTCACTATTGGTTCTATGAGGACTTGGTTAGAGAAGGAACATTCAGTAAAGTAAGTTGTCATCCTGATCTTTGCTGTATGTTGCTCTTTTTAATTTGCAGTTTAACATGTAGCAATTTTATTACTTTACCTACTGATGTCCAACTATTTGGACACATGGGAGTCCTGCGGATACTGTGCATCTAAATGGGTTAGACATCAGTGAATTCATGTAATGACAACAAAAATGTGGGAATTGGCCATAATGGATTTCTGTGTCTGATCTGATTAGTGCTCGGACGTTTCTCTAGTGAGTGCACAATGTACAAATTTTAAAGCACGTGTTTATTGCTGTGAAGCCAAAGATAATTGGGGGTTAGGAACCACAGTGAAGTAAGAGCCCTTTCACACTGCCAGTGCCCTGTCTAGCAGCGCTTTACGCCGTTTTTGCAGCGCTTTTCTGGTGCTATACTTTGCAGGCGCTTTGGCAGGGCTGCCCATTGACTTCAATGGGCAGGGGCGCCTTAGGAGTGGTTTATACAAAAAGCTGCTTGCAGGACTTTTATTTGACGTCCTGCCAGCGCAGAGCCCCAGTGTGAAAGCACTCGGGCTTTCACACTGGGATTGCAGATGAGGCTTTTTTCAGTTGTTTTACAGGCGCTATTTTTAGCGCTAAAACGCCTGAAAAATGCCTCCAGTGTGAAAGGGATCTTTCTCTACCATGCAAAGCATTAACTAAACTCCGCACTAGTACTACTTACAATACGGCACTTAAGCTGGCCATAAATTGTTTTAAATTTTTGCTGGTTTCTTAGGGCTGAAATTTACCTATTGGGTGGTCCTATCAGCCTCCTTCCACTTGACATCCTTTCATTGGGGTAGGTAAAAGCACTACAAGCAGCCAATCAGTTGTGCTGCAGTGCCAGGAGCATGCTGATAGGAGGGTAGAACAGAGTGGTAGAAGTGATCTTATCAGTGTGCTCTTTCTACTTTCACCACCTAATCACAGGATGAAGGTGTGGATTAGACCTGTATGTGTTACTAAACTTCAGCAGAGAAAAATAGGTTCCCCTGGCCTGCCAGAGAGGGCCTGTAAAACTGCTTCTTTATATGCATTTCCTCTGTGTATTTAGCGGTTTGTCTGCAATTTAGCTTTAATGTGTAGTTTACAGTATGCTTACTCAAGTGATCAGTCTTGTGTTTCCTTCATATACTGTAGCTCGTATCCCCAATTAGAACTTCAAAATACAGAAGTTCCTAAATGTACTAATATTTGAATAGTATCCTTGGGATAAAACCTAATTTAACAATACAGATGCAGATTATTTTTTCAAATCATAAAATTGTTCCATTTATCAAGGTTCTACAATTGTATACCTAAAACTGTTTTTCCTAATGGGTAAAATAAGTGACACCTTTTATTTTTGTTAATTTTAATTTACCGGTTCTAATCCTTTCTATTGGATTAAATTCATAGGGTTACGTTTCTGAATGTATCTCTCTCAACGCCTTCATTTTTACATTGGTGAATGCCTTTACTCCTATTATAAATGACAAATGTATACAAGGAAAGCTGAGGTGGATGCCAGTCTATTGTGCGGAGCCATGTCTATTGCTGTCCTGGGTGGGGACGAGAACAGAAATTTATTTGCTTGTGATTTTAGTAATTAACTAAATATTATTATATTTAATTTTTTTTTTCCTAGATGATAGAGATTTTAAGAAACTTCAGGAATTGGAGGTTCCCAATAGCAGAGGTATGTGTTTGATATGTAGCAAACTCCATTCCATTAAAGTGTCGCTTTTTTATTGATGTATTTATATATTAAACTCCAGAAGGGTAAACTTGATGTACATGTGTTGGATTTAATACACATTTGCAAAGACAAAGCTATCCATAAGCACTGGATGCAGCTGAACAGACAGCTATCCAACCACCAAACAATATTTCTTTCTCTGGATCAGAACATAGACCTAAATCTAGCACATATGTCCTCTGTGCACAGTTCTATCACAATAACCTCTCTACTTAAGTTGTTTTCTAAAATCTGCTGTAACTAATAGACAATGGGCTCAATTCATGTAGTGAACACATGCCATAACATTACTTTTTTCAGCCATTTTGATTATTTTAATTTCAGCACATGAGCATCATTATAACTTACTGAATTGAGGCTATTGTCTTGATGGCACTAGTTCTGATTATCTTAAAGCCAACTTTTGCAGTGCTTACAGCTGCTAATCTAGTTTTAATCTAGCCAATGTAAGTTGGGACATGGTAACTTTTTAGGTAAACTGTCTTTGATCTTGAAAGTGCTTCTAGACTCCTCCAGAGGCTTAAATTTAAGCAATGTGATGTAGCTAATATCTGAACAACTTATCACCAGATCTGAGCCTACTACTTCATCAAGGCGGTTGTTTGCATTGCCCCTGGCTCAGGTTTCCCAATAAGTTTACACAAACACAAATGTTTCTTTATCGTACATCATGGGACACAGAGCCTTAAGTATTTACTTAATGGGCTATAGCCTACCATCAGGTGTTGACACTGGTAAACCCTAATGAGGGGGTTTTCTCCCCTATATAACCCCTCCTCCTTCCTTGAGCACATCAGTTTTTTTGCCAGTGTCTAAGGTGTTGGTCACGAGTGAAGAAGTGCTATCTGAAGCATGAGGTTTTGCCTGTAATGCCTCTTAGTAGGGCTGGCCCCCAGGAACCCAGGGCTTAGGTCTTGTTACATTACCTCAAGCTTCCTGATGTGGGGTGCTATACAAGGCCCAAGGCAGTTGGACCCAGTTTTTAACTGACCCAGTCCTTGAGGATTTGTTAAACGTAACCCGCTGTGATGGGTGAAAGCTGGATTTCTGTTAAATTTAGCAAAATCTTGTAGCGAGGACAAGGTAAGGAAAGAGACTTGGATATTAAAAACATTTATACATTTCTTTCATTGAAGGAAAAATGTTATCATGCCTTAAAATCTCCACTAGATGGAGTATATGCACATACCTTACTCTGTTGTCTCACTGTTTGCTCAGTTCCGTGCCTGGCTGTACAGCGTGTGGAAGCAAATTTTTGCAAGGTAGGAAAAGCTGCAAAAAATGTCTTTTTTTTCTTCCCCTGATGGGACCAGAGGGTTAGGGGGACAGCAGCGCTGTACCCCCCTTACATTACCCCCCCCCCCTCCCTCCGCCATGGGGGAGACGGAGGGTCTCGTTACTATACCGCTGAAAGTTTGTTACTGTGGCTGTATTTTTTTATTTTTTTTACACAGGTCTGTGCCTCACTGCAGGAGGCTCTGCCGCCCCTCTCCCCTTATGTTGGGTCTGGGAAGGCGGCAGGGCCTAACACAGGTGCCATGAAGCGTCCACTGAGGAACGGCAGGCTGTCCACTGAGGAACGGCAGGCTAATAGCAGATAAATACAGCTGTTTCAGTCTCTCCTCTGCTGATGAGAAAACAAGCTGCCTGCACACACGGACACACAAACTGTGGGACGCGTATGGGTTGCAAAACTGGCATTTCCTGATTCAGGAAGGACACCCTTTTCCAGCACTAAGCTGAACTGTGTAGCAATTTAAAAAGTATTGACTATTTTCAGCGATTTTAGTGCAATGTGTATAGCGCCTCTGTTTTCGTACTTGGGACTATGCCTGTCAAAAAAGACACCATAAAAGCCAAGAGTAAATGTTTCACCCCCAGGCATTGGGATTTCAAGCTGCATTTTCATGCCGTTTTCCTCGCCTGAATTACCAATCATGGCAACTCGGGGTGAGCCATTAGAGCAAATTGTTGGTGCAGCTGCCTCTCACATCTCAGCACCTGCATACGTGACTGAAGAAACCCTTTCCTCTTCACTCCAGGGTCTGGAAGAAAGACCAGCGGCTTTAATCACATCCTCCATTCAAATAGGAAACGTACTAGGTCTTCCCTCCCCCGCTTCAGCTTTACAAGGGGAACAGTGGGCACACGATGAGGTTATACTCTCATTCAGTCAATCAAGAAGAGCTTACTGATTATTCTTCTACTGAGGAAACAATGGTAGATGAACCTTTTTCAGCGTATCAATCTGAAAAATTGCTGAAACAAACTCTTACAGAGATGGTTCGTTCCTCTTTCATGCTGCCTCTAACAGAGTCTCATGAAAAGGTGGCCTCTTCCTTAGGTTCCTTAAAATGTTCCTATCCTTAACATGTGTTTCCTGCACACGCATTACTGATTTTTTTCAGAATGGGATAAACCGAATAAACATTTTCTCCCTCCTAAGAGGTTCTCAATTCGCTATCCTCTGGAGGAGAAATTCTCCAAAAAATGGAAAGTACCAGCAATTGACACTGCGATTTCCAATGTGAATAATAACTTAACTTGTCCTGTAGACAATGCACAGATGCTTATTATCCAACGGATAAGATGTTGGAATCCCTGCTAAAGTCTGCTTTTTCCATAGCAGGTGCCGTAACCCAGCCCGCAGTCACCACAATAGGCGTCTACCGATCCCTAAAGGACCAATTCAAACATGCCCTTAGAGAGCTTCCTACACAACAAGCTCAAGATTTGGCTGAACTACCTAAGTCATTATGTTTTGCCATAGATGCCATCAAAGACTCTATTCACCAGGCATCCTACCTCATGCCTATGCTTTTACATATGCGCAGAATCCTGTGGTTGAAAAAGTGGTCAGATGACACACCATGTAAAAAACCTCCTAACTGGGTTCCCCTTTCATGGGGAGCGGCGACTATTTGGAGAAGACTTGGATAAATATATCAAGACAATTTCTACTGGGAAAAGTACCCTTTTTACCAGTCAAAAAAAAAATATAAACGCCCTGCATTTAAACTGACACTTTCCCCTGCGCCAAGGGCTTCTGCCTCTAGGCAGTGGCGACGGCCTCCACCGTCAGATTCTAGAGGAAGGACTCGGGGGTCAGACCCAGGCTCAAAAGAAGCCCTGGGGTAGGAACTCTGCAAAACCGAATCCTAAAGGCTCATCATGAAGAGGCAACCCCCCTCTCCAAGGTGGGGGGAAGACTTCTGCAATTTTCAGAAGTCTGGAAAAAGGAAATTGAGGGCAAATGGGTCATCTCCATGGTAATGCTGGGGTACAAGCTGGAATTGCGGGACTTTCCACCATCGCGCTTCTTGAGGTCAAGCGTTCCCAAAGATCCAGAGAAAAAAACAGTGTCTGTTTTCAGGCACTAGACCGATTTAATATCTCAAGGGGTGATCATACAGATACCCACAAAAGAGCAAGGTCTGGGATTTTATTCAAACCTTTCTTATGGTACCAAAGCCAAGTGGAGATGTCAGACCCATTCTAGATCTAAACCTCTAGCCAGGTTAAGGGCACAGGGCATAACAATTGTAGCGTACCTAGACTATCTATTACTTATAGATCAATCAGCGACTAGTCTGGAGCAAACCATACGCACTACAACCAACTATCTGAGAAGTTTGGGTTGGATTCTCAACCTAGAGAAATCTTCCTTAATACCGCTAAGAAGGCTGGAGTACTTGGGTCTGATCATAGATACAGCCCAGGAAAGGGTGTTCTTGCCTCAGGCAAAAATAAACTCCATAGGAGAACTGGTGCAGAGGGTGAGGTCAAATGGCAATCCCTCCATTCACCTCTGCATGAGGTTGCTAGGAACCATGGTAGCTTCATTCGAAGCAGTTCCCTATGCCCATTTCCATTGCAAAACCGTATCCTGTCTGCTTGGAACAAAACAATTCAAGCTTTAGACTTGTCAATGCGGCTGTCCCCAAGAGTGGCCCAAAGCCTCACTTGGTTATTAACCCAGAATCTGCTGAAGGGAAGATCCTTCAGACCAGTCATCTGGCAAGTGGTAACAACGAATGTCAGCCTTTCAGGCTGGGGAGCAGTACTAGGAAAGAAAACTGTCCAAGGACAGTGGTCAAGTACTGAAAGAAGCTTGCCCATTAATAGAGATTCGGGCAGTAAGCCTGGCTCTAAAGGCCTGAACTTTCAGGTTACGGGATTGTCCTGTCAGGATTCAATCTGACAATGCTACAGCTGTGGCCTATATCAATAACCAAGGGGGCACCAAAAGTCTCTCAGCGCAGAGAGAGGTGAACCATATTCTAACTTGGGCAGAAAGGAATGTTCCATGCCTTTCTGCAAGCTTCATTCTGGGAGTAGAGAATTGGCAGGCAGACTCAGTCGCCAGCAGTTATTCCCAGGGGAATGGTCTCTTCACCCCGACATATTTTGGGCTGTTTGTCAAAGATGGGGGACTCTGGACATGGATCTTCTAGCATCCAGGTTCAACACTAAGTTAGGTCAACTTTTGTGGCCAGAACAAGGGATCCATTCGCATGTGGAACGGATGCGTTAGTGACCCCATGGGATCCGTTTTCAGTGATCTATGCATTTCCCCCCTATTCAGTTGCTGCCTCCGCTTCTTTGCAGGATCAAGCTGGAAAGAAAGCCAACAATTCTGGTAGCACCAGCATGGCCCAGAAGGTCATGGTACGCAGAAATCCTAAAGATGGCAGTGGAGGGCCCATGGTCCCTCTCACTATGGCCAGATCTGCTCTCTCAGGGACCGATATTCCATCCTTCCTTACGGTCTCTAAATTTAATGGCTTGGCTACTGAAACCCACATTCTAAAGAAATGTGGGCTTTCCGGGTCAGTTATCTCTACCCTGATTAATGCTAGGAAGCCAGCTTCCAGAACTATTAGAGTCTGGAAGGCTTACGTTTCCTGGTGTGAATCCAAGGGTTGGCACCCTTGGAGATATATCATAGGCAGAACTCTTGCCTTTCTACAATTAGGGATAGAAATGAAATTGGCCTTAAGTACTATTAAAGGCCAAGTCTCAGTTTTATCGGTCTTATTTCAAAGACCACTTGCTACTCATTCTTAAGTCTGGGGCTTTATACAAGGGGTGAGGCGGATTTGAACCAATACACCAGATTCCCCTAGTCTTTCTGACAAGGAAGTTGGTATTTTTGGTTTCTATATCCTCAGCAAGAAGGGTTTCAGAATTGGCTGCTCTTTCTTGTAAAGAGCCATATTTGATTTTTCATGAGGACAGAGTGGTATTGTGTCCTCGTCTGCTTTTTGCCAAAAGTAATTTCAGGTTTTTACCTGAAACAGGATATTGTCCTGCCATCATTTTTTCCAAAACCATGTTCCAGGGAAGAAAAGTTACAACATTGTCTTGATGTGGTGAGAGCAGTGAAAATCTATTTATTTAAAGAAAACTGCTCAGATTCGTAAGGCTGATGTCTTATTTATTCTGCCGGAGGGTCCTAAGAAGGGACCGGCAGCGTTGAAATCCACTGTTGCAAAGTGGATTCGGCAAGTGATAATTCAAACTTATGATTTAAGGGGTAAAATTCCCCCGTTTCAAGTTAAGGCGCATTCTACCAGGTCGGTTAGTGCTTCTTGGGCAGTGCGTCATCAGGCCTCCATGGCTCAGATCTGTAGGGCCGCAACTTGGTCTTCAGTGCATACATTCAAAAAATTTTATCAGGTGGATGTAAGGAGGTATGAGGATATCGCCTTTGGGCGCAGTGTGCTGCAAGCAGCAGTATAAATCCTCAAGTCTGGGTGTACCCTGCGGGTTGTTTTCTCCCACCCCTCATTTGGCATTGCTATGGGACGTCCCATAAGTAATTACTTAAGGCTCTGTGTCCCATGATGTACGATAAAGAAAATAGGGTTTTTATAACAGCTTACCTGTAAAATCCTTTTCTTGGAGTACATCATGGGACATAGAGGTCCCTCCCCTCTTTTTTGGGATACAAGTTTATTGCTTTGCTACAAAAACTGATGTGCTCCTGGAAGGAGGAGGGGTTATATAGGGAAGTAAACTCCCTTTAATTAGGGTTTACCAGTGTCAACACCTGACGGTGGGCTATAACCCATTAATTACTTAAGGCTCTGTGTTCCATGATGTACTCCAAGAAAAGGATTTTACAGGTAAGCTGTTAAAAAAATCCTATTTTTGGATAGTCACAATTTGCATTAGAACCTCGCTGTTTACAGTGGTACCTGGAGAGCATGACAGTTTAAAGTAGAAGTCTACCAAAATGTTTGTTTTATTTTGGATGCAGTAGGGAAGGTCAAATCACTGGTGAAGAAAACAAAGTAGTCTATTCTGGTAAACAGCCAAGGGGGCTGATTTACTTTTTTGCTCAAACTCTTCAGATTCATCTGATGACACTTTGTATGGCTATTGATACACAGAATGTAATTTCAATATACAAGTAAAATGTAATAACACTTATTTGTCTATTTCCATCCCTCTACAGCCCGTTGTGTAGAGATGCCAGAGACTGGTTCATGTCGAGCATCATTCTCCCGCTGGTACTATGATCCTGTCTCTCAGAAATGTATGGGCTTTACTTATGGAGGATGTCATGGAAATGGAAATAACTTTATGTATGAAGCAGAATGTGAAGAGTTTTGCAAAGGTGTTTCTGGTGAGTTTTATATGAGGAAAAACAAGATATCAGTGGCCAGTAGAGGCTCACATTGGACTAAGTAGAATTAAGGCCTTCAGAGGTTGTTTTGAGGATTATGAAATATCCTTGCAGGCCCCACAGTGTTTGCACTTTGGCAGTATTGCTAGTTTTATCACGGACGACAGGTTCATAGAAAAAAGCATCCACAGTCTTTGCTTAAAAAAATATTTTCCATATCCTGAGTTGTTTTTATGGCTTCTGTGTATTTGGCTCACTTATTGTCCCAAATTAAGCGCTATAAAGGTGGGCACCAGAAATCTTACCCAAGATGGATAACCTACTGGCGTGACGTGGGAGCACCCCAGCCTGTCAAAGCTAAGCTGTACTGACTGTGCACTTTGAACTGACATGTAAAAAACTCCCTTTTACTGTAGTACTGGTCCCAGGGGGTAACCATTAATGGCATTTGCCACCACTAGTATTGAGGTGCGCAGGTGCATATGAGCATGCCATATTTCAGCCAGCTGAACAGAATTTCTTCGAAGTCTGGTGCCATCTTGAGGCTGGTTAAAGAGGTCTCTGACAACCAGTGCAATTTCATAGCTCTGTAATTGGGACAACTGATGTAGCCGCCTCCCAGGTGTACAGTGCCTTGCAAAAGTATTCACCCCTCTGGCTTTTTACCGATTTTGTTACATTACAGCCTTTAGTTCATTTTTTTTTAATCTGCATTATATGTGATGGATCGGAACACAATAGTCTAAGTTGGTGAAGTAAAATTAGAAAGATAGATATATATATAACTATTTTTCAGAAATAAAAAACTGATAATTGGCATGTGCGTATGTATACACCCCCTTTTTTATGAAGCCCATAAAAAGCTCTGGTGCAATTAGCTTCAGAAGTCACATAATTAGTGAAATGATGTCCACCTGTGTGCGATCTTACTGTCGCATGATATTTCATTACATATAAACACCTTTTTTGAAAGGCCCCAGAGGCCTTTCCTAAGCAAGAGGCACCACTAACCAAACACTGCCATGAAGACCAAGGAACTCTCCAAACAAGTAAGGAACAATATTGTTGAGACATAAGGGTTAGGTTATAAAAAAAAATATCCAAATCTTTGAGGATCCCTAGGAGCACCATCAAATCTATCGTAACCAAATGGAAAGAACATGGCACAACAACAAACCTGCCAAGAGACAGCCGCACACCAAAACTTACGGATCTGGCAAGGAGGGCATTAATCGGAGAGGCAGCAAAGAGAACTAAGGTAACCCTGGAGGAGCTGCAGAGTTCCACAGCAGAGACTGGAGTATCTGTACATAGGACGTCAATAAGCCGTACGCTCCATAGAGTTGGGCTTTATGGCAGAGTGGCCAGAAGAAAGCCATTACTTTCAGCAAAAAACAAAATGGCACATTTTGAGTTTGCGAAAAGGCATGTGGGAGGCTCCCAAAATGTATGGAGGAAGGTGCTCTGGTCTGATGAGACTAAAATTGAACTTTTTGGCCATCAAAGAAAACTCTGTCTGGTGCAAACAGAAAACATCACATCACCCGAACACCATCCCCACAGTGAAACATGGTGTTGGCAGCATCATGCTGTAGGGATGTTTTTTAGCAGTCGGGACTGAGGAACTGGTCAGAGTTGAGGGAAAGATGGATGGTGCTAAATACAGGGATATTCTTGAGCAAAACCTGTACCACTCTGTGTGTACTTTGAGGCTAGGACTGAGGTTCACCTTCCAGCAGGACAATGACCCCAAACCAGTGTTAATTTAGTCGACTAAAACATTTTAGTTTTAGTTCTATTGGACGTAATGCCGCGTACGGGGAAGGAGCTTATACTATGCACGTCACCCGCTGCCATCTCTCAGCTGTTTGCATGAGAACATGCCTTTTTTATCCATTGAAACTTTTCATTGATATTTTCATTGCGTGCGCTTGTTAGCACCATATTTTATGCTTTTTACTTGAATAAACCTACGGAGTACACTTAGAGCATTTTTTCTTTTTTTGGGCCTGTTGTGTCTCCACATTATTATTGCCGTTTTGGGAACCAATACTGCTGCATCTCACTGCTGGATCGGTGTTTCATGGTGTCCACATACGCCAGTTACTATTTTAATCAGCAAGGCGGTACCCTGTACCATTCATCGGGTCATATCTGACCTTGGAGGTTGGTTCCTAATTGTCGTTGCTGAATTGTATATGCATAAAATGGGGCTGGTAAACCTCTATGTTCCTCCCCATATCAGATTCAGGATCTGTATGATCTGCTGGGTATGTTGGCTCCTTTCATGCATCTCGCCCTACTGATAGGTGACTTCAACGCCATCTTGTGTACCGCCTTGGATTCATCCAACGTGTCCAGGCTGGCATCAGTGGATTTAGCTGCCTGGGCAAACATGGCTTCTTTGACAGAGCTGTGGAGATGGAAAAATTAAACCACCAGGAGTTTCTCCTATTTATCAAAAACGCACAGATCTTCCTCACGGATAGATCTGGCATTTGCCAATGATTCAATGCTTCATTTGATACGGGCGCAAATTATCTTGCTGGTGGCCTCTCAGATCATACACCCTTGTCTATGCACCTTGGTCTGTCCTCACGGGTTGGGGTGGGAGCATGGAGGTTAAACCCGGGTTGGTTGGAGGTAGAGTCAGTGTCCTCTCAGGTGGCACCGCACTTCTCTGGTTACTGGGAGGACACTCTTGAATCGGCTGATCTACCTGTTGTGTGGGATGTCGTCAAGGCATGGACAGTATATATCGGCCATTAAACAGGCACGTAAAATATTCAATAGTAAAAATGAGGAAAGGGCGCGTGAACTAGCTCATGCAAATAACCAATTGGACATCACCTACTTAGAGCTATTGGAGGTTTGCCGTCTTTTGGTGCTGCACTTTACAGAGCTAACGCATACTTCCTGGACAAAGAGAGCTGAGTCCATCTTTGAACACGGTGATAAAAATGGGAAGTTACTGGCCATTCGAGTAGCAGAACAAAGAATGCAAACAAACCTACCATGTATTTAAAAGTGACCAGGGCATTCTTCTTACGGATCAAACTGATATTCTGAATACATTTGTAGAATATTACAATGCACTATATGCTCCTATCCCTGCTTCCATGCGCAAGAATTGGAGACACTGTTGTCTTCCTTAGATATCCCTGTACTGTCGGAATCGGATAGGAACAATTTGGAGACTGAGATAAGAGAAGGAGATTGAAATGGCCATCAGATCCTTCCCTCTGCACAAATCTCCAGACCCTGATGGGTTGTGTAGAGAGTGGTATAGATCACATCTGGACTCCCTGGTCCCAAAGCTTTGGTCTCCTTATTTTCTAAAACAAAAAAAGAAAATTCTTCCAGACTCGCTATTGGAGGCCCAGGTTATCCTTCTGCCCAAACCGGGTAAGGACCAGTTAGCCTGCTCCTCTTATAGACTCATAGCACTTTTGAATCAGGATCTTAAGATCTTGACAAAGATACTAGCCACAAGGCTGTCAAAGGTTATCTATACTCTAGTGGCCAGGCTTTATCCCTCAGAAGTCAGAAGTCTCAGACACAAACCTTTGCAGGCTATTCATACACCTACAGATTGATCATGCTAATCCTGGGGCTAGGGTGGTGGTGTCCCTCGACATGGCTAAAGCCTTTGATTCCATGGACTGGAACTACATGTCGGTGGTGTTGAGACATATGGGGTTCGGGGGCGTGTTTAGGACATGGATATCTTTGCTCCTACAGTAAGCCAATGGCGGCCATCAAATTGGGAACGTCAATCTCCCCTCAGTTTGCGGTGTGTAGGGGAACGCATCAGGGATGTCCTCTGTCGCCATCATTATTCGCCCTGGCGATAGAGCCACTTGCCATAGCACTCAGGTAATCACCTTATGTGAAGGCATTAGAGGTGGGAAGCATTCGCAAATGTACCACCTTGTATGCAGACGACATGCTTCTCTTCCTACAGAACCCAGGACCATCTTTAGAGGCAGCCTTTGAGATCTTGGGTGAGTTTTCCCGGTTCTCGGGGCTGTGCGTGAACTGGGAGAGATTAAGTGCATTGGCCAGTGACACGGGTGCTCAGGCTCTGGCGACAAGAATGGTCCCCATTGCCTGGGTATCAGTTTAAATACCTTGGTATTCATATAACTCCTAAAGTAAGCGACTACATGTCATTGAATCTTCTCCCATTACTGGCCAAGGTAAAAACACAGCTAGATGCTTGGAAAGCCTCTGCCTCTTTCACTTGTTGGAAAGGTTAACCATCTTAAGATGAAGGTCTTGCCGGTCTTCCTATACTTTTTAAGAAATTCCCTGATATGGGTCCCCTCTTCGTTCGTTCTTTAAACGTGTGAACCGCCTGTTTGGTTCCTTCCTACGGTCCACAGCACACCCCAGGATCAGCCTTCGTACATTGCAGGAACCTCTGGGACAGGGTGGGCTTGCCCTTCCAGACCTTTTTAAATACTTTATAGCGGGCAAATGGTGGTCGCTAGACGTTGGCTGTTACGCGATGAGATGGATGCAGCAAATGTGTTTGGAAGCAGCTTGTGTGGGGTCATATGAGAGCCTTTTTTTTTCTGATATACAGGGGCACCCCAGCATTGCCATCTTTGACTGTCTCAATGCGCATTACGGTTCACGCGTGGGACAGAGCACAGGTGCTGATGAAATCGGAGATGGGTATATGGTCACCGGATACCCCCTTGTGGTTCAACCCCAGACTACCTCTTTGGGTATGATACCAGACCCCATCATTTGGGCTTGGGTGGGTATAAAACAACTGAAACATATAATTGAGGGTAGGAAATTACTCACTTTTAACCAACTAAAGGACAACCACGGGCTGCCTAACTGGTAGTACTTCCATTGCATACAACTAAGACACTCCTTTAGGACGCAGTTTGGATCAGATAACCTGGAACTAGGGTCATCCCCTTTTTGGAGTCCTTACTATGTAAAAAAATTTAAAAAACCTTTATCAGAAGTCTATAAAGAATTTGTTTTTAGAAAGGCCTAAAATGCTTAGTAAGTGCAGGGACACATGGAGTGCTTTAATACCCGATTTCCGTGGGAGATGACTGGGATGATATGTGGGATCACCCGTTTGGGACTCTAGTGTTGGCTCGAGATAGACTCATCCAATTTAAACTGCTGCACAGGGTATATTATACCCCAGCAAGGATAGCCAGCATATATGGCATGGGCGCAGCTCAGTGCTGACGATGCACCACAAACCCTGCAGACTTTGACCATATATTCTGGCATTTCTGGCTGATCCAGGAGTTCTGGACGGGGGTTACGCGTACCATTCAAGCCTTATTGACTATATTTATTCCACTTAGTGTCAGTGTGTTTGCTGGGCCTGGTGAAGGAGATAGCACCGCGTAGAGCCCAAAGGACCATGATATCTTTCATTGTTTTATGCACTGTGAGGTTTGGGGGTTGTTTAGCTCAAGTGTAGCACCCGCTAGCGAGAACAGTCCACACAGATAATTCATTTTTAGGGCTTTTTGGCCCACTTTTATTAAAGAAAATCAAACAAGGTTCCAGCAAAAGTGGTTTCCCGCGCGCGGGGGGGGGGGGGGGGTTGGTTACCGCCAGCAACAAATAAAAGGATATTCAGCCTCCTGGCTTACACATGCAGCATTGCAAACAAAAATACCGAGCCACCTGGCTTTCTTCAGCAGCAGACACACCACTGCTCAGGCTCCCACATGGAGCACTCCTGACTACTGTCAGCAACCTCAGACTCAGGTCTCTGGCTTTTACCTTACAGCCTGCACTCTCTGGATACTTCAGTGCACACCTGCACTCTCTGGGTTCTCCCTTGCAAGCCTGGACACCTGGAGACCTCCTGTCTCTCTGGGTGGAGCCAAGAATCATGGTCCTGACTCTATCAGGCCCACACACACCTGAACAATCAATGTGCCGGTGAGTCCCAAAACCTGGACCCAGGACTGGGGATTTCATCCCACCCGGATCTCTAAGAAATCCCCAGGCTCCAGGTCCCAAAATGGACCTTACTAAATAATGAGGAAACTGAAAAGCCAGTTTCCTCTCAAACAAGCAAATACCCTGGAGCCCCTCAACCTGCCTGGTTGAGAATCCTGGACCAATACACTGGTGGGGTACCACACTATCACAGCACGTAAAGCCATCTTCTTATGTTGGAAAAATCCTGAACCACCAACGATGTCCTACTGGAAAGACATTGTAAACAAGGCACTGCCCCTTTACAAAGCTAGATACCTAAGTAGGGGCTGTCCCAAGAAGTTCGAGAAGGTGTGGCAGTGCTGGGTTGATGCTGATGACACTTTAATATAGGAACTACAGAGATATAGACCCACTGTAAACCATAGTTTAAATTGCAATTTCAAATGTGACCAAGTAGAGAACTGCTTCCCTAGAAGATGGTGTAATGTATGAGATTCTAGTAAAACGATTGTTTTGTCATCAAGGTCGTCGAATTTGATCATACTCCGATACTGTATGGAATGTTGCACAGGCTAAGGGGTGGGGGGGGGGGGGGTTCAAGGGGGGAAGGGGGTTGGTACACAAGTTTTGTATGTGTTGTATATTTTGTCTAACAAAATGTTGAATAAACATAATTTTCAAAAAAAAAAAAAAAGGGAAAAGAAGGGAGGAAAAACATTAGTCAGCGGGGTCCGGGACAGTCCATCAGGGTACATCTGAGGAAGAGGGTCCTCGTTCAGCAGAAGGTGCGGAGGCTTGTTGCGGCACCTGCGACGTGCTGTCTGCCATGTCGTCGGATGAGCCGGTGTTGGAGTCTGAGGGTGTGCGCCAATCCGGGATGTCCACCATAGGTAGATCGAGGCCAGAGAGGAAATCGGGCAGATCCCACTTGTTTCGAATGGTGACCTGAAAGGCTGAAGGGGACTCCCCAGCAGTAAACCAAATTAGGCCTTTTGCAGGACTTCCAGCACGGGTTTAAGAGCTCTGCGCTGCATCAGCGTATGCCTGGAGAGATCTGGAAACAGGGACAGTTTAGCTCCATCAAAGTCCATGTGGCGGACCCCCCTGACATAGTACATTATACGTTCCTTCAGGGAGTATTTGTGCAGCTTGCATATGTCACGGGGTTTATCTGGATCATCCACGGGAGGTCTTAGGGCCTTATGGGCACGATCGATTTCAATCTGATCGGGGGCTTCCCTGCCCAGGATCTGTTTGAAAACTCCCTGTAAAGTGGGGACCATGTCCCTGGGTGCGGTAGCTTCTGGTAGGTCTCTGATGCGGATATTAACCCATGTGGCTGCAGTTTTCCACTTCATCCAATTGATCAAGCAGGGAGTCAATTCTTTGATCCTGTGTTTGGCAATGAGTCTGCAGGGCCTGCAATGTGGGGGTGATGTCTTCCACTGGAGCCTCTAGCGTCTTCACTCTCCCCCCAATGTGGGCTGTGTCAGCCTGTAAGGCCTCAATGTCTTGTCTGAGAGCCCTTTCCATCTGGGTCACAAAGCCCTCTATATCCGCCTTGGTGGGGAGGGCAAGAAAAGGGGACCACAGATCCTCGGCCCTATGGCCTCTGTAATGTTCATATTCTCTGCAGGGGTGCAGGGGGGTCCTGAGAGGTAGATGGATGTGGCGGGGGTGATCTCCTTGATGTTAGCCGGGGGGGGGGGTCCCGCGTGCAACCTGACTACAGCCCTCCTGGGTTTCTCTGGGGTCCATGCCGCTGGAGAGACTGCCTGGAGAGCCTGGTGGAGAGGGGAGAGGAGGTGAGGTGGACTGCAGCCGCGGTAAGGGGATAGGAGACGCCGCATGTGCGGCTGGAGAACACTCACCGGGCGCCGACTTTGATCGCGAGTCCCACGGTCGTTATCTGCCGCCAAAGTAGGCTTCCAGGGAGCTGGAGCGGAGCCTCGGGGTCCGTCGAGGCTGCGGGGACGATCCCCTCTTTGATGGCATCCCTGCTGGTGTGTTGAGGCTGGTCTGGGCTGCTGCAAGGAAGGAACGGGTCGGACAGAGCTCAGCTCACACATGTCCACTCACCTGCATGCTGCGGCCACGATCCCCTTCTGTTGTGATTATGATTTTAAAAGGGTAAACACAGTTGATAATAAATGGCTTTATCCAAACCCTAACCATGAGTGAAAAATGTTTTTTTGTGTGATCATTCATTCTCTCTGAAAAATGGCAATGAAATCATAAATTCTGATAGGGTATGTAAACTTATGAGGACAACTGTATATCTACGAATTTTCTATATATGCAAGGATCCAACCTTCATGTTTGCTATATTGGGTATCTGTTGACTTTGTCGAATATTAGGGTGTTGTTCTAATGTAATGTTTTTAGGTTTTGTTTGTTTTTTTTTTTTTTTTTTTAAATCTATTTTGTAATAAAGACAATTTTTGTATAATCACTGCCTCATGATGTGCCCGCAAAGTCCACTTTTTCTTTGAGAGGTTTTTTCAATCCTTATATTTGTTTTTACCCTGTCACTTTGTTAATTACATTTAAAAAAAAAAGTTATACTGTATTTATTGGCGTATAACACTCACTTTTTCACCATGAAAATTGGGTGCAAATAGTGCGTGCGTGTTATACACCAATACTTCAGTTTTAGCTGCCTCGGAGGGGACAGAGAGGGAGGGCAGGACGAGCACCGTCAGATTACATAAAGTGAGAATCTCCTGTTTACTTGGCGGCCTCTGTAATAGGAACTCCCATCTCCTGGGCCTCCATTGGACCACTGTTCTGTCTATCATAGGAGATTCTCACTGTATGTAATCTGTCGGCGCTCGTCCCGCCCCCCTCCCTGTCCCCTCTGGGCTGCAGATGGGCATTGATCAGGCTGCACTGATGGCAATGGTGAGGCTGCTGCATTGATGGCAATGGTGAGGCTGCATTGATGTGGACTGATGAGGCTGCATTGATGGCACTTGTGAGGCTGCAGATGGGCATTGATCAGGCTGCATTGATGGCAATGGTGAGGCTGCAGATGGGCACTGACCCTTATTTTGCTTCAAAGTTCCTTATTTAAAATTTAATTTTTTTTTTCCTGAAACTTCCCTCTTAAAATGAATGTGCGTGTTAAATGCCGATAAATACGGTATATAACTTTTATTTCTATTACAAGGAATGTAAAAATCCCTTGCAATAAAAAGGATGACGGGTCCCCTTTGTGGAGAGATCTGGGGTCAAAAAGACCCCAAATCTCACCTTTACCTTTTTTAAAAGCAAAAGATCAAAAACATTGTTTTTACTTCAGCCCTAGACTGGAAGCGATGTCATGACTGGTCTCTGTCTGCCTCTGACCAGCCGGCCACACGGTCAGAATGTGTTTCTCGGGACTGCCAGTGAAAATGGTTGGCCAGAGAAACATGCCATGCGGCGGGGGATGGGGGAACATCCCCTTGGATGGCTTTCATGGGGAAAACCAGTTAAACGGTAAATCACATGCAAACTTTGTACATGTACAGTATGTATTGTGGTCGGCATGCAACAAAAGCATTACATTGTAAAGTTTAAACCAGTATCTCCTATACAGATACAGTACTTTGCCTGTCTGGCTTGCCTGAAGCTGGGTGGTGTTTTGCAGCTGGTGACACGTAAAACGTTTTTTAAATCAAGGTGTTAGACAAGGCAGGTATGTGGACATAGAAAGGAAAAGGGGGAACATGGGGGGGGGGGGACCTGGTAGCCACCCCACGGGACAGATGAGTATGGAGAACCAACAACTGTATTAATCTTGAATAGCATGACTTATTATTTATCAAAAACTTACCAAAAACTTGGCGGGCACAATGGCCTACCCCCCCAAACACTGATTAAAATTTGGTTTAAAAAGAGTAGACAACGTTGTCACTCACATTCAACACAGCAATGTGCCACTCACACATGCAAACATACCACAATTTCCTCTGAATACTTCCTGGTATCTATACCTGAGAGGTCTGGATGGGGGGGGGGTCACAGGATGCTGAGCATACAGGGTTAATTGTAAGCTACTGGCATTGCTGACTCTCCTACAACTTAAGACAATCCTGTGAAAAAAACGGCTCTCCGCCTAATGATACACTTCAGGAAGAAAATTGTATATAGCTGTACTATATGTACTAATGAGGTAAATCAAGTTGTAGGCTGCAGCCTGGCGTTCATTCCTGATGCACTGAGGTAGCGTCTCAAAATAGTCCCAAGTATACCCCCTTAGGAATTCATGTCGGATTTACCACTGATGTGGAGTATACACAAATGGATGTTTTCAACCGAATAAGGGGAATGCTTAGAGTACTGCCCCAGGTCATACATGAATTGACCTCAGCCCCACATAATCCCTCATCTGGTTTCCTGTGAAGTCTCCTATAGTAAGGATGCAGTCAAAAGTGTATGTGACAGTCCATGGCTTGTTCTTTTGACGGGCTAACAGTGATAGCATATCAGATCACTCCATGCCTGGTATTTAGCTGAAGGGTGGCTAGGTTGAAGTTTGCTTCAAAAGTATGGACTGACACACAACCAACTTGTAGATGTAGACCACTCTCTCAGATAGAATGACCAAACACTATTGCCATATTGATAGCAAGATTCACTCTGTGTCAGTGTGTATTGAACAGACTGCCTGAGTGGGAGGTGGACATAAGAAACCACAGCTGCCTAAAGGCTCGCTCTCACCACTCCACGGTGCTGGTATCCTTTATCCGACTTATCCTCCTGTCATTCCCCGATGTGCGGTGGGTTGCTGTGATGGCTAGTGTTTACAAGAGAGTTGGCCACTTCTCCTGGCTTCGTATATACACATACTAATTCAACACAACTTTTTTTATTATATTTCTAGAGCAAGATATTTTTGATACAAGAATGGGAGACAAGAGTGCTCAAGAAGAAGGTGGTTCAGGTGAGGTTTACAAGTGCATAATTCTACACTATGTATCTTTTGTGCATTCCTTGCTATGGCTTTGCAAATTAAAGTTGATTCAAATATTGACTGAGCCGGGTGGAAAAAATTATCAGCCAAACAGTGACTACGTGTGTGTAAAAAAAAAAAAAAAGAAAAAAAAAAAAAAAAAAAAAAACTGAGGGCGCCATTGATAAGTGTAGATTTTTTTACAAATATTAATAAAAAACATGTTCAAATGCATTCACAATGGTGGAGAAATAAGGCACATTTCAAGCAGATCAGAAGTGCTGTCAATCCTCGGGCTGTGAATAGAAATCTGTCTAATGCCCCGTACACACGGTCGGATTTTCCGATGGAAAATGTCCGATCGGAGCGTGTTGTCGGAAATTCCGACCGTGTGTGGGCTCCATCGGACATTTTCCATCGGATTTTCCGACACACAAAGTTGGAGAGCAGGAGATAAAATTTTCCGACAACAAAATCCGTTGTCGGAAATTCTGATCGTGTGTACACAAATCCGACGGACAAAGTGCCACACATGCTCAGAATAAATAAAGAGCTGAAAGCTATTGGCCACTGCCCCGTTTATAGTCCCGACGTACGTGTTTTACGTCACCGCGTTTAGAACGATCGGATTTTCCGACAACTTTGTGCGACCGTGTGTAGACAAAACAAGTTTGAGCCAACATCCGTCGGAAAAAATCCTAGGATTTTGTTGTCGGAATGTCCGAACAAAGTCCGACCGTGTGTACGCCCTATAAGACTGCAGAGCTTGTCAAGGAAGCGGCCTGGTGGAAGCTTTTGTTGCTTGTCTGTATGCCTAAACCCAGTGGCTGTCCAGAGCAATGAAGGGAATTTTCCAACTATCCTGTACGAAGGGAGATGACATCACACTACAGAGTATGGGGGTGTGACAAAATATAAAGAGTCCCTGTCACCCTCCCAATGCGATCACATGAGAGTTTAATGCCTTGTGATGGCAAAAAAGTAAATTAAAATTAAGGTATAAAATGTATTTAAAAGCCAAAAACAAAATTGAAATGTAACACACATTGCCCTGCGCACACCCACAAATGCAAACATGAGCCCAGGGTGTGCATGTGTATATAAACGTGATCGCACTACATGTGTGGGGTATTGTCAATTGTTGAAGTGAGCGCAATAAATTTAGTGCCAGAGCTCACAGTGAACTCTAAACCAATGAGCTGCAGAGACTTTTAAAGCGTTGCCTATGGAGATATATATATATATATATATTTTTTTTATATATATCGTGGGCACACACAATTTTAGGACCATAATTACCAAAATTATTGGGTTTGTGTGCACTAAAATTGATTTTATAGCTTTTTCGTGAAAATATGCAATTCATAAATGTGCAAATATATACTGTAGCATAAAAAATTACATTACAAAAAGCCTCTGCTTTCAGAAAATGTATATAAATCTGGGGGCTTTAGGTAATTTTATGGCCAAAAATGCAGATTTTTAGATTTGTGCAAAAAATGAATAAAATGCTTTAGCGCCGAAGTGGTTAAGCCCACAATTCATCCAAAAATAGATTTACCTAGGAAGGCCAGTCCACATCAATCCCAGCACTATTGTCTGGTCCCAAGGCTGCCACTTCAAAACTCAGTAAACCAATTAAACAGACCACACCCAAAATGTCGAGGCTTAGGTCACTGGTGTGACTGTCGATCTGAGTTTGCCCTGCAACTTCGGTCCGACATGGATCTGACTTTCATGCAACTTTAATGAACGGGATCTGATTTTGATCCGACTTTGAAGGAAAAAAAAAAAGTGTGGGAGCCCCCACTTCAGATCCATACCGGGTCCATCATGCCCAGTGATGTCACAAGGGGGCAGGGTCTCCAGTAATGTCACTTGATGGCCACGCCTCATAAGAACTGTCAGACACCAGAGCTGATAGACTGGCGGGAGCCAGTGTTTGAGGAGGAGAGTTTGCTTTATTTTCAGCGGGATGTCGGCGGCAGCAGACATCGTGATTGCTGTTGGAGCTACCACGGGGGGCATTATTGATTGTTAATAAAGGACTGACTTGTGTTTTTTTTTTTTTTTATTACACTACACTGGTGTTTTTTTTTTTTTTTTGGGGGGGGGGGGTGAATTGGTAGGGGTACTATGTACCCCATACTCATTCACATGGGGGGGCTTCCAGATTATAAGCCCCCTGCCCGCACACCCCCACAACCACAGCCCAGGGTTGTGGGTAAGTGGTCCTTGTCCCCATCAACCTAGTTGAGGGCATGTGGCCTAGTATAGTTCGGGGGGGGTGCTTGCTTGGACCCCATGGCACTTTTAAAAAAAAAAAAAAAGGTTGGCATGGAGTTCCCCCTCAAAATTGATACCAGACCACATGGGCCTGGTATGGATTGGGGGGGACCCCCACGCTGCTTTTTTTTTTTCCCCCCCAATACATTTTGTAATGCTAACATGGCCTCCTGAGCACAAGTTGGATCGGTTAAGATGCTAATGCAACTTCAATTAAATTTAGTGGGCTGAAATCTGACCCAAGTCGAACGAAAGTAGTGCAGCAACCTTTTTAAAAGTCGGACCAGTCAAGACCGCTCTCATAGGGAAACATTGATTTTTACATGTCATGCAACTTGTGCTCTCAGTTAAGGCAATTGTCGCACCAGTGTGAACCGAGCTTTAGAGACTGATTTAATAAATCAATCTATAAAATGGTATGGCAGTCTATTTTAAAGTAATGCATTTGAAGTGTCTAAATGTACAGCAATCTGTGCCAATTGGACAGCGGACTAATATTTTGCTGTGTGTTTCTTATTCTCAGGCTCTGCTGAAGTGGCCATCGCAGTGTTTCTGGGAATCTGTATTCTGGTTGTCTTGGCTGTCATTGGATACTGTTATCTAAAGAAGAAAAAAAGTAGTAGTAGTAGTAACAGGCGGCAGCCTCCTGTGAACAGCACTGCCATCCCCACTGCTGAAGACACAGAGCACCTTGTATATAACCGCACCACCAAACCTGTGTGAGTGGCCTGTGTTCCTCCCAATGAGATGTAACTTGGGTTATAGACTTCAACACTCCATGTTGTGCTCTAACACAAACAAGACTTAGATGCACATAGCCAGTAGGCAATGTGGGTTTGGCAGCATTTACAAAAAAAAAAGACTAAGTTGTACATAAAGTGGATTTTCTGGTTGACAGGAGTCCTCCCATTTTTTTTTTTCCTTTTTAGTTTTTAAATATACTGTAGATATATATAGTTTTTGTTGAAAATGTATTGTTTAAATGTTTTTTAATATACATGAAGATTTTGGTGTCTTATACTGAAAAGTTTCCTTGCCTTGTAACTTGAGCGATTTGGTTAAATCTGATTGGCCAAGTTCAATGTAAGTTTGGTAATCTAATGCCCATGTTTGAGAACCAGCATTTGTAATCTGTGGAAACAATAACTCTTCTCTTGTTTTACTGTTTGTTTCAAAATTCAGGCCCTTACTGGTTGATTTACTAAAACTGGCGAGTGCAAAATCTGGTGCACCTTTCATAATCCGCTTCCAGGTTTTTGTTTTTCTTCACTCTTAATTGAACAAGCTTAAGTTAAAAGCAGATTGGCTACCGTGCATAGCTGCACCAGAATTTGCACACTCCAGTTTTAGTAAATGTATCCCTTAGTGTTTACCTGCTTTACCTCGCACATACTGTATATTTATAGTTTAGCCCATTGAATTGTAGACCAAAGTCAGATGTTATGTTCCTAGCTCAAATTTAACGTGCTTTGATTCTTTCAGAGCCACCTTAATAGGTTTCATTAAAAGTTAATGATGCATTTAGGGGGTTATTTACTAAAGGCAACTCCACTTTGCACTAAAAGTGCACTTAGAAGTGCAGTCGTTGTAGATCTGAGGGGGACGTGCAAGGAAAATAAAAAAACAGCATTTTTGCTTGCACATGATTGGATGATAAAATCAGCAGAGCTTCACCTCAGATCTACAGCGATCTACGAGTGCACTTTCAGTGCACTTGTAGTGCAAAGTGGATTTGCCTTTTAGTAAATCAACCCCTCAGTGTCCTTATCCTTTTTTATCTCCCTTTCCCAGCACACTTATAATAGACAATACTTGCCTACAACCCTACTCCTGACACTCACTGTCTAGCCTGTCCAAGACTGCACAAAATCTTCAGAATTTTGCAGAGCAGTACCCATACATGTGTATAGAAGAAGCCCATCCATTAGCCTGTCATGCTGTAATTGGGCTATCCATGAAAGTGAATGGAGTCTGAGACGCACATTTTGTAAAATTCTGAAAATTTCAGACAGGTATTGTGTCTGGCAAAATGTATGCCACAGGAACAGGATTTTAGGTCTGTATTGCATATCTTGAAGGGGGTATCGGGTGAGAGGAGCTGAAAAGAATAAGTACTTTAAAACTTTTCAGAATCTAAAACTAGCTGGGACAAGGTTATTTTCAGATCTTTTCCTACAGCTGGACTGTCTACGTTCAGGCATGTTGCATCCTCACTGAGCTCTTGCAGGAAGACTTTTCTGTGAAGTACAGGCAGGACAGGGACAGCTGGAAATTGAATGTATAAGCAAATAAAGGAGTTGCATTAGCACAAGAGATGCCTTGCATGCCCACACCTTTTCTTAGAGACCTGTAAAGTCTCTTTTCGAGTAATAACATTATTTTTTTTTTTTTTTTTAATTCCTAGACTTTAAAGATTTATAAACCGGAAACTTTGTTCCATTTCTTCACTTTAGTTATGCTTTTGAAGCCACACCCACTAGTTGGTGTATGTAAACAGAAACCATAATCTCCTATTTACTCCCTTTTTAGAGGGGGAAGAGTTCTGCACACTTCCTGTCCTAGACTGTGATCTAGAACCGTAAGTAAGCCTATGGCAGGAAGTGTGTTACTGGCAAAATCAGGTGAAGAAAAATTGACAAAACAAAACTAATTTAGCCACCATATCTGAGGTCTGGTTAGCTAAAATATATTATATTTCTGTTCTTTTGTTTCATTTGGCTTTAAAGCTCTACTTTAATTTACCTTTTGGAATAAATATGGACTGTAAGGGTAAAGTCTGATTTTACCATTCTTAGACTACATGATAGTAATGACTATAACAATTCTTGGATGTGGTCACTAAAGGCCTAGATCTATAGAAACCCAGGTTTAAAACATTGATTTTGAATGCAGTAATTTGCCAATTCTTGCAGTGAATATGTTAATGTGCTAGAAATGAACATGGCTGCATTATCACTCCCGTGTTGAAGTCTGTCAAATGTATAATATTATACCTGAACTATTTAAATGCTGCTGAAATGTTTAAAAAATTGTATATTTCTTATTGTTTTCTTCTTGAGATGCTTTCATTATTGCTATATGAATTTCTACATACCCCTTTAACACCAAAGTATTGTTCCATGTTATTTAAAGCTGTGGAATAAATAGAAACTGTTTTTAACTGTACTAGCAAGTATTTTTTTTTTTTTCCAAAATTACTTCTGTTTATAGAGTTAAAGTGATTGTACACACTCACCTTGTAAAACCACTCATTCAGTTTGAAATAGACATTAAACATTTTGTGCATAGAGATGAAAAAAAAAGTAATTTATAAGTGATCACACTCCTTCTGTTCTCCGCTGCATAAGAGCTAGGGGAGGAGAAACGGCAGCACTCCTAACTTTCCTAGTGAAAGGCTGTACGGGGGGGGTTGATCATTGGAGGAGCGTACAGAGTTCCTAGCATAGCTAGAGAACTGACCACAGTGTGTTCTCCTGCTTGGTGTAGTCAGTTTTTAATAGGAAAGCAGGGGCAATGGCAGGAACACCAGAGATTTCACATAAAGGAGGCAATACAAAGAGGACAAGATACTTTTTCATACAAGTACATGGTATAGCAGGCACATATCAGGAATATGAAATATTAGGGTTACATATTCTTTAATATTTGGCTCTCACTCCTGGATAATGTTGGCCTGAGTATTTGCATGCATATTGTGTGTGTGTGTGTGTGTGTATGTATGTATGTATATGTGTGTGTATATATATGTATATATATGTATATATATATATATATATATATATATATATATATAATGTGTATAATTTCATTCTGTCTGCTATGTTCACTACTTGCAGCTCCATCCAAATGGACTCCATCTTATCCTATCTTTTATATTACAGCTAAATCCCAGGAAGTGGAAGTGAGACTAAGTGCTAGCTCTGCCTCCCTCTCTTACTTCCTAGACTTCTGCATTCTGCAGTGTCAGCCGGTCTTGTGGCTTCAGCTGCTAAGAAGCTAAACCCACAAATATGAGCAGCAAAGACCTTTTTCCATCTATAGCACTGTTCCCTGCCATACTGCTCAGGTCACATGGTGTCCGCAACAATATCACAGTGGACTGCGTTGATGGGAAACGTTAATAGATGATGTCTGGAGCATAACTATGTTGCTTCAAAGTAAGCTGGTTCATGAAAAATTTATAATTTACTCTGCGAGAGCTGTAAAAATCCAGTCAGCTGGCAGATCAGTATGCTGAATGCATGCTGTATAGTTCTGGCTCCAGCCTATACAGCAACTTCTGATGGAGATAATGGACGTTATTTATACTATTTTTTGTTTTTTCTGTTGGTTGAACTAGATGGAATTGTGTTTTTGCAGCAGAGTATGTAACTATGTAAATTGGTGGGACCATTAGCAGATAGCTGAAATGTGTTAACTCCAAATACTGTACCGTGTACCTGTATGAAAAAAGTATCCTGTCCTTTTTGTATGTTCTTCCTTTCTGTGAAATCCCTGGTGTTCCTGTTAGTCCCTCCGCTTTCCTATTAAAAACTGACCACACTAGGCATTACAGCACAACATGGTCTGTTTTCTAGCTGTACTGAGAGCTCAGCTGGCTCTCCTCCAATAATCAGACTTGTGCTGCCACACAGTCATTTACTGGGAAGACCAGTGTAATGCTGTTTTTCATCCTCTAGCTCCTTATGCAGCTGAGAACAGAGGGTATGTGATGACTTGTATAAAATGTCTTTCTTTTATATGTACGGTATACACAAAATGTTTTGCCTTTGATTTCTATTTTAAACTGAGTGGATTGTTTTACAAAGTGAGGGTTCACATATACTTTGATTAACCCTCACACTAGCTGACTACCAAAGTAATTTTTGCGATTACAAAAAAAAAAAAAAAAAGCGATCACCATTTTTAAAGTTACCCCTTACCCTAATGGTCACTAGTAAAGTACACCCTTATACTGGTGCTCATTTGGCCACCAGACTAATCTCCCAACACACTGTTCTGCATTGTTTCGGAGGGACATTTTTAATTGGACCCATGTCGCTGGCAGAACACAGCAATCGCCATTACCCTGAAGATCGATGGGTCCAGTAATGGTGACTGACAAGGGTATGCACTGTTTTCCATCAAAAGTGATGACAGTAGTCTTGTTCCTGAGGACACAATGGGGAACATTTATCACGTAAATTGGCATCACAAATCGGGCTGCCTTTTTTTTTTTTTGTGACTAATTGTGATGTTGCTGAGACAGCTTTACAGACCTGCGCATATCTGTTCCTGGTCAGCCAAGTGCAACAGCTAGCAAAGTTCTGAGCCAGGTTTTTTTTTTTTTTAATTGTATATTTTATTTTTATTTTTTTACATTGAAGATGGGACAGATTTTTAACTGTAAACAGAAGCATAATAAGAAGGGGCGGGTTTCATTCTATGGTAGGGCCACTTTAGAGCAGTTTCTAAATATGTTGCACACTGTCTCGTTTTTCCTGTTTAGCATTACCTTGCTGTAAAGAACCAGGGTTAATAAATGTAAAATACTTAAACAAAAATACGTATACAAAACACCAAAACCAAAATACTTAATATCCTTGGTTGACACGTTGGCAGACAGTACTGTTAATACAAAACTGTCAACCTCATTGCGGTCAGTTGACCAGCACATCAGTCATCCATAACTGCATGTTTTGCGGGCCAAACTATATACTCATCAGTTGGATGATCAATGTACCAGCCAAGAGTGAACATGGTGATTTATCAAATGGGCACACTTTTTGCTAGTATCTCATAAAACCAGATTGCAACTTAAAATTTGCCTGTGGATTCTGCGTTCATTATAGAATTTAGATGAACAAGGCATGCACCTCCTCCAAGATGAAATCCCTCACAAACACCCTTTAACGCTCCAGACACTACTGTACTCTTTACACATGGAATGCACAATGTTGCGTTACCCTCTCATTGCTTCTGTATAGCAGAATGACCGGTTTTCCCAACACCTTCTCTATATTATGGAACTTTCTTCAGTCCAGTGTGTTCACTCTTAGCCACTGCCCACCCTGACAATCACAAAATGCCCAAGTGCCCTACCTTCTATGAGGAGTGGGGAAACTTAACATGATATCTGTATAGGTCACCAGTTGTGTTGCCACCTTTCCTAGGAAAAAAAAATATAGCCACAGCAATTGTGGCTTGTTTCTTTGGGGCTTGAACTAAAAGGAGCTAAATTTTACACCTATACATTTCATTTATACAGTGCACATCAGGGATTGGGTAAAAGCAGATCTGTGCAGCCATGGTTCACCAACCTACAGTGCGTAGTGATGATATCGCTAGAATTGCCAACTCCAGCTTTCTAAAAAATAAAATAAAAAATTGCCCAAGAGAAGGTTAACTAAAAGCAGCTCTGGCAGCAATACTTATCCTATCCTAGCTAGGTGGTACACACATTTTAGGTTGCACAACACCTGGCATTCTTCAACCCATTTCCTATGATTTTAGGGCATCAAAGACCTGAATGTGTTATCCATCTATACTGGGCTCAAATGACAATACTGCAGAGCAACATCTCCTAGGTAGCGTCACTCTCTGAAGCATTCAGTACCTGTCTATGGCAGGAGGAAGAAGGCCTGTGACAGCCCCAAACTGGATGAAATGACAACTCGGGCATTTCTATCATTGCTATTTGCCTTTTATAAGATCTTCTAAGGCAGCACATCATTGTTTCAGAAAAATGTATACATTTTTTTTTTTACATTCTGTTTGTAAATCTTCACTTCATTGGTGCACAAAATTATTGATCTATTCTCAACATATTTCAGCAGGATAAAAATGGACTCAAATTTTGAATACTGGATAATATACCAAACTGAATGATCTGAGTTGAATAACCTTCTGCTGTAAAACTGCACAGAACCTTACCATCAATTTACCATTCTGTGTGGCTGTTCACAAATTGGTTTATATGAATTAGCAGTTGTCTCCCCACCCCAGCAGCATGTAATCAACTTTACTTGGCTCCCATGCCACTCCATTTATCCGTTAGGAGGCTGGAGCAAAGTAAAATGCATACATTTCTGGGTATAGGTGATCATGTGACCCACTCCTTTCCAGCATACCAGAGTGCTGCTGGCTCATTATGAATGAGTGACAACAAATGCATTTTATTATTGTGCTGTTTTGGTGGTTATGAAGGGAGCAATGGGCATTTAAATGGCTTTAAAATGAGGAGGCATTGATGTGAATATTCTTGGTTTGCCATAATTCTAATAAAATTAATTGGCGTTATTGGGGAAGGTAAAACTCTGGTGACCTGTAAGGTGCAATTGGACTTAAATGGCTACTGGGGATTATAGAAGTTCCTTTAAACCAGGTCTAGGCAACCTTAAAGAGGTGGAGATCTACCTGATTAATATGGAAGAAGTCAAAGGGGATAGGGGTGGTAAAAAAATATCTTAACTATGGGTTTTTACACCCTCCCCCCAAAAAATTAATTAATGTAAATTAACCTTTATTGTTCTGAGCCCCCTAAAAGGCTGCTTTCACACTGATGTGCTGTGGTTTACCTGCACTGTGGGCGCAGCAGAGTGCATCTGCGACTTTCCTGGGTTAGCTGCGCATTGCCATAGACTTCTATTACAGGGGGTAAAGAAAAGAATTGCCTCCTTTTTAAAGTAATCACGTTTTGTTGCTTTGCAACCTGCAATACTATTATGCCCAGTGTATTGCTTCACACCGACCTAAAGATCTCTTCTTTCATGCTGCTGGCACCACTCTGAAGGCCAGGGATAAGAGATGGAGTACAGTTGGTTTCACTCTGCATGGGACAGGACACTACAGAGGAGACCTCTGCTTATGAGGCTCTTGCTCCCTACTACAGCTCCACATTTACAAATAGTCTATCTGCATTGCACTCTGATGCTCTGGGATTGCGGGTCAGCAAGCCCAGACTGCGATCCGTGATTTACGGATTGCTGAGCCCAATTTTAAACTATCTTGGATTTTGTTAGTGGGGAATATGTTATAGGATATTGAAGAACAGAAGCAAAACTTTCATAAGCTTCAAATGTATGTCTGTGCCTCATTTGAATCTACTGTAGCCTTGCCTGAAATTCACAGGATTTAATCTTGAGTGTTCCACTGACAATTAAGCCTCGACCACTTCAGGGGTCTCTGGTTAGATCAAATAGACTACTGGCCCACCCAGCTAGGCCACCCCTCAAACCGATTAGGCCATGCTCACTTACAACAGGAGATTCCAGGAAGTACTGACTAAATAGTGACAGCAAGGCCTTCACATAAATGGAGGTTCAAAAAATAGGCCAAAATGATCTAAGGGATTAAAAAAAAAGGAGGCTGCAATGAGAATCCCCCCTCCCTCTGGGACAGTGTCTCCAGCAATACAGTAGCAATCCCTAACCTCTGAACTTGGAAGGAGGCTACTGTAAACCTTCAGACTTGGTGATCTGCCATGACATGTTGTAGAGCGTCGTGCAGAGAGCAAGGTTCAAAATCGCCACTGAAATATCGCAGGGCCCCAAAGGCTTGATCTCTGAAGTCTCCTCCCATTTATTGTATGCTGAATTCAGGCCGCACTAACAGTCCATTCTAATTAGCAAGCTATAATCCCTAACCTTTCTGATGAGAATTGGGAGGAGGCCTGCTCCTCACATTTGTTGGTATCCCCAGCTATCAATAACAAATTAATACAACTATGTATTTTTCACCAATCTTAATTAACCCAGTTAGATTTCATGCTATGCACCACCTATATAACTCAAATTGTAAAATAGATGTACCCACCCAGGAGCAGACTTCATCCATGCCATATTGTCCTGTCCAGTGATCATTAGGTATTGGAAACAAATAGTGGACCTACTATTGGCTGTATTGTCTATACCTCTCTCCTTAACTCATGAAATCTGTTTACTGGTCTTCTTAGACAAAGAACAGTGGCCTAGTACTATTCTAATATACCTATGTGAGACATTAAGGCCACATCACTAAAAACTATCAAATGCTGTATTACATGCAGTTCATAGTCTTCAAAAAACCTGATTGATCCTGCTGTTCTCTATCTCCCCCTTCTGTCCATGTCCTCACTGCAGTTAGGAATTTTGCAGAGCAGTGTTGGCAGCTAGGGCACATGCTTCGTTTTCAGTGTATTCTCTACCCTGAGCATTTCTTCCCTATCACACCTGATACTAGGGTCACACATGTAGGTGTATACACAGTGGTAAATGACAGCCCACTACCTCACTCCTCCATCATGCCCACTAACCAGCTAAACACAACAGGGGGTGAGATATTACATGTTGATTGATGGTGGCTTCATCTCCTTGTTATTTTAAGACACAGGTTGGAGGGGCATGACACAGCCTGTGATTGTCAGAAATCCACCCACACTGTTATTGCCAAAAAACAATAAAGATTTAAATTTTCTTCTTTTGCCATACTTTACATCAGCTCGACCCAAACAATCTATATCCCTCACTATCATGTGAGGCTGTTGGATGTGCGGTATAAACTGTATGTAGCTGTGGCTACAAGCAGAATATTGCACTGTGTTCCGAGTTTGAGTCGAGACTTCCAGTCTTATACCCTGAAAAGAGTATTCTATTAATGAATACAAAGCTTCCTCTGATTGGCTGAGTCAGAGGTTGTGACATCATCAGCCCGCCTTTCTTAATTAAGCCAGAGGAAGCTTTGTATTCATTGATGGAATACATTGCTTACTCTGTCAAAAGATGGAGTTGAATTTTAAGACAGTTTATGGATATTATTTATTTTTACTCTGTATCCCAAAGACTCTTTTTTTTTTTTTTTTTCCATTTTATTTTAAACCTGTGACCAGTAGCAGCTTAGTAGCAGAAACTCTTCCTGCCCCGTTTTCCCTACAGACAGGCTGGGAAAGAGCTGGGTCATTTGACAGCTGTATAAAAAGGTACTTAGATTTTTTTTTGTGTGTTTTTTTTTTTTTTTTTTTAATTAAAATATAGTGCAATCATCCATATACAGAAAGAGAAGGGATACTGTAAATTAAACAGTGTATATTTAGTATCAATTCAGGTGAAGGTAACAGGAGGCATCTTGTGGCATTGGCTGTTAAGCAGAACTTTTACCGCAAAACTTTACAATGAAGCACAGGATCATTTTAAAGCTTCATATACACAGAGCTTGTTTCTAATGTACAGAAATCGCTCCCAGCTCCCAATACCCAATGCATGTCCATTGCACCTTGTATCTGATCACATTGATTGTTCCTCTTCAGAAGATTTGCAGGATTTCTGTATGGGATCTCGGGGCAGCAGGATCTCCTGGAGTCGCATTAAAGTTGGACAGTCGGCAGGAAAATTGTTGTTCTGGAAATAAAGAATTACTGTACCTGGGAAGTTTTATCTTGTATTACATACTGGAAACTTTACAATTATAATATCTAAACACATTTGGCCCCATTTCAGTCTGTGCTTCGCAAAGCAATTTGATTTTTCTTTTCGGCATTCGGCAAATGGTAAGAAAAGGATAAGCAGAATGGCTGATATGTGTAAAAAAAAAATCTGCTTGTCAGGCGCATTAATATATGATGAGGGCTGTATTTTTCTAGTGGTTGTACACAGCCCTGTACATGCAAAAATACTTCTTCAGAGTCATATGGGGCGAATAGGCCTAGTAAGTGTAAACAGCAGCCCACTAATACACATGTATTTGATTTGAAGGTGCTGAAGAGTTTTCTGATATCTCTCTAGGGAGAAAGTTGTGTAAAAAGACGATGGGCATTGGGCATGTGTGCATGGCATCAGTTTGCATGCTTCTGAAGCCACTCAGAACTCATTGACAGGTGTGTTTGATCGGTAGTTGAAACTCTACTGACCTGCCTTTTAACCTTCTTCAAGTGGGTTTTGCATTCCCATGGACTTGTATGGAGATGCAAAACCTGCTTGAAGGGAACGAAAGCCCATGAACCCAGTCGGATGCACCCAGGCTTGGACACCTGTGCCTAACTGCAAGTAACCGCTTGGTGTGTGGCCACTTGTGAACAGCGACAGCTGCTGTCAATACCATGTACAGGCTGAGCGGCTGCTGCTATTCGCATGCACCTGTCATTCCGGACACAAGAATCTGATGATTCTTGATACTGGAATTGCTTGTATGCAGTTAAACAGCTCTGACCTAAAGCGAGCCACTGAGTCTCTTCAATAACCTTATGGACTCTTGTTGCTTCTAAGTATATGTCTTCCTTTAAGTTTACCACGTGCTACATTGTACAATCTGATGATACGATCTCCTTTAGATCTAACAATCTACAATACCTCTCTATGTAGTTCAAGGGCCTGCCTGATTGAAAAGATTAGGTGGGTCCCCTTATGACATTTTTGTTGTACAAAGTTTATATGGACAGATCACAACGTGTATGTTAGAGGAGTTGTAAAGTCTCATGGTTTTTCACCTTAATGCATTCTATGCATGTGTGTCCATGCTTATGCAGAGAGAACATGGACACAATCACTTTCCTGTATGGGGGGCTCCAATGTAAATGGACCACCTGTCCATTTACATCCAACTGTCATCCTTTCCGATCCACCAGACGGATGGGGAATGGATCCCCCATCTGTCTGTTTTTAGCAAAAAGGATCGGATGTCGGCAGGTGCCCATCGCTCCATAGAGGGCAATTGATGGTCCAATCGAGTCCACCTAAAAAAAACTTACAGGTGGACCCAATCGGCCCTCCCCTGTGAAAGGGGCCTTAGTCACCAGTATTGCCTGTGGTCTTCCTACAGCTGATCTTTTGCCAGATGTCTGTGTGGAGAAAACATCTTGGTAGAAGAGTAGGCTTTGATTCCCCCCCCCCCCATGGCTAGTGAGCTGATGGCTGCTGGGGCAATCTTCAAAAAAAGCAGCAGAAAAGGTTAAGAAAGGACCGATCCAAGTAGTTAACATAAGCAGGGAGAGCCTTGTACTACTGGTTCTTAAATACAGCTTTCTCGCTATCAAGTTGCACTAACATCACTGCATCTCACCCTAAATCTCCTGAGACCAGAAGCCGGAGGCAGCAGTGCCTCTCAAACTGCGGATATTTAGCTTACATGGATGCAAACATAAAATGCACACTGCTATTTTATCAGGAGAAATTCAAGCCAAAATGTAGATTTTTCAAAGTTAGTAAGACACGATTCACATTTTTAAGATGTTCTTTATAATCTATCAAAGTTCAGGTTCGCTTTAAAAATGGCATTTAGTTTTGGAAAACATCTCTCCCAATTTTTTGAGAAGAAAAAGAGGGGCACCTTTTAGAAAAATATGTACGTAAATAACACACCCCTGCCACGTCACAAGTTAGCAGGACACAAAGAATTAATAAACAAAAATTACTGCTAGAAACCATACTGGCTTTTCAGAAAACAAATGCAATCATTTAGAGGATAGGTGAAAGATTCAGTATAGTATAATATTTTTTGTTTGTTAAAAAAATACATATTTTTGTAGCGGGTTATACATAAACCAGAAGAGGACAACTGAGGAGTGAGGAAGAAGAGTTGGATTTGGTTCCAAAGGAGAGACAGGCACTCCAAATGAAGAACAGTTGGAAGCCATTCACCACAGCTACAGTATACAAAGCACAGGTCTCTCACCCCCACAGCCAGCCTCAACAGTCCCGTGTGGCTCCTGGTACCAGGAATGGGCTTTGTCTCCTCTATCTGGGTCTCCATTGCTGTCAGAAAGCCTTTCAGGCCAAGTGTTGAAATGTTGTTTCCTGAAAAGAATGACATGAAACATTATGATCCATGTGATTATTTACATTACTTACTATATATAATGCTGATCTCTTCTTCCAAAACTGCCTAGCTTCCATGCTGATCCAATAGCTTGGATCTTAGCCTCTGTTTGATTTGCAATTGCCATGATGCTGCACATGTGATTAGTTATAACACCAGCCATTTGATGGTTTGGCAGTTTGGTTGAGAGCAAATGTGACAGGCATGTAGAGAATATAACTGTTTTTTTAAAACTGTTAAATCATATGGGTTTAGTTCTGCTTTAACTAGAATTTTCAGAAGCAGGTAGCAATGACAGCCTCTATAGTTATCTCAGAAAATAACCACTAGCCAACCAGCCGCCGTCATACTGTGGCAGGTTGTCTCTCTCTCGCAAAATCACTGTAGCTGTACCTTGGCCCTTTAAACAGCCAGAGCAGGCGCGCGCGCACCCGCTCCACTGCGGGGGAGCCGATGAGCGTGGCCGGCGTTCGCGGGCACCATTGAAAGAACGGGGATTTGTGTGTGTAAACACACAAATCCCCGTTCTGTCAGGAGAGAAGAGACAGATCGAGACAGATCGTCTGTTCCTACTAGCTAGGAACAATGATCTGGCTTCTCCTCTAGTCAGTCACATCCCCCCACAGTAAGAAACACTATTCCCTATTTTGAAGATGCTATAATGTTTGAGCAAACCAATCAATACACGCTTATTGTGATTTTTTTTTACCAAACATATGTAGAATATTTATCGCCCTACTGATGAAGAAATTAGTTTTTTTTTCTTAAATTGGGGATATTTATTATAGCAAAAACTGTCGCTCATTTTTTGTTTATAGCGCAAAAAACCTCAAAGGTGATCAAATACCACCAAAAGAAAGCTCTGTCAGAAAAAAGGATGTCAATTTCGTTCGGGTACTACATCACATGACCATGCAATTGTCAGTTAAAGCAACGCAGTGCTGTATCGCAAAAAATGGCCTGGTCATTAAGGGGGCAAATCAGGGGCTGAAGTGGTTAAAGGAGACTTATGCCAAAGAAGGAAGGCTGCCATTGTTGAAGACTTCTTAGCTTATACTACAGAATCAAGGGACATCTGTACAGGGGCCCCAGCATGCTAGAAGTGTGTTTGGGGTGGGGAGGAAGGAGGTTTCAGGCTCCCTGAAAATGTTTTGAATTTTTCCTGCACCTCATTATAAAAATTTGCTGACTTTTTAATGTTTGAGAAGAGCTGTGTCACCGGTTTAAGGTATTGTACTGTTCGCAACTCACGTGAGATGTTCAAACTAATAACAGCTTTGTTTCCTGGGAGGAACACTTTCCCATCACGGAATTCTGCTTGTTCCAATAACGGATTTGTTACTTCCACGGGCTCTGCTTGCTGAAATTTTGTAAAAAGACATACCATAAAAAGACATACCATAATGAGGCTCATTTATAAAAACTGGAGGTAGAGTGTTGTCCATAGCAAGCAGTTAGCTGCTTTTCTTCTCCAGCTTCCACTGAAAAATGACAGATAGAATCTGACTGGTTGCTGTCGGCAACTTTTCACTTCTTAAAAGATATCAAGCTATTTGTAAAAGATACCAATCAAGGCTTTCACTGGCTATGAGTACCCAACCAAACATGAGCTGCCCTCCCTTGCTATGTGGGATCTAAATCTAAACAGCTAACCCTCTGCTAAATCGTCTTTTTGCCAAAAATGCAAGTGGCATCTATAGTGGCAAGTAGCTGCCATTTTAGCCATTGTCACTATAGGTAACCACTCAACACAGGACATGGAAGACAGTAGCTATCACTGTAGTAACGGCAACTGCTACAGTGATTCTCCACTTCTGCAGCAAACCCACAGCTAGAGTATGGCATATGTATTGAGCCAAGCTGGATTGATGTATAAAATCTATTTCTGGAATTAATCTTTATTTAAAGATGTTACATATTTTTACATACATTGTTACAGAATTATACAGTATCTCACAAAAGTGAGTACACCTTCACATTTTTGTAAATATTTTATTATATCTTTTCATGTGATAACACTGAAGAAATGACACTGTACTACAATGTAAAGTAGTGAGTGTACAGCTTGTAGAACAGTGTAAATTTGCTTTCCCCTCAAAATAACTAAACACACAGTCAATAATGTCTTAACCGATGGCAACAAAAGTGAGTACACCCCTAAGTAAAAATGTTCAAATTGGGCCCAAAGTCTCAATATCTTGTGTGGCCACCATTCTTTTCCAGCACTGCCTTAACCCTTAACCCCCCCAGAGCTTCACAGGCTGCCACTGGAGTCCTCTTTCACTGCTCCATGAAGACATCACAGAGCAGGTTGATGTTAGAGACCTTGCGCTCTCCTCCACCTTCCATTTGAGGATGCCCTACAGATGCTCAATAGGGTTTAGGTCTGGAGACATGCTTGGCCAGTTCATCACCTTTACCCGTAGCTTCTTTAGCAAGGCAGGGGTCATCTTGGAGGTGTGTTTGGGGTCGTTATGTTGGAATACTGCCCTGCGGCCCAGTCTCCGAAGGGAGGGGACCATGCTCTGCTTCAGTATGTCAGTGCATGTTGGCATTCATGGTTCTCTCAATGAGCTGTAGCTCCCTAGTGCCGGCAGCACTCATGCAGCCGCAGACCATGACACTCCCACCACCATGCTTGAATGTAGGCAAGACACACTTGTCTTTGTGTCTTTGTACTTCTCACCTGGTTGCCGCGACACACGCTTGACACCATCTGAACTAAATAAGTCTGCTTGTCTTCAGAAAACTATTTACGGGCTTTCTTTTGCATCATCTTTAGACGAGGCTTCCTTCTGGGACAGCCTTGCAGACCAGTTTGATGCACTGGGTATGGTCTGAGCACTGACAGGCTGACCCCCCACCCCTTCATCCTCTGCAGAAATGCTGACAGCACTCATATGTCTATTTCCCAAAGACAACCTCTGGATATGACGTTGAGCACGTGCACTCAACTTCTTTGGATCGACCATGGCGAGGCATGTTCTGAGTGGAACCTGCCCTGTTAAACTGCTGTATGGTTTTGGCCATCATGCTGCAGCTCAGTTTCAGGGACTTGGCAATCTTCTTATAGCATAGGCCATCTTCATGTAGAGCAACAGATCTTTTTTTCAGATCCTCAGAGAGTTCTTTGCCATGAGGTGCCATGTTGAACTTCAAGTGACCAGTAGAGAGAGTGAGAGCGATAACACCAAATTTAACACCCCTGCTCCCCATTCACACCTGAGACCTTGTAACACTAACGAGTGACATGACGCCGAGGAGGGAAAATGGCTAACTTGGCCCAATTTGGACATTTTCACTTAGGGGTGTACTCACTTTTGTTGCCAGTGGTTTAGACATTAATAGCTGTGTGTTGAGTTATTTTGAGGGGACAAATTTACACTGTTATACAAGCTGTACACTCACTACTTTACATTGTAGCAAAGTGTGATTTCTTCAGTGTTGTCACATGAAAAGATATAATAAAATATTTACAAAAATGTGAGGGGTGTACTCACTTTTGTGATATACTGTATGTTCAAAGTTTATTAATATCAAATTATCAAATATGTTTATTATTGGAGCTGATTAAAAGGTACGCAAATCCCCAGAACAAGTTGGCTTTCCTGGAATCTCTCCCAGAGCCTTCAGTAATCATTCCAACTGCATGGAGATTGCTGTGATACAATACATTTCTCTGGACAGACACAGCACCCTCTTGACAGAGTCAAGCGCTCACATTTATTTTATTTCCACCTTCTATAGTTTTCTAATTTCTTACGTGAAATTAAATCACCTGGTGTGTGTCCCTGTACCCTCACAAATCCTGAATCCTAGACAGAGTCCTGGCACAACCCTGTTATTCCACAGTACAAAGTGGAAGCTTCAGTATCCTATATAAAAAGGCACCATATTAGGTTGTGGTTCAAAAAAAAAGAAAGGCCAAAGAATAAATATATTCTGCATGAAACGGCAGGGAACTCATATTAAGAAGCACTAAAAGATTGTTAGCTTTTTTTGGTGCTAGATGTTCTCTTTAAGAAGGGTCTCCATCTTACCTCTTGCTCTGGTACAGCACGTCTGGTGGCAGATTTAACAGATTCTCCTCGTGTGTTTTTCTGGTCGGGATTGGCTAACTCTACAAGAAATATAGTAATAACATGATACATTATGGAAAACCACTCAAAGCAAGCTGTAATGAAGTGGACATTGCACCTCATTGGCCTCAAATCATGATTTGAACACATGGCTGGAGACAGTTGCACACTGAGTGCCAGCAGCTCCAAAGGGCTTTACCATAGATCTAGTACCAGGGCTGGGAGCTGAATTAAAGAAGTTGAAATAAAGAAGTCTGTTCCCTGCCAGTATGCTGTAGAGCAGGAGACTAACAAAACCTCTGCTGATAACCTCTGCTGATAGCTCTACAATCAGCAAATCTCATGTCTCTGCTGATTGGAGGGCTCTAGCTGTGATTGAGCAGCAAACATGTCCGAATCTGCAGAAGGACCACTGCTTTCACACAAAGAGCAAGGGCCTCTCTATAACCTCCTGGATATAATTTTCTACTAATGCTGTGGCTATTTAAAAAAAAAAAATCAATTGAGGAACTAGACTTCCCATTCTCTGACAAATTGCTCTCCATGATTTCCTCACTACAGGTTAATAAGAGCAGGGACTAGGCGGTTATTCTGTCAGATTTGGTCACAAAGGTACTTTGTGACCAACTGTCCCCTATACTACTTAGAACTGTTGATGCAATATTACCAAGTTGCCCAATCTTGCTGCAGAATTTGGAAGCCCAGATTACCCTCATACCCAAACCCAGCAAAGACCTGACAAACTGAGAGCTGTAGACTGATCTCGCTCATTAATATTAACGCGGGGTAGCCTTTAAATTCTTCTTGTAAATTAAAAAAATTGACATCCTAGATATTACTCTCCCTTGATCGTTAAAAGCTCCAAGAGGACTTCCCATTTACACTTAAGTCCAACTTTATTGTCTACCTAGGGACCTGTATTCCCTCTAAGCTCTCAGATTCATACCAGCTTAATTACCTTAGAATCCTGAAGGACATATCAAAAGACCTGTCACAATAGCAACCGCAAAAGATTTCCTGGTTTGATTGTGTTCACATTTAAAAATGGACATTGCAATTATTATACATATTTAACGCGATTCTGATTAATCCTCTACAAATTTTTTTTTGTCAGCGGTGGTCACAGGAACTACATTTCGTATGGGGCTCTCACCACCCTTGTTTGAAGTAAGCAGTCCTCTCCAATCCAAAATCAGTGGGGAGCTTCGGACTCCCCGATTTTAAACTTTATCACAGAGCGTCTCTACCTAATGAAGTGGTTGACTGGTTTCACCATAGCACAGATAAATGAGTGGTACAATTTGAACAAGACCTGTCCCCATTAGATTTGTGGGCCCTCCCTTGGATAACTCCCTCCCATCGCCCAGCTTCCTCCTCCCTCCCTTTTTGGTGTTCCCTCCCCTCACCCTATGGGACAGAACCATAGTCACAAGAGGCCTGTCTCATAGACCGGGACCGTTAACCCCCATTTATGATAACCCCTTTTTTGGCTCTGGACTCCAGGCAAATTTATGGTTGCAGGCCTATCCCATGCAGACTGGCCCCAAGTATGTACAGTAGCATTCACCCCCCAACAACCCTACACACCAAGACTTACTGGATTCTCAGCTAACCTCATATCACAGCCACTACTGGCTTGCTAGGGCACAACTGACAACCTTTATAAACAAATGGTGGTCAGATCCTCATGCCTCCTCTACATGTTGAAAATACTGTCCCAGGTCACAAAGTTTCCACACTCTATGGCATGATGAGAGAGTGGACCTCCGCTATAGACCCACCTTTTGTTTCCAAATGGGAGTCCTACCCAGGCTCTTCGTTTTCAGAGAAATTTATAGAAAAGCCACTTCTAAGTGCAGTACACCAAGACAATTTTTTTTTACATACTGTTAAAAACACTTAGAGTAGTGAAGTATAAAGCAGGCTCATCAACAGGTAATCTAGGCTCCTGTCACCATTCGTCCATAATGCTGAGCCGACCTGCAGCTGCAGAGGAAGTGTTGGAGCACAGGGTCAAGATGGCCGTCACACTTCTGGGACCACTGTAGAACGTATGTGGAGCGCAAGTACCGGAAGTGACTATAAACGGGGGCAGTGACATGTTTCGGAGCATGCGCAGAAGCTCCTTCTCCAAAACCATAGCCCCAGTGTGTGGAGATGGCTTATAAGGGACAGGATGGGTGAAGAATGGGCAGAATAATTATAGGGCTGGATGGAGGATGGACGGCACAGAGTGATGGAGGAACAACATGGGACATGGGAAAGCATTATGTGCTGCGATTGATATTTGACACCCGCCCCTTCTTGTAGAAGAGGTCTACTCACAATACATAACTAGCCACAACACAGCTGATTTTTCTACCAATGAAGGGCCACAGGAGTTTAGATTTACCACCCAGTTTCTCAGCCGTAATTAACATTTGGAATATTGGTATGCAAACACTGGTCCATACTGTTGCAGAACCCCCATCTTAAAGTACACATACCTAATAGACTGAGATTCTCATATAGGAAAGTTCCCAATATTAAGAGCAAGCTGGCATCCAGCAGACTAAAAACAAAGCAACTACATTCTCCTTTGCTAACGTTCTTCCCCATCATTGGCATGTACCATTGGCATGTAGATTCATCAGCCATGGATAAAAAGACTTCACCATCAAAGGAAAAACATAAAATAAAAGAGTTTTATACATATTCTTCTGAATTTGTGGTTTATTGCCTGGCTTGCCCATGTGGACTGTACTATGTAGGCAGAACAATTTGCACTCTCTGCAAATGTTTTGGAGAGCATCGCCACTTCATAGAAGAGGGGAAGGACAAACTCTTAATATCATAATCAATCTACAGAGGGACTTAGAGTATGAGTTATTGAAACCATATCTGCTAGCCTCCCAGCGGCAGAGAGATTCCAGTGTCGCTGTCAAAGCTAAACCTATTGGATCTACACCTTAGATGTACCGTCCCCAAGGGGCTTAAATGAAGAATTAGAAATACGTACTATACTGCAGATTATTATTATATTAGAGCTCCTTTTTAGTATGATGATATTTTTTCACAAACTTTTGATCTTCACCTTTTTCAGGCATTGTATCCAATTCTTTATCTCTTCATAGTATATGATTGGTCCATTTCATCCACAGTAAGTGGGTAGAATAACATAAGTCATGATAGATTGAATATACCATGGTCACCCTTAATAGATATTTCAATATCTCAATATTTCAATACCTTAATAGATATTTCAACAGATAATTTTTCTATCCCAATAATATTTGGCATTTGCCTTATGATGTGGGTTCTAGATCCCCTCCTTTTTGTTCATGTCATGTAAGCTCTGGTATATGGTTATGATAACTGAAGGAAAAGAGATCCCTCCCCATTTATTTATTTTTTATTTATTATCACAAATTACCACCTACATATGATTTTATGAGATACACTCTATTGTTTATATCATACACATATAATTTATTTATATCATCATTTAATTTAATAGTTTCTGTTGTCATTATGATTTAAAAAGAGTAAACATAGTTGATTGATAATAAATGGCTTCAGCCAAACACTAACCATGAGTGAAAGAAAAGTTTTTGTGTTATCATTCATATTCTCTGAAAAATGGCCAAGAAATCATAAATTCTGCCAGGGTATTTAAACTTATGAGCACAACTGTATATCTCATATTTACAGTATATGGTGCTAAAGTTAATACCATAATTGACATCATCACAACTATAAGAAACAACAAGTAGCAGAATGTTTTATCTCTTTATAGAAGAAAAATATACAGTGAAAGATGCATGGTAATAATTATATATACCAATACATCTGTAAATGAAATAAACTGAAAAATCAATAAAATTAAGAATCAATAAGATGGAATTAAATTAAATGATGATATAAATAAATCATATGTGTATGATATGTTATCATTCATATTCTCTGAAAAATGGCCAAGAAATCATAAATTCTGCCAGGGTATGTAAACTTATGAGCACAACTGTAGTTCTTCTATCCGGTATTATTATTGCCTTATATTATGAGATTGATTCTAGTATCATTTAAATATGAAATATTTTTTTTATCTTACTGATTATGAGATATTGTTTTTATTTTAAATTATGCAATATGTAATGCTTTTTAGTATGTATTGACAAATAATGTATCGATTGTAGCAAATATTGCTTTCCCATGTCAATTGTTCCTCCATCACTCTGCGCCATCCATCATCCACTCAGCCCTATAATTATTCCACCCATTCTCCACCCATCCTTTCCCTTAAAAGCCCTCTCCACATACTGGGACTATGGTTTTGAAGAAGGAGCTTCTGCATATGCTCCGAAATGCATCACGGCCCCCTGTTTGACATCACTTCCTATATGTGCGTTCCATGGTGGTCCCAGAAGTGTGGCAGTCATTTTGACCCTGAGCTCCAACCCTTCCTCTGCAGCTGCTGGTCGGCTCAGCATTATGGAAAAACAGCAACAGGAGCCTGGATTACCTGTTGATGAGCCTGCTTTATACTTCACATCTGTAAAGGTTTTTAACTGTATGTCTCAAAAAAATTGTTGGTGTACTGCATTCAATAGCCTTTTCTATACGTTTCTTGTTACCAGAGTCTGCTTCTACTCCTTCAAGTGCTGCTCTAGTGTTACTCCAGCTCTATTATACACCCGCCCCTGAATGATGACTTTAGAGTAACAGTGTACTGGTCTCTCAGGCAGAAGTGCCCCATCTATTCCATTATTTCTTCATTTTTAGAGGACAATTGGAAGAAGTGTTACCTATTCGCTCATAAATTGTCTATGTTTCCCTTTTTCAGGAAAAAAATTATAAGATACTGTCTTTGGGGTACAGGACCCAAGAAGCGTTACATTTTTCCCATCTACCTTTTTGCATCTTTCCCTTTACCTCAAATATTTGTTTACGATGTTCGGAGGAAGTGGGCACATACCTTCACATTTGGGGGAGCTGCTGTCTGCTTACCCAAAATCACTCTTTTGTCTATGATCCCTAGGCCCATTTCCAAAAAAAAAAAAAAAAAAGATATTTTAAGGCATTGCCTATTGGCGGCCAGAGTTGTTATCTCCTGTCACTGGAAGTCTGACTCCCATTCTTTTGGGCCAGGCTCTTAATGACATAATGGAGATAGAAATGCTCGTAACTGAGGATAGTGTGAATCCTGAAAAAGTCCACACTACTTTGACTTGCTGGCAAGCATATAGTGGTTCCCCTCATTTTCAAGCTCTCCTCAATTAATATCTAGTCCAATATTTATTATGTGCATGTCTTTGGGAGCTTCTCAAATGGTCATGGGCGGAGCAATTTGCAAAATATGTATTGTCTGGTCTTAAAATATGTTTAGTTTCTCTTGGTTGCATAATTGCTACCTTCACAGATTATCTCCCTCCTCTTGTTTTGATAAAGTTTTCTGGTACTAGGTTGACATTTTGGGGGACAGATAAGGGGCACTGATCATGGGGTACACTGATGGTGGGGGACAGATAAGGGGGACACTAATTTCACGGGACAGATGAGTAAGACACTGATGGCGGGGGACAAATGAGGGAGACAGATGAGGGTAACAAAGATGGTGGGGGACAGATGAGGGGGTACTGATGATGGGGTACACTGATGGCAGGGGACTGATGAGGGGAACACTGATGGTGGGGGATAGATAAGGGGGCACTGATAGCGGGGGACACAGATGGCGGGAGACAGATAAAGGGGGCACTGGTGGCAGGAGGCAGATGAGGGGGATGGATAAAGGGGAAAATAATGGCTGGGGGGAGTATATGCGGGGGACAGATGAGGGGGCAGTGATTGTGGGGAACAGATAAGGGGCACACTGATGGCAGGAGACAGATGAGGGGTACACTGACAGTAGAGGACAGATGAAATTGCTAAATGTAAACGGGGCCCAATACAACAGAAATGGAAGACTCAGCCCAGTCTCAGTCACTAACACTGCAGTTGCCACACAAACTCTCATGGCTAGTTCTGCGAGCCAGGGCCCAGGCAAAGCTTCTCCCCCCCAGCTCAAGGTGGAAAGCACTGCAAGCCATTGGGAATACAGGATGTAGAGAGCAAGGGGGGGGGACTACGGGCTCCACTCCCACTGTGCATTTGCATTTTTTGCAGGATGCTCTGAGGGGGTTTGAACACCCCTGATCCTCCCTTATCCACGTTCCTGATATAAATCAGGTTCTTGATTGTAGTAAGTTTTTTTTTTTTTTTTAAATGGTAAACTTTGACACAATAAAATGCAAACTTTCTACAATGAATAATATACCCTGGTTTGTCAGGTATAGCTTGTGCTTTTTAGGGGGAACACACAAGCAATTTTAGTTGCTACTAAAACTGCTAGCTATTAAATGCTTGTCACGCAGATGCAACAAATGCTTCCCTATGCTGTGAGTTACACAAGCAGCTATTGATCAAATATGATCACAAAATGCCCCAAAATGGGTGTAGTTTACCACTACTACATGGTAATTTTGTAACTAATACCATTTGTTTTATTTGGGCGGCAACTGATGGCTCCTCTTAGAGATTAATAGCTAGGGATTTTAGTAGCATGACTGAGCCACTAAATATCTACAGTGGTGCTAGTCCTTGAGCACTTGTTTTTCAAGTTTATTTTCTCACATTTCTAAATGTCCTGTTTATGGTGCTCATCTGTTCCACGTACAATGAGACATGAGAAAGGGTCTTTTTCTGCCCCAAAATGTGTTACCATGTCACCTTTCTAGTGTGTGACGTCATCACGGGTGTTTGGCCCACTCTGGATGCTTGTGGTCTACAGCACCTTTCCCTTGGACTGAGAGGTTATGTTATTCATCCACACTGATAGAGGGAAGGCTGACACCTGCTGGATGTTCAAATACATGCTGCTTCTCCATTATACAACACTATGGGGGGGATTTACTAAAACTGGTGCACTCGGAATCTGGTGCAACTGTGCATGATAGCCAATTAGCTTCTAATTTCAGCTTGTTCCATTACCTTTTGGCAATCAAACCTGGAAGCTGATTGGTTTCTTTGCAGAGCTGCACCAGATTTCGCATGTTCCAGCTTTTGTAGATAACCCCTATGTTTCTATAGACTGAGAAGCTATGTTATCCATCTATACTCCAATCACTGTCCAAATCCTGCCGCCTCAACCTCCGCCCCTTTCTAACCAATGACACAACAAAGCTCTTAATTCACTTGCTGGTCATCTCTCGCCTCGACTACTGCAACTCTCTTCTCATTGGCTTACCTCTATATAGTCTATCATCTCTTCAATCCATCATGAATGCTGCTGCCAGACTCATCCACCTTACCAATCACTCTGTGTCTGCTACTCCTCTCTGTCAATCCCTCCACTGGCTTCCGCTCGGCCAAATAATTAAATTCAAAATACTAACAACTACGTACAAAGCCATCCACAATTTCGCCCCCAGCTACATCACTAGCCTAGTCTCTAAATACCAACCTACTTGTTCCCTTCGTTCCTCTCAAGACCTCCTGCTCTTTAGATCCCTCGTCACCTCCTCCCTCCTCCCCTCCTCGCCTCCAGGACTTTTCCAAAGCCTGTCCATTCCTATGGAATGCCCTACCCCAATCTGTCCGCTTATCTCCTACTTTATTAGCTTTTAGACGATCCCTGAAAACCCTTCTCTTCAGAGAAGCCTACCCTACCCACACCTAACAACTGTATTTTCATTTTCTCCATCAGCTCATCCCCCACAGTATTTATCTTTTGTTTCCACTTGACACTCCCTTCTAGATTGTAAGCTCTAACGAGCAGGGCCCTCTGATCCCTCCTGTATTGATTTGTATTGTAAGTGTACTGTCTGCCCTCATGTTGTAAAGCACTGCGCAAACTGTTGGCGCTATATAAATCCTGTATAATAATAATAATAATACTGTCTGATAGAGGGAAGGCTGCCACCTGCTGGATGTTTGATTGCATGCTGCCTCTCTATTATACAATATGTGAAAACATAATTGTTTTTAACTTTTGGGATTGTTTGTTAAATGCTACACGGATCGGTGCTGTGGGTCTCTCCCTTTCTTATTTTTAACATATAATAACCTAATAATGTATGAGGATCTACAGATGTCACACCCCTATTCGCTCTTATTACAACTTACGTTTTTTCGCTGTTTTGATGTCGTCTTTCTTGGTTGATCCACTGGCTTGGGCAGCTGCATTGGAGGTTCCACTTGTCATGTTGCTAGCTGATTTCTCTTCCTTTTTCTGTGTTTCCTGTGATAGAATATTCTTTGTTTTACGGAAGACATTGGCTAGATCCAATTTGCAAACTTTTACCTACCATCAGAGTCATTGTGTAACTTTTATACTTATTTGGAAGACCAGAGGATTAGCATATTTACTACCACTTTATTAAATATATGTAGATCCAGTAGTAAAATAGAAAACATATCAAATGTTTAAACTGGGAAAATATACCAATAAATAAAATAATGTAAAATAAGGTTTTAAAATTGATGGCAGCAACCCATTTCAAAAATTTGGCAAAGGGCAAAAAAAAGCTGCCAAAGTAAGTGGCAAATCCCTCTCGCAACGCTATTGTGTTCTGCCGATGGGAGGGAGCACGGCCAAACTGGCCAAATTTCTGTCTATGTATGTAAAAAAAAGATGCTAAAGTAAGTGGGACTAAAGTAGCCCATACAGTAGATGACTCGATTTCCTTTCCTTCCACTATACGTGGGGGAAAAAATAATAAAACTGCTATATTCTCCCATCAACACTGACTGCAAATCCCTCCCGCAACACTATTGTGTTCTGCCGATGGGAGGGGGCACAGCCAAACTGGCCAAATTTCGGTCTATATATGGAAGAGCTATGACAACATTTTGCAACTAATTAGGTTACTTGGTAACAGGTCAGTAACATGATTGGGTATAAAAAGGGCATCTTAGAGAGTTATAGGGCGTACACACGGTCGGACTTTGTTCGGACATTCCGACAACAAAATCCTAGGATTTTTTCCGACGGATGTTGGCTCAAACTTGTTTTGCCTACACACGGTCGCACAAAGTTGTCGGAATTTCCGATCGCCAACCACGCAGTCACGTACACCACGTACGACGAGACTAGAAAAGGCCGGTTCTGAACCAAGCGCGGCACCCTTTGGGCTCCTTTTGCTAATCTTGTGTTAGTAAAAGTTTGGTGAGAGACGATTCGCGCTTTTTCAGACTCGTGGCTTTCAGATCGTTTTCTGCCGTTCAGTTTGTGCTTGTGGGTTTGTATCTGCTCTTCAGTGCATGCAGTCAGTTCGTATCAGAGTTTTCTGTGTGATCTTGCCTGCTCGTTGCTGTTTTTTAGGTCGCTCTTCACAGGCCTTGCTGTTCTTCAGTGCGTTCTGTTACTTCGTCCTGAGCAGCCGACCGTTTTCTAGCCATGTTTCGTATGCGTACTCCTCGTAGAGTTCGTGCTGTGCGGGGGCTTGGTGTTGGGATCCTTACCTTGACACAAGTCCAGTCCATGAACAGGGTGGGGAGGAGTTCATGGACCAAGAATTGGTTGCTTCAGCGTGACCAGTTCTTTGCTCGGTGAGATCCGTGAGAATAATCCTGATGATTTCAGGAACTTTCTCAGGATGACGGACCCCGTGTTTCACCGTTTGTTGGCTTCGCTGACCCCCTATATCAGCAGGCAGGATACCTGCATGAGGCAAGCCATCACTCCGGAGCAGAGGTTGGTCGCTACCCTGCGGTATTTCGCCACAGGGAGAAGCCTGCAGGACTTGAAGTTCTCGACAGGCATCTCCCCCCAGGCTCTGGGGATCATTATGTTCTGCCATCATCCAGGTCCTGCAGAAGGAGTATATGAAGGTAAGATTTTTATCCTTTAATATCACATTTTATTGTCTTTAATGTTTGATAATATCTTGTATTTCTTTCCTCATTCCCTAATTACCATGATTGTAATATGCTGTGAATGTCCCCTTTGTCCTCATGCATGCTGGATTTTTATGTAATTATTATTTTAGGTCCTTCATACATATTTGCCCTTCAATAACCTCCCCAGCATGGTGTCTCCTGCCCTATATTCACCTCATGTAGTCACTTAACAATGTATTTTATCAGCTCCATAGTAGTGCTTTACCCCAAACACCCCCTAAAATGTTTAGTAATGTTATTTTTGATTTAAATTCAGGCAGAGTGCCAGAGGCTTTTTTTTGTGGTGTCCCAAAATAATTTTTAGTAACCCTCCCTCCCATAACTGCTAAGTCAGCTGATCCCAATTCTCTATCTATCCTCAATCATCTATCTGCTGACTTTGCCAAACCCATACACACTATACCCACCTCTTTACTGGTCAGATTTATGGATGAATTGCCCAAAGCATGTAGTGCAAGGGCCTGCCTGTATACTTTCCAATGGTACTGTTTAAAGTTTTTGTATCCTATTATTATCGTGATAGGTAATAGTAGAATGTCCAAATGTCCTCAAATGTGTACAGTGTGTATTTATATCTTTGTATTATGACACTTCTTACCTGTCCAGTGGTCTGCCAATAGTGTAACTAAGGAGGGGCTGTTCAAAGTAATACCCATTATTTAGGCATTCATCTCTCAATGAAGTGAAGAGGGTTACCTGTCCAAGATTTCCACACACCCCATAATGTTAGAAATGGCCCATGAGAGGGGGGGGGAGGAATATGATAGGTGTACCTTATACTTTGGCCTTGTTAAATTCCCCTTAATAAATGCTATCTGGAGGTTGCCCCATAATGTTTGTGTCTAATCTGCTTGCCATGTTTCAGAGTAAAAATAGTAATGTTTATTGTTTTTTCCTCAACAGTTTCCTTCAACGCCACAGGAATGGCAGACTGTGGCCTCCCACTTTGCCGAGCGGTGGGACTTTCCTAACTGCAGAGGAGCAGTTGATGGGAAACACGTCCACATCGTCCCACCACCCAACTCGGGGTCGTACTATTATAATTACAAGGGGTTTAATAGTATAATGATGTTGGCGGTGGTGTCGGCTAATTACGACTTCTTGTATGTGGACGTGGGGAAGAATGGCCGGATGTCCGATGGTGGAGTCATTGCCCAGACGGAGTTCTACAGGCATCTCCAGAATGGCAGCTTGGACTTGCCAGCTCCAGAGGACAATGTGGAAGGACTCTCATTTGTGTTCGTTGCTGATGAAGCATTTGCGCTGGGGGACCACCTGATGCGGCCATTCCCGATGAGGACCCTCACCCCGGAACAGAGGGTTTTTAATTACCGGCTGGCCAGAGCCCGAAGAGTGGTGGAGAACACATTTGGAATCCTGGCCAGCCGGTTCCGCCTATTTCTGACACCTATCCATATGGCGGAGTATAAACTGAACCATATAATACTTGCGTGCTGTGTTCTCCATAACTTTTTACGGAAACATTCGGCCAACTATGCTGGCTCAGTTGGGCCTGAGGTCGGAATCCTACATCAAACCACACTGACGGCGCTTGAAAGTGGCCGTCCTGGCTTGCCCTCCCTGAGTGCCCGTGATGTCCGGTTACGCTACCTGGAGATCTTTGCGGGTAGGGGGGCTATCAATATGCCAGACAATATGTGAAGCCTTTTTCAAATAAAAAAAAAAAAAGAAAATCTTTGTGGACATTTACTGCTTGTGTTTGTTTTAGCTGACCCTGACAGAAATGTTTTGAGTGCAGAAAATGTCGTGATTCGGTAACCTTATACAAAGCACTGTTGGCTGTTATTTCCTAAATGCAAAAACACATTTCACTACAAGTGCACTTGCAACTGCACTGAAACTGCACTTGTAGTGCAAAGAGGATTTGCCCTTAGGAAATAACCCCCACTTTTGCATCAAACAGCTATTACATCACCCCAAAAGTGTTGTAGTGTTGAGACAATAATCCACACATTCTTGAGTAAGCCACTTTTTTATACCTGCACAATCACATGTGCATTTACCAAAGGTTTTTAAAACAAACCAACATGTTTGTTGTATAACAATTTTTGCAGTAGCATTTGCAAAATTCGAAATGTCCATTTCAGATAAAACAGGCCTGTGTAAAACCAACAAGAAAGCCAAAAAACTTGAACTTACAAAGTTCACATTAGGTAAAACCTGAAGGCTATATCAGACATCAGTATTTAGGAACTGGGTTTGATATAGCGTTCAGATGGGGGGAAATCACCCCTGGAAAAGCCAAATTTGGAAGATGCACACCAATTTCCCAATGTCAACATGTGCTATCTGCCATCAGGGGGGATCAAGGGACGTGTTTTGGGGGAGCAAGCCCTTCCTCAACGCTACTTTATAATTGAGGAAGGGGTTGCACCCCCAAAACGCGTCCATTGATCTCCCGTGATGGCAGATAGCACATGTTGACACACTGTGTGCATCCTCCAAATTTGGCTTTTCAAAACATTGCCAAAAAATATAAAAGATTGGACCACAATACAAAAAGTGATTTTGTGGGGTTTAAATTCGCCCCAAAACATCAATGATGTTATTATTTTTTTTAATAACATCATGGATTTTTTGCTGGATGTTTTGCAGTTCGGCATTACACCCCATGATCTCTCCGATCAGGATCTGGGCACTTTCTGAAGTAAAGCGTTCGGGATCCACAACCTCACGATCACCTAAAAAGAGATGAATTTAAAAAAAGTCTCAAAAATCTGCCACTATCCATCTCTTTTACCTGAGTCTGTGGTCGCAGACACTCACCTGTTGTGGTGCCAATCTCCACCACATCTTCTTCTTCCTCCTGCTCTTCTTGGGTTTGCGGTATTTCACCTTCTTCCAGAGGTGGGGGGTCTCTGGTCTCCTCGGATGAGGGGTGTCCTCCGAGTCTTTTCTCCCCTATGTAAAACAAAAATGTTATAATTAGCACACAGATATTTGATGGCAGAACTAGAAATAGGAAACATTGCTTGGAAGTGGGGTACAATTGTCTATTTTAGCCGAGTTCCAAGATGTATTTTTTTTATTGCCCTTTGTCAAGCTGCAATACTTTACCTGTTTGGTACAAGCTTCACAGATGTAGCCCCCCCTATAGTATACACTGGAGCACCTGTGTGCCCCCCTAATAAAAATGGTGTTCTGGTGTCCCACACTAGTGCTCCAGTGTCCAGATGTGAAAACAGCTGCTCAGTGTCCTCTCCTTACACACAGTCTAGTTTGCATTTCATTCTAGTAACAAACCCATCTACACAAACAAATATTTGGCATCCAAGTAGGCCCAAAAAAAATGTGGGAAAATGCATATGGCCTAAACAATGGTGTTCTAGAGGCCGAAAGAAAAATGTTTGATACGAACGAATAATGGGCCCATGAACATTAAAGTTGCCCTTTTAAACGTTACAATTAATAAAAGCATATGGAGCAGCACGAACGTAATAAAGACAGAAAGAATAGGAACACAGCACAACTACTTACTTTTTTGCAGCACTCTCCGGATCTTTCGGTACTGCTCTGGCTCTCTCAACTTCAGGTCCGACCAGCGCTTCCTGAGCTGATCTTTAGATCTTCGTACCCCGAAATTCCTGTGAAGGCTTTTAATCACTTTCGCCATGATCTTGGCCTTTCTGATGTTGGGGTTGGGGTAAGGCCCATACTTTCCGTCATAGTCGGACTTCCTCATGATGTCGACCATCTCCAACATCTCCCCAAAGGACATATTTGTGGCCTTAAAACGTCTCCTTCTGGATCGGGACGTGCCTGGATCCGGGCTTTCCTCCTCCTCCTCCTCGTTGCTATAATTAGCACACACCTGCTTGAACTCCGCCATCATGCTCCTCACCCACTGCGCCGAACGAAAAGGGGCGGGGAATAGACTAGAAAGAACGTCAGGGGCGGGCGGAGTTACACGCATGCGCAGTGTGTATAAAGCGTAACACGCGTGCGTATTATGTACGATCTGTGAGCGGAGGAAGGAGCATTGGACGCGCCGATCGTAAGAACGAAGGTAAGAGACAAACTTGTGCCTATACTGCTTCTAGATTGAGGCCTATATTGTAACAAGATTAGGAGAGTTTTGTCTGACATTAGGCTTTGTCTTGTGTTGTGTCTTGCAGTGAACATGGATATGCTACTCAAAGATAATGACTTCATGTCAGTATTCCTAGAGATGCTAAGGGAGCTGCCATGTCTGTAGGAGATTAACCACCCCCATTTCAAGAACCAAGCAAAGAGGAAGGCAGCACTGGAGCAATTGTGTGAAATTGTGAAGCAGGTGATCCCCACGGCAGACATCACTTATTTAAAGATATTAATTGGTTGCCTGAGGAGCACATATCTGAGGGAACGCAAGAAAGTCCTGGATTCACAGAGATCCGGAGCAGCAGATAACATCTATGTCCCCAGGATGTTGTACTACGACAGGCTGCACTTTCTGGCAGGCCAGACTGAACCCAGACCAACCCTCTCCAGTCTTCCTTCCACGCTTCCTTCCCCCCCGGCTGAGGCTTCTGACGCCCAACCTGGGCCTTCCAGGCGATATGTGGAGGAGCCCAGATTGAGCCAGGTATAGCATTCCACTAAATATTTCTGCTTGTCCAATCAATGATGTTAACTAGATGTTAGTTGGGAGTACTAATTTAGGATTGTGATTGATGATGCAAAAACTAAAACCATGTCCCTTTTTCATACACAGGGAAGTCTCAGCCAGGAGGTGGCCGGGCCGAGCCGGCTGGCTGATCTACAGGTCCCTCCACCCCCCCTGAAAAGAGAAAGTGGCAGTAGGAGGAGTGCCCTAGAGGAGGCTGCTATAGGATTCTTTTGGAGGGCTACGGAGCACCCCACACCATGGAGGAGAACATTGCTGCCTTCATTGCATATAAAATGCAGAGGATGGAGAAGGGCCAACAAGTCATGTGTGAGGCCCTCATATTGGAGGCTCTTGAGAAAGGTATGAGGGGCCAAATGACACCTCAGACACACCTTTGTGATGGTCCTCCTCCTCCTCCTGCAGGTCCTCCTCCTCCTCCTCCCTCTCCTCCAGGTCCCCCCAGTCCTCCTCCAGGTCCCCCCAGTCCTCCTCCAGGTCCTCCCAGTCCTCCTCCTCCTCCAGGTCCTACTCCTCCTCCTGCCACATCTCCAACTGCACAGCCACAGCCCGGAAGGAAGCGTGGAAGAAAGATCAGACAGTGATTGCCCTGGGTTCAGTCTGGTCGGCCAAAAGATGCAGCCTATTGTGGTACCACAGCCTGGGGACACACATGTCATCTGCTGCTATCCGGATCTCTGCGAATTCTGGACCAGACTTTCCTCCCTTACATATGGATTCCTCAGGCCACCAATTTTGATGTTGAAGAATTGGTGTCTGCCGCGGGGGTCCCAGGCTTTGCTAATTTCTCATGTTGATCCAGTGTTGCCTTCCTCTTTGTTTGGTTCTGATCCCTTAATAAAGGATTTTTGTTTTGAATTATACTCTCCTATGTGTTTTACTTCAAAAATGACAGCTTGTTTGTGAGGACTCAGGTACATTTCTAATATAGGAGGTAAATAGAAAACACCGCGCTAACCAGTAAAATGAATGAAAGCTGCTGCATACAGTTTGACAAAAACAACAAAATAGGCATATGGAAAAATGCAGCGCATGTACAAATGAATATAGGTCTTTAAAATGGTGAAACAGTCAAGAAATAACTAATTGACCACAGGTGCCTTGAAACACAAACGTCCATAGATGGATGTAAATGTCCAACCGCACAGGAGGTATAAGTACTCCAAGGGGTGGTGATGGTCTGATGGTTGTCAGAAAACACCTGGCATCATACAGCGACTTCCCAACCGAGAAACCGGGTCCCAATGGGTCATTCAGAGAAAGTGCAAAAAAGCCTCTTACCAGATCCTGTGGATTCCCATGTCAGCGACAGGGAATCGCATGCGCAGTTTGTCACAAATGACGTGGAATGGGAGCTCAGGAATCGCCAATCTCTTGGATTGTGGTCTGTATGGATCTCGGCCGGCAACCGGATGGGTCCTCACAACGAACCGTCCTCACACCGAACCGTCCCAGCGTGCATCAGAAGTTTCACAAACGGTTCCCCGAAAGGAGCAGTTGGAGGGACTGGATCTCATGCGGTAAATGTGGAAACAAAAAGAATGTGCCTCCACATGGTGCAGATAAAAAAGGGTGTTTTTATTGACAAAAACGACCATACACAAATAAAAGCGTGATCACGGTGGATAAAAACAAATGGGCAACAAAGAGAGTGGTGTATGTACCCGACGCGTTTCGACCTAGGGGTCTTCAACAAGGGCATCCTAAATGAGATCCAGTCCCTCCAGCTGCTCCTTTCGGGGGACCGTTTGTGAAACTTCTGATGCACGCTGGGACGGTTCGGTGTGAGGACGGTTCGTTGTGAGGACCCATCCGGTTGCCGGCCGAGATCCATACAGACCACAATCCAAGAGATTGGCGATTCCTGAGCTCCCATTCCACGTCATTTGTGACAAACTGCGCATGCGATTCCCTGTCGCTGACATGGGAATCCACAGGATCTGGTAAGAGGCTTTTTTGCACTTTCTCTGAATGACCCATTGGGACCCGGTTTCTCGGTTGGGAAGTCGCTGTATGATGCCAGGTGTTTTCTGACAACCATCAGACCATCACCACCCCTTGGAGTACTTATACCTCCTGTGCGGTTGGACATTTACATCCATCTATGGACGTTTGTGTTTCAAGGCACCTGTGGTCAATTAGTTATTTCTTGACTGTTTCACCATTTTAAAGACCTATATTCATTTGTACATGCGCTGCATTTTTCCATATGCACATTTCTAATATACAATGTGAAATGAACAAGGGACACCAACACCAAACAATCTCCTTGAGATTAAATAATAAAAGATATCAATGGTGTTGGGGTAACTTGACACACAAAACACACCCAAAAATATTCTGGAGTAAAAATAAAAATAACATTGAACAAAGATCAGCCTTGGAAAAAATCCAAACATTAAAGAAAAAAAAGGCTGAAAATCCAAAAAAAAAAAAAAAATAATAATATAAAACTGTCAGATGTGACAACTAATAACAATATATTCAGGGAATCCCACTAAAAAAAACACAAATAAAAGTTTGTGAGAAGTGTGTGTGAATATGAGCAGCAAAACTACTTAATTCTTGTCACATTATAAAGAAGAAGAGAGTGCGCTGTATTAAACCATTTTTAACATTGTAGCATGACGAAAGTGCTGTATCCATTGCGAACGCTAAGTTTACCAGAACGAGCTGTCCCGTCTCGGAATTTCTTCAGAGCATGCGTGGCACTTGGTGCGTCGGAACAGGCCACACACGGTCGGAATTGACGCGATCGGATTTTGTTGTCGGAAAATTTTATCTCCTGCTGTCCAACTTTGTGTGTCGGAAAATCCGATGGAAAATGTCCGATGGAGCCCACACACGGTCGGAATTACCGACAACACGCTCCGATCGGACATTTTCCATCGGAAAATCTGACCGTGTGTACGGGGCATAAGTCTCTCAAAAGTAAAGATGGGCAGGGGTTGACCAATCTGTGAAAAGCTGCATCTAGACGTTGTCAATTTCAGAATACAGTTACACAACATAAAATTGTAAAGATTTAAATTATATCATCATGTACAGTACATAATATCATTAAAAGATTCCAAGACTCTTTAACACCTGTCTGTATCCAGAAAAATATATGTGCGCAAGGGAAGGCCTTCCATATTTCAGCAGAACAATGCTATACCACATACTGCATCTATGACAACAGCATGGCTTCGTAGTAGAAAAGTCTGGGTGCTTAACTGGCCTGTCTACAATATTTGGTGCATCTTGAAACGAAAAATACGACAAAGATAACCCAGGACTGTTGACCAGTTAGAATCCTATATCAGGGACAACAGTCCTCTGCAAAAACTCCAGCACCTGGTTTTCTCAGTTCCCAGGCACTAACAGTGTTGTTTAAAGAAGAGGGGATAATACATTGTGGTAAACATGGCCCTGTCTCAACTTTCAGATGTTTTGCTGCCATCAATTTAAAAGTTACCTTATTTTTTATTATTTTATTAAAGTGGTATGTTTTTTATATTCTATTGTGAATAAATCATGGGTTTATGAGATTTGCAAATCAATGCATTCATTTTTTCCATAAACATTTTATTGAGCAAAAGAAAATGGCTTACAAACAGTACAATAATATTGTTTCTAGTAAAAAAGTTAACAAAATTAATACAAGTGCGAAACAAAATAACACTGGACATTTCAAGGTCACGTGAAAACCACACATAACAGTATACATGACAATAAAAATAAATCGTTACCCATGCAAGAAACAAGACTGAGGCTCAAAGAAGGGAAAAAACAAGAAATAAAGGGGGAATTGGGGAAGGACAAGAGAAAGAAGAAGAAAGAATGGGAGGGGGAAAATCAGCATCCCCCCACCCACAAGCTCAAAACCCCCCAGGAGAGAGGGGAAGAATTCCCACCTCGACTACCGATGGAAATAGACAGGTGTTAAATGTCTGACAGTCTTGTACATACTCTATTTTAGAGATACCTCTTATAAAGCCTGGTTCTTTTAAAGTGGGTCCACCAAAGCCATGTAGTGAACATGTTCCTCCAATTCCTGGATTTTGTTTAATCTATTAAACCATTCCTTTATTGCAGGAATACTTGGAGATTGCCAATGCACTGGAATGCATAATCTCTCTGCATTTACCATGTGCAAAGCCAGAGACTTGTAATCAACTTTTCTAGTTAAGAGTAATAAGTTTGTGGACCTCCTTCCGGGAGAAAAATAAAGGAAAGAAGCACTACCAATGCCACATCCAAACATATAGGGACAAGAGAAAAAATGGATACTACTTGAGTAGCCAAAAATCGGACTTTAAGGGCATGGAAACAATGGAGAAGTGAAAAAAAAAAAAAAAAAAAAAATATATATATATATATATATATATATATATATATATATATATATATCGTTTATTAGAAAAAATACATTGTACAAACACAATAATCACAAAAAGATAAAAGCATGGAAGCGGATACAGTCAGTACAGTGAGCCCTTGTGAGTCTACGCGTTTTGCCGTGAGGCTTCTTCAGGACACGATCAAGGTTCAAAGGCGTAACAGAGGAAAAAACAGAGAGCAAGTCTCACTGTCTTTGATCTGATAAGTCTCACATATAGATTCGTATATAGATTGCCCATAGTGGAAAGTGTGAATATTTTATATCTTCCAAAATATCTGGAACAGGGGCCCATGCGTATCATGTATTAGAAAAGAAGAGGAGAGACTGTCCAGCTATTGAGACTGAAATATACAGTGTCATAGAATGGCAATGTGCCTTAATCAGGTAGAGTATTGCTGGTACTAAGTGCCGTAGCCTCTACTGGTATAAAATGCATGTCAAAGGTAAGATAGTGGCATGCCCCTGGGAGACGGCCGGGTGCAGCAAGTCTGATTTTTGGCTACTCAAGTAGTATCTATTTTTTCTCTTGTCTCCTTCCGGGAGGGTTGAAGATTTTTATATGACCACCATATATATAGCATTGTATCTTCCTCTTGTTCACATCTCCAGGATGTATTTGGCATCATCAGGGAAAATTTGTGAAATAAGAAGGTTCTGTAGCACCTGGACCTAATCTTATAAGAGGTTTCCTGGATAGCTACATCATTATTCACAAATCATTATACACATATACAGTAAAACCTTGGTTCCAGAAATATGCTTGTAATACAAAGCACTTGTATATCAAAGCATTTTTTTACAGGGTATAAAAGAGAAGAGAGGCACCTCTAAGTGTAGCAATAAGTTGCTAAATGTTGTACCTTCATTAAACGTAACCATATTGCTACACAAGTCCAACCTGTGTGTGCTTCGATGTCAGTATTACACTGTATATCCCTGTATTGTGTGGTCATTCAGGTGCCTATCTAATCGTTTTTTGAAATTATCAATGCTCCCCACTGAAACCACTGCCTGTGGAAGAGAATTCCACATCTTTACCGCTCTTACCACAAAGAACCCTCTACGCAGTTTAAGGTTGTGTGCCGCGTGTCCTTTTAAATTCCCCTTCGCTGAAAAGTTTTATCCCTGTTGTGGGGTCTTTGTACATCAAAATCATATCCCCTCTCAAGCGTCTCTTCTCTAGAGAGAATAAGTTCAGTGCCCATAATCTTTCCTCATAACTAAGGTCCTCCAGTCCCTTTATTAGCTTTGTTGCCCTTCTCTGGGCTCTCTCCAGTTCCAGCACATCCTACCTGAGGACTGGTGCCCAGAATTGGACGGCATACTTCAGGTGCAGCCGGACCAGAGTCTTGTAGAGTGGGAGAATTATTGTTTTATCTCTGGAGTTAATTCCCTTTTTAATGCATGCCAATATTCTGTTGGCTTTGCTTACAGCAGCCTGGCATTGCATGCCATTGTTGATCCTGGTACCTTTTACATCCTAGATTCCCCCAGAGGTTCTCCCCCTAGTGAGTAGATTTCATATTGCATTGCATGCATTCATATTTTTGCCACCCAAATGCATTATTTTACATTTTTCTACAATAAACCTAATTGTAGTTGCCCCCCACATTAATTTGTTCAGATCTTCTTGCAAGGTTTCCACATAGAAATTATTGCCCTGCCTAGCTTAGTATCATCCGCAAATACTGCGATTGAGCTGTTTAGCTCATCCTCCAGTTCGTTTATGAATAAATTAAATAGTATTGGTCCCAGGACAGAACCCTGGGTAAACCTGCTTTCCACACTGGACCATTCCCAGTACTTCCCATTTATCACTACCCTCTGAACTCGTCCCTGTAGCCAGTTTTCAATCCATGTACTCACCCATGTACATTCAGCGAGGCACTTGTGAGCGTACACACTGATGGTGTCCCAGTCCTCTTCTGAGGGATCAACATGTAAATCCCTCTCCCATGCCAAACACGCAGAATATGAAGAAGGGGGAGGGTCCATAAGTAACAATAAGTAGACTGCTGGGATCAGGTGGTGCTACGGGACGTCTGCAGTCTGTTTTTATGTAGATTTTACACATCGTCACAACTTTTTTGAATTTGGCTTGTAGGTACCCCTTATATGTGCCCCACTGGTAGTTGATTCCTTTCTTTAAAAATGTTGCTTACATGTAGCCTCTGACATTTATATTACAATTCCAATGGTGAAACTGTCAGGTCTGGAGTACAACATTCACAGCGGGCCTCTAGCTGTGCAGCTTCTCCATTCAGAAATGTCTTGTATTTATTTCAAATCCAATGATTCAAAAGAGAGAAGCTAAAAAAAGTTCACAGTACTTGGTTAACTATATTCTTGGGAGTGGGTTAAGGGCAGTTTACAGCAGGTATGTGTGGAATAGAATAGTTTGGAAGTGATGCACTAAAATCCAGCAGCTCCGAAACAAATGAAGGGTTTACACAGACTGAAATAAATAGAAGAAAACAGAAAGCATGCATGGGTCTTGTGCAATAAAATTGGGAAACATTTATTAAATAGCATCAAAGTGGCAGCTTGGATAGTGCCATGTGCCTGGCCAGTGGCAGTGCTGAGAATGTGTTCTTGAGCTGTCACCTCTGCCAGGTGGACCTGCTGTAGCTATTCTGATGTTAGCAGCAGCGGCCAAAATCTAGTTCTTCCTTGGAGGAAAAAGGAGCACAAGCTGTGCCAATCCACAGAACAGGCAATCTGTTTTTAGGTATAACCTTCTTCTCAAGCCTTAGGAGGTTGATCCTTGCAATGTGTTGCCTGTTCCCTGGATGAGCACTATCCAAACTGAAAAAAGTTGGTTGCCATTTTGATTTCATTAAAATGGTATTCAAATTATTTGCATGAGATTCATGCTCTCTTTCTGCTCACTTCTACTGTATTCTTTAAAAAGAATACAAAGGTGTATATCAGCATCACGATCCCCAGTGAGAAAAGTAAAGGGAATAAAAAAAAGAAAATGTGGCAGACAATAAAATTGCCAAACATAAAGAGAGACATAAAGAGGGACCGCTTACCAAAATTTTTAATAGTGAGGGTTTAAGTGGTGCCTTGTGTCTAGAAAGACCAGACTTTAACAAGTTTTGTAGGATGCCCTCTAATTTACTGTATATACTAGTTTTTATTTATGAGAAGGATTTCCTAACAAGGGCAAGTAATTTCGTATATGCCAGAGAAGTAGATAACCAACACAGTGCTATGGATGTACAAACAGAAAATATCAATGCTGAAACTGCAATTGTAGTGTAATGTTCAGTGTGAACTGTTAACTGGTGCTGCCTAATATTCAATAAAAATAAAAAACAGAGGTGATGCCTAATAAACAAAGTTTGGGGTCACGTAGGACTGGACATCCCATATGGTCATGGATAAATATAGTGGTTTGAAGCCAAAAGGCCTGTATAGCTTGGACAGTTCCAGAATAAATGGATATGGAGTTTAAAATAGACTTTTACATAGTTACATAGTTAGTCTGGTTGAAAAAAGACACAAGTCCATCTAGTTCAACCATTAAAGGGGGGGAGGATTATACAATCTTATATATTCAATCCTATACCCACAGTTGATCCAGAGGAAGGTAAAAAAAAAAAATCCAGTAAAGCATGATCCACTTTGCTCTAGTGGGGTAAAATTTCATTCTTGATCCCCCAAGAGGCAATCAGATATTGCCTGGATCAACTTTACCTATAAATGTTAGTATCCAGTTATATTATGTACATTTATGAAAGAATCCAGGCCTTTTTTAAAGCAATCTACTGAGCTGGACTGAACCAGCTCTTGAGGGAGTCTATTCCATATTTTTACAGCTCTTACTGTGAAGAAACCCTTCCGTATTTGGAGATTAAATTTCTTTTCCTCCAGACGTAAAGAGTGCCCCCTTGTCCTCTGTGATGACCTTAAAGTGAATAACTCAACACCATATGGACCACTTATGTATTTATACATGTTGATCCTATCCACCCTTAATCTCCTCATCTCAAGAGAGAATAAATTCAGTTCCTCTAAACTCTCCTCATAGCTGAGCTCCTTTATGTTTCCAATCAATCACCCTACCTAGTTGGGCGGCTTGGTAATATTTGAACGCATCCGGCACTGCTATTACATTGGGTAATGTCATGAGCCGTCTACTTAGTCTGGGTCATTTATCTGCCCAAATAAACTTGGTGAAAAGAGCATGAGTTTGACTGAAGAAGGCCGAGGGAATATAGATGGGCAAAGTCTGAAAGAGATACAGAAGCTTAGGTAAAATACACATCTTGATGATGTTGCAGTGACTGAACCATGAATGGAGTCCTTGGTGCCACTTCTCCAGTAGGATGCGGACTTTGCTGAGTAAAAGTGGGAAATTCACGGCGAAAACATCCGCTAATCCTGGGGGGATATAGGTGCCTAAATACTTTAGTGCTGTGGATGTCCATTTGAAATTAAAATTATGTTGTAGAGTCCGGAGCATGGGGGGGGGGGGGGGTAAAGCCACCATGGCTTCAGATTTGGTAAGGTTTATCTTTAAGTTTGATAAAGTGCCATACTCATCAAATTCTGCCATAAGATTAGGTAAAGAGATATGTGGATTGAACAGGGAGAAAAGCAGGTCATCTGCGTAAGCAGAGACCTTAAAATATGATTTTTCAGCTGAATTCCAGAGATGTCATCATTTGACCGAACTTTATTCAGAAAGGGTTCCAGTGGTAGGGAAAATAACAGGGGTGAAAGGGGGCATCCATGCCGGGTGCCATTTAATATGGTGAATGGGGCCGAAAACACCCCATTTGCCTTGACACAGGCTTGTGGATTAGAGTACACACTGGAGATCCACTGAAGTAGCCGATTTCCAAACCCCATATGTTGCAAAGTTGCAAACATAAAGGACCAAATCACCCTATCAAAGGCCTTTTCGGCATCAGTAATTAGGAAGATACAGGGGGACTTATTGTGGTTAGCTAAGTGGACCAAGTTGAGTACCTTAAAGTGGAGTTCCACCCAAAAATGGAACTTACTTTTTGGATTCCTCCCCCCCTCCGGTGTCACATTTGGCACCTTTCAGGGGGGAGGAGGGAGCAGATACCTGTCTAATACAGGTATTTGCTCCCACTTCCTGGCATAGATCACCGCGGTGATTGCGGTGACCTACGCCACTTCCGCCGCGCTGCCCGTCCTCCCCCGCTGTATTCTGTGAGACACAGAATACAGCAGGGACCTGTGAGCTTGCGCATGCGCAGTAGTGAACTAGGAAGTGAAGCCGCACGGCTTCACTTCCTTATTCCCTTACCGAGGATGGCGGTGGCAGCAGCCGAGAGCCGAAGGACGGATCGGCTTCAGCTGCCGACACCGCTGCTGGCTTTTAATATATTTTTTTCAGCAAACCTCCGCTTTAATAGTATTATCACATACCTCCCTGGAAGGTATAAAGCCCACCTGATCCAGATGGACCAACTGGGGCAATTGGGATTGCAGTCGGAAGGCTAAGAGTTTGGTGAATAGTTTCAGGTCTATGTTGAGCAGTAAAATTGGTCGGTAGCGGCCACAAACTAAAAGGGTCCTTTCCCTCTTTTGGAATGACTGAGATATCAGCTAAGAGGGTGGCGGGAGGAGAGGAGGTGGACTGGCCCAGAGCATTAAAAACTTTGAGCATGCACGGGCCTAATAAAGGCAGAAGAGTCTTGTAATACAGTATAGAGAAACCGTCTGGGCCGGGTGCTTTTCCGGGTTTCGCAGCACCCACTGCCACCTGAAGCTCACCGATGGTAATAGGGGCTTCCAAGTCTTGATGGACCGGGGAGGGGAGGTGGGGAAGATGGGCTGAGGAGAGATATTCCTCGATAGCAGGTGGAGGGGAGGAGATGTGATACAGGGAGGAGTAAAAGTTCCCAAACTCACGTGCAATATCCTTAGGCAAAAACATTTTTTGCCCATCGGTTTTGCATATATGGGGTATGTATGAAGCTGCACGTTAGTCCCTGAGGGCCCTGGCGAGGTACTTACTACATTTATCCCCCACTTCGTAGGACAGTTTCCTGCCAGATTGCATAGATGCTTTGGCTTTATATCAGGGAAGGTCTGAAACCTATCTACGGAGATGCATAAGGTCAGCCCCCAAAGAGGGAGTGGGCGATCTCTTATGTTACATTTTGAGGGTTTTAATTTCCGAAAGCAACTTCATCATTTGCTTTTCCCATGCTTTTTTAATGCGAGAGCCATGTTTCATTAGAATACCTCTGATGACAGCTTTGTGGGCCTCCCAGACTATACCAGGATCACTCTCCGGGGTATCAATACTCTGAAAGTACGCTACAAGTCCTTTGGATACATCGGCAAGGACTTCTGGAGTCTGCAGGAGGCTTTCGTTTAGGCGCCAGCACCATTCTGGTGAGGAGGCCGAATTGTTTAAGGCAAGACGCAACATGATCGGGGCATGGTCCGACCAAGTTATATGACCTATGGAAATGTCCAGGACCGAAGAGAGAAGTTGATGTGGCATAAGGAAGAGGTCTATACGGGAATAAAGTTGGTGAGGGGTAGAAAAGAAGGTATAGTCCCGCTCTCCAGGATGCAGTATGCACCACGCATCGACCAACTGTAATACATGCAGTTTATGCAGGATGTGTCTCCGGGCGCCATAAGTCCCCACCGAGGATCAGTGTACCTTCCGTAAACTCCACTAGCTTTGATAGGACATTACAGAGGAAAGAGTCTTGATGAAGTTTTGGGGCGTATACAGTATAGTAGCTAACATAACCTTAATGCCGCCAATGTGTCCTCAGAGCATCATTCCTAGTCAGGGCCTCTATGAACTGCACCATAAAATTGTCTTGTAATAGGTTTATACATTTTTGCCCTTTCCTGCAGTGGTATTACTCCAGTCAATTTCACGGTAGTTAAAATACACCATTATTATTACTGTCCCAGCCTTTGCAGCCCTTTCTGTCTGTGCAACGAGTTGAATCTCCACCTCCTCATTAACATTGGGGGGACTATAACAAACTCCAATGATTACCTTTGCAGTACGCACACCCATGTGCAGTTCCATAATGCTTCAGCCTCATCACACTCTCCATCAACTAGGTCATCATTCACACTCACTATGAGAACATTGCTTACATACAGACACCACCACCTTTCCGTTTTACCCTGTCTCTCTGAAAGAGAGCACAGCCAGGAATATTAATAGCCCAGTGTCATGAAGGACGTCCTGTTAGCACAGTTGTCGGCGGAAGATCGATGCACAGAACTCCTGTTGATAGAGCCAGTGGACGTGTGTGGGTGCGCACTAGTGCGAATGGGCGCATGTGGGTGCGCGCTAGCGTGAACGGGTGTACGCGGGTGCGAGCGGGCATGTACGATCGGTGGATGGGCGCGCACGAGTGCGCGCAGACGTGCGGTGTGACAGTGCTTGGTGCCAATGGGCTTATTTAAAGGAGCCTGTCAGCATGCTTTCTTGCTATCAGGTCTACAGCGTTTCCTGTGACCCTAAGCTACCAGTATACCTGCCTACCTGATTCCTGTCTACCTGGCTTGCTCCTGACTACTCCTGTTTGCTGCCAGTCCCCGACCCTGGCTTGTTTGACTACTCTCCTGCCTCTTCCTTTGGTTTGTTCGCTGCCTGCCTGTTGCCGACCCGGTCTGTATCCCGACTACTCTTCTGCCTCTGTCTGGTACCTGCTCTGCCCGCCAGTGCTGACCCGGCCTGTCTGACCCTGCTAGTATTCCAGTTGAACTACAGAACACCTCCCTGCTGCCTGCTGTTCCTGAGTTCCTGCCAGCTACGGTACTTCTCCTCACAGTCAGCTGTTCCAGTGTTCCTGCCAAAGTTCCGGTGCATCTCAATACAGTCTGCTGTTCCAGTGCTCCAGTTGAACTACAGAACACCTTCCTGCTCCCTGCTGTTCCTGAGTTCCTGCCAGCTACAGTACTTCTCCTCACAGTCAGCGGTTCCAGTGTTCCTGCTAGCTCTCCTTCAGCCACATCAGAGGTCCGGATCAGCCCTACATCTGCCACCTGCCAGGCACTTGTTGCCCCCTGTGCTCTTGAGTCCCTGTTTCCTCTATCAGGGGTTCTCGAGCCAGAGGCACACGAGAGGCCACTCCCTGCACTCTGGGCTCCGCCACCAGGTACGTGACAGTACCGGCCAGCCATGTCCGAGCCCACGCAGGGAGCCTCTCCCATGGACGAGCTCTTCCACCATCTTGCTGGACTTACCCAGAAGGTCGAATCCAAGCTCTAGCAGCATCCACACCCCCAGCTTCCGGGACTTCTGCTGCACCCTCAGTGGTGATGATGCCGCCTGAACCCAGGGTCCCCAAGCCTGAAAGATTCTCGGGCAACCAGAGTAAATTCAGGTCTTTCCGTAACTCATGTGAACTCTTTTTTGCCCTTCAGCCAAGGACTTTCTCCCTGGAAGCCACCAAAGTGGGGTTTGTGATCTCGCTGTTGTCAGGCGACCCCCAGTCCTGGGCCCATCGTCTTCTAGAGAAGAAGGATGCCTCACTTGATACCTTGAACACCTTCTTTCAGGCCATGTCATTATTATATGAGGACCCACAGCTAACCGCTACAGCAGAGGCAGCTTTGCACGCCCTACAGCAAGGCCGCAGACCTGTGGAGGACTACGTGTCGGAATTCAGACGTTGGAGTTCCCACACGAATTGGAATAATGCTGCCCTACAGTACCAGTTCCGTATGGGCCTTTCGGAATCGTTAAAAGACGAACTAGCCCGAGTGGGCATTCCAGAAACTCTAGAGGGCCTCATAGACCTTTCTATTCAAATAGACAGACGCCTGAGAGAACGGCGTACGGAGCGATCCTCTGGTCCTTCTCGTCCTGTCTGGATGTTGCCCCGTGTGCCTAGTTCTTCCCACTCTGTTTCCCCAGCTTCAACTACCATTGCCTCAGATACTCCGGAACCGATGCAGTTGGGCCTCTTACGCCCTTCACTTACTCCTGAAGAGCGTCAACGCCGTCGGGCTGGTAACCTGTGCCTGTACTGCGGGGAACCTGGACATTTTGTACGAACATGCCCGGCAAAGCTGCGTAAGTGCTTTTCTATTTCTCCTGCTCTTACCCCTGCTGTACTGAATAACGTTTCTCATCTGGCTGTTTCGATTCTCTTACAGCTTCCAGGAGGGAAAATACCAACCAGCACTATAATTGATTCCGGGGCTTGCAGCGGCTTCATAGACTTGTCCTTTGCCTCCAGACATCAGATTCCCCGCTCTACCCTCAGATCCGGGCCAGTAACCCAGGAGACTGTACCTCTGCATACCACCATTTCCGGCACTCATCAAGAGCTACTTTGTCTAGATGCCATTGAGTCTCCTCTATTTCCCATCATACTAGGCATGCCGTGGTTGAAGGTCCATAATCTGCAAATTGATTGGACCTCGGTGAAGATTGAGTTCCTATCCTACCAGAGGCCACCGAGGCACCTTCTTCCCTACTATGCATGGAAACTGATACCGAAATCTGTCAAATTGTACCTGAAGCCTACCACAGCTTTCTGGACGTTTTCAGTCAAAAGGGTGCTGAGACTCTTACTCCCCACCGGCCATACGATTGCCCAATTGAACTCCTTCCAGGGGCAGAGATTCCTTTTGGGAAAATTTTCTCTTTGTCAGAACTAGAACTAGGAGCATTAAAGACTTACATTGATGACAATCTAGAAAAAGGGTTCAGCCAACCCTCCACGTCCCCGGCAGGAGCAGGAATCTTCTTCGTGGAGAAGAAAGACCATTCTCTACGCACTTGTGTGGATTATCGGGCATTTAATAAGATCACGATTAAAAAACGATATCCTTTGCCAAAACTTTTTCAAAGAATAGGATCTGCAGTAGTGTTCTCCAAGTTAGATCTTCGTGGTGCCTACAATCTTGTCCGCATTCGTAGGGGAGACGAATGGAAGACTGCCTTCCGTACTCGGTTTGGGCATTTTGAATATTTAGTCATGCCTTTCGGACTTTGTAATGCTCCTGCTACATTTCAACATTTTGTGAATAACATCTTCACAGACTATCTTGATCTGTTTGTTATTATTTTTTTAGATGACATCCTGATTTTTTTTCTTCTTCCTTAGCTGAACATCGTGAACATGTCAGAAATGTTTTGACCCGACTTCAGCTGCACGGCCTCTACGCCAAACCCGAGAAATGTGTCTTTGAACAAGAGAGTATCCAGTTCCTTGGTCTAATTATCTCTGTTGAGGGCATTAAAATGGACCCTCAGAAGGTCTCCGCCATTCTGGACTGGCCCGTTCCTACCGACAAGAAGGGAATCCAATGTTTTGTAGGTTTTGCGAATTTCTACAGAAAATTCATCAAAGGATTCTCTACCATCATTTCTCACATTACAAGGTTAACCAAGCAGGGCCTTAAATTCCACTGGTCTACTGAAGCTCAGGCGGCCTTCACAACGCTGAAAGATCTGTTTGTCTCAGCCTCAGTTTTAAAGCACAGTGATTCCACGTTGCCATACATTTTGGAGGTGGATGCCTCAGAAACAGCGGTTGGTGCAGTGCTTTCCCAGAGACAGGGGCCTAGGGCTCTTCTGCACCCAGTCGCTTTTTTTTCTCGCAAACTATCTGAAGCGGAGAGGAACTTTGATGTGGGCGACCGAGAGTTGTTAGCGATTAAAGCCGCGCTTGAGGAATGGCGATATCTGCTAGAGGGAGCAGCTCATCCGATTCTTGTTTCTACAGATCACAAGAATCTGGAATATTTAAAGACTGCCAAGAGGTTAAGACCACGACAGGCCAGGTGGGCACTTTTCTTTACCAGATATTCACTCCACATAACCTATCCCCCCGGGTCAAAGAACACCAAGCCCGACGCGCTGTCACGAATGTACAGCGGACCTGAAGCATCTTCATCTCCAGACACCATCTTGTCCTCAGGAAACTTTCTTTTGCTCCAAGGGAATCTACTTTCACAAATCAAGCAAGTCTCCAGGGACGCTTCTGCTCCACCTGATACAGCTCTACAGGCCAGAGATGATCTTTTATGGTTTAAGGATAGGATCTTCGTACCCCAGGAGATGCGAGCAGCGGTTCTTAGTTCCTATCATGACCACATGTTGGCTGGCCATTTCGGCGTGCATAAGACATCTGAACTTCTTCAGCGCACGTTCTGGTGGCCACAGTTAAAGAAGGATTGCAAGGACTATGTGGAAGCATGTGCCACCTGCATTCAAAACAAGGGCAGCAAGTCTAAGGCTTGAGGTCTCTTGAAGCCACTACCTGTCCCGGAGAAGCCATGGAGGATGATCTCCATGGATTTTATTGTCGAGCTGCCACCTTCTGAAGGCTACACTACAATCTTTGTAGTTACATAGTTACATAGTTACATAGTTAGTTACATAGTTAGTCAGGTTGAAAAAAGACACAAGTCCATCCAGTCCAACCATAAAAAAAAAAAAAAAAAAACGTACACTCCAATATACCCAATACTATACCCACAGTTGATCCAGAGGAAGGCAAATAACCCCAGCAGAGCATGCTCCAATTTGCTAGAGCAGGGGAAAAAATTCCTTCCTGATCCCAGAGAGGCAATCGGATTTTCCCTGGATCAACTTTACCTATAAATGTCAGTACCCAGTTATATTATGTACATTTAGGAAAGTATCCAGGCCTTTCTTAAAGCAATCTACTGAGCTGGCCAGAACCACCTCTGGAGGGAGTCTATTCCACATTTTCACAGCTCTTACTGTGAAGAAACCTTTCCGTATTTGGAGATGAAATCTCTTTTCCTCCAGTCGTAAAGAGTGCCCCCTTGTCCTCTGTGTTGACCGTAAAGTGAATAACTCAACACCAAGTTCACTATATGGACCCCTTATATATTTAAACATGTTGATCATATCCCCCCTTATTCTCCTCTTCTCAAGAGTGAACAAATTCAGTTCCTCTAATCTTTCCTCATAGCTGAGCTCCCCCATGCCTCTTATCAGTTTGGTTGCCCTTCTCTGCACTTTCTCCAGTTCCCCGATATCCTTTTTGAGAACTGGTGTCCAAAACTGAACTGCATATTCCAGATGAGGTCTTACTAATGATTTGAACAGGGGCAAAATGATATCTCTCTCTCTGGAGTCCATACCTCTCTTAATACAAGAAAGAACTTTGCTCGCTTTGGAAACCGCAGCTTGGCATTGCATGCTATTATTGAGCTTATGATCTACCAAAACCCCCAGATCCTTCTCCACTACAGATTCCCCCAGTTGTACTCCCCCTAGCATGTATGATGCATGCATATTCTTAGCCCCCAAGTGCATAACTTTACATTTCTCAACATTAAACCTCATCTGCCACATAGTCGCCCAATTAGACAGAGCATTGAGGTCAGCTTGTAAATTGGAGACATCCTGTAAGGACGTTATTCCACTGCATAGCTTGGTGTCATCTGCAAAGACAGAAATGTTACTTTTGATCCCAGACCCAATATCATTTATAAAGATATTAAAGAGTAAGGGTCCCAGCACTGAACCTTGGGGTACACCACTGATAACCCTAGACCATTCAGAGTAAGAATCATTAACCACTACTCTCTGAATTCTGTCTTTTAGCCAGTTTTCTATCCATTTACAAACTGATATTTCCAAGCCTGTAGACTTTAACTTACACATGAGCCGTGTGTGCGGAACTGTATCAAACGCTTTTGCAAAATCCAAATAAACAACGTCCACAGCCACCCCTCTGTCCAAGGTTTTACTTACCTCTTCATAAAAAGAAATCAGGTTTGTCTGACAACTTCTGTCTTTCATGAACCCATGCTGTCTGTTGCTTAAAATGTTTTTTTCCAGCAAGAACTCGTCTATGTGGTCTTTTATTAAACGCTCCAGTATCTTCCCGACTATAGAAGTTAAACTAACAGGTCTATAGTTACTTGGTAAAGACTTTGATCCCTTTTTAAATATAGGCACCACGTTCGCCCTGCGCCAATCCAGCGGTACTATTCCCGTCATTAATGAGTCCCTAAAAATTAGATACAATGGCTTTGAAATTACAGAGCTCAATTCTTTTAGGATCCGTGGGTGGATGCCATCAGGTCCAGGTGCTTTATCCACCTTTATTCTGTCTAAATATTTCTGGACCATATCCCTTTTGAGCCATTGTGGATCATTGGGGGCTGTGTCAATACCACCCCCATTATGGACATGAACTTCCCCATGCTCTTTTGTATACACAGAGCTGAAGAAAGTATTTAATAAATTAGCCTTCTCCTTGTCCCCAGTCACCCACTCTAGATTATTTTGTAAAGGGCCTACATGCTCAGACCTGACCTTTTTACTATTAATATATTTGAAGAATTTTTTGGGGTTTGTCCTACTATTTTTTGCGATCTCTCGTTCATTTTGAATTTTTGCACCCTTGATTTCCTTTTTACATATTCTGTTACAATCTTTGTAGTGGTGGATAGATTATCCAAAATGGCTCATTTCTTACCAATGAAAGGCACACCTACTGCTGATGAGACTGCTAGGACATTTATCAAGGAAGTGGTGAGGCTTCATGGCATTCCTGCAAATATCACTTCAGATCGGGAGGTACAATTCACCTCCAAGTTTTGAAGGGCGCCTTGTGGGTCTCTGAAAGTTGACCTCTCCTTCTCCTCTGCCTATCACCCTCAAACAAAAGGCCAGACGGGAAGAACAAAGCAGACGCTGGAGCAGTATCTGCGCTGCTTTTCTTCTTTCTCCCAGGAAGAATGGGCCCCGCTTCTACCCCTTGCCGAATTTGCTTATAACAATTCTGTTCATTCTGCCACGAAGCAATCACCATTCTTTGCAAATTATGGTTTCCATCCTCTGTTCCTGTTTAATAACATCCCGGAGTGCCCAGTACCAGCTGTCCAAGAGAACCTAAATTTCTTTGAGTCAAATAATAAACTCCTGCAGGAGACTATGGCTAGGACTCAGAATTACAATAAAGAGGTATTTGACAAGAAGAGAAGGGGGGAGCTTGACCTAAAGCCCAGGGATCAGGTCTGGCTGTCTACGTTGAATTTAAGACTGGCTTGCCCTTCTAAGAAATTGGGCCCTAAGTTCGTGGGTCCCTTCCCAGGTCCAAGGAAGATTAATAATGTGGCCTATGAACTGAAGTTACCAGAGTCATTCCAGATCCACCCGGTCTTTCACATGGCCCTACTCAAACCCACAGTTCCTGATCCTTTTGTCAACCGGAAGGTAGGTCCCCCTGAACCTGTGATCATTGACGGAGAAGCTGAATATGAGGTTGAGTCCATTCTGGATTGCAGGAAAAGACGTAACCAAGTCCAGTTTCTGGTAAAGTGGAAGGGGTACGGGCCTGAGGAGAACTCCTGTGAGCCGGAGTCCAACATCATTGCAAAGAGATTGATTCTTGCTTTTAAGAGGTCCCATCCAAGTAAGATGGCACAGTTGGGCATCCGGAGGCTGCCCCTTGGGGGGGGCAATGTCATGAAAGACGTCCTGTTAGCACAGTTGTCGGCGGAAGATCGATGCACAGAACTCCTGTTGATAGAGCCAGTGGACGTGTGCGGGTGCTCAGTAGCACAAATGGACGCATGCGGGTGCGCGGTAGCGCAAACGGGTGTACGCGGGTGCGCGATGGTGCGAGCGTGCACGTATGATCGGTGCACGAGTGCGCGCAGACGTGCGGTGTGACAGCGCTTGACGCCAATGGGCTTATTTAAAGGAGCCTGTCAGCATGCTTTCTTGCTGTCCAGTCTACAGTGCTTCCTGTGACCCTAAGCTACCAGTATACCTGCCTACCTGATTCTTATCTACCCGGCCTGCTCCTGACTACTCCTGTTTGCTGCCAGTCCCTGACCCCGGCTTGTTTGACTACTCTCCTGCCTCTTCCTACGGTTTGTTCGCTGCCTGCCTTGTTGCCGACCCGGTTTGTATCCCGACTACTCTTCTGCCTCCGTCTGGTACCTGCTCTGCCCGCCAGTGTTGACCTGGCCTGTCTGACCCTGCTAGTATTCCAGTTGAACTACAGAACACCTCCCTGCTGCTTGCTGTTCCCGAGTTCCTGCCAGCTACGGTACTTCTCCTCACAGTCAGCTGTTCCAGTGTTCCTGCCAAAGTTCCGGTGCATCTCCCTACAGTCTGCTATTCCAGTGCTCCAGTTGAACTACAGAACACCTCCCTGCTGCCTGCTGTTCCTGAGTTCCTGCCGGCTACAGTACTTCTCCTCACAGTCAGCTGTTCCAGTGTTCCTGCCAAAAGTTCCAGTGCATCTCCTTACAGTCTGCTGTACCAGTTGAACTACAGAACACCTTCCTGCTCCCTGCTGTTCCTGAGTTCCTGCCAGCTACAGTACTCCTCCTCACAGTCAGCTGTTCCAGTGTTCCTGCTAGCTCTCCTTCAGCCACATCAGAGGTCCGGATCAGCCCTACATCTGCCACCTGCCAGGCACTTGTGGCCCCCTGTGCTCTTGAGTCCCTGTTTCCTCTATCAAGGGTTCTCGAGCCAGAGGCACAGGAGAGGCAACTCCCTGCACTCTGGGCTCCGCCACCAGGTACGTGACACCCAGTCATGTGAAGAATGAATTTAAGATTCAGCAATACCAATTAAATCATTGTTCTCTTCGTGCACCAGAGCTTTTAACTCGCCTGTTTTGCTTGGCAGACTTCTCGCATTGCATAACACTTTAATCCATTGTCACATTTTGCACACGTATTTTACATGTTTTATTCTAGCACAAATAGTACCAATTCCAATGGTTGCTTGTAACATGGGAACCTTCTTATCACCTGCCATAGCCCTCCCCCCATCTTTCCCCATTCAACCCACTAATAGGGACTGGCCCCTGTCTGACCTATCTGTAATTTTTTTTTTTTTAATTTTCCGCGGACAAATGTCTGTTGGATTTTCCAAGCGTGTGTACACAAGACCGTCTGACAAAAGTCCAAAGAGCAAACACGCATGCTCGGAGGCAAGGACGAGCCAGAAGCGATTAGTCTTGTAAACTAGCATTCGTAATGGAGAATTAACATTCGTGACATGGAGGAGCTCAGCTATGAGGAAAGATTAGAGGAACTGAATTTTTTCACTCTTCAGAAGAGGAGAATAAGGGGGATATGATCAACATGTTCAAATATATAAGGGGCCCATATAGTGAACTTGGTGTTGAGTTATTCTCTTTACGGTCAACGCAGAGGACACGGGGGCACTCTTTACGTCTAGAGGAAAAGAGATTTCATCTCCAAATACGCAAAGGTTTCTTTGCAGTAAGAGATGTGAAAATGTGGAATAGACTCCCGCCAGAGGTGGTTCTGGCCAGCTCAGTAGATTGCTTTAAGAAAGGCCTGGATACTTTCCTAAATGTACATAATATAACTGGATGCTAACATTTATAGGTAAAGTTGATCCAGGGAAAATCTGATGCCTCTTGGGGGATCAGGAAGGAATTTTTTCCCCCTGCTGTAGCAAACTGGAGTATGCTCTGCTGGGGTTTGTGCCTTCCTCTGGATTAAATGAGGGTATAAAATTGGGTATATTGGATTGTACGATATTTTTTATTTTATTTATTTATTGTTTTTATAGTTGAACTGGATGGACTTGTGTCTTTTTTCAACCTGACTAACTATGTAACTATGTGACGTGGCAAATTTTGAAATCTCGAAATGCAGCGCACAATTCTCTTCTTCTTTAATGGGATAATAATGAAGCTGCTTTGCTGGTGATACTGATGGAGTTATTGCAAACAAATTTTCAAAGGCTTTTATTTTCTAGTGATATCAAGAATAATATGCTTTTTTTTTTTTTTATTGGGGCAAGTTACCACCAACACCATTATCCCGTAGTTTTTAAGATCAAAGATACAACTATGTTGGTGTCCCTTGTCAATTTTACATGTATTTTTTTAAATGTAAATGCCTACTCCCAAACTGTCATTTGAAGTAAAACACATAACCAGGTATTATTCTACACAATTTTTTTTATTGTGCATTAAAAAAAGAAAACAAATAAAATTAGGCATGCTATCTGCCAATAGAACTTAACCAAAAGGTGCGTGCTCTGGATCCAAAAATTTAGAAAATATACCAAATCAAATCATTTTTATTCAACCAAAAAATAAAATAAAAGCCTCATGCATGTGTCCTGCTTCCTAATATAGGGGGTCAACAATGCCAAGAGTTGGTGAAAGCAGGGGTCCGTCATCCGGAGATAATTCCGAAAATCAAATGGAGCTCCCGCAGCAATGGCATATGACATAATTGGTCACGATTAATAAAGCAACACATTTTTGGTCCAAGAACTCCTCCTCCTCCTGTTCCTGGACTGGACTTGGGTCAAAGCAATAACTCCAACATGTCTGGTTGACGAACGGCCAGTCAGAAACTAACTGAAAAGCACGAAATGAAAAGCGCAAACTGAAAAGCGTGAAATGAAAAGCGCAAAATGAAAAGCGTGAATCAACACTCACCAAACTTCTACTAACACAAAATTAGCAGAAGGAGCCCAAAGGGTGGTGCTAAAGAGCTGAAAAAACACGTAGTACGTCAGTACGTTTATGTTTGTTGGCCGACAATTCCTTGCCGTTTGTATGCAAGACAAAATCCAGGCACACGAATTCGGACAAAAGTTTGAGGTTTTGTCTGCGGAAAATTCGATCATTTTCTATGAGGCTTATCACTTAGGAGGTCCTTCCCTTCAACTTGCAGCCTAATTCTTTAAATTGATTCTTAAGGAGCCATGCCATGTATTTTGTCACTGGTTGCAAAGTGGACCAAGACAACTGGGTCATGCCTAGCCCCTCCCAGTAATTTATCAACCCAGTCTACCACATGCTGAATAAGGATGGGGGTCCCCCGAAAAATCTATACCAGACCCTTATCCGAGCACACAACCTGGCAGGCCGCCGGAAAAGAGGGGGGGGACGAGAGAGCGCCCCCCCTGAATCGTACCAGGCCACATGCCCTCAACATGGGGAGGGTGCTTTGGGGTAGCCTCATCCCCACAACCCTTGCCCGGTGATGGTGGGGTCTGTGGGCGGGGGGGCTTATCGGAATCTGGAAGCCCCCTTTTTAACAAGGGGACCCCCAGATTCCGCCCCCCCTGTTTGAAATGGTAACAGGTATATTGTACCCGTACCATTTAAAAAAAAAAGTGTCAAAATGTTAAAAAAAACAAGACACAACTTGGGACAAGTCCTTTATTAAAAAATAAAAATGTCCCATGAAGTCCATTCATCTTCTTCTATGGCTCCGCCGACAGACCGAAAAAAAAAAAGCGCCACCGATCCACCTCCATGGCAGGCACCCGCCGTCTGACGCGTCCTCGCAGGTGACAGTTCTTATATAACTGAGGGCGGGGCCACACGGTGACCTACCCGGGTGACCCCGCCCCCTCTGACGCACTGGGACTTCCCAATGGCTTCCCTGTGGCGTCAGAGGGGGGCGGGGCCACCCGGGTACATAAACGGGTTGCCCCACCACCCTCTGAGTGCCTCCCATGAAGGCGGATCGGCTTTTTTTTTTTTTAATAAAGGACTTGTCCCAAGTTGTGTATTTTTTTTACATATTGACACTTTTTTTGTGAAATGGTATGGGTACAATGTACCCCTTACCATTTCAAACGGGGGGGGAAGGGGTCCCCCTGCCCGCAGACCCCCATAACCACCGGGCAAGGGTTGTGGGGATGAGGCCCTTGTCCCCATCAACATGGGGACAAGGTGCGTTGGAGGGGCTACCCCAAAGGCACCCTCCCCATGTTGAGGGTATGTGGCCTGGTACGGTTCAGGAGGGGGGGCGCTCTCTCATCCCCCCTCTTTTCCTGCGGCCTGCCAGGTTGCGTGCTTGGATAAGGGTCTGGTATGAATTTTTGGGGGGACCCCATGCCATTTTTTTTTTAATTTTGGTGCGGGTTCCCCTTAAAATCCATACCAAATACCATACCTGAAGGATCTGGTATGGATTTTGAGGGGGACCCCTACCCCATTTTTTTTTAATTTGGCGCAGGGTTCCCCTTGATATCCATACCAGACCTGACAGGCCTGGTATGTAATTTGGGGGGACCCCCACGCAATTTTTTAAAAAATTTTGGTTCGGGGTTACCCTTAATATTCATACCAGACCCAAAGGGCCTGGTAATGGACTGGGGGGATCCCATGCTGTTTTTTTCAATGACTGTTATCTGTATTGCCGGGACCCGACAATTCATTATAGCCACTGGTAGTTTTAAATGACTTTTTTTCCTTTAGAAATGTCATTTTGTGCAGGGACTGTTCTAAACACGGGAAAAATGCGCCACTTTACAGGCATTTTATAGACACACACCCCCCCCCCCCCCCCCCGGTACGAAATTTAAAAGGAATATTTCACTTTTATTGTTTCACTTTAAGCATTATTAAAATCACTGCTCCCGAAAAAAACGGCCATTTTTAAAACTTTTTTTTGCATTGATACATGTCCCCTGGGGCAGGACCCAGGTCCCCAAACACTTTTTATGACAATAACTTGCATATTAACCCTTAAAATTAGCACTTTTGATTTTTCAAGTTCGTGTCCCATAGACTTTAACGGCATTCGCGTTTTCGAAGAAATTGTTTGCCTGTTCGCATGTTCTGCTGCAAACCGAACCAGGGGGTGTTCTGCTCATCCCCAATGCTGAACCCTGGTACCAGGGAGACCACAAACCATTTGGTTAAGGTGATCCTGGCGACCAATTATTCTATCAGACCTTCTGATTATAGAATCTCCTATTACCACCAACTGTCTAGGCCTTCCTGCACTACCCTCACCACCCCTACTAGATGGGCTGCTCTTCCGGCTTCAAGGGGTAGTAATGACATCTAGGGCTGCCACCTCTGAGCTTGCCACCTCCACATCTTTACCCAATTTTGCAAATTTGTTTGGGTGCTCAAACACAAGGCTGGCCTTCCTTTTCTGTGAGCCCCTACCACTCCCTCCGACTACAGTAACCCATCTTCCTATCTGATGATCCTGACTTTCCCCTCCACATCAACCCTAGTAAGCACCTGCTCAGTGAGGACCACTTTCAAGGTCGTCAGTTCTGCCCAGTGTTGGAATTTGCTCTTCCAGATCTCTAAAGTGAGCATCCAGAAGGTTACATCTGTTGCAGTGGTATCCATCCTGGAGCTGCTGCTCCATTGTTGTATACATGTGGCACAGTGTGCACTGCACTGCACAAAACCTTCAATCAGTCACTAAATTTACCCCTTGGTCAAGTTCCAGCAAGCAAAAGGTGAGCAAGCTCAGATTGAGTGCTACAGAAAGTTATATAGTACCTGGAGCACCGGTGACCAATTAACCACTATCCTTCATTAGCAGACTGAAGGAAGGAAAGAAAAAAAAATGCTATTTAAAAAGTGACAGAAAAGGTGTTTTTAAAAGCTGCTAGTAAAGACTCTAAAGAAAATAAAACTGCAACCACAGCAATTAGGAACTTTGGTTTACGAGTAACGCAGTTAATAAGCGTTTTGAAAGACGAGCAACTTTTTTTTTTTAATTCTGACTAGGTTTGCAAGTGTTGTTTAGCAAAACAAGCAGAATTCAAGCTAATGGGGTGTGCAGTATCGCATTTGGCCAGAGGTGCGGGGGAGCTGAGGACAAGCGGAACAGTTCAGTGCAATTCGGAAATACTCGGAAATACTCCATTCCCAATTGTTTCCAAGGCTTACGGAGCTGTCCCCGAGTATTTCTGAGGCTCTATGACGCCCCCCTCACCTCTGGCCACATGCGGTATTGCATGTAATAGAAGTCAATACGGAACTAATTATCTTCGTTTCCATTGACTTCTTTGGGGAAACATGCTTTGATATGCGAGTGCTTTGGATTACAAGCATTCTCCTGAAACGGATTATGCTCGTAATCCAAGGTTCCACTGTAGTCAGCTTCCAACTAGCAAAATGTGGCAAACTTTAAAGCACTCCTGGCAGTGTTATATGGTTTGTCCCCAACCCTTCAATTGTCACTTTTGCTGCACAACTTAGCCTGCATTTAAATGTGGAGATAAATATAAATAAAGAGCTATGAATTTGAAAAAAAAAATATATATGTAAAGCATATACAAACCCAAAAACACCATCAATTTTTCACCCAGAGCAGGGTAACAGTAGGCTACATTCACAAGAAGGAAATTTGTATACTTACCTGACGGTAATTTTCTTTTCCTGATGCATAAGCATACACGTATGGGTACAGGCTCCGCTCCTCGCCCAATCAGGACCGGTTATACTATATACAGCGGGGACGGAAAGTATTCAGACCCCCTTACATTTTTCACTCTTTGTTATATTGCAACCATTTTCTAAAATCATTTAAGTTCCTTTTTTTTCCTTATTAATGTACACACAGCACCCCATATTGACAGAAAAACACAGAATTGTTGACACTTTTGCAGATTTATTAAAAAAGAAACACTGAAATATCACATGGTCCTAAGTATTCAGACCCTTTGCTGTGGCATTCAGATTTAACTCAGGTGCTGTCCATTCCTTCTGATCATCCTTGAGATGGTTCTACGCCTTCATTTGAGTCCAGCTGTGTTTGATTATACTGATTGGACTTGATTAGGAAAGCCACACACCTGTCTATATAAGACCTTACAGCTCACACTGCATGTCAGAGCAAATGAGAATCATGAGGTCAAAGTAACTGCCTGAAGAGCTCACATTTGGGATGACTAGAACCCTTCCTAGAGCTGGCCGTCCGGCCAAACTGAGCTATCGGGGCAGAAGAGCCTTGGTGAGAGAGGTAGAGAAGAACCCAAAGATCACTGTGGCTGAGCTCCAGAGATGCAGTCCGGAGATGGGAGAAAGTTGTAGAAAGTCAACCATCACTGCAGCCCTCCACCAGTTGGGGCTTTATGGCAGAGTGGTGCGACGGAAGCCTCTCCTCAGTGCAAGACACATGAAAGCCTGCATGGAGTTTGCTAAAAAAACACCTGAAGGACTCCAAGATGGTGAGAAATAAGATTCTCTTGTCTGATGAGACCAATATAGAACTTTTTGGCCTTAATTCTAAGCGGTATGTGTGGAGAAAACCCAGGCACTGCTCATCACCTGTCCAATACAGTCCCAACAGTGAAGCATGGTTGTGGCAGCATCATGCTGTGGGGGTGTTTTTCAGCTGCAGAGACAGGACGACTGGTTGCAATCGAGGCAAAGATGAATGCGGCCAAGTACAGGGATATCCTGGACGAAAACCTTCTCCAGAGTGCTCAGGACCTCAGACTGAGCTGAAGGTTTACCTTCCAAACAAGACAAGGACCCTAAGCACACAGCTAAAATAACAAAGGAGTGGCTTCACAACAACTCCGTGACTATTCTTGAATTGCCCAGCCAGAGCCCTGACTTAAACCCAATTGAGCATCTCTGGAGAGACCTAAAAATGGCTGTCCACCAACGTTTACCATCCAACCTGACAGAACTGGAGAGGATCTGCAAGGAGGAATGGCAGAGGTTCCAAAAATCCAGGTGTGAAAAACTTGTTGCATCTTTCCCAAAAAGACTCGTGGCTGTATTAGATCAAAAGGGTGCTTCTACTAAATCATGAGCAAAGGGTCTAAATACTTAGGAACATATGATATTTCAGTTTTTCTTTTTTAATAAATCTGCAAAAATGTCAACAATTCTGTGTTTTTCTGTCAATATGGGGTGCTGTGTGTACATTAATGAGGAAAAAAACGAACTTAAATGATTTTAGCAAATGGCTGCAATATAACAAAGAGAAGTGCCCAGGTGTTCCCTCTCAGATGATGATTCAACATCCTATATAGTTATCTGCATTACAGCTAACTATATGGGATGTTGAATCATCATCTGAGACTACATACAAGTGATTGTGACCACTGTCTCCTCTACATATAGATACTGGCTCAATACGGTTACTGGCATTTCTTCCTTGCATAGCCGTCTTGTCGGCAATATGCTTTGCTAGATTACTCTAGCAGTATATTTTATACCTCATTTCAAGGATACGCAGATAACTCCTAATTGCCCCTCCGCCCTCCTCTCCTTTTTTCCCCTTTGTATTAGTCTATCATTATGATTATGGTAAGTGCTATCGTTATTTCTCAATATAAATATTAATATAGTGTTAAGCTACAATACTCATTATCAATATCTGCACTGTAGGCTGATGTCACTTAACATTAACATGTGTACTTTATGTTATCTATTAGATTTATCATTTACTATTAAACACTCATCATTAATACCAGTATAATTATCCAGCTTTATTCTGAACTGATAGTGTATGTCCATTTCAACCTGCTATATAATAGTAGACATGAAATTGACTAATTAATTTACTATTAATTTACCAAGTAGAATTATATATATTTTACCCTGGCTTGTTATAATTCCCTAGGTTACCCGCCTCTGTCCCATCTACCCCCCCCCCTCCCCCCCTTTATCTTTATATTTTCTTATTTTCCCTTTTTTCACAACTGTAAAAACACCATCCTGTTTGAAATCACATTGATCTACCAACTGGACCAATAATATTGCCACTTTATGTTCAAAATTTTGCATCTATGGTGTTACATACGTCCCCATAGTGTGTGAATATTGCTTAGGCCCTGCTTGACCAGCACTGATTATCGGGTTTTCATTTCAGTATCTCTAATTCGCAATACACATTTATTATTTTGTTATATGGTAGTCATTATTTTATTTTTCAGTTAATTATTCTGAGTTATATTTATTTGATGTTTTATATATTTCAGTAAATCTGCCCTATTCTCCTGAAGAAGCGCTATGGCATGTTGAGCGAGCTCTAGACACCTATTGCTACCAACTACATAGTTCTCTCTTGAAAACATAGTAACCCTATGGTGGAATGATTGGTTTCCTATTTTCGTATTATCTGTCTATACCACATTGAGCTATGTATGGAGTGTATAATGGTAACTGTATCCTTATGGAGTGATTTTTGTATTTTCTTGTCTTTCCCTGTTTTTAACAATATTTTGTATATCTAATAAATTTTAGTTTTTAACTTTATAACACTGTGTTATTATGCATTCCAACAATGTGGGGAAGAACCAACATGTCTCAAGATCAAATATATTTTTGATAAAAGGCTACATGCATGGTGACGGTGATGTTCCTTAGTCTGGCTCTCCCGTGGGGATTGTGTTGTGCGCAATTTTGTTTGCACTGTTTATTATGTTCTTGTTTTATATAATCATATTCAATTATTTTGTAAATATGTTTTATTTATTCATTATGGTTTTATTGTATATAAGTTGTTGTTTGTAAGATTTTTCAATAAACAAAATTAACCAACATGTCTCATTGCTCATGGCAGAGTGTCAGCCTGGTCTTTTGTCACTTTACGCAAGTGCTGCAGGGGTTAACATGGACTCCATCAGTGGCGGTGCATCCATTAAGGGCACATGGGCTCCGCCCCCTCTCTCCAGCCACCCCCCTCTATGACTAATGGATAGATTCATGCATTGCATAACTCTATCCATGGCCTCCGCTGCCACCCCCTATTCAGCCGTCCGGCCCCTTTTTGGACGCTGGGCGCTTGAATTACAGCGGTGGCAGGGGGGGGGGGTGTTTTTGAAGCACCTGATTAGAGGCTCTAATAGGCTTCAAAAAATGTGAACTACCAGTGCAGAGCATTGCACTCACAGTTTACCCAGGTGTGTTAGAACAGCAAATGTATATTCGCTTTCTTAACACTGAACCGCCTCTCCGCCAATTAGGTGCGCGGGTCTGTTACCCATCACCTGATAGGCTGAAAGGACAGGCGCTGCGATTGGACGCCTATCAGGAAGAGGGGAGGAAACGTATGGAGGACACAGGAGACACATGGAGGACACAGGAGCCGCAGTCTGACCCGCTGCAAGGTCCTACCGCTCACCGTTCTCACTTGCATGCCTGACCCACCACCGAGACAGGGTAAGTGCCGGGCAAATGGCGAGCGGGCGGGGGGGGTCACAGTGGCAGCATTTGATGGGGCACAGTGGCTGCGTTTGATGGGCACAGTGGCTGCAATTGATTGGCACAGTGGCTGCAATTGATTGGGACAGTGGCTGCAATTGATTGGCACAGTGGCTGCGTTCGATGGGCACAGTGGCTGCGTTCGATGGGCACAGTGGCTGCAATTGATGGGCACAGTGGCTGCAATTGATGGGCAGAGTAGCTGCCTTTGATGGCACAGTGGCTGCGTTTGATGGGCTGTCAGGAAAGGCATACCAGCACCCAAGATGGCTGCCGAAGATGACCTGTTACCTCTGCCCCTGTCAGAATGCCATTGGTGCGCACGCACCCTGTGACAGCTTTTGCCACCCAAACAGGCTATTTAAACTCAGCGCTGTCTGCTCTACAGTGTTCCAGTTGCCTTGTATCTGATACCTGTTCCTGTTAACCGACCCAGCTTGCCTCTAACGTTCCTGCTTCCTGCCTGTACCTGATCCGGCTTGTTTGACTCTGCATCTGCCTGCTCCCTCTGCTACCTTGCTGCCAGCCCATCACCGATCTGGCCTGTATCCTGACTACACTTCTGCCTTCAAATCTGCTCCTGACGTGCCCTCCAGTGTATGACCCAGACTGCCTGTACCTGCCTTCTCTTCTGTTTAAAGAATCCTACTGAACTACCATCCCTCCTGTAGCTGTCCCGGCTTCACTGTCTGCGATCCACCTGGCACTCGTGTGACTCTGCACTCCTGTGCCTCCTGTCTGCTCTACCAGGGGGCATCGAGTCAGAGGTGTAAGAGAGGCCGTCCTCTGCATATCAGGCTCTACCATCAGGTACATGACATGGGCACAGTGGCTGCATTTGATGGGCACAGTGGCTGTTTGATGGACACAGTGACTGTGTTTGATGGCACAGTGGTTGTGTTTGATGGGTACAGTGAGGCTGCAATAGATGGTTTTTTTTCAGAATTTTTCAGTTTGTTTGCGCCCCCCCCCCCAAAAAAATTTTAAGCCCCACCCGCCACTGGACTCTATTAAAGTTTTGGCGCGCCGTAAAGAGTAAGAGGTGGGTGCTGAGGTTTCCAGAGAGTGTGTGGACCAATCCCTTGGCAGGGGGAGGAGATGTCGCTCTGCAGAGGAGGATAAGGAAGTGCTACAACGTGCATCCGATTGTTGAGTGAAAAAGATGGCGCAGCTTGGGAGATAACATGTCGGAGTGGAAGGTATATGTTCCCGGGTGTTGGCCCTGGTAAGGGCATCCTGACTGACACCGGAGTATGGTACACACCTAAGGGTAGCCTTGACTTGACTTGTACACAGCCGGAGGCTATGAGGCTTTGGGACTGATTTGCGGGAAGTGTTCCAGCTTAGCCACGCACCTGCGGCCTTGGATCATCTGTGGAACCCCTGCTTGAGGTAGTCGCACCAACCTCCGTGAACACTACAATCGTATTGGGACCAGAATGTCGCCATCCCAACTGGGGACAGCATCGAGAGTCCCCCTGTTATCACCCGGCTTGTGCGAGAAGGTGCTCCTCTCATCTCTGTGGCTGCTCCAGGGCCCAACGCTCCAGTTATCCCTCCAGGCTGTGGTCGGGCCCATCTGCATTCCTTGATGGTGGAACCTCCTGGGGGAAAGACGGCGGAGTCGGGGTAAGCCTGAAATGGGTGAAAGTAGTGTGCCAGTGGGGGCTGTGATACCTGTGGCCAGTAAGGGAGAGAAGGTTGCTTTACTAGTTGATGTTAGCTCAAAGCACAACCTGCTCCAGGCTGAAGAGTGCTCCACTATATCCGATTCAGATATATCATCCGATCGGATTTCTGAACTGTTCTCAGACACTTTATCATGGACTGGAAAGTGGACTGATAGTGAAGAGGAGCAGTCATGTGATTTAGGGGAAGATGAGGTTCTTCCTGTGAAAGCTACTAACGTGAAGATTGAACTGTCTGCCAGTGCAGTGCCACGCCTGTGTTTTCCTTATTCCTTTGAGGAAGATCATTGGGCAAGTCGGGTTCCTAAAGTCCATGTTACTAAGCCAACTCAAGTAACCAAGTTAATTGTAAACCCGATGTTGTTGCTGGGCATCGGGTCCAATGTGCCCCTGATGCACGGGTTCTGCCCGGCTGTAGAGACCCCAAAACACTGCCTAGGCTGTCCAAGTTACAGCGCATTAATATCAAGAAAGTGGCTAAAGATTGTGGCTATTTGTATCCATATGGTCCGGTTCAGTTGGAGGAGATCCAGGAGAAAAAGGCACAGTAGGTGGATGTGACCATTCAAAGCTTTCTCAAGATCCCTCTGAACCTTGATATTAAAAAGCTATCTCCAAGGTATGCTGAAAAGTACGCTTCTGTTTCACAAACTTGGGACTATGACCGGCACATTACTCCAGACTGTGTGATCATTTGCAGGCCTAACAAGAAGGACCTTCAGCACTACATCACTACTCCTGATACAAGTGGGAAACCTGTACAGATGCCAGATCGCAGTTATTACTGGTAAATAGTATTGAACTGTGTCAAGTTACAGAAATCATTATGGATTACAAATGTGTGCTTTGTGGAGTCAGGATACTTAACAGAAGCTACTCCACCTTCAAAAGAAAGTTGCTGTGGGGACATTCCTGTTTAGCTGTGCATGCAGAACTGTGTTCTACCGGCAGTTGCAGGGAGTGCCCCAAGTGAGTCATGCTGGCCTGTGTTCTGGAATTGCCAGTGTGCCTCCCTCTGAGAGTGACACATTATTTGCCATTGAAAGACTTCAATGTGTGCTGTTCTTTGTCAATGAGGAAAATTATTCTCAGTCCCCGGCTGTGTTGTTGTCAGGCTAAGATTTAAAATGCAAGGGGATCTGAGGATGGACTTTACCTTCGGGAAGTGCGGTCCCTTGCACTATGGCATGGCCTACTGCCGTTTGATTACAGCCATGCCTCCTGTCCCCGGAGTTATCCCTAAGAAGAGGGGAAACTGCTGGGAAAAAGTTGTTGATATGTGATTATGCCCTGAGTGAAATATTGATGAACTTTGGGGCTCCAATGATACTGAGGTGTTTAGCTAGATAGGTAGATTAAGCTGTGGCAAAAAGGGCAAGTTCTCACCTTAAAGGGGTTGTAAACCCTCGTTTAAAAAAAACAAAAAAAAAACCAAACGTCATACTTACCTCCACTATGCAGATCGTTTTGCACAGAGTGGCCCCGAACCTCCTCTTCTGGGGTCCCTCAGCGGCGCGGGTGGCTTTTCCCCGTGTCCACGTTGGAGAAGCGCTCTCCTTGGTGGACACCCGTGCGGACGCGCTCCTGAGTCCCGCATCTGAGTCCATTCACACAGAATGCAGGATTCGGCCCCGCCCCCTGGCGCCGCATAATTGGATTTGATTGACAGCAGTGGGAGCCAATGGCTGCACTGCTATCAATCTATCAAATCATGAAACGAGACACCAGCTACAGATGGTGTGCTTGTTCCTGGCCAGAGAGAAATCCATGTCAGGTAAGTAAAACGGGGGGGGGGGGCTGCAGCACTACAGAAGGTTTTTCACCTTAATGCATAGACTGCATTAAGGTGAAAAACCGTGAGGGTTTGCAACCCTTTAAACTTGATAATGGACTAAACAAAAAAAATTACTATACAAACACACAAGGACTGTTCGCTGGAAATACTAACCACCAGGTGGTGTGAGAGTGCTAACCTGAGCGAGTCTTGGTTCACATTGTGTAGAATGTTTAATAGATTTTTTTTTCTTTACAATTGTCATGGAAAGGGGTGGCACCCTCAAGGGTATGGGGCCCAATTTCCATCTGTACATGTGCTTAGATATAGTCATGGTTACCATATATGCAGTGCTGTGAAAAAGTATTTGCCCTCTTCCTGATTTTTTATTTTTTTTGCATATTTCTCACACTTAAATGATTCAGATCATCAAACAAATTTTAATATTACACAAAGATAACCCGAGTAAATCCAATATGCAGTTTTTAAAATTAATTATTTTATTAAGGGAAAAAAGCTGTTCAAACCTGCCTGGCCCTATGTGAAAAGTAATTGCCCCCTCCCATGCTGAATCATGAATGAACTGTGATTGACCACAATTTTTTGTAAAGCTGAGAAAAATTTCACTTGCCACACCCAGGCCTGATTACTGCCAAACCTGTGGAATCAAGAAATCACATAAATAGAAGCTGTCTGGCAAATTGAAGCACGCTAACAGATCACAAAAATCCACACATCATGCCACAATCTAAAAAAATTCAGGAACAGATTAGAAAAAAACATGCATCGGTCTAGGAAGGGTTACAAAGCCATTTCTAAGTCTTTGGAACTCCAGTGAACCACGGGGAGAGCCATTATCCACAAATAGAGATAATTGGAACAGTGGTGAACATTCCCAGGAGTGACTGGCCTACAAAAATTACTCCAAGAGCATGACGACGACTCATCCAGGAGGTCATAAAAGAACCCAGAACATCTAAATAACTGCAGGCCTCACTTGCCTCAGATAAGATCAGTGTTCATGATTCAATAAGAGACTGGGCAAAAATGGCATCCATGGGAGAGTTCCAAGGCCAAGGCCACTGCTGACCAAAAAGAACACAAAGGCTCATCTTACATTTACCAAAATACATCTAGATTATCCAGATAAGACTTTTAGGCAAATATTCTGTGGACTGATGAGACAAAAATTAAACTTTTTGGAAGGTGTGCATCCCGTTACATCTGGCATAAAACGAATACAGAATTTCATAACAAGAACATCATACCAACAGTCAGACATGGTGGTGGTAGCGTGATGGTCTGGGGCTGCTTTGCTGCTTCAGGACTTGGACGACTTACCATAATTGATGGAACCATGAATTCTGAGCTCTACCAGAAAATCCTAAAGGAGAATGTCCAGCCATCAGTTTGTGACCTCAAGCTCAAGTGCACTTGGGTTATGCAGCAGGACAATGATCCAAAACACAACAGCAAATCCACCTCTAAATGGTTCAAACAAAGCAAAATTTAGGTTTTGGAGTGGCCTAGTCAAAGCCCGGACTTAAATCCGATTGCAATGCTGTATCATGACCTTACACAGGCCGTTCATGCTGGAAAACCCTCCAATGTGGCTGAATTAAAATAATTCTGCAAAGAAGAGTGGGCCAAAATTGCTCCACAGCAATGTGAAAGACTCATTGCCAGTTATCGCAAATGCTTAATTTCAGTTGTTGCCGCCCAGGGTGGCACAATCAGTTATTAGGTTTAGGGGGCAATTACTTTTTCACATAAACCCAGGCAGGGTTGGACAGCTTTTTTGCTTGAATAAATGAAACCATCATTTAAAAACTGCATTTTGTATTTACTCAGGTTATCTTTGTGTAATAATAAAATTTTTTTGATGATCTGAGTCATTTAAGTGTGACAAATATGCAAAAAAAAAATCAGAAAGGGGGCAAATACTTTATCACAGCATTGTATATATAGATTAATATGTGTCATAGTGTGCATTTGCGCTGTTTTGATGCTCTCAGCTGAGGGTAATTAACATTCACTTATGTATATATTGCACTGTGTTATTGTAGGAATAGGATGTATTTTTGTGACGTCTATTCTCTCTTTCAGGTATTTCTGTACCCATTGCGTCTTCCTTGGCTAAGGAGAGACAGTGACTTCCGCTTGTACAACTATGCTAATATTTTCTATTTTTCAGGTGTATATAGTAGATAGATAGTTAGGATACAAGGCTACTGTTATTGTATTTCTCCCTCGCTGTTTGGGTGGTATGCCACATGTAAAACTGTAAATATTGTCTTCTATTTCTCTCCCCTTGTGTGTACTGCCACTTTCCTATGTACATATCTGATGTATACTTACTTCACGTGGTACGCCACATGTATTGTTATTTGTTTATCTTTCCCTGTTACCCCACCTATCCCAGTTTTTGCCAGGACATCTACTCTCAGGCTTGAGAGTTCAGTTTTTTTCCTTTGCAAACTCGTAGTTTACTAGGCAGGGGGAGGATGTAGCACCCTGGTGTTTAGACAGGGTTGCTAAAAAATATCAATCAGCCAGTAATCTACCTGGCTGATTGATAGAAGATCCACCGATTCCTCCCTAAATTCTGGAATTGCTGCACCTTTTCTCTTCTGTCATTAGGTGGCACTGTGGCTGGTGACATTAGATTGACAAGGGCTTACCAAGGTCAGATCATGAATGGATGGGGGGTCTCAGCCAATTGACGGGGGTTTCTTTTAGTCCCTTGGCCTGCTGGGAGAGCCTATTTATTTGGGTGGAGTCAGATGATCGGGGTTCTGTGCCACCTGGACGGCTATCTGGGTGGACGTGTGTTATGTCGTCCCGGGTTGCTAGGCCGGAAGCCTGAGGCCTATCCCGGGGACACCTGGCTGCTAGGCTGCCTGAGGCCTATCCAGGAGCAGGAGAAGCAGCGTACGGTTGGGACTGCAGGATTGGAGTCCAACCGAGTTGCGAAGGTTCAGCCGGATGGGGAACCAGTTGGGGTCGGAGGTGGAGGGGAAGCTGTAGCCACTAAGGGACCATCCACCTTGTTACTGATGACTACTGTGAGTAAGCTGAAGCAAGTACCTGAGCAGTCTTCTCACCAGCTGGGGATGGTGAAGAAGTGAGAAAGCATCAGCAAGTGCCAAGCCAGGGACATAGCAGGATAGCGGGGTGGTACTTGAGGAGTATACAGCGGGATAGTTGTAGAAGAGCTCAGGGGATCCAGTGAAAACTGGGATCTGGAAGTCTAGTGAGAGACTGGGAGCTCAGTCAGTGAAGATCTACAGTGGGATACTGGGGGATAAGTAAAGGACTGTTCTCTGTTACCAAGAGTTATGTACAACTACCTTTAGTGACTGTTGCAAGATTAGTTGCCATAGGAAACAGCGGTCCTACCTATACAGAAGTGTTATCCTGCTGGAGGCCTTCCACTGTATAGCTGTCTACCTATAGAAGTCTCGGAGTCTGCCAATTATCATTGCATCTACTCAAGGGTGTCCTGGCCCTAACCCTCTCTCCCACAGTTCTGTTAAGAGACAATAAATCTCTTGTTCGCATTCAAAAGTGACTGGCGCCCATCATTTCTTCTTGCATCACATCCACCATGCCTGGTAACCCACTCTACAAGGATGTCAGCTCTCCCTAACCCTTGAGGTCACCATTAGGCCTCTGGGGCCCCGAGACCTTGCTACATACCTTATAACAGAAAATCTCTGTTTTGGTAGGAAACTTAATACAGCCATATCAGGAGTGACAGGAACGAAGTCCGGTCTGCTCCCGCAAGATGGGAAGCAAAAGGGATATAGAATGTTCCTCCTCCCAGCAGGTTCCATTCCTCTAGGGTCAACCTTTCCTGACACCCATAATTAGAAAAACCCACTTAACCCTTTGGACGAGCGCATGCCAAAACTCTTGAGGTAAGAGCTAGATTGGCGCCCTTTAAAGGTATCTGGACAGCAAGTGGGGCAGATTCTTGGGTGAAGGTATCAGGCACTCATGGTCGATTCGGGAGATTCCTCACTGCTCTTTCTCCAGACCATTTCACTCCCACTTATCTGCCAGGTTTACCACAAAGTAGATGTGCTGCTATAATGCATACATACACTTCAGACCCAGGGGGTCGTTGCCCTGGTTCCATTTACAAAAGTGTATTCGCTATTTGAACCCTGTATATAGTTTGCAAAACATGGTGGCTAGCGTCCAGTTGTAGATCTGAAGAGGTTGAACTTTATCCTCTTAGGTATCTTTAAGATGAAGTCTATTAAACCAATGCAGCTAAATGCTATTTTTGGATCTTCAGCATAACTATCTTCACATCCCAAAATGCTTCTTTCTTTGCATAATTGGTAAAGTTTTGCGATCTGCAAAACGCATCTCCAGTTTAACCGTCTTCTTTTTGGCCTATGCAAGTCTCCGAGACTGTTCACAAAAGTTCAGTGTTAGCTCCACTCAGAGAACTAGTTCTCCGGGTGCGTCACTACCTGGACAACATTATCCAACACTATCCAGAGGCCTGAAACAATTGCTAACACGCCAAGAGATTCTCATAAACACCCTGCAGGGATGTGGGTGGGTTATCAACTCTCTGTAACTTAACAGTTGATATGCTGGGAGGTATTCTGACAATTCCTCTGTTCGGCTTCCACCAGAGAAAATGGTGACAGTCAGGAAAGGAAAGCTAAGGACAGTAATCTCCACTTGTTTGACTGTTTTTCAGTGCCTCGATCTTTGGGGCACAATGTTGTCATGCAAACCAATGATACCTTGGGTGCTCTGGCATCTTCGACAGTTTAAACTGGGATTCTTAGTGCAATGGAGGAAATAGAATCTAGCACAGTTAATAACTACAGTATCTCAGAAAAGTGAGTACACCCCTCACATTTTTGTAAATATTTTTTTACATCATTTCATGTGACAACACTCAAGAAATGACACTTTGCTACCATGTAAAGTAGCGAGTGTACAGCTTATATAACAGTGTAAATTTGCTGTCCTCTCAAAATAACTCAACACACAGCCATTAATGTTTAAACTGCTGGCAACAAAAGTGAGTACACCCTAAGTGAAAATGTCCAAATTGGGCCCAATTAGACATTTTCCCTTCTCAGTGTCATGTGACTCATTTGTGTTACAAGGTCTCAGGTGTGAATGGAGACCAGATGTGTTATTGGTGTTATTGCTCTCACTCTCTCATACCGGTCACTGGAAGTTTAACATGGCACCTCATGGCAAAGAACTGTAAGGATCTGAAAAAAAAGAATGGTTGCTCTACATAAAGATGGCCTAGGCTATAAGAATATTGCCAAGATCCTAAAACTGAGCTGCAGCACGGTGGCCAAGACCATACAGCAGTTTAACAGGACAGGTTCCACTCAGAACAGGCCTCGCCATGGTCGACCAAAGAAGTTGCGTCATACCAGAGGTTGTCTTTGGGAAATAGATATGAGTGCTGCCAGCATTGCTGTAAAGGTTGAAAGGGTGGGGGGGTCAGTCAGTCAGTGCTTAGCCCATACGCCGCACGCTGCATCAAATTGGTCTGCATGGCTGTCGTCCCAAAAGGAAATCTCTTCTAAAGTCGATGGACAAGAAAGCCTGGAAACAGTTTGCTGAAGACAAGCAGACTAAGGACATGGACTATTGGAACCATGTCCTGTGGTCTGATGAGACCAAGATAAACTTATTTGGTTCAGATAGTGTTAAGCGTGTGTGGCGGCAACCAAGTGAGGAGTACAAAGACAAGTGTGTCTTGCCTACAGTCAAGCATGGTGGTGGGAGTGTCATGGTCTGGTGCTGCATGAGTGCTGCTGGCACTGGGGAGCTACAGTTCATTGAGAGAACCATGAATGCCAACATGTACTGTGACATACTGAAGCAGAGCGTGATCCCCTCCCTTCAGAGACTGGGCCACAGGGCAGTATTCCAACATGATAACGACCCCAAACACACCTCCAAGACATCCACTGCCTTGCTAACGAAGCTGTGGGTAGACTACCTTCCCTCAGAGATGAAATCACACCCACTAATAGGGAACACTCTAAGGAGATGCTTTTAGGCTATGTTACAAAACTCCCTAACAACCAAAACGTCACCCTTAACCCCAATTCTGGGTAATCCTATGTTCCCCCCCGGGATCTCATCTTCGCAATTTCAGGCATTGAGGAACTCTGTGTGACGGCTTCACAATTTGTGAAACAGGATAAATGGCCCTCCATACCAGAGCTAATGGACTCCACAGGCCCATTCCAACTCTAATTTTGGAATGCAACACAGATACATCACTTTCTCCAGACTATCCTGAATCCCCAAAGTTACACTAGACCCCTGACCACATTTGAAGAATTCTGCTTGGAAACAGAACCAATACCACAGGTCCTCTCCAAAATGTATGCCCTAGCCACCATGTCTGCCATGCATTGCAAAATGGGAAAGGAAACAGATCTCCACCGCACCTTTATTACAGCCCAAAAGCAGAACATGACCAGTTTCTCCCTAAAGTCCTCATTATGCACTAAAATACAGGAGACCAATTATAAGATCCTGACGAGGTGGTACTTAACACCCAGTCACTTGCATGCCATTTTTTCTAACACGCCAGAATACTGCTGGCACTGCCATGAGGAAAGGGGAACGATGCTGTACGTGTTTTGGTCCTGCCCTCAGCTGACAGCTTTCTGGACTGCGGTTCACACAATCTCCCAAAAATTCACTGACTTCCAGATCCCGAATGACCCGGCATTTTTTTTTTATAAAAAATCCTTACGGCGTCACTTGACAAACGCAGCTAAATCCTGCATTCCATGATGCCCTGTACACACGGTCGGATTTTTCGACGGAAAATGTGTGATAGGACCTTGTTGTCGGAAATTCCAACCGTGTGTGGGCTCCATCACACGTTTTCCATCGGAATTTCCGACACACAAAGTTTGAGAGCTTGCTATAAAATTTTCCGACAACAAAATCCGTTGTTGGAAATTCCGATCGTGTGTACACAAATCCGACGCACAAAGTGCCACACATGCTCAGAATAAATTAAGAGACGAAAGCTATTGGCTACTGCCCCGTTTATAGTCCTGACGTACGTGTTTTACGTTACCGCGTTTAGAACAATCGGATTTTCCGACAACTTTGTGTGACCGTGTGTATGCAAGACAAGTTTGAGCCAACATCCGTCGGAAAAAATCCATGGATTTTGTTGTCGGAATGTCCGATCAATGTCCGACCGTGTGTACAGGGCATTACTCGGGAAGCAACAATGTCCACCAACCACAGCGATGTGGTTGCGGAAGGTGGAAGATATAAATAAGATGGAGGATTTGATAATGACAGCCCAAGACAGACACGAAACCTACAAGAAAACTTGGACCCTCTGGAACATGTTTAAACATTCAGAAGAGGGTAAATCCCTCTTTGGGACCTGAACTATTACAACTCAATATAGGCCAGAAATTCACAGCTGCTCTGAACCACAGAGACAAATATAGCCAAACGCCACCCACCTCCACCCCTACTTCCCCCTCCCCAACCCACCCCTTTCTCCCCCCGATTCGGTACTTGTCTTTCTTTCTTTCTTCCCTTCACTTCGATAGCTACCTCCTGACTTATTTATCTCTATCTTTATATGAAATAATTGATTGACAATTGGAGACATAGGCCACCCGGTATCTTTACCACCTTTGTGTACTTTGAGACACTAGAACCGTGTAGCCAAGAGATAACTATACATGTCATTTGTGGAATCTTCAGGATACGCACTGAATGCTTCAATATACGCTACTACCTATTGTGACATATTGTTGGGAGGCTGCGACCTCCACTGTTAAAAGCTACTGCTGTATTTTTATGGGCTTTGCCCAATTTTTGAAAATTCAATAAAAAGTATATTTGCAAAAAAAAGAAAAAAAGAAGAAGCTGTATGTAAAGGTGATGGGCTGGCCAAGCATGTCTCCAGAGCTAAACCCTATTGAGCATCTGTGGGGCATAGTCAAATGGAAGGCGGAGGAGCGCAAGGTCTCTAACATCCACCAGCTCCGTGATGTCGTCTTGGAGGAGTGGAAGAGGACTCCAGTGGCAACCTGTGAAGCTCTGGTAAACTTCATGCCCAAGAGGGTTAAGTCAGTGCTGGAAAATAATGGTGGCCACACAAAATATTGACACCTCGGACCCAGTTTGGACATTTTCACTTAGCGATGTACTCCTTTTTGTTGCCAGTGGTTAGGACATTAATGGCTGTGTGTTGAATTATTTTGAGAGGGCAGCAAATTTACACTGTTATACAAGCTGTACACTCACTACTTTATATTGTAGAAAAATTTTATTTCTTCAGTGTGGTCGGTCACATGAAAAGATATAATAAAATATTTACAAAAATGTGAGGGGTGTACTCACTTTTGTAAACTACTGTATGCCACTCAGTATGAATAGAATTCTGCTGGGGTGGCAGAAGAGGGAGAATCTGATGAAGTCACGCCCCATTAGACTGGATCACAATTACTATTCATCTTGGCAAGATAGCCTGGAAGGCACACTGCAAGGATCCGTCAGTTCAGGACAAGTGGAGATTCTCAACTAAGAGGGGTGGTCTCAAATGCGCTAGAAATGCAAGCAGCCTCTATAGCACTTTTGTCTTGCTATACAGAATCAAGGGAAGATCAGTCTTTCTGCAGTTGAACAACATGACAGCAGTTGTCTATATTCATGACAAGGGAGGAACTTGCAGCAATATGCTATACAGAGAGGTGAAGCCCATACTGTCTGGGGCAGAAATTCACCTACAAATTCCGAAAGCAATTTACCTCCTAGGGGACTTGAACACACAGACAGACGATCATTCAAACTTTCCAGAGCACGAGTGGGTCTTCTGCAGGTCTTCTCTGAGCTGGTCCACAGGTGGGGCCTACCACAGACAGACTTCGTTGCTTCTTACAGCAATTACAAACTTAGTAAGATGTCTGACTCGGTTTCTGCACCCCAAGGCAGGGGGGACAAATCCTCTGATTTTCTCCATGGAACTGCAATCTAACCTATATATTTCCCCAAGATCTCTCGTAATGAGATTCCTCTTGAGACTGTCGAGCGTGAACATGGTAGTCAGAACCCTTCCTCTATTTTGACCATGAGGGCCTTGGTTTTTCCTGGCCATTCATTTAATGATACAAATGGCAACTCCCCTTCGCACATACTGGGGCTGCCAGCATGGCGGCTGAAAGGGAGGCCTAAGAACCTAACTTGCTCCAGAGTTGCTCCAGGGTGATCTCTACCTAGTGGAGTGCGAGAAGGTACGCTACTAACAAAATCTATGCCAAAATCTGAAACAGTGTTTTTTTCTCGGCAGGGCGAGATATTGATACTACTACACCTTCGGTGAAAGCTGTTCTGGACTGCTTGTAGGCCAGATTAGACATAAGCCTTAGCCTATACTCTTTGAAAGACAGTCATTAGGATTCGACCACAGCAAAAGAGAATCTTCCCCAGTGAAATCTATCAGTCTTGCTGGATTTCATATCATATTGACCGTTTACTCCACCAGAGCAGTGTTCGTTTTGGGGCGTTACCTACCTAAGCAGTATCTATCGCAAAAACATCAAGCAGAAGGCTGTCTGAGATTCAAACTCTTAAAGCATCAGGAAAACATATGGTTTTCTTTCCAGGAGTGAAGTTGCATCCTGTAGATCATCTTGTATCAAGGGTAGCGACAGCCCTCCATCTAACAGTCATCTGGACATTGCCTAACTTTCCAGATGATCACACAGGAATGTCACACAGACTGGACATGTCCAGAACTTGAAAGAAGTTTCTATCCACAATTGCTCTTTTCAGATCATGTAATAAGCCTTTCATCGTTCCAGCTGGAATTCATCCAGGAATACCTCCTGGCAGTGGCAGCTGGTGCTTAAAAATTTTTGGGGGGGGCGCAAACAAACTGAAAAATCTGAAAAAAAAACATCAATTGCAGCCTCGCTGTGCCGATCAAACGCAGCCACTGTGCCATCAAACCCAGCCACTGTGCCCATCAATTGCTGCCACTGTGCCCATAAAACACAGCCACTGTGCCCATCAATTGCCGCCATTGTGACCATCAAATGCAGCCACTGTGCCCATCAAATGCTGCCACTGTGCCATCAAATGCTCCCACTGTGCCATCAAATGCTCCCACTGTGCCCATCGAATGCTGCCACTGTGCCCATCGAATGCTGCCACTGTGCCCATCGAATGCTGCCACTGTGACCCCCCCGCCCATCTGCCCAGCACTTACCATGTCTCGGTGGGGCAGCGGGTGACGACGGCAAGCGGTGTCCTCCATGGACATGCTCCTCCCTGTCCTCCATGTCTTCTCCCGTCCTCTCCTATAGGCGATTGGATGCCTGATTGGCTGAAACGACAGGCGCTGTGATTGGATGCCTATCAGGTGATGGGTAACAGACCCAAGTACCTGATTTGCTTTTCTAACACACCTGGGTGAACTGCGAGCGCCAAGCATGGTGCTTGCAGGTCACCATTTTTGACACCTATTAGAGCCTATGGCTCTAATCAGGTGCTTCAAAAACATCCCCCGCCACTGTAATTCAGGCGCCCAGTGCCAGAGAAGGTGGCAGCAGCAGCCATGGATGGATTCATGCAATGCATGAATCTATCCATTGGTCATAGAGGGGGTGGCTGAAGAGAGGGGGCAGCGCCCGGGCGCCCTTATGGATGTACCGCCACTGCCTCCTAGACTCTAGCAGGCTTGGTTGTGCATATGGAGCGAGGGGTCGTGAGCCTCCTTCAGCAGTGGATGCATACTCTTCCAGAGCGGTTGCCGCCTCATGAGCAGCCCATTGGAAAGCATCTATGGAATCTATCTGCAGTGAAGTATCATGGTCATCTCAGCATACCTTTTTAAGCCTTACAGAGTAGATCCGGGTGCCTTCCCATCAGTGGACTTCGGAAGAATGTCTTCTGTCCCATTCTAATTAAAAAATTGATTTGAGAAATTGTACCCACCCTGTCAACTAGTTTTTTATCACTGGTATGCTGTCATGTATGCGCTCCTTGATCATCCGATCGAGGGCGAATACTGCTGTGCAAAAATGTAAGCACATTGTTTCCCTGGAAGCCCAGGTTCTGAATCTGGGGAAGCAACTGTCAGCATTGAGAAGTCCCTCCATACTAAAGGAGAGCCAGGAAGGTACACGGCAGAGGCCAGCACAGAGGGGGGCGGAGACAAAGAGGTGCAGGCACTAGGAAAGAGTAGATGGGTGACAGTCAGGAAGGGTAGAGGGGGAAGTGCCAGGGAGGCCGATCCAGGGCTGGTGCATCCCAATAAGTACGCTCCATTGAGTGACATTGGTGAAACCAGTCAGGGACCAGCACTGGTGGAGCTGAGGGACTCTCCTAGCTGCCGGGGGAAGAGCTCCTCCAGTGAGAGTGGGGGTGGGGGTGCGAAGGGGAAAGGAAAGACAGATTCTGGTGGTAGGGGGCTCAATTCTTGGAAGGACAGAGAGGGCAATCTGTAACAAAGACCTGAAGCGCCAAACTGTATGTTGTCTACCGGGCACTCAGGTTCGGCACATCATGGAAATGGTGGATAGATTACTGGGGGGGAGGCAGATGGGAGTGTCCTAAAGAAAAATTTTAGGGACTTGGGAGCTAAATTATGGAAAAGGACCTCCAAGGTAGTATTCTCAGGAATACTACCGGTACATCAAGCCACACCAGAAAGGCAGAGGGAGATTAGGGAAGTAAACAAGTGGCTGAAGACCTGGTATAGTAGTAAGGAGGGGTTTGGGTTCCTGGAGGACTGGGCCGACTTCTCAGTTGATCACCAGTACTATAGAAGGGACGGACTGCACCTAAATAAGGAGGGTGCAGATCAGCTGGGAGTAAAGATAACCAAAAAGTTAGAGGGGTTTTTAAACTAGGCGACAGGGGGGAGGGCCCAGAGGTAGAGATAGTTAGAGTGGAACATATTCCAGAGGGTAGTATTGGGGGCATTAGTGGTAGGTTGACTAAAGCACATAAACCCAAGGTAAGTATAGTAACAAGTCCTAGCTGCAATCTTGAAACACCCAATAAGAGGATAGTATGCGACCGGTCTAAACTACGTGGCATGTTCACCAATGCCAGGAGCCTGGCGGACAAGATGAGATACTGTTGTACAAGGAGGATTTGGATTTTGTGGGAATTTCAGAGACCTGGTTTAACAGCTCTCATGATTGGCTGGCAACCATTCAAGGGTATACCCTTTATCGCAGGGATAGAGAGGGTAAAAAAGGGGGAGGGGTATGCCTATACATCAAGAATAATGTACAAGTAAATGTGAGAGATGACATCACTAAGGTAGCTAGGTAGGAGGTGAAATCCTTATGGGTAGAGCTCCAAAAGGATGAAGCGGAAAATATTACTGGGTGTATGCTATAGGCCCCCTAACCTGAGGGAGGAGGGGGAAGACGGATTTCCTAAAACAAGTTGGATTAGCAGCAAGGACGGGAAGTGTTATCATAATGGAGGATTTTAACTATCCAGACATAGACTGGGCAGGGAGAACCACGCATTTGTCTAAGGCTCGCCAGATTCTAAATGTCTTGCAGGACAATTTCATGGTTCAGATGGTAGACGCACCAACTAGAAATAAAGCGTTACTGGATCCACTGATTACCAACAATACAGACCTGATCACGTATGTGGAAATACGGGTCAATTTAGGAAACAGTGATCACAGGTCAATTGGCTTCAGTATAAATCACACAAATAGGAAACATAAGGGGAATACAAAGACACTGCATTTCAAAAGAGTCAACTTCCCTAAACTACGAATCTTGTTAGAAGGTATGAATTGGGATAAAATCTTAGGAACATAGAACACGGAGGAGAGATGGGTTTGCTTTAAGAGCATAATAAATAAGGTCATTAGCCAATGCATCCCATTGGGTAATAAATTGAAAAGAGCAAACAAAAGTATTGAATGCCTTAACTCCAATGTAAAAATGGATATAAAAAGCAAAGGCCTTCAAAAAAATACAAGGTTGAGGGATCATCATCAGCATTCAGACTTTATAAAGAATGCAATTTTTTTGTCATTTTGTGACAGTTATAAGTGGTAGGGCAGTTAGTTTTAGGCCCCTTTAGGTCTAGGGTACCCCCCTAACCCCCCCGTCACCAGTGTCACTAAGCAATCGTTTTTCTGATCGCTGTATTAGTGTCACAGGTGACACTAGTTAGGGAGGTATTTAGGTTCGCCGTCAGCATTCGCTGTCAGTGACCCCCATATACTACCTAGTAAAGGTTTTAACCCCCTGATTGCCCCCTAGTTAACCCTTTCATCAGTGATCACCGTATAACTGTTACGGGTGATGCTGGTTAGTTAATTTTTTTATAGTGTCAGGGCACCCGCCTTTTATTACCTAATAAAGATTTAATTCCCCTAATCGCCCGGCGGGTGATATAAGTTAGGTTTTAGGGTCAGATAGGGTCTGCGTCGCCCCAGGCAGCATCAGGTTAGTGCCAGTACTGCTAACACCCACGCACGCAGCATACACCTCCCTTAGTGGTATAGTATCTGAACGGATCAATATCTGATCCGATCAGATCTATACTAGCGTCCCCAGCAGTTTAGGGTTCCCAAAAACGCAGTGTTAGCGGGATCAGCCCAGATACCTGCTAGCACCTGCGTTTTGCCCCTCCGCCCAGCCCAGCCCACCCAAGTGCAGTATCAATCGATCACTGTCACTTACAAAACACTAAACACACATAACTGCAGCGTTCGCAGAGTCAGGCCCGATCCCTGCGATCGCTAACAGTTTTTTGGTAGCATTTTGATACAGTCGCTAACAGTCAGGAGCTTTTGTGCCTGTGAGTCTCACTAGTGTACCACTAAATTTAGAGCCCAAAATGGCAAATCGAAGGTACAATAGTGAAGAGGCCTACACGTTTCTGAGCATGACAGATAGTGAAGAGGAAGTCACTCATCTGTCAGATTCAGGCTCAGAATATGAACCTGTAGACAGCAGCGGCTCCATGACAGATAGCTCTGACGACGGAGTTGTGGTTCCTGCCAAGGTCAGGCGTACCAGACCCCAATCTTTTTCTTCTGCTGTTGAGGTGCAAGAACCGCAGGACTCTTGTATGGAGCAGAGCAGTACTAGCGCCGCTATTCCTTCTGGAGAACTGGCAAGCACCAGCGGCCTAGTACACTCTAGTCGTACATCCAGCACTGCAGTAACACTTGGTGATGTGGCAAGTCCCATAAGTGCAGTTCAAGCTGGCGAGGTGGCAAGCACAAGTAGTGTCCCGCTGCCACCAAGAAGACGAACACAGGCCCGTCGTGACCATAGTGCCCTTCCTGCTGCATTCTCCAATCCTACTTGGGAACCCACCACTTCTGCAGCACCCGTACTTCCCCCATTCACTGGCCAACCCGGCATTCATGTGGAAACAGTTGATTTTACGTCACTTGATTTTTATTCGCTGTTTTTCACCGAAGATCTCTATAGATCTATTGTGGACCAAAGCAATTTGTACGCTAGTCAACACATCGCCACTATTCCCCAGTCCTCCCTTGCCAGAGATTGGAAACGAATCCCTCCTCATGGCATAACCAAAAAGAGTGAGTTGCAGTCATATTGGTCCACTGATCCAATTCAACATATGCCCGTGTTCTCTGCTTCCATGACCAGGGCACGATACGAGCAGATTTTGTGGTTCATGCACTTCAGCAACAATGAACTCTGTCGTCTTCGTGGAGACCCTGGATACGATCGGCTCTACAAAATTCGGCCCCTCGTAAACCACTTCAACCAACGTTTTGCTTACTCCCCATCGAGCTGTCTGCGTTGATGAGTCCCCGATTACGCTTTCTGCCCGCTTGTCATTCAAATGTTACCTTCCCAGCAAGCGTGCCAGATACAGGGTCAAGATGTATAAGCTCTGTGACAGGGCCACAGGCTATACATGTAGTTTTATGGTTTACGAGGGAAGAGATAGTCACGTGGAGCTGACAAACTGCCCTGACTACATAGGAAGCGCTGGCAAGATTGTGTGGGACTTGGTGTCACCCTCATTCGGAAAGGGGTACCATTTGTATGTGGACAATTATTACACCAGCGTGCCACTTTTTAGTCACTTGTTTGATCATCAGATTGGAGCATGTGGCACAGTGCGATCTAATCGCTGGGGCTTTCCCCAGCGGCTTGTAGATTCCCGTCTTAGGCTGGGGGAGAGAGCCTGCTTGAAGTGTAATAACTTTCTCACTATGAAATGGAGGGATAATAAGAATGTTTTCGTTCTTACCTCCCTTCATGCAGACACGACTGTCCAAATTACTACGGCGACTGGTGTTGTGGAGAAACCCCTCTGTGTCCACGAAAATAACCAAAATATGGGAGGGGTGGACCTCAATGACCAGTTGTTGGCGCCGTACCTAGGTTGCCCATAAGGCCAAATGTAAACAGCAATTGCACCATGCATGTGAGGTATCACCACGAAGGTCAGATCGAGGGAAGTAATTTTAGCAGTAGACCTCCTCTGTAAATCTAAAGTGGTAACCTGTAAAGGCTTTTAAAAATGTATGTAGTTTGTCGCCACTGCACGTTTGTGCGCAATTTTAAAGCATGACATGTTTGGTATCCATGTACTCGGCCTAAGATCATCTTTTTTAGTTTATCAAACATTTGGGCAATATAGTGTGTTTTAGTGCATTAAAATTAAAAAAAGTGTGTTTTTTCTCAAAAAAATGTGTTTGAAAAATCGCTGCGCAAATACTGTGTGAAAAAAAATGAAACACCCACCATTTTAATCTGTAGGGCCTTTGCTTTAAAAAAAATATATAATGTTTGGGGGTTCAAAGTAATTTTCTTGCAAAAAAAAATATTTTTCCATGTAAACAAAAAGTGTCAGAGAGGGCTTTGTCTTCAAGTGGTTAGAAGAGTGGGTGATGTGTGACATAAGCTTCTAAATGTTGTGCATAAAATGCCAGGACAGTTCAAACCCCCCCCCAAATGACCCCATTTTGGAAAGTAGACACCCCAAGCTATTTGCTGAGAGGCATGTCGAGTCCATGGAATATTTTATATTGTGACACAAGTTGCGGGAAAAAGACAGATTTTTTTATTGTTGCACAAAGTTGTCACTAAATGATATATTGCTCAAACATGCCATGGGCATATGTGAAATTACACCCCAAAATACATTCTGTTGCTTCTACATGTGTGAGACTTTTTGGGAGCTTAGCCGCGTACGGGACCCCGAAAACCAAGCACCACCTTCAGGGTTTCTAAGGGTGTAAATTTTTGATTTCACTCCTCACTGCCTATCACAGTTTCGGAGGCCATGGAATGCCCAGATGGCACAAACCACCCCCCAAATGACCCCATTTTGGAAAGTAGACACCCCAAGCTATTTGCTGAGAGGTATGGTGAGTATTTTGCAGACCTCACTTTTTGTCACAAAGTTTTGAAAATTGAAAAAGGAAAAAAAAAATGCATTTTTCTTTTCTTTCTTCATTTCCAAAAACAAATGAGAGCTGCAAAATACTCACCATGCCTCTCAGCAAATAGCTTGGGGTGTCTACTTTCCAAAATGGGGTCATTTGGGGGGGTTGTGCTATCTTGGCATTTTATGGCCTTCGAAACTGTTTAGGTAGTGAGGAGTGAAATAAAAAATTTACGCCCTTAGAAATCCTGAAGGCGGTAAATGGTTTTCGGGCCTCGTACGCAGCTAGGCTCCCAAAAAGTCCCACACATGTGGTATCCCCATACTCAGGAGAAGCAGCAGAATGTATTTGGGGGTGTAATTCCACATATGCACATGGCATGTTTGAGCAATATATCATTTAGTGACAACTTTGTGCAAAAAAAAGTTTGTCATTTTCCCGCAACTTGTGGCAAAATATAAAATATTCCATGGACTCAACATGCCTCTCAGCAAATAGCTTAGGGTGTCTACTTCCCAAAATGGGGTCATTTTGGGGGGTTGTGCCATTTTAGCATTTTATGGCCTTCAAAACTGTGATAGGTAGTGAGGAGTGAAATCAAAAATTTACGCCCTTAGAAATCCTGAAGGCGGTGCTTGGTTTTCGGGGCCCCGTACGCGGCTAGGCTCCCAAGAAGTCCCACGCATGTGGTATCCCTGTACTCAGGAGAAGCAGCAGAATGTATTTTGGGGTGCAATTCCATATATGCCCATGGCATGTTTGAGCAATATATCATTTAGTTACATTTGACACAGTTCCCCATAAACGTTTACTGTACAAAATAAGGTCTGTTGGGGGGGGGGGGTTTGTGCCATCTTGGCATTTTATGGCCTTCCAAACTGTGATAGGTAGTGAGGAGTGAAATCAAAAATTTATGCACTTAGAAATCCTGAAGGCGGTGATTGGTTTTGGCGGGCCCCGTACGTGAATAGGCTCCCAAAAAGTCCCACACATGTGGTATCCCCGTACTCAGGAGAAGCAGCAAAATGTATTTTGGGGTGCAATTCTGCATTTAACCATGGCATGTGTGAGTAATATATCATTTAGTGACAACTTTTTGTAAAATATTTTTTTTTTGTCATTATTCAATCACTTGGGACAAAAAAGTTTAATATTCAATGGGCTCAACATGCCTCTCAGCAATTACCTTGGGGTGTCTACTTTCCAAAATGGGGTCATTTGGGGGGGGTTGTACTGCCCTGGCATTTTAGCACCTCAAGAAATGAGATAGGCAGTCATAAACAAAAGCTGTGTAAATTCCAGAAAATGTACCCTAGTTTGTAGGCGCTATAACTTTTGCGCAAACCAATAAATATACGTTTATTGACTTTTTTTACCGAAGACATGTGGCTAAATACATTTTGGCCTAAATGTATGACTAAAATTGAGTTTATTGGATTTTTTTATAACAAAAAGTAGAAAATATCATTTTTTTTCAAAATTTTTGGTCTTTTTCCATTTATAGCGCAAAAAATAAAAACTGCAGAGGTGATCAAATACCATCAAAAGAAAGCTCTATTTATGGGGAAAAAAGGACGCAAACTTCGTTTGGGTACAACATTGCATGGCCGCGCAATTAGCAGTTAAAGCGACGCAGTGCCAAATTGTAAAAAGTGCTCTGGTCAGGAAGGGGGTAAAACCTTCCGGGGCTGAAGTGGTTAAGTATGTAAACTGTAAAAAAGGGAGGAGGACAGACCATATTGGCCCCATAAAGAATGAGGAAGGATATCTGGTTACAAAGGATGGGGAGATGGCGAAGGTATTAAATTTATTCTTCTCCTCAGTCTTCGTGAGGGAATCGGGGGGCTTCAGTAACCAAAACTGCAGTGTTTATCCTTATGACACATCACAGGAAGCACCTCCATGGTTAACAGAGGACAGAAGTAAAATTAGACTTGGGAAACGTAACATTAATAAATCACCAGGACCAGATGGCTTGCATCCGAGGGTACTTAGGGAACTCAGTCAAGTAATTGCCAGACCATTGTTCCTAATTTTTACTGACAGTCTACTGATTGGAATGGTACCAGGTGATTGAAGAAAAGCCAATGTAGCACCAATATTTAAAAAGGGCCCAAAATACATCCCTGGGAATTACAGACCAGTTAGCCTAACATTAATAGTATGCAAGCTCTTGGAGGGGATGATAGGGGACTATACACAAGATTTTAGTAACGAGAACGGTATCATTAGCAGTAATCAGCATGGATTCATGAAGAATCGTTCTTGCCAAACCAATCTATTAACCTTTTATGAGGAGGTGAGTTGCCATCTAGATAAAGGAAGGCCCGTAGATGTGGTGTATCTGAATCTTGCAAAAGCATTTGACACAGTTCCCCATAAACGTTTACTGTACAAAATAAGGTCCGTTGGCATGGACCATAGGGTGAGTACATGGATTGAAAACTGGCTACAAGGGCGAGTTCAGAGGGTGGTGATAAATGGGGAGTACTCGGAATGGTCAGAGGTGGGTAGTGGGCTCCCCAGGGTTCTGTGCTGGGACCAATCCTATTTATTTTGTTCATAAACGACCTGGAGGATGGGGTAAACAGTTCAATCTCTGTATTTGCGGATGATACTAAAGCTAGGCAGGGCAATAACTTCTCCGCAGGATGTGGAAACCTTGCAGAAAGATCTGAACAAATTAATTGGGTGGGCAACTACATGGCAAATGAGGTTTAATGTAGAAAAATGTAAAATAATGCATTTGGGTGGCAAAAATATGAATGCACTCTATACACTGGGGGGAGAACCTCTGGTGGAACCTAGGATGAAAAAGGACCTGGAGGTCCTAGTAGATGATAGGCTCAACAATGGCATGCAATGCCAAGCTTCTGCCAACAAAGCAAACAGAATATTGCCATGCATTAAAAAGGGGATCAACTCCAGAGATAAAACGATAATTCTCCCGCTCTAAGACTCTGGTCCGGCCGTACCTAGAGTATGCTGTCCAGTTCTGGGCACCAGTCCTCAGGAAGGATGTACTGGAAATGAAGCGAGTACAAAGAAGGGCAACTAAGCTAATAAAGGGTCTGGAGGATATTAGCTATGAGGAAAGGTTGTGAGCACTTATTCTCTGGAGAAGAGACGCCTGAGAGGGAATATGATTTCAATTTATAAATACCGTACTGGTGGCCCCACAATAGGGATAAAACTTTTTTGTGGAAGGGAGTTTACCAAGACACGTGGCCACTCATTACAATTAGAAGAAAAGAGCTTTAACCTTAAACTACGCAGAGTGTTCTTTACTGTAAAAGCGGCAAGGATGTAGAATTCCCTTCCACAGGCGGTGGTCTCAGCGGGGAGCATCGATAGTTTCAAAAAACTATTAGATAAGCACCTGAATGATCACAACATACAGGGATATACAATGTAATACTGACATATAATCACAGACATAGGTTGTCTTTTTTTAACCTCACCTACTATGTAACTATGTATGTTGGCGTCAGGAAAACGGAAAATTGTTTCAAATACTTACCGTAATTTTTCTTTCCTGATGCCAATCCATGGCAGCATACGGACCAACTCTTGTAAGTTTCGGTATATGGCTAATTACAAATAATGGAGCGGGGCCTAACTACTCCTTTATTTATGCTATTCACTGGTCCTCAGTGGAAGAGAGGTGGAGCTCTATCACTAGTATGCTGCCATGGATTGGCGTCAGAAAAGGTCAATTATGGTAAATATTTGATATAATTTTTGTTTTTTCTTTCATTTTGGATAGAGTAAGGGAGGGATATAACTCCTGTCAGTTTTTTTTTTTTATTATTTTTTGCCATCTGTGTCCCCATTGAAGATGTCACCTCTGTAGGGGATATACAATCCCATATACACAATTCGATATCCACAGTTGATCCAAAGGAAGGCGAAAAACCGCAGCTAAGCATGATCCAATTTGCTGAGAGGCATTCGGCTATTCCCTGGATCAACTTTACATATAAATGTTAGTATTCAGTTATATTATGTACATTTAGAAAAGTATCCAGGCCTAAATTACCCTCTATTACTTTCTTGGGGATAACAAAAAAATTGTGATTTTCTTTTAAATTCACCTCTAATGATAATGGTAAACAGGACAAATAGAGAGGGTGAATCTACTTAATGGGGTACAGACAGCAATAAAAACCTGACAAGTGTTCTTATCCATCTCCACTCTATCCAAAACTAAAAAGAAAAAGTTTTTCCTTTAGTTATATCTTTTAGAGTAACTCCACTTTTGTTGAGAAAAAAACATTCTCCTCTGGGTGATCTATGTACATTGCAAGGATTTAACAAACTTTGTTGCAGAATCCTACCCTTTGTTATTCTGAAGAAATCCCTGTGTGTTTGTCTGTGTCCATGTGGTAAGTGAATCTAATGGGAGTGGTTTCATAATTATCAATCAGCTGCTGCGCCTGCAGGGCTCTAATGAGGAAAACGGAAGGGTCTGCATGCCTTTAGATGTGATTTCCTACTGGGAGTATCTCACCAAAAATGACATTTTTGTTACAGGGGATTCCTGAAATCTGATCTTAGTGCAGACTTCTGGGAAAGTCAGTGAGCTAATCACAAACGCAGGAAATTACATATCTGGGGGGAGTTCTGTACACATTCTGTGTACAGAACACCTCCAGGTAGCCATATTGCATTGCATTTACAGAAAATGACAGCGCTGCAAAATTGAAAAGGAAAGGTAATTTTTAATAACATTCAATTACAATATGACTTGTGTCCCAATTGTATATGCTATATTATTTTTTTTCCTATTTTTTTTCCCATGAAAGTGGAGTTACCCTTTAAGTAAATCAACCCAAATGATTTCCATATTTCGGCTTTTATGCATTGCTATTAAGACAACTGATCCAAAAATGCAGAGACCACACAAAATTGGCTATTACATTTTTACATTCCTTAATTACGGCATGCCTGGACCACTAGTGAGGGAAAAAATTATTTGATGGTAGGTTTATTTTAACAGTGAGAGACAGAATAACAACAAAAAAATCTAGAAAAACGCATTTCAAAAAAGTTATAAAATTGATTTGCATTTTAATGAGTGAAGTAATTATTTGACCCCTTTGCAAAACATGACTTAGCACTTGCTGGCAAAACCCTTGTTGGCAGTCACAGAGGTCAGACATTTCTTGTAGTTGGCCACCAGGTTTGCACACAACACAGGAGGGATTTTGTCCCACTCCTCTTTGCAGATCCTCCCCAAGTCATTAAGATTTTGAGGCTGACGTTTGGTAACTCGAACCTTCAGCTTCCTCCACATATTTTCTATGGGATTAAGGTCTTCTTGAGCCACTCCTTTGTTACCTTGGTCATGTGTTTTGGGTCATTGTCATGCTGGAATACCCATCCACGACCTATTTTCAATGCCCTGGCTGAGAGAAGGAGGTTCTCACCCAAGATTTGACGATACATGGCCAGGTCCATCATCCTTTTGATGTGATAAAGTTGTCCTGTCCCCTTAGCAGAAAAACACCCACAAAAAATAATGTTTCCACCTCCATGTTTGATGGTGGGGATGGTGTTCTTGGAGTCATAGGCAGAATTCCTCCTCCTCCAAACACGGCGAGTTGAGTTGATGCCAAAGAGCTTGAGTTTGGTCTCCTCTGACCACAACTTTCACCCAGTTCTCCTTTGAATCATTCAGATGTTCATTAGCAAGCTTCAGACGGGCCTGTACACGATTTCTTGAGCAGGGGGACCTTGCGTGTGCTGCGGGATTTCAGTCCTTCATGGAGTAGTGTGGTACCAATTGTTTTCTTGGTGACTATGGTCCCAGCTGCCTTGAGATCATTGGCAAGATTCTCCCGTGTAATTCTGGGCTGATTCTCCATCGTTCTCATGGTCATTGAAACTCCACGAGTGGAGATCTTGCATGGAGCCCCAGACTGAGGGAGATTGACAGTTATTTTGTGTTTCTTCCGTTTGTGAATAATCGCACCAACTGTTGTCACCCTCTCACCAAGCTGTATAGCGATGGTCTTGTAGCCCATTCCAGCCTTGTGTAGGTACTGCATGCATTTAATTATTTATTTCTATCAGTGAATTGAGTTTAACACAGCAAAACGGCATAATGAACTAACACTTTCAGGATCACATGTGATAGTCAGGGAAAAAGTGTCTGAACACCTAAATACTGCATGTGATCTGCTTTAGTGAATGGAGCCCAGTGTCTTCCTTCAGGCAGTCAAAATTTCTGATTCATGCATCCATGCCACCTCCTCACTGCTGGGGTCCTTGCTACGGGAGGCAGCATGTGACCTCAAAATGTAACGAAGGGAGGAGCTGGAGACATGATGTCATCCCCCTGTCTAACAGCAGGAGCTTAGATAGGCAGGAATGCTGCAGCAAACATGCAGCTAGGGAGCATTGCTTGGCAAGTATAAAAGCCTGGGGGGCAGTCAAAGAACAGTGCCTCTTTAAACTAATATTGTTAGGAAGATGTAGACTGATTCCTATCTCACGTACCAGAAGGGAGAAGAAGCTGGACACATGCACCAACGGTGATCTGCACTGACATTTTTTGAAGATGGAAAGCACATTGGCAGCTACTCATGTTACTATGTGTAAACCTTGAAGGGTATGTCATACCTTCTCCTTCTTCTTTATGCTCTGTTTGGTCTTCTGTGCCTGGACCTTATCCCCCTTCTCAATAACCGAATTGCTATGGTGACTAGGTGGTCTGTCACTTTTAGAATCAGCATGTCGAGAGGTTGTTGGCTGTTAAAGATGACATAAAATGGAACCACAGCAGTCATTAGAAATAACATACTTATTTTGCCAACTCCTGGGAGTGCTTAATAGTATTACAAAAAAGAGTTACGCAAATGAGAGGAATGTAAGCATCAAACATGCCTCTGTTATCCGATACTATAATGCACACTCTGGAAGTGGCAGTGTTATCAGCAGGAGGACAAACTCTAGACAGAGCTGCCCATTCATTGCGTGAATCTAGGCTGGTTCCCAATGGTTCTTGGCTGAACATAGCCTGCATCCATTCACCCAGGGGCTGGCTGTCAAAATACATTAGCTACATTGGAAAAATTGTCAACCCAAGCTTTAGAGCTTGAATTTAGGAATCTGTTGGTTTTTTGTGTTAAATCTGGAAAAAATATATATGTGTATAGTCAGCTTTAGGTACAGAGTCAGACAAATCAAATAAAACTAAATAAGGGGGAAAATATAAACCTTGAATAGGAAAGTTGCAGCAGCTATGATGAGGGACAGATCATTATCCAGTTTATGATTTCACTAGTAGTTAATAACAGGCAAAAATATATGTACTCATGCTTACCGATCTTGGCTGTTCCTGAGCTTCCTTCTGCAGTAGGAGCCATCTCCTCTCTACAATCTCAGCATGCGTTAATGGGAAATGGCCCAGCACCTGCTCGAAAACATTACACTGTGATGATGTAAATGTCTCCAGAAAGTTAATTTATAGTGAGATCAAACTTTGTACCAACCTCTGCTAAAGCCAGAGCCCCTTCATCACCAATCTGATTGCTTGAAAGGTTTAGAGAAAGTAGAGATCGATTGAATCTTAAGGCCTAAAAACAATATAAATAAGCAGACAATTCTACTTTCTGGCTATAGGTGCTTATAAATAAATAAAACATTGCATTTCTCTTTGATATGACCATTAACTGAGTTGAGTTTTTACCTGTGCAATGTACCGGGCTCCCTCGTCTGTGATATGATTGTAGCTGAGCACAAGAGAAGCTAGGTTTTTGTTGGTCATCTTCAGGCTTCGCAAAGCTTGACTAATTAGTCTTGCCCCCTCATCGTTAATTTTGTTGTTTCTCAAGAATATGTGGGAAAGCCTGCATTGTGAGAAGATGTAAATTTATATTGTCCACCTGAATCTCAAATTACTTTTCTGCTACTCAGAAGCTTGGTAACAGTTACAGTGATCTAAAGAAATGTTACCAACTGTTGACTCTGTTAGGTCAACACTGTTTTGTACTCTTAGGAGCTGGGAGATGTGTGAGGTCAGGAAGTTGGTAGGATAGCATCTGTTAGCCGTCAAGTGACCTCTTACACCTTAAATTGAAGCTGAAGTGTCAGATTCAGAATAAGTAAGTGAAGCTAAAAAATATGTTTTATGCACAGTTATAATAACTAAAGACTGAATATTTACAGTAAATGATTACATATGCCTACTGCAACTAGTTCTTTTTAGGCAAGATTACTAATTAACAACATTTGCCTCATTAAAGCAACATGATGTCTCCATAAAGATATACTGCTAACATAATTTAAATGAAGTCATCAAATGATTTCTGCATGTACCCTTTGAAATTTTCAAAAGAACCCAAGAGCCCCCAAAACCTAGAATACCCAGTTATACAAATATTGACTTCAGGTCATAAAAGTCAAGCTCTGCCAGAGCCCTCCTGACCCTTCTATTGACCAGGGAGGCTGTCCATCACAATGAAGGAGGAACATTGAGGTGCAGTAAGGTCATACTAGACCTTGACTTTACATGCGTAACTGCATGACCTCATATGCAGCACACTTTGAAGATGGGAGACAGTAAGGCTGATTTACTAAAGCAGTTGAACATCTGCATTTCAATTGCATAATCATTGGCAAAGTACATTTCTGTTCACTTCACCAAATCAGCCCAAGTGTGTGAAGTCAGGCAGTCCACAGGTCGGCATTTGTCATAATTCAAGTTATTGTACCATTGACATTTTCACTACTTCAGCAATAGCAGTTTTTATAGTTCTGTCCATGAAGATTCCTTTTAAAACACACCTATCACACTGTGATACAAATCAAAGTGATATGCAAATGTACACTGCAGTCATGATGTAGTGTCCCAAGCCTTCTCTACTATAATTTTATGACTTTCTGAAAAGTCAGGGATAGCTAATCCAGGGAATATTGAAGTGTCTGGAGCTCTGGGGGGGCAACAAGGATTTGATTTCTCCCTGTTTCTGCAAATTGGACCATGCTTTATTAGGTTTTTTTGTCTTCTTCTGGATCAACTGTGGGTATAGGATTGTATATACAGAGGTTTTCTGTTTTTTTTTCTTTTTTTGGATGAGTTAGATGGACTTGTGTCTTTTTTCAACCTGACTAACTATGTAACATATGGCTAGCCTTGCCCTTCCCTCTCTATGTGTCAGAATTGAGAATTCCTGTGATAGTTGGCTGAGGGCATAAGCACTTTGCTCCATATTTGGAAATCTGAAGTTTTAGGGGGGCCACTGTGGCACAAAAGAGAGACAGCCAGGAACGCTAAACGTCTGATATGGCAAAAGTGCCATATAACACATGAAGGTGTCTGCCATGTATATATGCTCTGTTCCTTTGATTTAATCCACATTGTGGCAGAGTTTAAACTAAGCACAGAAATATTTGTGAGTAGTTTCCGCTATCTTGGTTTGGCAGAATTAATGCAGTTCGGATCACATATCTACCTAAACTGCTATACGTCTTTCAGGTCCTTAACGATTCCTATGATACGTTACTCTGCATCCACCGGAAATGTTTACATTTTATTTGGGGTTCTTGCCGCCCACGGGCCAATAAACAAAAGTTCTATTTACTCGCAGGAGAAATGGTGGCTTTTCAGTCCCTAATCTTCCACGCTTATTATGTTGCAGCTAACTTAGCGTCTATCTCCTACATACATGAGACCCACCACCTTCCCTTATGGGCCACCATTGATATGATATATTATGATTGATTCACATCCTATACCTTTGTCTTACTTACCTTGGCTTCCTCCTTCCTCCCACCCAAAAGGTATAAGCCCTTCTTTATCACACACACTCTGCCTCTGGGATTCAATTAAATACACGGCAGGCTTGAGCCCACCTCATTTACCCCTCCTACGTTTTTTAAATAGCCCTCTATCCCCCCCCCCCCACTATGGACAGCCCCGACTAGTTTGGTTGGAGGATGGGAGGGCCCGTGGAACCAAGAATCCCCTGGAAAGGTTGGGAAACCCATGTTTCAGCTCCCCATGCACCTCTTATGTCTAAGTCACTCTGTGCCATCCTGAGAAAGTATATCTTGGATTACTTAAAATGGGGCAGTAATATTTATCCACATATCTCCCAGGATATATGTAAAGACTATTCTTGGTTTGTTTGATTCTGAACTTAACATGTTAGTTGAGAGAGCTGATCACATTGGCCTCTGTACAATGTAGGAGACAGGCCGACTCCTGTCCTGTGTTTATACTTATGATAATGTATAATCTACTGTGTGAAGCTTGGTGGCAAGTCTGACCTGTAGTAAAATCCTGATTAATCATAACAATGCCCAGGAGGGCACGGAGTCACATCTGCCGCTTTAAGGGATTAGTTAATCAGCTCATGTTAATTCTGTTTCTGATTACAGGTGTATTGTTAGAGTAATATGAGCAGGAGGGGGGCCTCCTCTTCTACTGTGTATAAGACTTGTATTTTGGTTCTAATAAACAGTTTATGTTCAGCAATCAAACGAGTATCATCTTGTTTGTTGTTGATAGCGGTTGGAATATCTGATATCTATATTCAGACTGGGAGGAAGTGGTATATGACGAAGGCACTCAAGCAGAGTGTGGGACGTTTCGTTACATTGGTGGCAAGCAGTGGGATGCTTCCTGCAGTCTGGGACATCCAAACTTACACCTGAATCCAAGGTCCGGATAGCAGGAGAGGATAGGAGAGGTACAGATACCAGCCGTCATGAAAGAGGAATTCAGAAGGAGGTTGCGAGGGATGCAGATACAGCACAGAGGACCAGTATCAGAGCAGGTACTGCTGGGATGGTTTGATTCTATTCGCTGCGAACTCTGGAAGGTAGCGATAGTCCATGAGCAGCGACACCAGGGAAAAGTTCTCCCCTCCATCCAGGAAAGGTACTGGTTGCAGTATGGACTGCGGGTGCTGTTTTTTAGAGAAAAACTGCACAAGGAGCAGACAGCTGAATTAGGCAGGCTGGTCTGGGCAGAGATGCGCCTGGATGAGAGCTACAGAGCCCTCTGGGTAGCATGTATCCCAAGCATGCCCTTGGATAGTGGATGACAGCCCAATGGAAGGCTTTGGCTACAGTGGCATGGAATGTTGTATGTGAAGCTGACAGGGGACCCTAACTTTGGGAGTGATTTGGAGTGGCGGTTGGACAAAATCATGCATTTCAGAGAAGGGCTACTGAACGTCTCGGATGTGCACTGGGCACTGGAAGATAAAGATTTTCTGGCCGTTCAGGAATGGGAACTGGAGATCGCTTACAGACAGCTGCTAGACTCTGCTTAACGCCAGGGCTGGGCTCCCTTTGCCTGGGACTATCAGGAAATACCAGTTGACAACTCTGAAATCCTAGCTGAAGAGTCGGCAATGTGGCAGAGTAACAGTGTTCTTTGCCAACCTGCCCCCGCAGCTATGGACGCGGACGTCTTATGGCGTATGCAGCAAGTGCTGACTGACCTTGAAGATCCTGTTTCTGCATGGGATGATCTTGGATGGAGGAATGTGCCTGTCCAGCAGCATGCCAGAGAATCGGCAGTAGAAAATCTAGAGATTGCCATCCCCAAAGCTGAAGTGCTGACAACAGGGCAGAGCTCTGCTAACCTCTGCCCAGCACAGATAGCATCTTATGGGTTCCACGGACAGGAGATGGTGAACCTCTATCCCCAGACACCAGTTGCAGAGACAGGGGATTTGATAGACTTTTCTGATGAGGAAGAACAACCTGATGAGCCTCCAGCAGAAGAGCTAGTATCAGGGCCAAACTTCACTGTGCTCTGTCCAGGACCAACAGCAGTATCTGTGGAGTTGCAAGGAACTTCCGAAGCTGAAGTGCTGGTCACCAGACAGAGGGTCCAAGACCTCTTCTCCACACCTGTGGCAGTTCCGGAGGTTCAGGGTGAGAAGGTCGCGATCACTTCCCAGCAGCAGATACAGGGGGAGAAGGGAGAGGAGGTTTTGTTGTCCCTCCCCAACAGTCGGCCAGGGTGGAGAAAGTGGTCTTTCCTCCCCAGCAAAGATCCGTGCACCTGGGAGACAGTATCATAGACATGTCGTCTCAGCAGCTAAATGAGGGAACGGAAAAGAAAACAGCCAGCCCTACTCCCCAATGGCAGCTACACAGTTTGGGAGTGGAGGAATCCAGCTTCCTGCCCCAACGGTTAGCCGAAGCGGATGATGGGGAGTCCCCAGCAGAAGTGCTAGCAACAGGGCAGAGGGCTACCAAACTCTGCCCAGCACCAACAATAACTGTGGAGTTCCAGGGAGCTGGGGCAGTCGGGTCATCTCTCCAGCCACTAATTACAGAATGTATGGACTTAATGGACTGTTCATCAGAGGATGTTATAGATTATGCATCACCTGCTCAAGTACTGGCAGCAGGACAGAGTACTGCAGACCCCTGCTCCACACCTGTGGTAGTTTCGAAGGCCCAAGGTGAGAAGGTGATGTTCCTCTTTCCCAGTGGATTTGAGAGATGCAGGGAGGAGAAGCAGCCATTTCCCCTCCCCAACAAGGGTTCGTACACCTGGGAGACAATACCAGTGAAAGGGAGTTCCAACAGCAGACCAGCTGAAGCGCTGGCAACCGGACAGAGGGTCTAAGACCTCTGCCCCACACCTGCGGCAGTTCTGGAGGCCCAGGGTGAGGAGGTTGCGGTCACTCCCGAGCAGCAGATCAGGACCCAAGGAGAGAATACAATCGGCACCTTACAACTGCAGCTTGATCTGGTGTCGGTGGATGGGCCTGCTGTTTCCACTAGCATAAACCCAGAAGTGCTGGCAAGTGGGCAGATTGCTACCAACCTCTGCCCAGCACCGGCAACAACTACAGAGTTCCAGGGAGCCAGGGCAGTCGGCCTCCCTCCCCAACAGTTAGCCGGAGCAGATGGTGTGGGGTTTCCAGCAGAAGGGCTGGCAACAGGGCAGAGTGCTGTTGGCCTCTGCCCTCAACTAACAGAGGATGGATTTCCTGTAAAGGTGGATGGGACTTCAGTCTCCACCTGTATACCCCAGGTATGCCCAGATACCCAACAGCATGACGGACTGAGCCCAGCCACCCTGTCTTCTCTCCTGCAGCTAAAGGGACTCCAGGGGGAAGGACCAGTCCGCACTTCTCCCCAGCAGCGGGTATGTTCTATAAGAGAGGCAGAGGTTGGCTGGGTGAGTAATGCTCTGTTTGGAACAATTTATTTGGGGTACTGTGTGGGTACAGGAATTAGAGGACTGGAACTATGGACGAACTTCGGAGTCAACCCGTCTGGGGTCTCCTCCTGTGTTAGTCTTCTGCCAAAAGGGGAGAGATGTGACGGGAGGGCCCGTGGAACCAAGAATCCATTGGAAAGGTTGGGAAACCCATGTTTCAGCTCCCCATGCACCTCTTATGTCTAATGCAGCGTACACACGGTCAGACTTTTCTGTCAGACTGGTCTGACGGACCGAGTCCGGCGGACAATCCGATTGTGTGTGGGCTTCATCGGACCTTCAGCGGACTTTTCCAGTCGAAAATCTGACAGACTTTAGATTTGGAACATGCTTCAAATCTTTACGTCGTAACTCCGCCGGACCCAGAAATCCGCTCGTCTGTATGCTAGTCCAACAGACAAAAAACGACGCTAGGGCAGCTATTGGCTACTGGCTATCAACTTCCTTATTTTAGTCTGGTGTACGTCATCCCATACGAATCCATCGGACTTTGGTGTGATCGTGTGTAGGCAAGTCCGTTCATTAAAAAGTCCGTCGGAAGTCCGTCAAAAGTCTGTTGAAAGTCCGTCGGAAAGACCAGTCCGGTCGATACTGTCCGCCCGTGTGTAGAAGACAGGCCAACTCTTGCTGGAGCTCCTGCTATTGTGTGAAGGTGTCCTGTGTTTATACTTATAATAATGTATAATCTACTGTGTGAAGCTCGGTGACAGCAAGTCTGACCTGTAGTGAAATCCTGATTAATCATAACAATGCCCAGGAGGGCACGGAGTCACATCAGCTGCTTTAAGGGATTAGTTAATTAGCTCATGTTAATTCTGTTTCGTTACAACCCCAGTTAGAATTACTTTTGACGCCCTTCGCTCCTCACACAAACTACCTCTACAGGAACATTTTCGCTATCTTCAGCTTCTTCATTTAATTCAGAAACTCAAGTCCAACTCGACACCTTACCGTTTTTAGCCTTTGAGAGCATATGCAGGACGCACCCACACTGCACAGGTATTATCTCCTTGATATACTCTTCAATTATATCCTCTAGGAAACCTCTGATGCGCCCGTTCCAACAACATTGGAAACGCAAATTAGCGGTGGAGGTGGAGGTGGAGCTGGCGGATTGGCAGACTATGCTCCAAGCTGCTTCAAAGATTTCCAAAAATCTAGTCACTCTACAAAATGCCTATAAGGTCATTTACCACTGGTACTATACACCTGCATGCCTAGCATGAATAATTCCCCAATATTCATCAACCTGCTTTCGCTGATGTTCCTAGCCAGGGTCAATGTCTCATATCTGGTGGTACTGCCCCAAGGCGACTAGGCTAAGGATCCGTGTTTACGCACTTTTACGAACATTACTCTATTCTTATGTAAAGTAAAAAGCCTGCGAAGCCCTTTCTTTTCAAACCTATAGAATCCTTATAACGAGCAGAACACAAGCTGGCAACGCATCTCTTTGTTGCAACCTGTAGTCAAAGCCTGGAAAACTTCTGCACTCAGTTTTGAAACATCCCTGGATATCCTATACTCACCCTTCACGCTTTGACCAAACATTACGGACACTATGATACTTTCAGAAACGTTACCCCCTGAGACCACTCTCGCTTTCTTTTCTTTCTTACTTTCTTTTTACATTTCAATATTTTCACCCCTTTCCTCTTTAGCTGAAGAGGTCCTCCTTCTACTACATCTCTCTCTATATCACAACAGACTGACAGCCTCATGGCTTAACAATCGAGAGTGGATAATAATTCAGTGTCTTTCTCTATAGTTTTGAGGCTTGGTTGCCTCTAATTCCCCCGTACACACGGTCGGACTTTGTTCGGACATTCTGACAACAAAATCCTAGGATTTTTCGCGACGGATGTTGGCTCAAACTTGTCTTGCATACACACGGTCGCACAAAGTTGTCGGACTTACCGATCGCCAACAACGCGGTGACGTACACCACGTACGACGAGACTAAAAAAGGCCGGTTCAGAATCAAGCGTGGCACCCTTTGGGCTCCTTTTGCTAATCTCGTGTTAGTAAAAGTTTGGTGAGAGGCGATTCGCGCTTTTTCAGACTCGTGGCTTTCAGATCGTTTTCTGCAGTTCAGTTTGTGCTTGTGGGTTTGTATCTGCTCTTCAGTGCGTGCAGTCAGTTCGTATCGGAGTTTTCTGTGCGATCTTGCCCGCTCGTTGCTGTTTTTCAGGTCGCTCTTCACAGGCCTTGCTGTTCTTCAGTGCGTTCTGTTACTTCGTTCTGAGCAGCCGACCGTTTTCTAGCCATGTTTCGTATGCGTACTCCTCGTAGAGTTCGTGCTGTGCGGGGGCTTGGTGTTGGGGTCCTGACCTTGACACAAGTCCAGTCCATGAACAGGGTGAGGAGGAGTTCATGGACCAAGAATTGGTTGCTTCAGCGTGACCAGTTCTGTCATATGCCTTTGCTCCGTGAGATCCGTGAGAATAATCCTGGTGATTTCAGGAACTTTCTCCGGATGACGGACCCCGTGTTTCACCGTTTGTTGGCTTCGCTGACCCCCTATATGAGTAGGCAGGATACCTGCATGAGGCAAGCCATCACTCCGGAGCAGAGGTTGGTCGCTACCCTGCGGTATTTGGCCACAGGGAGAAGCCTGCAGGACCTCAAGTTCTCGACAGGCATCTCCCCCCCAGGCTCTTCTTTGTGGACATTTACTGCTTGTGTTTGTTTGAGCTGACCCTGACAGAAATGTGTGGAGAAAATGGCGTGATTGTGTAACCTTATACAAAGCACTGTTGGCTGTTATTTACTAAATGCAAAGACACTTTTCACTACAAGTGCACTTGCAACTGCACTGAAACTGCACTTGTAGTGCAAAGTGGATTTGCCCTTAGGAAATTACCCCCATTTTCTCATAAAACAACAATTACATCACCCCAAAAGTGTTGTAGCGTTGAGACAATAATCCACACATTCTTGATGAACAATCTTTTTAATACCAGCACAATCACATGTGCATTTACCAAAGGTTTTGCTGACAAACCAACATGTTTGTTGTATAACAATTTTTGTGGTGGCATTATCCAAAATTAAAATGTCCATTTTATAGAAAACAGGCCTGTGTAAAACCAACAAGAAAAGACACAAATCTTGATCTTACAAAGTTCACATTTGGTAGAACTGGAAGGCAATATCAGACATGAGTATTTAGGAACTGTTTGATATTGCGTTCAGATGGGGGGAAATCACCCCTGGAAAAGCCAAATTTGGAAGATGCACACAAATTTCACAATGTCAACATGTGCGACCTGCCATCACGGGGGATCAAGGGACGTGTTTTGGGGGAGAAAGCCCTTCCTCATTGCTACTTTATTATTGAGGAAGGGGTTGCACCCCCAAAACGCGTCCATTGATCTCCCGTGATGGCAGATAGCACATGTTGACACACTGTGTGCATCCTCCAAATTTGGCTTTGGGAAAAATCACAAAAACATTTCGCACATTGTAGCAGACAAAAGAAGAAAGTGATTTTGAGGGGCTTTAAACTCGCCCCAAAACATCAATGATGTTTTTATATTTTAGAATAACATCATTGATGTTTTGCTTGATGATTTCCAATTGTAAATTACACCCCATGATCTCCCCGATCAGGATCTGGGCACTTTCTGATGTGAAAGGATCTTCATCCACAACCTCACGATCACCTAAAAAGAGAGGAACCCCAAAATAAATTAGGTCTAAAAAAAATGCCGCCATCCATCTCTTATATGAGCCTGTGGTCGCAGACACTCACCTGTTGTGGTGACTAGTTCCACCACGTCTTCTTCCTCCTGCTCATCTTGTGTTGGGGGGATTTCCCCTTCTTCCAGAGGGGGGGGGGCTCTGGTCTCCTCGGATGAGGGGTGTCCTCCGAGTCTTTTCTCCCCTATGTAAAACAAAAATGGTATAATTAGCAAACAGATATTTGATAGCAGAACTATAAAGATGAAACATTGCTTAGAAGTGGGGTACAATTGTCTATTTTAGCAGAGTTCCAAGATGTAGCTTTTTTATTGCCCTTTGTCAAGCTTCAATACTTTACCTGTTTGGTACAAGCTTCACAGATGTATCCCCCCCTATAGTATACACTGGAGCACCTGTGTGGCCCCCCTAATAAAAAGGGTGTTCTGGGGTCCCACGCTAGTGCTCCAGTGTCCAGATGTGAAAACAGCTGCTCAGTGTCCTCTCCTTACACACAATCTAGTTTGCATTTCATTCTAGTAACAAAGCCATCTACACAACCCAATTCTTTGAAGACAAGTATAGGGCCTCAAAATGGTGGCCAAATGCATATGGCCTAAACAATGGTATTTTATAGTCCGAAAAAAAAATGTGTGATCCGAACGAATAATGTGCCCATGAACATGAAAGTTGCCATTTTAAACTGTACAACAGTTCCTAAAAGCACATGGAGCAGCACGAACGTAATAAACACAAGAACAAAGCACAACTACTTACTTTTTTGCAGCACTCTCCGGATCTTTCTGTACTGCTCATGTTCTCGTAATTTGAGGTCCGACCACCGCTTCCTGAGCTGATCTTTCGATCGTCGTACCCCGAATTTCCGGTGCAGACTCCTGACCACTTTCGCCATGATCTTGGCCTTTCGGACATTGGGGTTGGGGTAAGGCCCATACTTTCCATCATAGTCGGCCTTCTTCAGGATATCCACCATCTCCAACATCTCCCCAAAGGACATATTTGAGTCCTTTAATCTCCTTCTGGATCGGGATGTTTCAGGCTCCGGCCTTCCCTCCTCCTCCTCCTCCTCGTTGCTGTAATTAGCACGATCCTGCTGTCTATCCGCCATGTGCTCTTCCTCCACTGCGCCGAACAAAAAGGGGCGCGGAATAGAATAGAAAGAACGTCAGGGGCGGACGGAGTTATACGCATGCGCAGTGTATAGTACGATCTGTGAGCGGAGGAAGGAGCATCGGAGACGCCGATCGTGCTAACGAAGGTAGGATCTAAACTTGGGCCTATACTGCTTTGAAATTGAAGCCTATATTGTAACAAGATTAGGGGAGTTTGGCCTGACATTAGGTTTTGTCTTGTGTTGTGTCTTGCAGAGAAAATGGATGGGTTCAACGACCACAATTTCCTGCCCCTGTTTATTGACAAGTACAGGGAACTGCCCTGTCTGTGGCAAGTGAGATACCCCCACTATAACCACAAACAGAAGAGGCAGGCAGCGCTGGAGAAACTGCTGGAGTTGGTGAAGCCGGTGGTCCCCACAGCAACCATCCCTTATTTAAAAGCTAAAATTGGTGGCCTGAGGAGCACTTATCTTAGGGAGCGCAAGAAGGTCACAGATTCCCAGAGGTCCGGAACTGCAGCAGATGACGTTTATGTCCCCAGGCTGTGGTACTATGAGAGACTGCAATTTCTGTCAGACCACACTGAAGTCAGGGAATCCCTCTCCACTCTTCCTTCCACGCTTCCTTCCATACCAGCTGAGGCTTCCGATGTCCAACCTGGGCCTTCCAGCCAGGAAGAAGTGGAGGAGCCCAGTTGGAGCCAGGTATAGCATTGTTCTACTGATTTCTGGGCAATAAATAAATGATGTTTACTAGATGTTATTATTGATCATTAATTGCTGATTAAAAAAAGTGTTTTACATATCAATAGACAGTAGTGGGCACCCAAAATTGGGACAAGAATGCAAAATGCTGGGCTCAGAAGGATAGTCTGTTATATTTGTTAACATTGAATTTGCAGCAGTCAGGAGGAGAAAATTGTGTGTGATTGATGAAAACAATACTAAAACTATGTCCCTTTTTCATACACAGGAAGACCTCAGCCAGGAGGAGGCTGTGGAATGTGGCAGTCAGGAGGAGGCGGGGATTAGTGTCAGCCAGGAGGAGGCGGGGCTAAGTGTCAGCCAAGAGAAGCCTGGGACAAGTTACAGCCTGACTGAGTCTCAGGTTCCTCCCCTCCGCCTTCCATACAAAAGGGCCAGGAAGGCCACTCCCAGTCCTGTGCAGGATTCAGCATACAGGCTGATCCAGGAGGCTTCGGCGTCCCTCAGAGCCTTCCCCAGTCCTGAAGAGGCCTTTGCCTGCATGGCTGCCACCAAATTGCAGGGCATGCAGGAGGCCCAACGTAAGATCTCTGAGGACCTGATTTATAAAGTCCTACATAAGGGGGAGAGTGGGGAACTGACACACAAGACGGATGTCATTGAGATCGACGATCCTCCTCCTCCTCCTGCTGCCACAACTCCACCACCACAGCCAAAGGCTGGAAGGAAGCGTGGAAGGAAGACCAAAGAGTGATTGCCCTGGGTTCAGTCTGGTCTGACAGAAGATGCAGTCTCTCGTATGACCACAGCCTGGGGACACAGATGTCATCTGCTGCTTTCCGGATCTCTGGGACTTCTGGACCAGACTGCCCTCCCTTAGATATGGACTCCTCAGGCCACCAATTTTGCTTTTAAATAATTGATGTCTGCCCTGGGGGTCCAAGGCTTCGCCCACTTCTGCAGTTTCTCCAGCGTTGCCTCCCTCTTTGTTTATAGTTGTGACCCCTTAATAAAATATTTTTAGGTCAATTCTACTCTCCTGTGTGTGTTTTCATCCAAAAAGGACAGTTTGTTGGTGACGATTCAGGTACATTTCTAAAGTACAATGTGAAATTAACAAGAGACAACAACACCAAACAATCTCCTACAGATTAAATAGCACAACATATCAATGGTGTTGTGGGAACTTGTCACAAAAAACACACAAACATTTTCGGGAGTACAAATCAAAATCACCAAAAAAAAAAAATTAAAAAAGAGAAACACAAATAAAGATTCTACATTAAAGTCAAAAAAAAAAAAAATGTTGTCAGATGTGAGAAATCAAAATATATTGAGGGAATCCCGATAAATAGTAACGAAAGAAGTTTGTGAGAAGTGTGTGTGAATATGAGCATCAAAACGACTTAATTCTTGTCACATTATAAAGAAGAAGAGAGTGCGCTGTATTAAACCAGTTTGAACATTGCAGCGTGACGAAAGTGCTGTATCCATTACGAATGCTAAGTTTACCAGAACGAGCTGTCCCGTGTCGGAATTTCTTCTGAGCATGCGTGGCACTTTGTGCGTCGGAACAATGTCCATTGGAAAATCCGACCGTGTGTACGGGGCATAAGTCTTCTGTTTAGTGGTTATTGTTTCTACAGGCTGTTATTGTTATGCCTTTTTTCAAAGAACACTTGAACACTATCTTAATACAATGGTTCAGCTTACCTACTGTAATAATTTGTTCACTGTAACTGCCTTTTACCCCACTTCGGATTTAAATCCTAAGTTGTGTTACATGTATTAAAAATAAATAAAGAACTGCGCTACATGCATAAACAGTGAAAAAGACAATAATGAACAAAATATTATGATAAGTGTCCTGCTGCTAAACACTATAACCCCGATACAAGGCAAAATTAGTATAGATGTATTGTTAAACCTTAACCTTATTCACTAATTTGTTTATAACAATTTTTGAGGGTAATATTTCTTCACAGTATTTTTATCACTATTTTATAATTATTCACTATTTTATGTCCAGCGCTACACTGATTTACATCTGTGTTACATGTATTGGGTTTATTTTACAGTTTGTCAGTCAGTTTTTATATATCCATGTTACTTACTAATAAAAACCTTTGTAAAAGAAGAGTTTGTGAGTAGAAATAACCACTATAGGAAAATCAGCCTATGTTGCATTACTGTGAATAAATATTTTCTTCAGGGCAGAACAAGACTTTGCATGCTGGTGTTTTTTAATGCAAAATCACAGATACTTGACATATTCTTAAGTAAGCTGATAATTCTGCACTCTTAGGGCACCAAGGACAAAAGTTTGACTTTATTAAATGTGATCAGATTTTCCAGTAGTGCTTTCAAGGGATCATTTATTTAAAACTGCTCATTTGGTGTGTTTTACTTCTGAAAGATACGATTCTTTCACTGACATTATCATTCTATCATTCTGTTTATGACAAGCATTGGAAGAGCATCTAGTTGAACAGAAGATGGCACCACTATATAATTAAAGTGGAGTGTTTAGATTCTGCCTAATTTTTCCCCTGCAGACTAAAATATTAAAGTACTGTACACTGTCTGTTTAGTTGTAGATTACATTACAGCTTATGCTGGTTGTCCCTTTTATAAATAACCCTTCCCCCTGCCCCAATCCCTACGCATCAATGTCATACTCATGGACCATGGATCGTTAGCTTTTTACTAAATATATTTTACTTACACTATATCATCTGAGATCAGCTTGTAATAAGACTGTTGAAGCAGTGGATTACCTTCCAGTGCAAAAACCCTGATAAAATAATCAAATACATTTGATTACATAATAAAACAATACATTTGTATTAAGTTTCATGAACATTTGTGCAGTAATATGCTCAAAACATGACTCCATTACTATTTAATGTTTCCGCAGCCACCAGAACAATGATTGTGGAGTTCTGAGTGGTGAATAGACAAATAAGTAAATAAGACAGAAGCACATAATTTTATTCCAGATATGCAGGTGTATCTCAAAAAATTAGAATATCATAAAAAAGTTAATTTATTTCATTAATTCAATTCAAAATATTATATAGATTCATTACACACATAGTGATATATTTCAAGCATTGCTTTCTTTTAATTTTGATGATTATGGCTTACAGCTAGTGAAAACCTAAAATTCAGTATCTCAAAAAATGTGAATATTACATAAGACCAATAAAAAAAAGGATTTTTTAATACAGAAATGTTGGCTTACTGAAAAGTATGTCCATGTACAGTATAGTATGCACTCAATACTTGGTCGGGGCTCTTTTTGCATAAATTACTGCATCAATGCGGCGTGAAATGTAAGTAGGAACGTTTCCGTAAAACGTGGTATTATTGGCATGACTTTCAGTGTTCACAAGAATTTGCTTCGTACCTGTCTTCTCAGGTTGTACAGGCCCCGACCCAGTAATGATTAAAGTGGATGTAAACCCTCACATATACCCAGTGAAGTGAACAGCCTCAGATGATACACAGGGATGAAACAAATCTCCCTACATAAGTTTTACATGTATATCTGCTGTCTTCAGCTTGCTTTATTCTTTAGAAAGTGCACATCGTGTAAGATTATTTCTTCCTGTTCAGCACTGGGAGTGTAGTCTTGGCATACACTGTGTGACAGCTGATTGGAGGAAAGGCACCCCCCCTCCACATAGGCAGAGGAAGGAAGAAATATGCAGAGCTGTGCTTTGAATAAACAAGCTTTCTGCTAATCTCTTTATAGCACCCACCCCGACACAATATTCAGGCAGGTCTTATCTTGATTGTCGGAGAACTTGTCAGACATTATCATGCTTATAACAGAAAAACGGAGCAGCAGAAAGACACGGGACTTAGGGTTTTGGAGGGAAAACACTAGAGATATATGTGCTTAGGTCAAATTTCATGATTCAGGTTTACATCCACTTTAACTACTCTGTGCCTTTTGGCTTTCTAGATGAGCACCAGTCCCTGTACCCTCTATCCCCACCCCTTCCCCCTTCCCTTTTTTCTCACTAATTTTACCCTGCTCCCCATATCTGTTATAATTGTCGTTTAAAAAACGCTCTTTTGGCTTAAGCCTGCATGGGTCATATTATGCACTTGTACGGTGTGGTCACAAATTATATGTTCTAGGGGCCTTGTTTTGCACTAATGTTTTCCATGTAATCAGGTCTTTAATGGTTTCAGAGATGAAAAAAAAGATGACACAGTTCTGGATGTGTATTGACCTTTTCATTGCTCTTACTGTTATGTACCTTATGACTGCTATTGATCCGCCATGTTTGACATACTACTTTCTATTGTGGTTTGCTAAAGAGCGAAATAAAAACTATAAATGAAAAAAAAAATAACTAAAAAAAACAAACCAGTGCATTGCTAAAGTATAACTAAACCAAAAATATTACAAACCAAGTGACAAAAGAATATATATCACAACTATTATAAGTCCAAGGAAATCATAACACTTCCAGAATACATTACAGGATAACACATGTCACCGCTTGCTAGAAAATATTTACCCCCTAATTACGAGTGCATCCCCATGTGGGTAAACACGGCCCTCCATGAGTGAACGCTTTAGTATACCTGATGAGGCCTTACTAGGAATTTAGCAGGACTTTTGTAAGCTATGTTACCTACTATGTAACTATGTTGTGTTTATGTGTGCAAATAAGAATTTTAGTGTTTTTTCAGTGAAAATAATGATTTGATAAATATTTTGGCAACTACTGAGGGGCTTAAAAATCAGTATCACTTTTTATTCTCCTGTTTCTATGCTTTCAGAAAATGTATGGATTGGGGGGGGGGGGTAGGGGGCGGGTGTATTTTACAACTATGAAAGCTGTAAGTGAAAAATTAAAACTTCCAGATTTTTTTAGAAAGCAAGTTATTTACAGTTTTGCATACCTTCCATGTTCACCATTTTGCAAAAAAAAAGTTGCAATTTAAAATGAACAAATATTTGTTATTTATTAACTCAATACAGGTTAAGCTTTTACATTTAGTAGGAATTCTGTAAAATTTGCTGCGTTTGTATCTGCTAATAATGACTTTAGTGGTTTTTTTTAGCGAAAATATTGTTTTGATAAACATTTGCGCAAGTATCACTGGAGCTTAAAAATCAGTACCACCTTCTTTTTATTCTTTTTATTCTATTGGTCATGTGCTTTTAGAAAATGTATGGTTTGAGTGGTCTTTCACAAATTCTTAAAGCTGTAAGGGAAAAATATAAAAGCAACAGCAAAATTGCAAAAATCATCTGGCCACATGAGTTTAACCCTTTCGCTGCCAGGTCCATACGGCGTAGAGTCCTACAGCATTGCTTGCATCTGGCATGTCCCTACATTCTTCTTCTGTTATAAGCTTATGGTCACTTCAGTGACCATAAACTTTTATCATAAATATTCAGCAGACTCTGCTGAACAAAACAATAGCTCAGATTAGCGGCTAATAAGCCGCTAATCAGAGTTATTCAGCTAAAGTGACTTATTTATTAACTCAACACAGGTTAAGCTTTTATATTTAGTAAGAATTTAGCAGGAATTTTGTAAAATGTGCTGTGTTTATATCTGCTAATAATGATTTTAGTGTATTTTTAGCAAAAATATTGTTTCTATAAACATTTGCGCATATATCGCAGGGCCTTAAAAATCAGTAGCACCTTTGTTTTATTCTACAGGTCATGTGCTTTCAGAAAATATATGGTTTGGGGGTGTCTTTTACAAATTCTGAAAGTTGTAAGAGAAAATGTAAAACCTCCAGATTTTTAGAGAAATTTGTATATTTACATTTTTGCGTATGTTTGTTTTTCACCATTTCGCAAAAAGGTATAATTTAAAATTTACAAATATTTGTTATTTCATAACTCAATACAGGTTAAGCTTTTTTTATTGATTAGGAGGTTTGTAAAATTTGCTGTGTTTTTATCTGCTAATAATGAATTTAGTGCATTTTCAGCAAAAATATTGCTTTGATAAACATTTGCGCAGATATCACGGGGCCTTAAAGGGGTTGTAAAGGTTCACGTTTTTTCACCCTAATGCATCCTATGCATTAAGGTGAAAAAACATCCGACAATACCGCCCCTCCGTTTTATATACCTGAGCCCCTAAACCTGCTGCACTCGCCCCCGATGTCCTCTTCGCCGCTCAGCCTGGCCGTTGATTGGCTAGAGTGGATGGATTGAAAGCAGTGCAGCCATTGGCTCGCGCTGCTGTCAACCACATCGAATGACGCAGTGAGCGGCTATAAGCGCCGGCTGTATCACGGGAGCGCACCCGCAAGAACTAAGCACCATGCGAGAGAGCTCGCATGAAGGTGGTTAGTTCTTGCGGGGAGGAGCTGAGACAGCCGCGAGGGACCCCAGAAGACCAGGTTCGGGGCCACTCTGTGCAAAACGAGCTGCACAGTGGCGGTAAGTATAACATGTTTGTTATTTTAAAAAATAAAAAATGTTCCTTTACAACCCCTTTAACCTCCTTAACGGTATTCCCAAGTGTGGCTCTGGGTGGATTTTAAGCACCAAAAGCGGTAACCCCGAGCCACACTGGGGATTGCAACGCAGGATCCAGGTACAGCTCACTTACCTTGTCCCCAGGATCCTGCAATGTCCTCCCCGCTCTGTGTGCGAGCTGTCCTCCGCTAGATTCATCACAGAGCCAAGCTCCATTCCCTGTGAGCGTTGCGACACACGGGGACGGAGAACGGCACCAAATTCAAAAAGTAAAAAACACAATACATATACAATACACTGTAATCTTACAGATTACATTACTGCGTCAATTTATTTCACATCCCTTTTGTCCCTAGTGGTTTGTCCAATGCCCTGCATGCAGTTTTATATTATAAATACTGTTCTTTCTGCCTGGAAACTGGAGATTGTCCATAGCAACCAAAACCATCCCTTTACTTCAAAAGTGGTTTTAGACCAGCTAGAAAACAGCTATAATAAATTAGAATCACTTGCAGAATTGAGCGATAGTGATTTGTGGTGAAATCTGTCATCAAACACTGAAAGTAATGACAGTGACAATTCTGCAACTGAGCAAATTTCAGTTTTTTTGATTTGATTACATTATTGAATAATTTTTATTATAAATATATTATTATTTGTTATAATTATTTATAGTTATTTATTATATTATATTTTATGATTTTGTGTTTCAAACTTTATCATACCCGGGATGTCTACTAGACTCTTGTTTGGACAGATTTAAGTGAGTTATTCCTAAGAATTACAGGCCAACAATATAAAACGCCAAATTTCCATGCAAAATAATTGTACCGCTTTCAGCATCAGAAATCTGACATAATCATACCGCCAGGGAGGTTAAAAATCAGTAGCACCTTTTTTTATTTCCACTGGTCATGTGCTTTCAGAAAATATTTTCTTTGGAGGGGTCTTTCCCAAACTTTGAAAGCTGTAAGGGAAAAATAAAAAGGCAATGGAAAAATTGCAAAAGTAGTCTGGCCACCTGAGTTTAAAAGTGGAGCACAGGGCCTGGCAGCAAAAGGGTTAAAAGTGGAGTGCAGGGCCTGGCAGTGAAAGGATTAAAGCTAGTGGATCAGAAAAACAGCCAGTCATCTAGCATGTACATGACAAATTAAGTCCTGTCCTAGTTCACCCACAGCCCACCTAGAAATGTTATCCACCCACTTCTATGACTGCTCCACCCACTCAGCAGATAAATGTCCATGGCAAATTAAGTCCTGTCCCAGTTCACCCAAAGCGCACCTAGAAATGTCATCTGTCCACTTCTTTGACTGCTCCACCCCCTCAGCAGATAAATGTTGGCAATTACAGTATACAAATATACAGTACTTCATAACTGATTTATTAGTGTTTGAAGGAAGAATTATATATATATATATATATATATATATATATATATATATATATATATATATATATATATATATATATATATATATATATATATATATATATTATGCAGCATGTATAAACAAGAGAAAGATTTTGGTTGACATCTATGTACAAAAATACACTTTAATAAATGAGGTCCTATGCTTTTGACTGATGAGTATTAAATCAGATTACACTTGGTTGCCACTTACCTGATGCTTGGGCAGCACTGCAGAATGGTGAGGAGAGAAGAGAAGGTGACATCTGTGAGGCCAACGTTCCACAGCCTGAAAGAATACAAATCAAGATTAATGTTGATAAAAGAGTAATTCCGTCTAAATATGATACGAGGGGTCTTCAAACAGTTTCCACACTTATATTTTTGTTAGAAACGGTGAGGGCGGAAGGAGCAGTAATTGGTCATGTCTGAGAGTGTTATGTGACTAGTCTGTCTGGCAAGCCAGCTCACCTTGCAGTTTAGTACAACCCCTGGCAAAAAATTATGGAATGACCAGTCCCTGAGGATGTTCCTTCAGTTGTTTATTGTTGTAGAAAAAAAGCAGATCACAGACATGGCCAAAAACTAAAGGCATTTCAAATGGCAACTTTCTGGCTTTAAGAAACACTAAAAGAAATCAAGAAAAATAATTGTGGTGGCCAGTAACAGTTAGATTTATAGAACAAGCGCAGGGAATAAATTATGGAATCACTCAACTCTGAGGAAAAAATTATGGAATCATGAAAAACAAACAAACAAAATAACACTCCAACACATCACTAGTACTTTGTTGCACCACCTCTGGCTTTTATAACTGCTTGCAGTCTCTGAGGCATTGACTTAATGAGTGATAAACAGTACTCTTCATCAATCTGGCTCCAGCCTTCTCTGATTGCTGTTGCCAAATCATCTTTGCAGGTTGGAGCCTTGTCATGGACCATTTTCTTTAACTTCCACCACAGATTTTCAATTGGATTGAGATCCAGACTGTTTGCAGGCCATAACATTGACCTTATGTGTCTTTCTTTAAGGAACTTTTTCACAGTTTTTGCTCTATGGAAAGATGCATTATCATCTTGATAAATGATTTCATCATCCCCAAACATCCTTTCAATAGATGGGATAAGAAAAGTGTCCAAAATTTCAATGTAAACCTGTGCATTTATTGAAGATTTAATGACAGCCATCTCCCCAGTGCCTTTAACTGACATGCAGCCCCATATCATAATTGACTGTGGAAATTTGCATGTTTACTTCAGACAGTCGTCTGCATAAATCTCATTGGAACGGCACCAAACAAAAGTTCCAGCATCATCACCTTGCCCAATGCAGATTCAAGATTCATCACTGAATATGACTTTCATCCAATCATCCACAGTCCACGATTGCCTTTCCTTAGCCCATTGTAACCTTGTTTTTTTGTGTTTAGGTGTTAGAGATGGCTTTCTTTTAGCTTTTCTGTATGTAAATCCCATTTCCTTTAGGTGGTTTCTTACAGTTCGGTCACAGATGTTGACTCCAGTTTCCTCCCATTTGTTCCTCATTTGTTTTGTTGTACATTTTCTGTTTTCAAGGCATATTGCTTTAAGTTTTCTGTCTTGACGCTTTGATGTCTTCCTTGGTCTACCAGTATGCTTGCCTTTAACCACCTTCCCATGTTGTTTGTATTTGGTCCATGTTTTAGACACAGCTGACTGTGAACAACCAACATCTTGTGCAACACTGCGTGATGATTTACCCTCTTTACCCGCATACTAATGCCCTGTACACACGGTCGGATTTTCCGATGGAAAATGTCCGATCGGAGCGTGTTGTCGGAAATTCCGACCGTGTGTGGGCTCCATCGGACATTTTCCATCGGATTTTCTGACACACAAAGTTGGAGAGCAGGAGATAAAATTTTCCGACAACAAAATCCGATCGCGTCAATTCCGACCGTGTGTGGCCTGTTCCGACGCACAAAGTGCCATGCATGCTCAGAAGAAATTCCAAGACGGAACAGCACGTTCTGGTAAACTTAGCGCTCGCAATGGATACAGCACTTTCGTCACGCTGCAATGTTAAAAATGGTTTAATACAGCGCACTCTCTTCTTCTTTATAATGTGACAAGAATTAAGTAGTTTTGCTGCTCATATTCACACACACTTCTCACAAAGTTTTATTTTTGTTTTTTTTTGGGATTCCCTGAATATATTGTTATTAGTTGTCACATCTGACAGAATTTTTTTTTTTATTTAATTTTTTGGGGGATTTTAAGCCTTTTTTTTTTATTTAATGTTTGGATTTTTTCAAAGGCTGATCTTTGTTCAATGTTATTTTTATTTTTACTCCAGAATATTTGTGTGTGTGTTTTGTGTGTCAAGTTACCCCAACACCATTGATATCTTTTATTATTAATCTCAAGGAGATTGTACCTGAATCCTCACAAACAAACTGTCATTTTTGAAGTAAAACACATAGGAGAGTATAATTCAAAACAAAAATCCTTTATTAAGGGATCAGAACCAAAGAGGAAGGCAACACTGGATCAACATGAGAAATTAGCGAAGCCTGGGACCCCCAGGGCAGACATCAATTCTTGAAAACATCAAAATTGGAGGCCTGAGGAGTCCATATGTAAGGGAGGGCAGTCTGGTCCAGAAGTCCCAGGGATCCGGATAGCAGCAGATGACATGTGTGTCCCCAGGCTGTGGTACCACAAGAGGCTGCATTTTTTGGCCGACCAGACTGGATCCAGGGTCCTCACTTTCTGGTCTTCCTTTCACGCTTCCTTCCTGGCTGTGGCTGTGCTGTTGGAGATGTGGCAGGAGGAGGAGTAGGACCTGGAGGAGGAGGACTGGGAGGACCTGGAGGAGAGGGAGGAGGAGGAGGAGGACCTGCAGGAGGAGGAGGAGGACCATCGCAAAGGTGTGTCTGAGCTGTCATTTGGCCCCTCATACCTTTATTAAGAGCCTCCAATATGAGCGCCTCACACATGGCTTGTTGGCCCTCCATCCTCTGCATTTTATATGCAATGACGGCAGCAATGTCCTCCTCCACGGTCTGTGGTGCTCCCAGGACCTCTGTAGCCCCCCAAAAGAGTCCTCTGGTAGCCTCCTCTAGGGCGCTCCTCCTACTGCCACTTTCTTCTTCCAGGGGGAGGGGAGGGACCAGCATATCAGGCAGCCGGCTCGGCCCGGCCACCTCCTGGCTGCGACTTCCCTGTGTATGAAAAAGGGACATGGTTGTAATGTTTTGCATCATCAATCACAATCCTAAATTAGTACTCCCAACTAACATCTAGTTAACATCATTGATTGGACAAGCAGAAATATTTAGAGGAATGCTATACCTGGCTCAATCTGGGCTCCTCCACATGTGGCCTGGAAGGCCCAGGTTGGGCGTCAGAAGCCTCAGCCGGGGGGGAAGGAAGCGTGGAAGGAAGACTGGAGAGGGATGGCCTGGGTTCAGTCTGGCCTGCCAGAAAATGCAGCCTGTCATAGTACAACATCCTGGGGACATAGATGTCATCTGCTGCTCCGGATCTCTGTGAATCCAGGACTTTCTTGGGCTCCCTTAGATATGTGCTCCTCAGGCCACCAATGAAGATCTTTAAATAGGTGATGTCTGCCGTGGGGATCACCTGCTTCACAATTTCACACAATTGCACCAGTGCTGCCTTCCTCTTTGCTTGGTTCTTGAAATGGGGGTGTTTAATCTCCCACAAACAGGGCAGCTCCCTTAACATATCTAGGAATACTGACATGAAGTCATTATCTTTCATTAGCATATCCATGTTCACTGCAAGACACAACACAAGACAAAGCCTAATGTCAGACAAAACTCTCCTAATCTTGTTACAATATAGGCCTCAATGTAGAAGCAGTATAGGCACAAGTTTGTCTCTTACCTTCGTTCTTACGATCGGCGCCTCCGATGCTCCTTCCTCCGCTCACAGATCATACGTAATACACACGCCCCTGACGTTCTTTCTAGTCTATTCCCCGCCCCTTTTCGTTCGGCGCAGTGGGGGAAGAGCACATGGCGGAGTCACAGCAGGTGCGTGATAATTGCAGGAACGAGGAGGAGGAAAGCCCGGATCCGGACACGTCCCGATCCAGAAGGAGAAGTTTTAAGGCCACAAATATGTCCTTTGGGGAGATGTTGGAGATGGTCGACATCATGAAGAAGTCCGACTATGACGGAAAGTATGGGCCTTACCCCAACCCCAATATCAAAAAGGCCAAGATCATGGCGAAAGTGATCAAAAGTCTGCAGAAGAATTTCGGGGTACGACAATCGAAAGATCAGCTCAGGAAGCGGTGGTCGGACCTGAAATTGAGAGAGCCAGAGCAGTACCGAAAGATCCGGAGAGTGCTGCAAAAAAGTAAGTAGTTGTGCTGTGTTCCTATTCTTTCTGTCTTTATTCCGTTCGTGCTGCTCCATATGCTTTTATTAATTGTAACGTTTAAAATGGCAACTTTAATGTTCATGGGCCCATTATTCGTTCGTATCAAACATTTTTCTTTCGGCCTCTAAAACACCATTGTTTAGGCCATATGCATTTTCCCACATTTTTTTGGGCCTACTTGGATGCCAAAAATGTGTTTGTGTAGATGGGTTTGTTACTAGAATGAAATGCAAACTAGATTCTGTGTAAGGAGAGGACACTGAGCACCTGTTTTCACATCTGGACACTGGAACACTAGTGTGGGACCCCAGAACACCATTTTTATTAGGGGCCACACAGGTGCTCCAGTGTATACTATAGGGGGGTCTCCATCTGTGAAGCTTGTACCAAACAGGTAAAGTATTGCAACTTGACAAAGGGCATTAAAAAAGACATCTTGGAACTCGGCCAAAATAGACAATTGTACCCCACTTCCAAGCAATGTTTCCTATTTCTAGTTCTGCCATCAAATATCTGTGTGCTAATTATACCATTTTTGTTTTACATAGGGGAGAAAAGACTCGGAGGACACCCCTCATCCGAGAAGACCACAGACCCCCCACCTATGGAAGAAGGTGAAATACCCCCAACCCAAGAGTTGAAGAAGAGCAGGAGGAAGAAGAAGATGTGGTGGAGATTGGCACCACAACAGGTGAGTGTCTGCGACCACAGACTCAGGTAAAAGAGATGGATGGTGGCAGATTTTTGATACCTGTTTTTGTTTTGTTTCTCTCTTTTTAGGTGATCGTGATGTGAGGGATCCAGAACGTTTCACATCAGAAAGTGCCCAGATCCTGATCGAGGAGATCATGGGGTGTAATGTAGAACTGCAAAACATACAGAAAAAAATCAATGATGTGATTAAAAAAAATAATAACATCATTGATGTTTTGGGGTGAATTTAAAACCCCACAAAATCACTTTTTGGATTGTGGTCCAATCTTTTAAAACTTTTTGCAATGTTTTGAAAAGCCAAATTTGGAGGATGCACACAGTGTGTCAACATGTGCTATCTGCCATCACGGGAGATCAATGGACGCATTTTGGGGGTGCAACCCCTTCCTCAATTATAAAGTAGCGTTGAGGAAGGGCTTGCTCCCCCAAAACACGTCCCTTGATCCCCCCTGATGGCAGATAGCACATGTTGACATTCGTAAATTGGTGTGCATCTTCCAAATTTGGCTTTTCCAGGGGTGATTTCCCCCCATCTGAACGCTATATCAAACCCAGTTCCTAAATACTGATGTCTGATATAGCCTTCAGGTTTTACCATATGTGAACTTTGTAAGTTCCAGTTTTTTGTCTTTCTTGTTGGTTTTACACTGGCCTGTTTTATCTGAAATGGACATTTCGATTTTTGATAATGCTACTGTAAAAATTGTTATACAACAAACATGTTGGCTTGTTTTAAAAACCTTTGGTAAATGCACATGTGGTTGTGCAGGTATAAAAAATTTGCTTACTCAAGACTGTGTGGATTATTGTCTCAACACTACAATACAACACTTTTGGGGTGATGTAATTGCTGTTTTCAGCAAAAATGGGGGTTATTTCCTAAGGGCAAATCCTCTTTGCACTACAAGTGCAGTTTCAGTGCAGTTGCAAGTGCACTTGTAGTGAAATGTGTTTTTGCATTTAGGAAATAACAGCCAACAGTGCTTTGTATAAGGTTACACAATTACGACATTTTCTGGACTAAACACATTTCTGTCAGGGTCAGCTAAAACAAACACAAGCAGTAAATGTCCACCAAGAATTTCTTTTTTTTTTTTATTATAAAAAGGCTTCACAGATTGTCTGGCATATTGATAGCCCCCCTACCCGCAAAGAACTCCAGGTAGGGTAACCGGACATCACGGGCACTCAGGGAGGGCAAGCCAGGACGGCCACTTTCAAACGCCGTCAGTGTGGTTTGATGTAGGATTCCGGCCTCAGGCCCAACTGAGCCAGCATAGTTGGCCGAATGTTTCCTTTAAAAGGTATGGAGAACACAGCACGCCAGTATAATATGGTTCAGTTTATACTCCGCCATATGGATGGGTGTCAGAAATAGTCGGAACCGGCTGGCCAGGATTCCAAATGTGTTCTCCACTACTCTTCGGGCTCTGGCCAGCCGGTAATTAAAAACCCTCTGTTCCGGGGTGAGGGTCCTCATTGGGAATGGCCGCATCAGGTGGTCCCCCAGCGCAAACGCTTCATCAGCAACGAACACAAATGGGAGTCCTTCCACATTGTCCTCTGGAGCTGGCAAGTCCAAGCTGCCATTCTGGAGACGCCTGTAGAACTCCGCCTGGGCGATGACTCCACCATCGGACATCCGGCCATTCTTCCCCACGTCCACATACAAGAAGTCTTAATCACATCACTATACTATTAAACCCCTTGTAATTATAATAGTACGACCCCGAGTTGGGTGGTGGGATGATGTGGACGTGTTTCCCATCAATTGCCCCTCCGCAGTTAGGAAAGTCCCACCGCTCGGCAAAGTGGGAGGCCACAGTCTGCCATTCCTGTGGCGTGGAAAGAAACTGTTGAGGAAAAAACAATAAACATTACTATTTTTACTCTGAAACATGGCAAGCAGATTATACACAAACATTATGGGGCAACCTCCAGATAGCATTTACTAAGGGGAATTTAACAAGGCCAAAGTATAAGATACACCTATCATATTCCCCCTCCCCTCCCTCTCAGGGGCCATTTCTAAAATTATAGGGGGTGTGTGGAAATCTTGGACAGGTAACCCTCTTCACTTCATTGAGAGATGAATGCCTAAATAATGGGTATTACTTTGAACAGACCCTCCTTAGTTACACTATTGGCAGACCACTGGACAGGTAAGAAGTGTCATAATACAAAGATATAAATACACATTGTACACATTTGAGGACATTTGGACATTCTGCTATTACCTATCAAGATAATAATAGGATACAAAAACTTTAAACAGTACAGTATACAGGCAGGCCCTTGCACTACATGCTTTGGGGAATTCATCCATAAATCTGAGCACTAAAGAGATGGGTATAGCGTGTATGGGTTTGGCAAAGTCAGCAGATAGATGATTGAGGATAGATAGAGAATTGGTATCAGCTGACTTAGCAGTTGGGGGAGGGAGGGTTACTAAAAATTATTTGGGGACACCACAAAAAAAAACCTCTGGCACTCTGCCTGAATTTAAATCAAAAATAACATTTCAAAACATTTTAGGGGGTGTTTGGGGTAAAGCACTACTATGGAGCTGATAAAATACATTGTTAAGTGACTACATGAGGTGAATATAGGCCAGGAGACACCATGCTGGGGAGGTTAGTGAAGGGCAAATATGTATGAAGGACATAAAATAATAATTACATAAAAATCCAGCATGCATGAGGACAAAGGGGACATTCACAGCATATTCCAATTATGGTAATTAGGGAATGAGGAAAGAAATACAAGATATTATCAAACATTCAATACAATAAAATGTGACATTAAAGGATAAAAATCTTACCTTCATATACTCCTTCTGCAGGACCTGGATGATGGCAGAACAGGTCTCTGGGATAATGATCCCCAGAGCCTGGGGGGAGATGCCTGTCGAGAACTTCAAGTCCTGCAGACTTCTCCCTGTCGCCAAATACCGCAGGGTAGCGACCAACCTCTGCTCCGGAGTGATGGCTTGCCTCATGCAGGTATCCTGCCTGCTGATATAGGGGGTCAGCGAAGCCAACAAACAGTGAAACACGGGGTCCGTCATCCGGAGAAAGTTCCTGAAATCATCAGGATTATTCTCACGGATCTCACGGAGCAAAGGCATATGAGAGAACTGGTCACGCTGAAGCAACCAATTCTTGGTCCATGAACTCCTCCCCACCCTGTTCATGGACTGGACTTGTGTCAAGGTCAGAACCCCAACACCAAGCCCCTGCACAGCACGAACTCTACGAGGAGTACGTATATGCAACATGGCTAGAAAACGGTCGGCTGCTCAGAACGAAGTAACAGAACGCACTGAAGAACAGCAAGGCCTGTTAAGAGCGACCTGAAAAACAGTAATGAACGATCAAGAATACAATGATTAAGTCACGCGGAACTTGCTTGCACGCACTGAAGAGCAGATACAAACCCACAAGCACAAACTGAACGGCAGAAAACGATCTGAAAGCCACGAGTCTGAAAAAGTGCAAATCGTCTCTCACCAAACTTTTACTAACACGAGATTAGCAAAAGGAGCCCAAAGGGTGCCGCGCTTGGTTCTGAACTGGCCTTTTCTAGTCTCGTCGTACATGGTGTACGTGACCGCGTGGTTGGCGATCGGAAATTCCGACAACTTTGTGCGACCGTGTGTAGACAAAATAAGTTTGAGCCAACATCCGTCGGAAAAAATCCTAGGATTTTGTTGTCGGAATGTCCAAACAAAGTCCGACCGTGTGTACGCCCTATAACAAGCAGATTTAATCTGATGCAGGTGTTAGTGTTTGTAATTAAAATTTACAGGGTGATTCCATAATTTTTTCCTCAGAATTGAGTGATTCCATAATTTATTCCCTGTGCTTGTTCTATAAATCTAACTGTTACTGGCCACCACAATTATTTTTCTTGATTTCTTTTAGTGTTTCTTAAAGCCAGGAAGTTGCCATTTGAAATGCCTTTAGTTTTTGGCCATGTCTGTGATCTGCTTTTTTTCTACAACAATAAACAACTGAAGGAACATCCTCAGGGACTGGTGATTCCATAATTTTTGCCAGGGGTTGTATAAGAGTTGTCATGCTGTGGTGAAGATGGCTGCGAAAGTTATAAAAAAAAGTGCAGAAACATTTTGAAGTACCTTCGTATATTTCAGTTATCTATGCTCCAATGAGTGATCTCCTCTAGCTTCTTGGAACTCTTGGGGATTTGGGAACAGGCTATAATATCTCCCTCTGGAGTTCTAGACTCTTGTCTCTTTCTACCATGGATCATTACTCCTCCTGCTGTATTCTTCATTAATGGAAGGGCAATTTCCACAATGACAGAGGACCTTGGAGCCTGGTTATAGGAGTACCTTGGAACTCAGTTGCAGTATAAATTAATAAAATTGCAGACTATTATCTATTCACTCCAGTTGTTTCCTTCTACTTTTATTTCTGTTTTTTTTTTTTTACCTGGTGATTCTGCCAGTTGCCCTACATCCAGTGCTAGGGTAATAATGTTCTCCAAGTAACTCCCTAAGCAGCAGGAGCAGCATTGTCACCCTAGGATCCTTTTTTCTTGTGCACTTCAGAGAGACTAAGGCATAATGGGATGTTGCTATCACCCAAAAGGTGACAACTGTCACATATGGCATGAGCACAAAGCCAGAATCGACCAAGGGAAACTTTCTAGACTTCTAAAGCTTAAAGGATAAGAACTGAGAAACTGAAAAAAAACTATTAAACACAAGTTAGGGACAGTCTTTAACAGGATAGGGGACACTTAGGTTGGACTTTCATATTGATTCACTAGATATATTTGGTTGGTGATCTGAATGCTGGTTTTTATCTATAAACTAAAATATTACTTTTAGGGATTTGACACAGAATACATTTCACCTCACCTGATTTTGTGGAGACTGGTGAGCACAGGTAAACATTTTGAGAATATGCCCATCATTTTATCATCAATTTTCCATCCTGTGGTTAAAGGGACAAAATTAAATTGATTTTCAAAATATAGCACAACCAGAAAGTCTCTGCACTATAAGCCAAATTTATTTTTTTAATTTTTTGAGTGCAAGCCACCAAACGAAAGACTTTATAAGGCAGATATGTACATTATTATTATACAGGATTTATATACTTTAAAAAAAAAAAAACACACACACACAAAAAAGACACAAAGGTTACCCCAAATTTTGTCAAACTTTACTGGGACAACTTCTTGTTCTTGTTTCTTAGGCGATTGTGTATGGAGAGAACACTTTATTCACCAATTGTTTCCAAGCATTGTTAAAGACTTGCATATTTTTTTTAAGAAAAGCAACCCTTGCTTTTGAACAAATTGCATCTTTTTTCGGTGTTCAGTACTGGTACAATTACTGTACAGTTTCCCAAGCTTTATACTTTAATGCAATCCTTTTTTTTTTTTTTCTTAACATCCTCACATTGTCCACTGGACGCTCATCTGTTAAGCATGTCCCAATGGTGAGCTTTGTAATTTATAATTACCTGCTATGCCCAGCTGCTGTAAGCAAAAGCAGTAATTATACTACAAGGACAATGCCCCTTATAGCCAAGGATTATAGAAGGGGCTGTTGTGAGAAAGGGGAACTGGCTGCATGTACGTCTTTTATTGGGAGGATGGGGAATGTAGACAACTTTATGTATGGCCTCTGTGGTGGTAGGAGAGAGTTTCAAAACGGTTTTAAGGCTGGGTTCACACTGCCGACGGATGCGGCTCTCGCAGAATGAATCTGGACCAAATTTTTGCCTGAATTCGGCCCTGAAAACGGAGCCAAAGATGCACAGGACTCATGTGCAAGCCACTCCACAGCCACCACAGAGATATGTGAACCGGCTCAACAGAGATCTCCTCTGGGTGTCAAATACCCTAGGACAGCGATGGCGAACCTTGACACATACTATATAAGTTTATATGTCCATGCTCTTCATGTCTTTTTTTTTTAAATCCCTTTAATTTACAATTTGCTTTTTAAGGATAATCATACCAGTAAAAAAGGTGTACACCTCATCCTACCTACCTACTCGTGGTAAGCACTCGCTGTGAGTGCGAAACGCGTTAGCTGATCCCTGTACACTTCTGCTGTGGTGTTTTTGTATATCTCCATGATCCAACTTTTTTACTAAAAAAAGGCACTTATCATCAGACCGGTGTGCGGCTTCCTGATCCCTTCGCTTTTCTCTGCCTTACCTCGCATCAGCCAGCACCTGGGACTCTTCTCTTGAAGGAAGTTGCTAGCCTTTTTTTTCCACTGATTGGAGCCTACCTGAGCGGTGGAACCTTCTCTGCCTAGCTTTCATTACAAAATACAGTGTCTCAGCAGGGGAGATTTTTCCATCCACTTCACTTGTGTGGATGGAGGAAAAAGCCAGCTTTACTTCTAATTAAATTGTGCAGAATTTTTGTTGTAGAACACAATCCCCATGATTAGGTGGCTCTCAAACACACACTGACCCTTCAGGAGTGCAGGAAAACAGCAGTGCAACACAAATGGTTTTAGATTAAGAAACTATTTATTTCAACATAGAAATATAAGGCAAACGACTTGCACATTTAAAATAATCTGAGATGATCTAAGACAAAGGACTATAAAGTACCGTAACTCCTTTACCAGGGATCAGAGGTCTGTTTTTATTTAAAAAAAAAAAAAAAAAGGAGAGGGAGTTTAATGTGATTATAAATGCTAAAGAAGAATGAATCTTTATTAATGGCCCAGCTCAAGCAGCTAGTGTTTATACGGCCTCTAAAACCACTAGCTTCTGAAGCCTCTCCTTAGTAGGCCCAAGGTGCTCTAATATGCATATCACTAAATTCAGAAATTAAAGCTATGGTTGGCCCCATCCTCTTCCCCGACTTGCTGAATTATGATTAAGATAACCAAGTAAATAAACAGTAAACGTCTTTATATATATAGTTTTTGCAAACTGCCTGCAACCAAATTGGTCTGGTGCTGCCATTGCTGGACTGCTATTGCTGAAAACCTACCGAGAATACTAGTTGTCTGGTTGTGTCTGGCTTTGTGTCATGAAATTTCAGAATTTCTTCTCTCCATACTTGATCTATGTTAATAACACAACAAGCAATGAATCCATTGGATCAGCATGGCAGGCAGAAAAGTGGTATTTGGTGGGGTCATAAGTGGCATCCCACATATTTTGTTGATGACAGGCTTCATTATCATGTCCTCAGGCTGTCTTTTTTAAATCTTTCATACCTTCATTTATTGTTGTGTTTTTCATAAATTATGCCCCTGTTGAAGGCCTCTCGGTTGAAACATGTAGGGAGGTTGTTACTCTCTACATTGCCTCTTTGTTTTTACCTTTTGTAATCACTTTTTTTATGTATGGTGGTTTTAGCAATAAACAACCTTTTTTAATCAGCACCATGTGGAAGCATATTGTTTTTTCCCCACATACCTCCTGGATACGAGTGGACGTATACATCTTGAACCCATCCTGGCATCCAACTTCAAGATTCTGCCGTATGGTCCAGATTTGGGGTTGTTCCGGAAGACATCTACCACCCTTGAGGCCTTCCACATACTGGCCTGTTGTGGCACACTGCTCGATAGACTCTATGCTGATGGTACTAGAGTCCACCAGTTCTGGTAAGAGCACCCACATCTTGTTCAGTGTTTGATGATCCCACCTTGAATGTTTAGATTACGGATGGAGCTGTGTTCCTGATTCACTGCACCTCTCCATTTTCCACGGGACTTTATATTTTCTATTTATAGACATTTACACACACTTTTCATAGACATTTTTTCACACCATTTTACTTTGGTGTTTTGAGTCATGTTTGATATTGTGCTTTATAGCGCTACAATTTGCTTATTATTTTTCATAAATGAACCTGCCAGCATGTGAAACCAAAAGGGTAGAATATGATTGATAGGAATGTCACCTCTGATAGAAATTTCCCGCACAGATCTCCCATCTTCATTGTCCACTTCTATTTGGATACTTGGCTTGAAGTACGAAAAGCGGTCTTTGATATGGACAATCGGGCTGTCTTTGTCTGAAATCCAGTCTGTTTCATCTGCTGGTAAATACCATTCTACATTAGTTTTACAGCTGCACTTTAAAGAGCAAAGCAACAGCATCTCCACCAGCAGCTTATACTTTTTTTAAAATCAGAAATAAAGTTTATTGTGCCAACCAAGACAGAAAGCATTTTACATACTACCGTACATGAAATAACATTTGTTACTGTAACAGAAAAACATTGTACAATAGACAATCGGTACAGCAATGACACCAAAAATAAGAAGTACCTGGAAACAACTTGGTTAGAACATAGAGGAGAATTATCTTAAACGGACGTACATACATCCGCTATTCCAGTACCAACAAAACTTACGGCCAATGGGCCATCTAATTAACAGTGTTGCCCATGTTGTGCCCAATCATATGTGTTCCTTTCCTCTTACCTCAGAGAATGAACGTGCCCACCACCTCCCTTAAAATAACACACAATCACGTCAGAGTCTACCTTCTATTGAACCCCAAGTACCTTCTAAACCTGTAGTAACCGTTGCATAATCAATCTTGGGGGTGCCAACCCAGGTGTTTCCAGCCACGGTTACCAAATGGAATAGAGATTTCATGAACTGCATTTCTAGGTTGATAGGTTAAGTGCTCCCTTATGAGGATATAATTAACCTGATCTATTCATTGTTGTTTAGTAGGGACATGTATAGAAAGCCAGAATCTGGCCACTAGTTTACAAGCTAAATATAATAGTCTGATCACTGCAAGGTTAATTGGGGATGGGTATATTTCTTCATCCACGGCACCTAAGATACATATCTGGGGGTTCAAAGGGACCCTGATCTGAAATACTGAGGAGATGACCTCAGTTATAGCACCCCAATACCGAAGCAATTTTGGACAATGCCACATCAGGTGAATTAGTGACCCTTCTTCTCCACAGTGTTTGGGGCATAAGGAAGAATCCCTCCTTCCCCATCGCTGCAGTTGTATAGGTGTGCGATAGGCCCTGTGCAGTAAGAATAGATGGGACAGTCTGTGTGATTGTGATACAGAATTGGCCCCGTCTGTAAACATATGTCCCATGTTTCGTCCTTTATTTCCCCTAAGTTCTCTGTCCACTGCCTCCTACTCGGTAGGGCTTCAGTGTTTTGTATGGATGACAACAGGCAAGAGTAAAAGTGGGAAATCAGGCCTCTTTTCTCCCGACCGAGGAAAATATCCTCTATCAGGGGATGACTAGAAAGCAAGAGATTGGAAATCCGACCCTGGGGGGCGTGGCCTGAAGCTTCATGGAGTGAGGAGTGCGGTGAGAGAGCTCCGGCTGCAAATATCCTGCAAACCCATCCTTCGGGGCTAAATCACCCCTAAAACTTGGCATCAAGTATCACAGATCACCCAGCCGTCTTCCGTGATCATGTCGCCGCCCAAGCGAAACACCGGGACGCTCGGGAAGCTAGACAAATACCGCCACGAGGAACGGGAGCCGGCGAGTGAAGATGGCGTCCCCCCGGCATCAGGGGAAGAGGCCCCCGCATCCGTAGACACTGCTCGGATACTTGAGGCAGTTTCAGTCTGCCAAACGACCCTTACCTCAAAGATAGAAGAGGTCAAGGTGGATATCTCACTTATCCGGCAAGACATCCACAAGCTAAGGGAGAGAGTGTCCGAGACGGAGCGCAGGATTGGCCAGGCAGAGGATGAACTCCCGCCATTGCAGATCAACGTGGAGAGGCTACAATATCAACTGAACACAGTCCTAAGCAAACAGGACGAAATGGAGAACAGATTGCGCCGCTGCAACCTCCGTTTTGTGGGACTTCCAGAAAAGGCGGAGGGCTCTAACCCCCCGACGTTCCTAGAGAATCTCCTGATTAACAACTTCGGCAGAGAGGCCTTCTCTTCCACCTTCGTGGTGGAGCGCGTGCACCGGCTGGCGGCGCGGCCGCCTGCTCCTGGAGCCCCTCCGCGAACCTTTATCGCGAAACTGCTCAACTTTCGAGATAGAGACACCATCCTGCGCCTCACTCGGTAAAAGGGTAATATCCCATTTGAAGATGCACGCGTAGCGGTTTACCCCGACTTCTCCGCTGACGTGCAAAAGAAGAGGGCGCAATTCTCGGAGGCCAAGCGTCAGCTACGCAATCGCCACCTGGCATATGCCATGTTGTTTCCAGCGCGCCTCCGCGTGGTCCGCGACGGCAAGGCGCACTTTTTTGAGGATCCCTCGGCGGTCATTTCCTGGCTGGAGAGCTGAGCCGCGCCAACCCAGACGACATCATGCACCGAGCACCACCCTTCACTCTTCCACCCCGCGATGTGCAGAAATCCACCATCCTGGAGACTTACACCATCCCAACAGTGAGTTACCCTGTTCACTCTTCCTCCCTTATACTAAACCCGAACTCCCTGCTGCTCTAAAGGATGCCCGTACTGTTTGACTGCATATTTTCCTCTTTTACCACCTACCCGGTCTCAAAGCCATCCCAATTCTTGTCACTCTGACATTTTATTCAGCCCTCTAAGACGAACTGCATGCCCAGCCGGGCTCAAGCAATGTGAAACACCCCCCTCCTCAGACGTTCGGATGCTGATTTGTTTAGCACCGCCATGTTCTTCAGTTAACTCTTGTTCGCCCTCAGCAGATTGTGGGGTGACACCTGCTCCGGCTACATCCCTGGTTTTAAATCCCTCGCTTACGTTGCTCACCGGTCTGGGTGCCCCCCTGCATCTGCACAAAGATATGTTTCCCTGGCCAGCAACAACCCCCACGGAAGCGGAGGGTTGCCACAAGTTAGATGAGCCACGCTGGTCCAGAGTTGGCACAGTTTTTGTTTTTTTTCTTCTTTTTTTATTCCTTAATGTTATTGATCTCTTTACATACGAGCAATGTCTGACACTGTATGCCATGCAATACACGGATGGTCTGTTTGTGTCTGTATTCACTGTACTGCTGACATGCGGGGCTTCCTGCAGACTAGCGGGACCTGCGTTATGGTGCTGGTCTGCCGGTCTGCGGGATCTTCCAGCTAAGACCTCTAAAGTTGAAAATGCTTATTGCTTATATATTATGATACCCGGTGCGGGAGTGTATGTGATAGCTGGGGTGGTGTGCCTTCTCCTGCTGGTCCGACTTGCCACCACATTCCACTCAAATACCTAATGGCCTCTTTAAAAATAGTCACGTGGAATGTGAGGGGGTTGTGCGATAAGTCCAAACGCTTAGCAGTGCTGTCTCACCTCAAGCGCATGCGCGCGGATATATCTGTATTAGTGGAGACACACATCACAGGGCAACTTCAAATGGCCCTTAAAAAGCCGTGGGTGGGCTGGACTTACCAGGCTCCATTCACCAACAATTCCAGAGGCATAGCTATCCTCATAGCCAAAACAGTTAATTTCCAACTGCACAATTTAAGGTCGGACCAGCAGGGGAGGTTTTTGTTTTTGCATGCAACTGTGGGGGGTCTTGAAACCCTTATACTGGCTTTTTATATACCCCCACCCTTCCAATTTGCTGCCCTCAAAGAGGGGCTAGCCTTTATGTCTGAGCATCCCACGGTACCAGCGATCTGGCTGGGGGATTTCAATATGGTAATTGACCCCCTCCTGGATAGGCTTCACCCTTCAGGTACGCCACAAACCAAGCCAGCCCTCACTAGATTTGGTAGATTCCTTTCGGAATTTGCTTTATCCGACACGTGGAGACTTAAGTATCCCAACACATCCGCATACTCTTGCTTCACACCCGCACAGAACGCAATGTCCCGCATAGACATGATCATACTCACCCCTACTCTCATTCCGGGCCTCCTTGCAGCGGGGTTCGGCGTGAGAGTTCTCTCTGACCATTCACCCTACTGGATCACTCTGAGGCTCCAGTCCTCCCCGCCGTCCCGCCTGTGGAGACTTAATCCATTCTGGCTCACGACCCTCACCGACATTGAGATCATACAGCGTGAGTGGTCTCTCTACTTCCAGACTAACCAGGGGTCGGCCTCGCCCGGAGCGGTCTGGGAGGCCTTCAAGGCCCATGCACGCCTGATTCTATCCACCCATATCAACAGACACAAAGCCTCCTCCAACAATATTCTGCTACAGGCCGAGGAACACTTGGGCTCCCTCGAACAGGCTTTCCTGTCACACCCAACTCCCTCAAACTCTGCCCAACTACGCTTGCAATCCAGGCTTACTGATAACTTACACTTTGAGAAAGCAAAGAAGGGAATATTTTTTAGAAAACAAAGGATCTTTGAGCATGGAGAACGAGCGGGGAAACTTTTAGCCTACATGGCCCACCTGGACCATTCGCCTCCGGTGGTGGTTCAGCTTCGCTCACAGAATGGTACCATGCTCACAGACCCTGAACAAGTTGCCCACGAATTCAAAAGATTTTAAGCTGACCTCTACACCTCTAAAACCAACCGTCCTGTGGACGAACTACATCTTCTCCTAGACAAAATAGACTTTCCCTCCCTCTCAGCCACTCAGGTAGAAACCTTGGAGGCACCTATAACTGAGGAGTGCATCAAGGCGGCGATAGCGAACCTCCCTGCGTCAAAGGCCCCTGGCTCAGACGGCCTTCCTCTGGAGTTTTACTCCCAGTTCCAGGAGGTCCTCATTCCCAGACTAGAGGCTTTATACTCGCACATATACGCATCGGGCACACTCCCGCGCACCATGAGTGAGGCATTGATTGTCCTCATCCCCAAACCTGGCAAAGACCCCCTCCAGCCTGAGTCCTACCGTCCAATCTCTCTCCTCCAATTAGATGTGAAAATTCTCGCTAAAATCCTAGCCATGAGACTCAACAAAGTCATTCTTAGCCTCATCCACCCTGACCAAACAGGCTTTATGCCCAATAAGAACACTGTATTTAACCTGAGAAAGCTATTTACCAATCTTCAAGCTACGCATGATGAGACTGGATCCAGGGTAGTGGTCAGTTTAGACGCTCCCAAGGCGTTTGATTCTGTGGAGTGGAACTACCTTTGGGAGTGCCTCCATAGGTTCGGTTTTGGCCCCAGGTTCATTAACTGGCTCCAACTCCTTTACCAGGCTCCCACTGCCCGGATCCAGGTCAACGGCAAACTGTCCACCCCATTTTCGCTGTCGAGGGGAACACGTCAGGGTTGCCCAGTCTCTCCCATGCTGTATGCCCTAGCTGTCGAGCCATTGGCCATAGCCATCAGAGCGCATCCTGGCATTAGGGGCCTCCGTCGGGGGCAGTTGACCGAGGTACTTAGTTTATATGCTGACGATATGTTACTCTATCTATCTGATGCTGGTCCCTCGTTGGCTGCGGCCCTGCAGCTTATTCAGCAGCATGGGACCCATTCAGGGCTACAAATTAATTGGTCTAAGTCTCAAATACTCCCCATAGATGTCTCTGTCCCAGCCAATACTCAGGTGCCCCTCCCATTGGTAAGAACCAGCCAGCTCAAATACCTAGGCATACAGTGCTCACGATCCCTAGCAGACTACATACACCTAAATATTGAACCAATTTTCAAATATCTTAAAAATAAGACGCAAATATGGTCCAGACTCCCCTTGGGGGTGATGGGTCGCAACAGCTTGGTGAAGATGATTCTCCTTCCCAAGCTGTTGTACCTACTCTGGCATGCCCCATTGTATATCCCAGTTCATGTGTTCAGGTCCCTCGAGTCTATACTCAACACATTCATATGGGGCACATCCAGACACAAGCTATCATGGCAGACCCTTAAATGCCACCCCTGATCTCGCACTTTACTATTTAGCTTCCCAGCTGTCCCACTTCTACTATTTCAACAAGCATGACAGGCTTAGCTACACTATCCTAGCATGCACACATGCCTCTGACGTAGTGGCTCACCCCTTCCAGATACTCTTCTGCAAACATAGGGGTAACTCCAGTCCTACAGGTGGGAACCGACTATTGCAACATCACAGCAGAATCTGGCACCGCTCACTCGCCACTATTGGAGCCCCCCCTATCCACGCTCATACCCCGCTATGGGACAATCCTCAGCTCCCTGAACTATTGAACATCCCTGACTTCAAGTTATGGATCATCTATAAAATCATATACCTGTACCAGGTCGTTGCGGGGGGGGGAGGTCAGACCCTTTCAGGCTCTGAAGGATGAATTCGCCCTCCCTAACCATATGTTTTTCAGGTACCTCCAGATACGCCACGCCCTCCAGTCTCAGTTTAACAACTCTATTCCCACTCTAGAAGTGGTGACAATCACAGATCTACTCCTGGGTAATGACCCCAAAAAACTGATCTCCACCCTATACAATGTTCTCCTCCTGCCCGCGGCCACCAGCCACACGCAAAAATTAAGGGTTAAATGGGAGGCAGACACCGGGCCCTTTGATGATGACCAGTGGGGGGACATACTCGAGGCTTGCACAAAAGTTTCCCCGAAATTATCAGACCGCCTCACTCACTTATACATCCTCCACAGATCTTATCTCACCCCCGCACGCATCCTTAAATATAGGCCGGAGGCAACTACAGACTGCCCCCGATGTGGAAGCACCCTCAGTACATACTATCATTTAATATGGTCTTGCCCAATTATTCAGAACTACTGGATGCAAGTAGTCAAATTTCTCCATGACCAAATGGGCTCCCCTCTGACACTATGCCCTCGTCAATGTTTACTTGGTTTGCTCGTGGTCTCGGAGGAGGAGAAATATTTATCAATATTTATGCAGGAATCCCTCTTCATAGCCAGGTTGCAAGTTGCCCAACTATGGCTTCGACCTGACCCCCCCACTGTGCAACAGTGGAAGAGAGCAGTGAACCTCACTCTACCCTAAAAAAAGTTCTGTATACCCACCGCGGTTGTCCAGCCAAATATCACAAAATATGGGATAGATGGATAAACGAGGCCTCTACGTGCACAGACTAGCAATGTATTGTATCTATATGACTGTTGGCTCCATGGCTCTCAATTCTACCTATGACCAAACTTCTTACTAATATAATTAAAAGGTACGCCCTGACATTGTTCTGTAATAATCTGTTAAGACTCTCAGTGTATGAAGCTAATCCATCCGTTTTCAATGTATGCTATACTTTGTACTTTCATATTTCTACTATGTACTGACTACTATGCTCAATAAACTTTATCTTTGATTAAAAGAAAAAAAAAAATCCGACCCTGGGCTTGGAGAGCGTGCCGTATCTAGAGGTATTTATAAAAGTGTTGCCTTGGAAGATTAAATTCTGTATATCTAAAAATGTTTTTAACACATTATGTTTATATAGTTGGGATATATTACAGATTCCGGCTAGTCCCCAACCCCGAAAGCCATTCAATTTGAACACCTCCCCTAGATTAGGATTGTCCCATAAGGGGGTTTCCGCCAGAAATCCCTCGATCTTTAAATTAGATTTGACTGAGGTGCATAATTTTTTAAGAAGAATGACGACGGGAGCTGTTTGTGGTAAGTAAGGAAGCCCTGCCTCTAGACCAGCCAGTACTGAAACGTTTGACGTTCCAGTCCGTAATAAACTTTCAATTGATCCTGAGTCATTCAACAACCCGAAACCACTCAGGTGTTGTAGTTGAGAGACATAAAAGTAGAGTCTCGGATTGGGAACTGCCGCAACTCCCCTATCCTTGCTATACTGCAGAGAGGAAAGGCTTATTCTAGCTACTCTTTTCCTCCATATCAGGGACCTAAACGGTGTGTCAATACGGTTAAACCATCTACGAGGTATCCACTGTGGTGAATTATGCATAATATACAACAGTTGGGGGCACCAAACCATTTTAATAAGATTTATTCTCCCAATTACTGATAACGGAAGTTTGCACCAAGTGTTATATATCATTTGCAATCTTTTGAAAAGGGGCAGGAGGTTCTCCTCTAGGTACAACCGTGGGTCAGCAGACACCTGTATTCCCAAATATTTAAATGTGGAGACTACCTTAAGGGATTCTGCAGCAGTCAGTAATGTGATTGTTAGATCATCAATTGGCATGAGAACAGACTTGCTCCAGTTAATAGTAAATCCCAACAAAGAGCCGAATTGTTGTATCAACTGCATAGCGTTTGTAAGAGAATTGTCTGTATCTCCCAAGTATAAAAAGGCGTCATCCGCGTAAAGGGAGACCTTCTCCATAACAGGTCCCCTGTTAAAGCCCACAATAGACGTGGATGATCTTATCGCAATTGCAAGCCGCTCAAGTGCTAGCGCAAATAGCAGGGGTGACAGTGGACACTCCTGCCTTGTGCCCCTGAAAAGAGTAGCAGCTTATACTTCATTTATTTTTGTTCCAGGAGTGAGCAAAGAAAGACCTATGTAAATTTTAAACTAGCACAGGGCTGAGGACTCTTTCTCTGCCCTATGTGTGCTGTGCCATGTGCTGTGCCATGCACCCAAGCTGTCATACAGGAAGAAGAAGGGCTTCTCTATGTCCAGAAATACTGGATACTTTCTTCACTCACAGTGGCTGAATGAAGCATTGAAAATTGAAAGGTGAACATGTACAGATGGGGAGGGTGGTTCCTAGAGGGGGTTCCTAGCTGCCCGCTCTCTCAGCTAATTGCTCCCACTCACAATCAGCGACGCAGTGATCACAAGGCACTGATCGGCCCTGAACGCAGACATTCTGCATCCAGGGCCAATCACTCGTATGTGATCGCTGCTTGAGTGATTACATGCAAATGGATGCGATTAGCTGCGAGCGCCGGCAGCCTCCCATTGCTTTCAATGGGGTTGTCTACTTGCAATGAATCATGCGAACACTCTCTGGGATTCTCACAGCTGATCCTAGACAGGGTGCGTTCGCAAGAGTTGATTTGCCCCTGCAAGGCTAAGTTCAGATTTATTTAGATAATGGTAATGTGCTACAAATGTGGAAAATAATCAAATAACTCAGTGCTTCTTTAAGAAACATCCTCAAATCTCACAAGCTGTTCATTCTTTGAAGATATTTACATAATTAGATTATGATGCTGAGACACTTCTACATCACAATGCAATGTGCATGCTTTTTGGAGGTGCTTCGGGATGCCATTTTGATGGGGCCCCCTGGAGACCCTCTACTGACATTGATCCAAACATAAAGTATGTCTAAATCAAGAACAGGTAGCAGGAGAGCTGTTCAGTACAATATTGGGGACTGGTGTTGTGGACACAGGTTATCAGGGAAAAGGGAGGACATCAGTACATGGAATTAACTTTTAGGGCTCATTCACACTGATCTGCAGCCCAAACCGCTGTTGCCCACACAGCATTTGGGGCTGCCGAGCAGTACAGTAGGGGGTGGTGTGATAAGCGTACCCAATGCCCACACAGTTCCCTTTTTTTTTTAAAACAAACTTGTAACACTTCTTTCATGTAACTGCACAGCAGCGTAGTGTGTGGCGCTTCTGTGCAGTGACATGCGTGACAGAGCAGAGCGGTGCGATATTATACATGTTGCATAATATCACAACACTCTGGAATGTAGCGTAACACTGCATTCTGGTCTGAACATGACACATGGAAAACTATTGTGGAGAAAAGCAGGTAACTGCACATAGTGTGAATAGGCCCTTAGCATTAATTTTCCAGCTAACTTCTCCATCCTCAGTAGCTCCCCAGTCTTTTTTGCCATCGCCAATATCAGGGCCTCCTAAACTCCCTGTTCTTCCACCTTCACAGCAAACAAGTGCTGAAAGAGGTGCGGTAATAGTAAAAAACAAAACAAAATAAAGAAACCAAAAAAAAAAGAAACCAAACAACAAAAGTAGTAGTAGTAATAACAATGACCATCACTAAATTTTACATTATGACATAATCATTAGTACTTGTATGATTCTGAAGTCTCCTCCTGTACATGTGACATCACCTCTTCTGAATTGGAAATGTCACAGAGAGTACAGGGTCAGTGTCAACAGCAAATTCTACAATCCTTAATACAGTAAAATATGTATCATCTTCACATGCACATAAAATTCCCTTCTACTCTCAGACCCCCACAGGTGCTGCGAGGGCTGCTATGGCTAGAGGGGGGTGGCTCATTCTGAAATACAGTAGGACTATTGAGAATGAACGTAGCCAACCTCAATCAGGTAGTCAGATTACTGCGGCAAATAAGAAAAAAGGAATTTGGAGGCGGCTGAGAGCAATAGAAGGAACTTTTTTAAAGTTCTAAAGGCGGTTCGAAAGGCAGTTTTTTGTCTTAATTCATTCTCTGCATTAAGGTAAAAAAAATAAAAAAACAACTTTCAGTTTCAGCTCCCCCCTCACCTTAAATTCTTACCTGAGCCCTCTCTCGATCCAGTACTGTGCTGGTCTGCAGCAGCACTGCTCTTCTCGCAGGAGGCTCAGCAGCAGAGGGAGCCATTGGCTCCTGCTGCTGTTAATCAAATTCTGTGAGCGGGAAGGGAGCTGAGCACTGTGTGTACCAATAGACAATAGAGGAGGTCATTCTGCTGCACCCCTCTCTGCATAGGTCCAGCAGGTAAAGTCAAAGCTTACCAAAGGCAGTTTTCTCAGATGTTGGTGTATTGGGCAGTCGCAGTCGGTTTACAACTCTGGGAAATTCTGTATAGCCCAGGCGCCTACAGAGCTCAGTGAAGTCTTGTTCGAGGTTTCCAGTGCACTGGTAGTCATCTGTAACCAAAGTGTCACAATAATTAGAGGCAATCCTATATTTAATTACAGCTCTCACTTCCTTGTTTTCTGCAGAATATTCACGCACATTGAAAAGTTAGGAAAATAAAAGAGCCAGTCTTGACTTTGCTATTAATAATGGGAAAGGGCACAGGCACAGTCAGTACCACAGTCAACAACCGTGTACAGTGTACAACCACATCACCAAAGAAACACCAAAAAAATACCCAGTACTTCCTGATACAGAGGAACACAGGGCATGGACAACCCATTGCCAGGCCCAATTGCTGTCAAGTGAGGGCAAGCAGATGGAAGGCAACATGCACAGCATTTTCTAAAAATGGCTACAGATGCTACGATCTGATTGTACATACCTCTATAGCTCTACCAAAATCCATGAAGTCTGAAGACCGCCCCTATTGAATACAGATTAAGGTAGGCTCTCACATTTGATCTAAAGGGGACTACATAGAAACTGTACAATAAGATTGAAATGAGCTTGACCAGTTAAAGATTTAACTCAGTTACCTATTTAGCAAGTACAGCCTGCATACATTCCATCTTGTAGAACCTGTTACATTGCCAAGAATGAACAAGTTAAAAGGTATACTTTAAAGAGAACTTCTGAAAGTAAAAATTTGGGAGCTGCCATTGTTGAGATTTTAAAATGCAGGTATTGGAGGGGCATTCTGATCCTGGCTTCACTAATTAGTGACTGAGGAAATAGATTTTAAAGTGGTTGTAAAACCTCACATATACCCAGTGAAGCTATTGGCCTCAGGTGATACACAGAGATGAAACAAATCCTCTTCATATGTTGTATTGGTCTATCTACAGTCTTTTCTTCTCTACAGCAGTTCAAAGTGATGAATTTATAAAGCTTGTCTGAGAATTCAGAAAAAAGGGGGTGGAGAGAGAGCTGAAGTTACTCTGCAGAGCTCATAGAAGAGAGCTCTGGGAGCTACACACAGCACACAGGAACAGAGTTGAGACTGCCAATCTGCTGGAGCTCCCTTCCCTGTCACCATTTTTCTCTTGGTGCCAGGAAAACTTGTCAGAAGCTATTCATGCTGATAGCAGAGGAATAAAGCAGCAGACAAATACAAATAGAGGGATATGCTTTGTACATATTTGATGTCTGAGGTTTACAACCACTTTAAGGCAACAGCTGCCCTGGCAAAAGCTTAGTTGCCCTCTAAACCCACAATAACCTGGTATTTAATAATTATTGCAAGGTAATTAATGAGAAACTAGCAGTTATTCAAAATATTAGGTTACATTGAATAGAACATTATTTACCGGATACCTTTAAGGCTGTACACCACTGAAGGAAACCAAAGCCTGTGACTAGTGATGAGCTATGATTCAGGCTGAACCCATTGTAAGCTGTCAAATGATAGCAGGCTGCTGGTCCATTCAGTTACAACTGGCGAATTCCGTGTCCCACTGCTGCATATAACAAAGTAGCAAGGATGCTGATGACATAACTGACTTAATATGGTCACATGGCCTATTGGGCCAATGGCTTGCTATCATGCGACAGCTTCCCGAGGGTTTGGGCAGAACATGGTTCAGCATGAACTATACTTCATCACTACCTGTGATCTGACACAAGCACACAGTTTAGGAATTAGGACTTCAATGGAAGCATGTTTATTTTAGGTCAATGAGTCTCCAGGTAGTGAGCCCAGGCATGAGGATGAAGGCTCTGGCAAATCAAGTAAGCAGTTCTAATTTTTGTATGCTTGCAGGTTCTCTTTAAGAGATAACTTCACTTTTAGTAGGGTTAGAAAGGTCCAAAAAGGAGAAGGTAGGAATGGAAGGGGAAAGAGGGGCATAGAAAGAGAATAAGTTGAGTATATCGTAGGATAGGCACACAGATAGTAAGGAGGGATTTGGGGTTCATAACCTATCAGTTGTGAAACATCAGTTAATGGCCATGTACATCAATTCAAGCATTCCAAATTTTATGGAATTTCTTTGGGCAGTTTCTACTCCATATCTTACTTTATATATAGGCAAATTGCTAATAGTGGCATTCCAAGCAGACAGAATAGGAGGGGCAGACAGTTTCCAATTAAGGAGGAGAATTTGTCCTTTATGTTTCCCATACCCCATATCTTCAGCCTGAGTTCTCCATTGTGTGGCTTTGCCCAGTGCCTTTGCAGAAAAATGTCCAGGCAGTGTCCAGCTCCTACTTTGCATGCTTACCACCCCGTATTCATTCCTAAGGCTGATCCAGTCACATTGGTTTGAACTAGATGGACTTGCAATTATTGGTTGAATTAGATAAGACTTTTTTAACCTGCCATCCAGAGGTGTACAACTCTCCATGTAATAGAGACTTATTTTCTGCAAAACTATGCAGCTCCCTGCAGGTTTACATAGTAGAGGTGGAGGCATTTAAATGAACAACACTGACAACAAGAACCACATTCACAGTCCACATTCATGGACTATGCATGTGCAATCTGTGTTGGTACGAGGCTTTGTCAACCTAAAACTGGAACTGAAAGGTAAAGATTAATAAAATTACTTTTTAAATAATGTAACTTTAACATATTATGGCTTACATGAGTAAGCCATATACTGAGTAAGCCAATTGGGAATACATGAGTAAGCCAATTGGGAATACACATACTTTTTAACGTAGGTATTATTCATAACACTTAATCCCAAAATACCTCTGTTCACTACCCTGGGCTAGTAATAAAATACTGAGAAGCAATAAAAAAACTGCACCCTCTTCTTACCAGCTGACAGTGATGTTTTGTCTTGCGGACCAACACCTTAAACAAAAAATACATAAAAAAACACATTACAAAGTATTTAGCATTGTTATATAGCAGCAGCCAAGCCCAGAAAACTTCTAGTAATATCGAGCAAATGGCAGATCTCTTGTTTAGCCTTATCACTCAAAAACAAGATAACCATGAAGGATACTTCATATGGGTTAAGCCTGGTACACACTGTTGGTTTTTTTCCAATACAACACACTGGGCTGAACGAAAAAAAAAAAAAACCTGCCAGCTCAGGTCAGAGCCGCTGTACTCACTATGCGAAGTAAGTACAACGATCTCCCTCCGCTGAGCTATTGTGTTCTGACAGTGGAATGGCCCCCCACCAGAACACTCCGATCAGTGCTCTATTGCACAGAGCAGGTAATTATAGGCATATTTGTTAGTTTTATTAAAAAAAACAAAACACAAAGGTTTACAACCACTTTAAGGGGTTCAGTGTAGTACCTGCACTTTGTGAGTCATTCTCATTTTCTTTCAGTGCCTTGTCTTTCAGCAACTTCTCAGCTTTCTTTCCCATAGCCACAGTTCTGATGATCCTGCAAGTGCCAAAGGAAGCAGGTAAAGTGTATCCAAACCCAAGATCAAAAATGTCATACATTGCAGCTTACCAAGCATTAGATGAAGTGCCTGCATGCAGCGTTGCACCGATTAGGATGGTGCCATTGCTGGCAATTGCCGCTGATTTGACATGTGATTTGACATATCAAATCGCATGTCAAAACGCACCAGTGTGAACCAGGGCTAACCCAGAGAAAACATAATGTTTTTATGGAACTTTGCATTAAAGGATACAGTAAGTTCACTTTTTTTGCATTTTGCAGTTAAAAAAAATGTGCATTTATTATTTCTTTTCTAAGCAGATCGGGGTGCAATGCAAGGCTCCTGCAGACTCTCAGGATAGTTGTCTGCCCATACCTCAGGAGTCTGTGCCTCAGGAGCAGAGCGGGAAGATCACCGCACCCTCGTAGTTCATTGTGATCTCCAAGCCGTCAGCCGCAATGGATGATGGTATTTGTAGTCTAGCAATACACAGGAAACTGTGAATGAATGACACGATCATGTGGTGGAGTCCCACACAGGTATGCTGTTTTCAAATTGTGACAGCGGGTGCAGGGAGAGGATTCTCTGCCTGCTGTCACAGGGTGTAAAATATAACATGTTTAAAGAGACCATCCTCTCCTCCTTTAGCCCCTTCTTCCCCGTGGGGGTTCTGCTCCCGCACCCAGTCTCGCAGTTTAAAATTGGCATGGCTGCATCATCTATTCACAGGAATCTTTAAATAAAGAAACTACAAGTCCCGTCTGCAACCGCAGCAGACTGCTTGTAGTTCAAAATGGCCCGCAAGGACGCTAATGAGCACCCTTGTAGCCTACTGACACTTCCTCCAGCATTCAGAAAGAAAGTCCATACAGAATTACAGGCAAGAAAGCTGGAGTAAATGTCTGCAGGCTCCTGTGAAAATAATTATAAATGCACATTTTTTTCCTGAAAAAATAAGTGCATTTACAATTTTTTTCCAAAAATATAAACTTAGTGGACTATTGCAATTTTGACACCAAAAATTGATGTTTATTTTTAACCACTTCAAGACTAGACTGCTTCACCCCCTTCATGCCCAAACCGTTTTTCAGTTTTCATCACTGTCACGCTTTGAATGACAATTTTTCAGTCACAGCACTGTGAGCTTTTTATCATTTTTTGAAACAGATAGAGCTTTCTTTTGGTGGTAATCATTCACCACTGGGTTTTTATTTTTTGCTATATGAAAAAAAAAAAAAAGTTTCATGTTTTAAAATTTTGCAAATAATTAATCTTTCTTCATATATTTATGCCAAAATGTAGTTTGCTAAAAAGAGCACGACAGGTCTTTATATCAAGAAGGGAACTTTAATTCACTGCACTAAAACACTCTTGTAGCTGCTTGACCCCTTCATCAGGTATGGCGCATTGATACTACAAATGGAACATACCAACTTATTGAAGATTAGGTATACCAATCATTTGATTATACATACACTGGACATTAGCAGACTGGAAAGGTTTCCAGTATACCGCTTCAGTAGTTATATTATGTTATGAATTTAAAAATTAATTTAAGTTAAATTCTTGACTTGTTGATTTTTTTTTTTTAAATAAATGACAGAAAATGACATATACTCAACTGTGAATAAAAAAATCCTTCATGTAAAGGAAAATATAAATCATAAATCAGAATACAAATAAACCAATAAATAAGGTTGCATAAAATTAAGTATATAGCATACATGAACACGGATTTTTGCAGGTGCAAATGAGCTTCAGTGTAAAACTCACATCTGGTTCCTGTGGCTGGGGATCTGCAGTAGCCGCCACTAGGTGTTCATGGCTGGAACCACTTGTACTTGTGTAAACACTAGTGCTCTTTTGCATCTGCATTTAACTATGCATATAATGTATTACCCAAACACAGAAATTTCAATGCAAAAGACCATTTCCATTTATACCAGTACGAGCACATACAGCCATGATCTCCTATGGTAAGATGACCAGATTTTTATTTTAAAATAAAATCCGGGGATTTATTGGCAAATGGTAAACTATTTTATAAGTATATATATATATATATATATATATATATATATATATATATATATATATTCCCTACACTGCCCTACCTGACGTACCTGATTCCTACTTCCTGCACTACTCACCCCCCCCCCGCACACACACACACACACACACGTACAATGTAGATCAGTTGATTTTGCTAACCTATCCATGGCCTCCATGATCAACCATCGGAGCAGGGCTCTCCCCAGCACTGGGTACCGTTCCCGCCACCAAGCCGCTCCACCCTATTGCCTGCCAAGAACTCTAACAGCCGCCGTACGCTCTGCACCGCCCCCTCCCCCTCCACCGTTCTCACACACATGGGCCGCCCACACCAGATGGATCATGGGGGACAGGCTGGACCACAGTGTTCCTGGGGGGAGAAGGTGCTGCAGAGCAATGCCCAGGAGTTAGGACATGCCTCATTGGAGGTGTAGGGGGCCAGGGGAGGCATGCTGCACATGGCCGCAACACAGCACAGTAATAATTTTTCGCCCCCCCCCCCCAAATGTTGCACCCGGGGTGAGAATACCGGCTGCATAACCCCACGCTATGCCACTGCAATTCAGGGACAAATCCGGGGACAGATTTGGTCCGAGGACAGTGTCCTCAGTCCGGGGACTGTCCCTGGAAACGTCTGGTCACCCTATCCTATGGCTTCCTGAAGCACAGAACAACGTCAGGAGTGTTACACCAGAGCTCCCTTGCGCCTGTCTTGCATCAGAATCGGTGACCCGTCAGATTAGGTAACAGAAGCGACGTTCCCTCAGCTGTGCATGCATTCCACTGCTACCAGGCTTGCTAATCTGACAGAACACATGAAGTCAGAGGAAGCGCCAGCCGACAACTTACTACACCCAGCTACATCCAGAATTTCAAAGTAATATTAGCAATAAAGCGAGCGTATATAAATAAATATAGTGTGTTGACATCTGTGATGCTCTTTTGATGTTATATTTTGAAAGAAGCTGGATGCCAGCAGTAGGAAGGTGGCAGCGTCCATGTTGGTACACCCCGCACTGCTCAGCGCTAAACCTTTAGGCTTTCAAATTTAAACCAAGCAGCATCACAAATGTCAATATACCATATTTATTTATATATACCTCCTAGATTGTAAGCTCTAACGAGCAGGGCCCTCTGATTCCTCCTGTATTGAATTGTATTGTACTTGTACTGTCTGCCCTAATGTTGTAAAGCGCTGCGTAAACTGTCGGCGCTATATAAATCCTGTATAATAATAATAATAATATATACGCTCACTTTATTGCTAAAATTACTCTGAAATTCAAGACATAGCTAAGTGTAGTAAGATGTCCGCTGCTGCCTTCTCACTGCAGGTGTTCTGTCAGATTAGCAAACCTGGTAGCGATGGAACACATGTGCAGCTGACGGAACGTCACTGTCGTTCCCTGATCTGACGAGTCGCCAATTCTGACGGAACACCTGCAAACGTCCATGTGTCTGTACCTATGCTAAAGTGTCTGAAAAATGTCCAGTAATACAATAGGAAATTATACTGAAAGTACCTATACAGCTATTCTAATTGAATATTCATCAATGTGTGTTTCAATAGGTAATGTACTGGTCAAATACAGCTCAATATGAAATAAGTGCAATGACTAATAATGAAAAAGTAATCACCTGTGATGTCACACAATAACATATAATAACATTCATTTGATCATAATTGGTCAGTATTTGTTCTTATCTGTTGATTACCTCTGTCAGCCGTCCGAGCTTATGAGAGACGTAATGTGGCGGCGCCTGGAGACGCTTTGTTTAGGGCTGTTGTGCGTTCCACAGCCGCATGGTATTTCCGAGTAGAGTGCGTTCCAAGGTTACCATCTCTACTACGCATGTGTGGGAGGGTCACTAGCTGTTGATGCTAAAATGCTTGATACAACAGTGATTTGTCGAACTGGTTCTGCTCGGGTTGTGATTGTGCACTGATGATGCTTTCCTCTGCACTTCGTTATACAGTGGCGTAGCTGAGTAGGTGCGGACTGCACCCAAATGAAAGCATATCTCGCTGACTTGCCATCTAAATTGCCCCTGTCCTCGCTGTCTCACACAGCACAGCGGACTGAAGCCAAACCCAGGCGCATACCCCTCCTCGGCTGTTTACATGTACCGGAGGAGGGACACTGCTGTACATTGTCGAGCTAAGGTCTGCATTGTACTCTATTGTGAATGGACAGAGGAGGAGCACAGAGTGTGTGAGGGAGGGGCTGTACGTAATGTAGGAGGTGGGCTGTACTTAGTGGAAGGGGGCTGTATTTAGTGTAAGGGGGGCTGTACTTAATGTAGGAGTGGGGCTGTACTTAGTGTAAGGGGGGGCTGTACTTAAAGTGGAGGGCCACCCTAAAATAAAAAAGTGCATCAATATTTTTTAACAAATTAAAAAAAAAATTTGAAAAAAAAATTAACTTACCTGAAACCCCTGTTGCTAGGCAGTCTTCCTAATCTGCCTCTTCCTATTCCGCGGCGCTTTCTCATCTTCGGCGAGCGGCACCGTTGACTTCTCTGTGTGTCCCAGAAACCAATGGGGCCATTCACAAAGTGCCGCGCAATTCGCGCATGCGCAGTAGGAAACTGGCAGTGAAGCCGCAAGGCTCCACTGCCTGTTTCCCTTAGTTAGGATCTCGGCACCGGCAGCCGATCCGATGGACGGACCGACCTCGGGGGGGCCAACATCGCGGGCTCGCTGGACAGGTAAGTGGCCTTATTAAAAGTCAGCAGCTACAGTGTTTGTAGCTGCTGACTTTAAAAAAAAAAAAAAAAAACGTCCGGAATACCCCTTTAATGTAGGAAGGGGGCTGTACTTAGTGTAAGGGGGGCTGTACTTAATGTAGGAAGGGGGCTGTACTTAGTGTAAGGGGGGCTGTACTTAATGTAGGAAGGGGGCTGTACTTAGTGTAAGGGGGGCTGTACTTAATGTAGGAAGGGGGCTGTACTTAGTGTAAGGGGGGCTGTACTTAATGTAGGAGGGGGGCTGTACTGAATGTAGGAAGGGGCTGTACTTAATGTAGGAAGGGGGCTGTACTTAGTGTAAGGGGGCTGTACTTAATGTAGGAGGGGGCTGTACTTAGTGTAGGGGGGCTGTACTTAATGTAGGAAGGGGGCTGTACTTAAACACTCCAATACAGGGAATTTTCACCCCCTTCCTGCCCAGACCAATTTATAGTTTTCAGCGCTGTTGCACTTTGAATGAAAATTTCGTGGTTGTGCGATGTTGTACCCAAACAAAATTGATGTCCTTTTTTTCCCCACAAATAGAGCTTTCTTTTGGTGGTATTTGATCACCTGTGTAATTGTTATTTTTTGCGCTATAAACAAAAGAAGAGCGCCAATTTTGAAAAAAACACAATATTTTTTACTTTTTGCTATAATAAACACCCCAATTTAAAAAAAAATTCGCAATAAACGTATATTGTTTGGTTTGCGCAAAAGTTATAGCGTCTACAAAATACGGGATAGATTTATGGCATTTTATTTTTTTTTACTGGTAATGACGGCGATCTGCGATTTTTTTTCTTGACTGTGACATTGCAAAGGAAATATCAGACACTTTTGACACATTTTTGGGACCATTCACATTTATACAGTGATCAGTGCTATAAAATTGCACTGATTACTGTGTAAATGTGACTGGCAGGGAAGGGGTTAACACTAGGGGATGATCGAGGAGTTAATTATGTTTCCTAGGGAGTGACCCTAGCTGTAGGGGGAGGGGACTCACAAGGGTAGGAGACCGATCGGTGTTCCTCTGTACTGGGAACTAGGGATGTGCTTCGAGTTCGAGTCGAACCCATGTTCGACTCGAACATCGCCTGTTCCATTGTTCGTCGAACTGCTAAAGTTATGGGCCTTTTACTCCAAATTCGAGTGGTGCGTCACGGCTCATAATTCACTGCGGAATCGCAGTGCATTGCTGGCTGATGATTGGCCAAGCATGCACTATGACCCGCATGCTTGGCCAATCATAGCGCCGTCTGTACAGAGAGCTGTAATTGGCCAAAGCCAGGGTGGCTTTGGCCAATGATGGCTCAGGGGGTTTAGTACACACCCCACACTATATAAGGCCACCTGCGTGGCGGCCTTGTGTAGTGTGTTGCGGTGGCGGAGAGAGATAAACAGAGAGACAGTGTCATTTGAGTTTAAGTTAGATAGAATAGGCAGGCAAGTCAGTTAGCTGCACTTACAGTGTATTGTGTATATATATATGCATCCTAGGTGTTGTGTGTATATATATATATATATATATATATATATATATATATATATATATATATATATATATACACTGTATTCAGTTTAGCTAGATCCGTTCCTGTTATTCTCTTCCTAATATACTGACAGGCAGGCAGGTGTTTTTACAATATTTACAGTTAGTGTACTGTGTCCTTTGCACAGTGTGCACCTAAAGCTACCTGAAGACAATTGCTGTTGCTCTGATCCTATTAATACCACAGGCAGGCAGCTGCAGTATTTACAGTTATGCCGCGTACACACGGTCGGACTTTTCATCTACAAAAGTCCAACGGACGCTGACGGACTAAAGCTGGCTGGTAATCCGATCGTGTGTGGGCTTCTCCGGACTTTCAACGTACTTTTTTAGACTCAAATCCGACGTACTTTAGATTTGAAACATGCTTCAAATCTTTACGTCGTAACTACGACGGACCCCGAAGTCCGCTCGTCTGTATGCTAGTCCTACGGACAAAAACCCACGCTAGGGCAGCTATTGGCTACTGGCTATCAACTTCCTTATTTTAGTCCGGTGTACGTCATCACGTACGAATCCGTCGGAATTTTGTGTGGTCGTGTGTAGGCAAGTCTGTTCGTTAGAAAGTCTGCCGCAAGTCCGCCGCAAGTCCGCCGAAAGTCTGTCGGACAGGCTGTCGGACTTTTGTAGATGAAAAGTCCGACCGTGTGTACGCGGCATTAGTGTACTGTGTCCTCTGCACAGTGTGCACCTAAAGCTACCCGAAGACAATTTCTGTTGTTGTGATCCTAATAATACCACAGGCAGGCAGCTGCAGTATTTATAGTTAGTGTACTGTGTCCTCTGCACAGTGTGCACCTAAAGCTACCTGAAGACAATTGCTGTTGTTCTGATCCTATTAATACCACAGGCAGGCAGCTGCAGTATTTACAGTTAGTGTACTGTGTCCTCTGCACAGTGTGCACCTAAAGCTACCTGAAGACAATTGCTGTTGTTCTGATCCTATTAATACCGCAGGCAGGCAGCTGCAGTATTTACAGTTAGTATACTGTGTCCTCTGCACAGTGTGCACTTAAAGCTACCTGAAGACGATTGCTGGTGTTCTGATCCTATGAATACCACAGGCAGGCAGCTGCAGTATTTACAGTTATGCCCTGTACACACAATAGGATTTTCCAATGGAAAATGTGTGATAGGACCTTGTTGTCAGAAATTCCGACCGTGTGTAGGCTCCATCACACATTTTACATAGGAATTTCCGACACACAAAGTTTGAGAGCAGGCTATAAAATTTTCCGACGACAAAATCTGATCGGTTAAATTCCGATCGTGTGTACACAAATCCGATGCACAAAGTGCCATGCATGCTCAGAATAAATTAAGAGATGAAAGCTATTGGCTACTGCCCCGTTTATAGTTCCGACGTACGTGTTTTACGTCACCCCGTTCAGAACGATCGGATTTTCTGACAACTTTGTGTGACCGTGTGTATACAAGACAAGTTTGAGCCAACATCCGTCGGAAAAATCCATGGATTTTGTTGTCGGAATGTCCGATCAATGTCCGATCGTGTGTACAGGGCATAAGTGTACTGTGTCCTCTGCACAGTGTGCACCTAAAGCTACCTGAAGACAATTGTTCTCATACTAATACCACAGGCAGGCAGTTAATTCTGCTAGCTGCAGTATAATCAGTATATATATACATCCCAGCTTTATGCAGCTACATCTCACTGCAGGCCATTAGTATGTCTGTAAGGCCAACAAGGAGAGGCAGACAGTCACAAGCCAAAAAAAGAGGGCAAGCAGGCTCTGTGTTTAGAGGCAACAGTGCTGGTCGTGGACACGGTGCATCCTCATCAGCACGTGGCCGTGGGACACGCTTGTCCTTTTTTTCGGCAGCTGGCCGTGTTGAGCCGCAACATGCCGAAGACTTGGTAGAGTGGATGACCAAGCCGTCCTCATCCTCCTCATCCTCTCTCACCCAGGCTCAGGGTACTTTGTCTGGTAAAGCAGCTGCCAACGCGGCCTCTTCCCTCGGCTCAATGGCATCAGTCACTCCTTCCCTAGCCCCACCATGTCCTCCTGAGGAGTCCCCCGAACTGTTTGACCACAGTGTTGGGTACATGCTCCAGGAGGATGCCCAGCGTTTTGAAGGTTCCGATGATGGTACCCAGCTAGAGGAAGGCAGTAACGTGAGCCCAGAGAGAGGGGGTGCCCAAGAAGGACAGCAATCTGGCAGTCATGTTCCCCCAGCTGCAGCATACTGCCAGCTTTGCTCCAGTGATGAGGAGGGAGGGGATGATGAGGAAGTCACTGACTCCATGTGGGTGTCTGATAAGAGAGAGGAGGAGGCACATCTCCAACGAGGCAGGATGCTCTCCAGGGGCCAGCTTAAGGGCAGCACACCGACTGCATCACACCGCAGAGCTCCGCATGTGCAGGGCGCTGCTGTTATTCCAAAATTTCTTTGGTGTGGGTATTTTTTTGAGATGAGTGCATCAGATCGCACCGCTGCTATTTGCAACATATGTCTCAAGTGTATCTCGCATGGCCAAAACATCACCCGCTTGGGCACCACATGCTTGACCAGACAAATGTGGACCTGCCATGCAGTTCATTGGCAAGCGTACTTAAAAGACCCACACCAAAGAACAAAGCGGACCTCTCCTTGCTCCTCATCAGCTGAGATCTCCAACCCCACTATACCCTCAGTCCTCTCTGAAACCTGCACTGAGAGGATTGAAGGTGTAGAATTAGGTGTGTCACAGCCAAGTACTTGCGGGCAGTCTGCTATCGGTACACCGACGTCAGATTGTACCAGGCAAATTTCCCTGCCCCAGCTGCTGCTCCACCAAAAGAAGTTCGCTCCCAGCCATCCACATGCCCAGCGGTTGAATGCTAGCTTGGCTAAATTGCTAGCACTTTAACTGCTGCCTTTTCAGTTGGTATACTCTGCCCCGTTCCGTGAGTTTGTGGAATGTGCAGTTCCTCAGTGGCAGGTTCCCAAACGCCACTTTTTCTCACGGAAGGCGATTCCGGCTCTCTACCCGCATGTGGAAGGCAATGTCTTGGCCTCGCTGGACAGGGCGGTCAGCGGTGAGATGCATATTACCGCTGACTCATGGTCCAGCAGGCATGGACAGGGACGTTAACCTATCTTTCTGGGTGACTCTTCTGGCAGCTGGGAAGAATGCAGGACAGGGTGCAGTAGTGTTGGAGGTTGTCCCGCCACCTAGGGTGACCACATTTCCAAACTGCCATTCAGGGACACCCCCCCCCCGCACCCGCGCCCCCCCCAAAAAAAATCAACGGGGCAGCGCTGCTATACCGCCGGCAAAATGCCGCTTCGGCGGCATTTTGCGGGCGGATTTAACCCCTTTTCGGCCGCTAGTGGGGGGTTAAAACCGTGCCGCTAGCGACCAAATAGCGCCGCTAAAATGACAGTAAAGCGGTGCTAAAAATAGCGCCACTTTACCTCTGACACCCGGGGTGGCACAGTGTGAAAGGGGTCTAATACCAAGGTGGTCACCCTATTTGGAATAGATAGCAAAATACATATGTGAAAAGAAAAAAAAAAAGGAAAAAAAAAAGGAAATTTTATTGTTACGAACATACAGTATCAGATTCTAGAAGGAACATTGTTAAAAGCAATACATTATTCATTGCAAGCATGCATGTTCTCATAGAATAGTATTAGTGAGTGAGTAGTGTAAAAAAACCTGGAAGTTTGGCTGGTGGCTCGGGTCGCGGCCCTCGTGGGCGGGGGGAGGCTCAGGAGGAGAGAAGTTGGGCTGCTGACCTGGCAATGAGCTGCAGGCAGTGGGAGTAGTCAGCCCCGGGACTGGCACTGGGCACAGGCTGCCGTGGTGGATCCTGGCTTACCAGCAGTGCCAGTGGGAGGGACAGAGGGGCAGTGGGATGGACAGGGGGAAAGTGGAATGGACAGGGGGACAGTGGAATGGACAGGGGGACTGTGGGATGGACAGGGGGACTGTGGGATGGACAGGGGGACAGTGGGATGGACAGAGGGACAGTGGGATGGACAGAGGGACAGTGGGATGGACAGGGGGACTGTGGGATGGACAGGGGGCAGTGGGATGGACAGGGGGACTGTGGGATGGACAGGGGGCAGTGGGATGGACAGGGGGACTGTGGGATGGACAGGGGGACAGTGGGATGGACAGGGGGACAGTGAGATGGACAGGGGGACCTTGGGATGGACAGAGGGACAGTGAGATGGACAGTGGGACGGACAGGGGGACAGTGGGACGGACAGGGGGACAGTGGGACGGACAAGGGGACTGTGGGATGGACAGGGGGACAGAGGGATGGACAGGGGGACAGTGGGATGGACAGGGGGACTGTGGGATGGACAGGGGGCAGTGGGATGGACAGAGGGACAGTGGGATGGACAGAGGGACAGTGGGATGGACAGGGGGACTGTGGGATGGACAGGGGGACTGTGGGATGGACAGGGCGCAGTGGGATGGACAGGGGGCAGTGGGATGGACAGGGGGACTGTGGGATGGACAGGGGGCAGTGGGATAGACAGGGGGCAGTGGGATAGACAGAGGGACAGTGGGATGGACAGGGGGCAGTGGGATGGACAGGGGGCAGTGGGATGGACAGGGGGCAGTGGGATAGACAGAGGGACAGTGGGATGGACAGGGGGCAGTGGGATAGACAGAGGGACAGTGGGATGGACAGGGGGCAGTGGGATAGACAGAGGGACGGTGGGATGGACAGGGGGCAGTGGGATAGACAGAGGGACAGTGGGATGGACAGGGGGCAGTGGGATGGACAGGGGGCAGTGGGATAGACAGAGGGACAGTGGGATGGACAGGGGGCAGTGGGATAGACAGAGGGACAGTGGGATGGACAGGGGGCAGTGGGATAGACAGAGGGACAGTGGGATGGACAGGGGGCAGTGGGATAGACAGAGGGACAGTGGGATGGACAGGGAGACAGTAATGGACATACCTGTCTCCTGCTGTCCCGTTCTGTAAGCTGTGGGTTGCACTTGCTCCCTGCACACTGGCTCCTTCTTCTTCTGGGCTCCTGCACGAGTTCTGCATTGACAGGGGCGATGGGGTCAGGGCGGCCGCTGCTTTGCTCTGCATGCAGAGAGAGGGAATGAGGGAGCCGGAATTCCTCAGACCTCAGTATCCCCCGCAGGCCAGGAACTCTGCCAGCAGCCGCCATACGCTCGTCTGCATCGAGCATCGCCCCTCCCCCTCACACACACGGGCTGCCTGTGGGCGGCACGTACCTGGGGAATCATGGGGGACAGGGCAGGCTGGACCACTGGAGTCCCTGCACGGGGGGGAGACCTGGGTGCTGAGGAGTGTCTGCCTCGTTGCTGGTGTATGGTGATTATAGGGGCTGGAGCCTGGAAGAAGTCACTTGGGCTGCCCACCCCCACGCTACACCACTGGGCTGGCCCGGCCGGATGACATCATTGACATTCGGCAGTCAATTGATAATTGCGAACGGCTGCATCATATTCATTCCGGGACACTGTATGGTCCCGGAATGGAGGGGCCCGGGACCCGGGACAGACCTGCTGATTGCGGGAATGTCCCAGGCAATCCGGGACACGTGGGCACCCTACCGCCACCACGCCTCCAAAATTCTACTAGTGGTGATTCTGCCACACCTCTCTCCTCCACCCCCTCCTCTTCTTCTTTCTCCATGGCCTCTTCCTGTGCTGATTTGTCCTCGGAACCAGCGGTGCTCTGTAGGCGCTCAAGGGGCTACGCAAGCACGCTGTCAGGAACGGTGTCATCTCCGGTTTCACCTGCTGGTGGCACTATTACATTCAGCACCAAAAGGGTGTAATTCCAGTGGCCACCAGCGGGCCTCTCCCTGCCTGGACTTCAGACTTGCCATAAGCACACCTGTCATTGGTCTGCTGGACTATATAAACCCGCCCTGAACTAAGCCTCAGTGCTTCAGAATTCCTCTGCTAAGCCCTTGTCCCTGCCAGTACCTGCTCTTGTTGCAGTTCCTGTTTGTTCCTGGACCCCGTTTGTGTATCCTGTCCTTGAGTCCTGTTTCCTGTTCCCTGCTCCTTGGTCTGCTTCATTATTCCTGTTTTCTGTTCCCTTGTCGCTTTTGCCCATGCCTTATTTTTTATTTCATGTTTGTTTCCTTGCTCGTGTATTATATTAGTTAGATAGATAGTTAGGTGGGTTTGGGGGTTCGCTGTGTTTTCACCATTTACTTGTTTTTGGTTTGCTGACTTGATTTCACGTGTGTCTTTATCATTAACAATAAACCTACCTTTTTTATTCATTTACTCGTTTGTCCCTGATTCCTTGGTGCAGCCCAGCGATCTGATCACCTGCATTGGATGTTGTGTATAACATCCCCTGACACACGCAGGCAAAAAAGATGCCATGTCGTGCTTGAGCTGGTGTGCTTGGGGGACAGGAGCCACACTGGGGCAGAGATTCTGTCAGCTCTGCAGGGGCAGGTTCAGAGGTGGTTGACGCCACACCAGCTTAAGCCAGAATTGGTGGTTTGCGACAATGGCACCAACCTCCTCTCCACCATCTGACAGGGACAACTGACCCATGTGTCCTGTTTGGCTCACATCCTTTTTTTTTTTTTAAAGGGTAAATTTTATTGAAGTTCACAAAATTATTTTACAGTACTGTAGCACAATTCTTTATCACCTTATAACAGCCTGTATTGTGTATCATTGTATACTGGTAACAATCATTCAGATCTAATATTTGTTATCATAAAAAATAAAAATAAAGCTCTGTCAATATACAGATTAACCATCTTATTCGTTTCTTATCTAACTGTTTCCTTATTTTATTCCTAATATTTTCTTTGGCTTATATACTCTGTTATTATTTCCAACAGTAAATCCATGTCCTATCTCGCGTCCAACACACCTGCTCATATACATTGTTAAATAAGCTGATATCAATTATATATCAATCTCTCCGGATACCTTTGTGATCCATTTCCCCCAGATTTTATTAAATTTTTTGTTACTACCTCTAGCCTGATATGTGAGTTTATACATTGGTAAGGCTTTATTAACCAATCTTAACCAGTCCCCAAGAGAGGGAGGGCTCTGTTCCCTCCACTTGAGGGCCAAGGCCTTCTTAGCATAACAAAATAGTATCCGTAAAAGGGTTTTCTTTGATATTGGTAGGTCCTCCTCTTCCAAGTCTCCAAGCAAGCACCTAGCTGGGGAATATATATTTGGAAGCTCTAGCTTTTCCTCCACGAATGCAAGGATTTCCCTCCAGTATGACATCACCTGGGGGCATTGCCATACCATGTGGAAGAAATCTCCCACATCCGCTTTGCAACGGGTACACTCCGGGGAATCCCTCCCTCCCATTTTGTGCAGCCTTTTCGGGGTGTAGTACATTCTATGCAGGTAGTTGAATTGGAGCATTTTATCTCTAGCCGAGATCATTGATGACATTGTGGTGTCTAACACTCCCTGCCACGTTTCCTCTGTAAGAGATGGAATATCTGTTTTCCACTGCAAGGCCACCCTATCCAGTCCAGGTGAAGAGGGAGCCAACAGAACTGAGTAGTATCTAGAGATCAGTTTTGAGTGGTCTTCCTCAGCAATAAGTTTTTCCATTGCAGATGTGGAGAGATTAACCACTTGACGACCGCCTCACGCCGATGTACGTCGGCAAAGTGGCACGGACAGGCAAAATCACGTACAGGGTACGTGATTCGCCTTCCGCGGGTGGGGGGTCCGATCGGACCCCCCCCCGGTGCCCAAGGCGGTCGTCGTTTGTCCAGCGGCGATCGGTGATGAGGGGGAGACCATCCGTTCGTGGCCCCCCCCTCGCGATCGCCGCCGGCCAATGAGAACACTCCTTTGCTGCTGTATGCTAAACAGCAGCAAAGGAAGTGATGTCATCTCCCCTCGGGTCGGTATTTTCCGTTCCGGCCCGAGGAGAGACGACATGTGAGTGAGTGCACCAACACACACACACACAGTAGAACATGCCAGGCACACTAAACACCCCCGATCCCCCCCCCGATCGCCCCCCGATTCCCCCCCAATCCCCCCCCCCCCTGTCACAAACTGACACCAGCAGTTTTTTTTTTTTTTTTTTTTTTTTTTTTTCTGATTACTGCATAGTGTCAGTTTGTGACAGTTACAGTGTTGGGACAGTGAGTATTACCCCCCTTTAGGTCTAGGGTACCCCCCTAACCCCCCCTAATAAAGTTTTAACCCCTTGATCACCCCCTGTCACCAGTGTCACTAAGCGATCATTTTTCTGATCGCTGTATTAGTGTCGCTGGTGACGCTAGTTAGTGAGGTAAATATTTAGGTTCGCCGTCAGCGTTTTATAGCGACAGGGACCCCCATATACTACCTAATAAATGTTTTAACCCCTTGATTGCCCCCTAGTTAACCCTTTCACCACTGATCACCGTATAACCGTTACGGTTGACGCTGGTTAGTTCGTTTATTTTTTATAGTGTCAGGGCACCCGCCGTTTATTACCGAATAAAGGTTTAGCCCCCCGATCGCCCGGCGGTGATATGCGTCGCCCCAGGCAGCGTCAGATTAGCGCCAGTACCGCTAACACCCACGCACGCAGCATGCGCCTCCCTTAGTGGTATAGTATCTGATCGGATCAATATCTGATCCGATCAGATCTATACTAGCGTCCCCAGCAGTTTAGGGTTCCCAAAAACGCAGTGTTAGCGGGATCAGCCCAGATACCTGCTAGCACCTGCGTTTTGTGCCTCCGCCCAGCCCACCCAAGTGCAGTATCGATCGATCACTGTCACTTACAAGGCACTAAACGCATAACTGCAGCGTTCGCAGAGTCAGGCCTGATCCCTGCGATCGCTAACAGTTTTTTTGGTAGCATTTTGGTGAACTGGCAAGCAAGCACCAGCCCCAGGCGTCAGGTTAGCGCCAGTACCGCTAACACCCACGCACGCAGCATACGCCTCCCTTAGTGGTATAGTATCTGAACGGATCAATATCTGATCCGATCAGATCTATACTAGCGTCCCCAGCAGTTTAGGGTTCCCAAAAACGCAGTGTTAGCGGAATCAGCCCAGATACCTGCTAGCACCTGCGTTTTGCCCCTCCGCCCGGCCCAGCCCAGCCCAGCCCAGCCCACCCAAGTGCAGTATCGATCGATCACTGTCACTTACAAAACACTAAACACATAACTGCAGCGTTCGCAGAGTCAGGCCTGATCCCTGCGATCGCTAACAGTTTTTTTTGTAGCGTTTTGGTGAACTGGCAAGCACCAGCCCCAGGCAGCGTCAGATTAGCGCCAGTACCGCTAACACCCACGCACGCACTGTACACCTCCCTTAGTGGTATAGTATCTGATCGCATCAATATCTGATCCGATCAGATCTATACTAGCGTCACCAGCAGTTTAGGGTTCCCAAAAACGCAGTGTTAGCGGGATCAGCCCAGATACCTGCTAGCACCTGCGTTTTGCCCCTCCGCCCGGCCCGGCCCAGCCCACCCAAGTGCAGTATCGATCGATCACTGTCACTTACAAAACACTAAACGCATAACTGCAGCGTTCGCAGAGTCAGGCCTGATCCCTGCGATCGCTAACAGTTTTTTGGTAGCGTTTTGGTGAACTGGCAAGCACCAGCGGACTAGTACACCCCGGTCGTAGTCAAACCAGCACTGCAGTAACACGTGGTGACGTGGCGAGTCCCATAAGTGCAGTTGAAGCTGGTGAGGTGGCAAGCACAAGTAGTGTCCCGCTGCCACCAAAAAGACAAACACAGGCCCGTCGTGCCCATAGTGCCCTTCCTGCTGCATTCGCCAATCCTAATTGGGAACCCACCGCTTCTGCAGCGCCCGTACTTCCCCCATTCACATCCCCAACCAAATGCAGTCGGCTGCATGAGAGGCATTTTCTTTATGTCCTCCCGAGTACCCCTACCCAACGAACCCCCCCAAAAAAGATGTCGTGTCTGCAGCAAGCGCGGATATAGGCGTGACACCCGCTATTATTGTGCCTCCTGTCCTGACAATCCTGGTCTTTGCACTGGTGAATGTTTTGAACGCTACCATTCACTAGTTGAGTATTAGCGTAGGGTACAGCATTGCACAGACTAGGCACACTTTCACAGGGTCTCCCAAGATGCCATCGCATTTTGAGAGACCCGAACCTGGAACCGGTTACCGTTATAAAAGTTAGTTACAAAAAAAGTGTAAAAAAAAAAAAATATGAAATAAAAAAAAATAGTTGTTGTTTTATTGTTCTCTCTCTCTCTATTCTCTCTCTCTATTCTGCTCTGTTCTGCTCTTTTTTACTGTATTCTATTCTGCAATGTTTTATTGTTATTGTTATTGTTATTGTTATTATGTTTTATCATGTTTGTTTTTCAGGTGTGTAATTATTTACACTTTACTGTGCTTTATTGTTAACCATTGTTAACCATTTTTTTGTCTTCAGGTACGCCATTCACGACTTTGAGTGGTTATACCAGAATGATGCCTGCAGGTTTAGGTATCATCTTGGTATCATTCTTTTCAGCCAGCGGTCGGCTTTCATGTAAAAGCAATCCTAGTGGCTAATTAGCCTCTAGACTGCTTTTACAAGCCGTGGGAGGGAATGCCCCCCCCCCCCCACCGTCTTCCGTGTTTTTCTCTGGCTCTCCTGTCTCAACAGGGAACCTGAGAATGCAGCCGGTGATTCAGCCAGCTGACCATAGAGCTGATCAGAGACCAGAGTGGCTCCAAACATCTCTATGGCCTAAGAAACCGGAAGCTACGAGTATTTCATGACTTAGATTTCGCCGGATGTAAATAGCGCCATTGGGAAATTGGGGAAGCATTTTATCACACCGATCTTGGTGTGGTCAGATGCTTTGAGGGCAGAGGAGAGATCTAGGGTCTAATAGACCACAATTTTTTCAAAAAAGAGTACCTGTCACTACCTATTGCTATCATAGGGGATATTTACATTCCCCGAGATAACAATAAAAATGATTAAAAAAAAAATATGAAAGGAACAGTTTAAAAGTAAGATTAAAAAAGCAAAAAAATAATAAAGAAAAAAAAAAAAAAAAAAAAAAACACCCCTGTCGCCCCCTGCTCTCGCGCTAAGGCGAACGCAAGCGGCGGTCTGTCGTCAAACGTAAACAGCAATTGCACCATGCATGTGAGGTATCACCGCGAAGGCCAGATCGAGTGCAGTAATTTTTCCAGTAGACCTCCTCTGTAAATCTAAAGTGGTAACCTGTAAAGGCTTTTGAAGGCTTTTAAACATGTATTTATTTTGTTGCCACTGCACGTTTGTGCGCAATTTTAAAGCATGTCATGTTTGGTATCCATGTACTCGGCCTAAGATCATCTTTTTTATTTCATCAAACATTTGGGCAATATAGCGTGTTTTAGTGCATTAAAATTAAAAAAAGTGTGTGTTTTTCCCCAAAAAATGCGTTTGAAAAATCGCTGCGCAATTACTGTGTGAAAAAAAAAAATGAAACACCCACCATTTTAATCTGTAGGGCATTTGCTTTAAAAAAATATATAATGTTTGGGGGTTCAAAGTAATTTTTTTGCAAAAAAAAAAAACTTTTTCATGTAAACAATAAGTGTCAGAAAGGGCTTTGTCTTCAAGTGGTTAGAAGAGTGGGTGATGTGTGACATAAGCTTCTAAATGTTGTGCATAAAATGCCAGGACAGTTCAAAACCCCCCCAAATGACCCCATTTTGGAAAGTAGACACCCCAAGCTATTTGCTGAGAGGCATGTCGAGTCCATGGAATATTTTATATTGCGACACAAGTTGCGGGAAAGAGACAAATTTTTTTTTTTTTTTTTTTTTTTGCACAAAGTTGTCACTAAATGATATATTGCTCAAACATGCCATGGAAATATGTGAAATTACACCCCAAAATACATTCTGCTGCTTCTCCTGAGTACGGGGATACCACATGTGTGACACTTTTTGGGAGCCTAGCCGCGTACGGGACCCCGAAAACCAAGCACCGCCTTCAGGCTTTCTAAGGGCGTGAATTTTTGATTTCACTTTTCACTGCCTATCACAGTTTCGGAGGCCATGGAATGCCCAGGTGGCACAAAACCCCCCCAAATGACCCCATTTTGGAAAGTAGACACCCCAAGCTATTTGCTGAGAGGTATAGTGAGTATTTTGCAGACCTCACTTTTTGTCACAAAGTTTTGAAAATTGAAAAAAGAAAAAAAAAAATGTTTTTTCTTGTCTTTCTTCATTTTCAAAAACAAATGAGAGCTGCAAAATACTCACCATGCCTTTCAGCAAATAGCTTGGGGTGTCTACTTTCCAAAATGGGGTCATTTGGGGGGGTTTTGTGCCACCTGGGCATTCCATGGCCTCCGAAACTGTGATAGGTAGTAAAGAGTGAAATCAAAAATTTTCACCCTTAGAAATCCTGAAGGCAGTGATTGGTTTTCGGGGTCCAGTACGCGGCTAGGCTCCCAAAAAGTCCCACACATGTGGTATCCCCATACTCAGGAGAAGCAGCTAAATGTATTTTGGGGTGCAATTCCACATATGCCCATGGCCTGTGTGAGCAATATATCATTTAGTGACAACTTTATGAAAAAAAAAAAAAAAAAAAAAAAAAGTGTCACTTTCCCCGCAACTTGTGTCAAAATATAAAATATTCCATGGACTCAATATGCCTCTCGGCAAATAGCTTGGGGTGTCTACTTTCCAAAATGGGGTCATTTTGGGGGGTTTTGTGCCACCTGGGCATTCCATGGCCTCCGAAACTGTGATAGGCAGTGAAGAGTGAAAGCAAAAATTTACACCCTTAGAAATCCTGAAGGCGGTGATTGGTTTTCGGGGCCCCGTACGCGGCTAGGCTCCCAAAAAGTCCCACACATGTGGTATCCCCATACTCAGGAGAAGCAGCTAAATGTATTTTGGGGTGCAATTCCACATAGGCCCATGGCCTGTGTGAGCAATATATCATTTAGTGACGACTTTTTGTAAATATTTTTTTTTTTTTTTTTTTTTGTCATTTTTCAATCACTTGGGACAAAAAAAATAAATATTCAATGGGTTCAACATGCCTCTCAGCAATTTCCTTGGGGTGTCTACTTTCCAAAATGGGGTCATTTGGGGGGGTTTTGTACTGCCCTGCCATTTTAGCACCTCAAGAAATGACATAGGCAGTCATAAACTAAAAGCTGTGTAAATTCCAGAAAATGTACCCTAGTTTGTAGACGCTATAACTTTTGCGCAAACCAATAAATATACGCTTATTGACATTTTTTTTACCAAAGACATGTGGCCGAATACATTTTGGCCTAAATGTATGACTAAAATTTAGTTTATTGGATTTTTTTTATAACAAAAAGTAGAAAATATCATTTTTTTTCAAAATTTTCAGTCTTTTTCCGTTTATAGCGCAAAAAATAAAAACCGCAGAGGTGATCAAATACCATCAAAAGAAAGCTCTATTTGTGGGAAGAAAAGGACGCAAATTTCGTTTGGGTACAGCATTGCATGACCGCGCAATTAGCAGTTAAAGCGACGCAGTGCCAAATTGGAAAAAGACCTCTGGTCCTTAGGCAGCATAATGGTCCGGGGCTCAAGTGGTTAACCACCCCCCCTCCATATTGAGCCCTGACGGCATGCCTCAACTGGAGGTATCTAAACAGGGAGGTATTGGGTATGTTATATTCAGTTTTCAGATCTATAAAGGTTCTAAAAATACCATTCCTAAATAGTTGATGTGCGTATTTAATCCCATAAACAGCCCAGTGGGCTCCGTCTGGAACCTTGGCTATCTCAGGGAGTTGAGGGTTATGCCACAGCGGAGCATTAGGGGAAATTGCCAGACTAGATCCCCCTATTAACCCATTACATATATGAAATATTTTATATGAGAGCTTTAAAATATTAGACCCCCTAGTCGGGTACGGACCATTTCTAAACAGGACATTGTTCAGTGCTTCGTACGAATGAACCTGGGCAGCTTGAGTAGCCACCGAAGCTATGTTCATCTGCAGGAAGCACCACCAATGTATATGTGTTAATTGGGCAGCTAGATAATAGTATCTCAAGTTCGGTAGAGCTAGCCCACCCGACCTTATAGGTAAATGGAGTGTTTCCATAGATATTCTGGCGGGTTTGGGTCCCCATAGAAACGTACCAAGTGTCTTGTTTATGTCAACAAACCATTTCTTTGGAATGTATACCGGGGCATGCCAGAGTAGGTACAAGAACCTGGGCAAGTAAATCATTTTAAATATATTAATTCGCCCAAAAAGGCCAAGGGGAAGTTTAGCCCAGGTCTGTGTACTCTCCTTTAGACGTTTCCAAACCGGTAGTAGGTTAATCGACACATACGAGCCCAGTGGCAGCTGTATCTCAACCCCAAGGTATCTAAACCTTGATACCAAGGCTAGTGATATCTCCTGAGAGAATTTCGGAACATATGCGGGGTCAAAAGGAAATATTACGGATTTACTCCAGTTCACTTTGAACCCGGAGTATCTCCCAAAATCCGATATTCTGTCCAAGGCTATGGGCAACGACCCCTCCGCCTCCTCCAGATATAAAAGCATATCGTCGGCGTATAAAGATATTTTTTCTTCTCTGTCATTAATCCTACATCCCTTGATCCGTTCGTCCGCCCTCAACACCGCCGCCAATGGTTCTATTGCCAGGGCAAACAGCAGGGGCGACAAAGGGCACCCCTGCCGCGTGCCCCTAGCTATATTGAAAGGCCCAGTAATGGAGTTATTGACACGTAGTCTAGCCCGAGGTTCCGCATATAGGAGTCTGACCCACCTTATGAATCTTGGGCCGAAACCCAGCCGCTCAAGGACCGCTATGAGATATGGCCATTCTATAGAGTCAAACGCCTTATGAGTGTCTAGTGACACCACCACCCGAGTATCGGGGACAGGGCCCTTCAATTGTAATATAGTAAATAGGCGTCTTAGATTTATGGCAGTCGATCTCTCAGGAATAAATCCTGTCTGATCAGGATGAATAATAGATGCTATCACCCCATTGAGACGTTTCGCCAGAATTTTAGCTAGGATTTTTGCGTCTACATTAATAAGGGATATAGGCCTATATGATTCACATAAATCGTGGTCCTTGTGCGGCTTGGGGATCAGTACTATCAGAGCTTCCCTCATAGATTCGGGTAAAATACCTTTGTCAAAGGCATCTTCATACATCTCAAGCAACCTAGGGGTTAAGGTTTCCGCATATGCCTTGTACCATTCGACTGGAAACCCATCCAGTCCGGGGGTTTTATTAGGCTTAAGGGACTTTATAGCTGATAATACTTCTTCAGTTGTAAGCTGGGCATCTAGTTCCTCCACTCCCTCCGCCGTAAGCCCAGTCAGGGGTATTGGGGCAAGGTACGTCCGCACCTCTTCCAACTCATAATCCACCCTTGACCCATACAAATCTTTATAGAACGATAAAAAAGCATCTGCAACATCATCGTGTGATGTGCAGATTTTCCCATTTGTATCATATATTCTTGGAATAGAAGTGGGGGTCTGCTGGGAATGTGCCAGGTATGCCATCAATCTACTATTTTTATCCCCAAACTCAAAGATCCTTTGTGACTGATAAAGTAGTTTTTTCTGAGTTTTTTCTATCAACACTAGATCTAGTTTTCTTATATTATCTCTCCATATTCTATGGGTATCAGAATTGGGGTTTTTAATATATTCTACTTCGGACTCCGTGGCCGTTTGTTCCGCATCTCTTACCTTCCACCCTTTATCAGACTGCAGTTGTTTTACTAAACCTGAGATGGATCCCCGGAGTGTAGCCTTAAATGCATCCCATGTGACCCCAATCAGGACCTCTTTCTTGTTTACTAGCCAGAAATCATTAATAGATGTTGCGGTGGACCTCTCGAAACACTCCTCCTCAAGCCATAGGGGAGTCAATCTCCATACAACATATCCCCTCGGTTTCTCCAAGTCAATGGAGAGAAGCATGGGAGAGTGATCCGAGATAGCCCTCGGCAGATACTGAACATCTACTACCCTTGGGAGCAGGTCTCTAGAGATAAAACATAGATCTATCCTCGAGAGTGTATTAAAAGTGGCAGAGAAACAAGAATATTCTTTAACGTCAGGGTGTTTCCACCGCCAGGCCTCCACTAAATCATAGGGTTTCACACATGCCTCCAGGGGTGAACCTCCTACCGCAGCCATTTTAAACCTATCCTTATCTGGTGACAATACAGCATTCAGATCCCCGGCCAAAATGATCGGACCCTCCGCCATCCGCAATACATCAGCCATCATCTCCTCCCATACCTTGATTGCAAACGGGGGAGGTATATACACTGCTACCAAGGTAAAAGTTTGATTATTAATAATTACTGCGAGGGCCACATATCTACCCATAGGATCACTTTTGACCGTTTTAATAGTGTATAGAAGCGACTTGGCAAACAAAATGGACACGCCCCTAGCATAGTTGGAATAAGTAGAGTGAAATGCTCTACCTACAAAAGCCCTATGAAGGGCTAACGTTTTGGATCCCACTAGATGTGTTTCCTGAAGGAATATGATATGTGGCCTTCGTTTTAGTATGTATTTAAATACTAGGGCTCTCTTTATTTTTGAATTTAGACCTCTCACATTCCATGAGAGAATATCAAGGGACTGCACCATGGTGAAATTTGAATATAATAGCAGCAACGTATATATCTCGGGGGTATATCAGCATTTCCAATCCACCCTCAAAGGGGCGCTCCATGTATTTTCTTTCTAAATCTAAATCTTGCCCCCTGGAGTACCATATGAGGATATCCTTCCCAGCTGTAGGTATATCTAGCTTGTACCATACTCTTAAATATGCACATGAACTTTCTCTTTTTTTTCCCCGATACCAGTTTACCCATATCTTAAGCAGTGTTAAACCTTTAGGGTACCCTTTCGTTGCGTGATATAACTTCAAAAACAAAAGGAAAAAGAAAAAAAAAGAACAAAAGGCATAAAAACCAACATTGTGATCACTATAAGTGATCTGAACTCCCTGTCCCCCCACCCTGCCTGCAGCCCCGAACAACCCACAGACTTTCACCCCTAACATTGAAACCAAAAAGAACACTTCCTAAAGGGGGGGTATTCTTCCTGTGCCAGCCGGCCTGGAAGCTTTAGGAAAAAGTATATGTGAGTTTACAGAGTTCTACCGACACCGCGTTGCTTGAAGAACATTTACTAGTGTTCCCAACAGGTCTACTGATATCAGAATCTTGCAAACCGGCATCCAGCAAGCTCAAAAGACATCTTTGATACCCTGCAGGGTATGACATAGTGGGATTATGTTGATCATTATTCGTTTCATTACAGGGATCCACCCGGGCGTTCGCAGCTAGTACTGCTAGCTGTTAGGGACATCACATCTTTATCCTTGACCAAGAGATTCCAGCCATCTATTCGCCTCTTTGGGCGATGAAAAGAATTGCGTTTGTCCTTTGTGGACCACTCGAAGTTTGGCTGGGTAAAGCATGCTGTATGGTAAGCTGCGGTCCCGCAAGCGCTGTTTTACACTTTGAAATGCTGCCCTTTGTTTCTGTGTCGCAGCAGAGAAGTCAGGGAAAATGGAGACTCTGTTGTTGTTAAACATTAGCTCAGGTAAATTTCGGGCCTTTCTTAAAATCGTTTCCTTGTCTCTGAAGTAGAGAAAGCGCGCTATCATGGGTCTGGGATATCTCCCAGGAACAGGAGCTCTTAGTGGGATCCTATGCGCGCGCTCTATGGCGAATAGGTGGGAGAAGCTATCAGTACCAAATACCTGTTTAAGCCAGGACAGCAGGAATTCCTCCGGGTTTTTCCCCTCTGTGCCTTCTGGGAATCCCAAGAACCGAAGGTTGTTCCTCCTCAGCCTGTCTTCAATGTCTCCCAGTTTGGCCTCCTGGGCTTTGTTGTCCGCCGAGAGATCTCTGACATGTAGCATCAGGGGGTTAAGATCATCCTCCACTGCACTGATTCTGTGTTCCGTTTGGGTGACTCTCTGCCTCACCTTCTGCACATCATCTTTAAGCAGGGCAAAGTCCACTCTAATGGTTTCTATTTGCGTGGATAAGGCCACATGGCAGCTTTTAATAGTATCCATAATTTGTAAAAGCGTCGGTTCACCTCCTTGCGTACCGGAGCCGCTCTCCTCGGGTTCCGAACCCGGAGATGGCAGGGGATGAGCCAGCGGGTCAGTCGGATCCAGCCAGTCTCTATCCCCCTCGGTCCACTCACTGTTAGGCGGAGCTGCCGTTGGAGGCCTCGCTCTCCCCGTCCGGGCGCCATCTTGGGAGTCCTCGTGCGCAAATTTCGCCAGCTTCTCTGCGGGTGTAAGATCTACACTCGGGCCATATTTCACCATCTTCAGGTGCCCGGGATGTTCCGCTATCCGGTCCGGTAGTTTTGGGGCGAAAAGGTTCAACCTGCAGGTCCACAGGATTCGTCAGGATTTAGCTGCGGTCGGAGCTCTGAAGGAAAGCTTCCTCACATACCGGAAGTTGGACACGCCCCCCCTTGGCTCACATCCTTAACTTGGTGGTACAGCGGTTCTTGGGCAGGTACCTGGGCTTACAGGATGTCCTGAGGCAGGCCAGGAAAGTCTGTGTGCATTTCTGCGGGTCATATAATGCCAGTGCTTGGCTGGCTGACCTCCAAAAGGAATTTAACCTGACCAAGAACCGCCTAATCTGTGACATGCCCAACGGGTGGAACTCAACGTTGGCCATGCTGCAGCGGCTGCACACGCAGCAGAGGGCCATCAATGAGTACCTATGCGAGGGCCAGGACAGGGTCAGAGGACCTTGTTTTTTTTTCCCCATGCCAGTGGGCTATGATCAGGGATACATGTACTGTCCTGTCACAATTTGAGGAGGCCACGAGGATGGTGAGCAATGATAGTGCATGCATCAGTAACACTGTCCCTCTTGTCCACCTGTTGGAGCACACGCTGCGTGGAATAATGGACAGGGCACTTGAGGCAGAACAGAGGGAGGAAGAGGAGGACTTCCTTACCTCTCAAGGCCCCCTTTATCCAGACAGTGTTCCTGCGTGCCCGCCGATCACACAGGAAGAGGAGGAGGAGGATTGTGTCAGCATGGAGGTGGAGCCTAGCACTCAGCATCAGCAGCAGTCTTCAAGGGATCATTTACAGTCCGAAGAAACCCATGGACTTGTACGTGGCTGGGAGGAGGTGGCTGCAGATCATGTCGTCCTTAGTGACCCAGAGGACTTTGGACCGAATGCCTCAGCAAACCTATGCTGCATGGCCTCCCTGATCCTGCAAAGCTTGCGGAAGGATCCTCGTAATCGTGGTATCAAGGGGAGGGATCATTACTCGCTGGCAACCCTCCTTGATCCAACTTACAAGGGTAAGGTTGCGGACCTTATCTTGCCGTCGCAGAGGATGAAACATCTTCAGGAGGCCTTGCAGAAAGGTTTGTGCAACGCGTTTCCAGAGCCTGGGAGGTTACAATTTCCTGGTCCTCCTGGACAACGTGTTGCTGAGGCTTCCGTCAGTCACAGAAGGAGCGGTGGAGAAGGTGGCCGTCTGACCAAGGCGTTCAGACAATTTTTTAGTCCGCAGCCCCAAGGTATGATCGGTTCCAGCAACCATCACCAGCGTCTGATTCATATCGTGCAGGAATACCTAGGGGCAAGATCAGATTTGGACACCTTTCCCACCGAAAATCCTCTGGGTTATTGGGTCTTGAGGATGGATCACTGGCCAGAGCTTGCACAGTATGCAATTGAGCTACTGGCCTGTCCTGCATCCAGCGTTCTTTCGGAACGCACATTCAGTGCTGCTGGAGGCTTAGTAACCGATCACAGGGTGCGCCTGTCCACCGAATCAGTAGATCGGCTGACCTTCATAAAAATGAATTAGTCTTGGATCACCAGCTACCAAGCACCTGATGCTGATGTAACTGAATAACTTTTTTTTTAATGTGAGATCCCTTCAAGACTGCCTATGCTGATGCTGAGTGACTATCCTGTTATGCTGAGTGACAATCCTCTTCCTCCTCAATTTACATGCTGATAGCTTGTAAGAACATTTTTGGTTCTGGGCACTGCCACCAGTGGCTAAGGCCCAATTTTTCTGCCCCTGTTTAACAGGGGCATGTAATTACAATTTTTGATGCAATACTTTGCAGCAGGGCTCATTCCTGCACTCCAACTATAGTATCTGTGAATGGTTGCAGTGTTGTAGCACCAGTGCCCAAGGCCCAATTTTTCAGCCCCTGTTTAACAGGGGCGTATAATTACAATTTTTGAAGCAATACTTTGCAGCAGGACTCATTCCTGCGCTCCAACTATAGTATCTGGGAGGGGTTGCAGTGTTGTGGCAGCAGTGGCTAAGCCCAATTTTTCTGCCCCTGTTTAACAGGGGCGTGTAATTACAATTTTTGATGCAATACTTTGCAGCAGGGCTCATTCCTGTGCTCCAACTATAGTATCTGTGAGGGGTTGCAGTGTTGTGGCAGCAGTGCCCAAGGCCGAATTTTTACAGCCCCTGTTTAACAGGGGCGTATAATTACAATTTTTGATGCAATACTTTGCAGCAGGACTCATTCCTGCGACCCAACTATAGTATCTGTGAGGGGTTGCAGTGTTGTGGCAGCAGTGGCTAAGGCCCAATTTTTCTGTCCCTGTTTAACAGGGGCGTGTAATTACAATTTTTGATGCAATACTTTGCAGCAGGGCTCATTCCCACGCTCCAACTAGAGTATCTGTGAGGTATTGCAGTGCTGTGGCACCAGCACCAGTGCCCAAGGCCCAATTTTTCAGCCCCTGTTTAACAGGGGAGTATAATTACAATTTTTGATGCAATACTTTGCAGCAGGGCTCATTCCTGCGCTCCAACTATAGCATCTGTGAAGGGTTGCAGTGTTGTGGCACCAGTGCCTAAGGCCCAATTTTTCTGCCCCTGTTCAACAGGGACATGTAATTACAATTCTTGATCTAATATTTCACAGCAGGGTCCATTCCTGCGCCCACCAAGAGTAACTGTGAGGGCTTATAGTGTTGTGGCAACACCACCACCAAAGGCCCAATTTTTCTGCCCCTGTTCAACAGGTGCATGTAATTACAATTCTTGATATAATATTTCATAACAGGGCCCATTCCAGCGCCCACCAAGAGTAACTGTGACTTACAGTGTTGTGGCACCAGCACCACCACCACCACCAAAGGCCCAATTTTTCTACCACTGTTCAACAATGGCATGTAATTACAATTCTTGATTTAATATTTCACAGCGGGGACCATTCCTGCGCCCAACAAGAGTAACTGTGAAGGCTTACAGTGTTGTGGCAACACCAACACCTAAGGCCCCAATTTCTGCAGAGTTTATAGGGCAGGTCCCTACTTTCAAACGTCCAACTTACAAACGACTCCTACTTGCAAACGGAAGGAGACAAAAGGAAGTGATATGAAATCTGCCCCTAGGAAGGGAAATTCTCTCCTGTAAGAGTTAATATGGGAAAACGTGTCTCCTCTCCACTGATATGTTATCTTCAATCCTTGTTTCACTAAACCACCCAAATTTTCAAAAAACATTTGCCATTGGGACAGAAAGTGAGGTGAAATCTTCTGAAGAGGTGCACAGACAGCAAAACAAATGTTACAGGGGTGATAACCCTTCCCTATGTTTTCCAAAAAGCTAAAAAATTGATTGGCTGGAGCTACACTTTAAAAATGTACCAGTTCAAAATTACAAACAGATTCTAAAAATGATGAAAAAATAATAGTGGTGTGAAGACACCACTATTATTTTTTTATCATTTTTTCATCATTTCCCTTACACATATCTTGCTTGTTTTTACACATCTTCATCATCTCACCTCACACACATTTTTATTCTTACTTTCAGATTTTTTGATTTGCTCATATTTCCAAGCCAGCACCTACATTCATGGGGACCACCTTAGGCACCATACCACCATCCCAAGCTGCCCATGTACAGTTACGCCGCCTCAGCTCCCGTGATGTGGTCTGTGCTTCCGGTTCACCTGTCTCGCTCGCCCCTCATCGCTCCCATTGCCGGGGCTGGTGAGTGTATTTGGTTAATTTTCTATAATAACATTTTTTACTCCTATACATAATGTGGTTTCACCATAACCATTTAATCTACAGGAACCTGCTGCATCTGCTCCTGACGAGTGGAGACTATTCCACGAAACGCGTAGAGCTCTTGGATGCTGCAGAGACACATACTACGCTTTGACGATGTTATACCATGAACCCAACATTTGTAGATTCCCTTTATGTGATTATTAACACAGGTGCCGGGCATGCTGCGTTTAGCATTTTAAGGCCAGATTGCTGTCATATACTATTCATTAATCTCATGAATTTATCTTTATTTATGTCTACATTTATATACTTTTTATCACTGTGTCTATACCTTGTGCTTTTATGTATATATGAAATTACCATATTTACCTTGTTATAAATAAAATTGTATATTTATATCATCACCTCCGCAGTTCAGCCGCTTCATTTAAAGTCCCATTTCCCTCTCGATTAGATTCAATTTAGGGATGGAGGTGCCCACCCGCGCCTCATTTAAAGTCCCAAACCTCCCCCCTCTTTTTTACAATAACTTGCATATTAGCCTTTAAAATTAGCACTTTTGATTTTGAACATTTGAGTCCCATAGACTTTAACGGGGTTCTAAAGTTTGTGCAAACTTTTGGTCCGTTCGCGGGTTCTGGACCGAACCGGGGGGTGTTTGGCTCATGCCTACTGGGCACACCATCGGTCTCCTCTCCTCTGACAGGACAGCAATTACGGGTGCCCGGCGGACATCGCGCACCGGGTCCCGAGCAACGCGGCGGGAGCGCGCGCGCCCCCTAGACGGCCGGGAAGCCCAGGATGTCATATGATGCCCGCCCAGGATGGGAGATCCCTCCTGCGGTCCTCATATTACTATGGCGGGTAGGGAACTGGTTAATGTAGGAAGGGGGCTGTACTTAGTGTAAAGGGGGCTGTACTTAGTGTAAAGAGGGCTGTACTTAGTGTAAGGGGGCTGTACTTAATGTAGGAAGGGGGCTGTACTTAGTGTAAGGGGGGCTGTACTTAATGTAGGAAGGGGGCTGTACTTAGTGTAAGGGGGGCTGTACATAATGTAGGAAGGAGGCTGTACTTAGTATAAAGGGGGCTGTACTTAATGTAGGAGGGGGCTGCACTTAGTGTAAGGGGGGCTGTACTTAATGTAGGAGGGGAGCTGTACTTAGAGTAAGGGGGGCTGTACTTAGTGTAAGGAGGGCTGTACGTAGGAGGGGGCTGTACTTAGTGTAAGGGGGTCTGTACTTAAGGTAAGAGGGGGACTGTACTTAGTGGGGGCTGTATTTACTGTAGGGGGGCTGTACTTAGTGTAAGGAGGGGGCTGTACTTAGTGTAGGGGGGCTGCACATAATGTAGGAGGGGGACTGTACTTAGTGTAAGGGGGGCTGGACTGAGGGAGGGGGCTGTACTTAATGTAGGAGGGGGGCTGTACTTAATGTAGGAGGGGGGCTCTACTTAGTGTAAGGGGGCTGTACTTAATGTAGGAGGGGAGCTGTACTTAGTGTAAGGGGGCTGTACTGAGGGAGGGGGCTGTACTTAGTGTAAGGGGGGCTGTACTTAATGTAGGAGGGGGCTGTACTTAATGTAGGAGGGGGCTATACTTAGTGTAAGGGGAGCTGTACTTAATGTAGGAAGGGGCTGTACTTAATGTAAGGGGGGCTGTACTTAGTGTAAGGGGGGGCTGTACTTAGTGTAAGGGGTGGCTGTACTTAAGCTAGGAGGGGGACTGTACTTAGTGTGGGGGGTGTACTTAGTGTAAGGGGGGCTGTACTTAATGTAGAAGGGGGCTGTGCTTGAAGTAGGAGGGGAGCTGTACTTAGTGTAAGGGGGCTGTACTTAATGTAGGAGGGGGCTGTACTTAGTGTAAGGGGGCTGTACTTAGTGTAAGGAGGGCTGTACTTAATGTAGAAGGGGGGGCTGTACTTAGTGTAAGGGGGGGCTGTACTTAAGGTAGGATAGGGACTGTACTTAGTGTAGGGAGGGGGGGCTGTAATTAGTGTGGGGGGGCTGTACTTAGTGGGGGCTGTACTTAGTGTAAGGGGGGCTGTACTTAATGTAGAAGGGGGCTGTGCTTGAAGTAGGAGGGGAGCTGTACTTAGTGTAAGGGGGCTGTACTTAATGTAGGAGGGGCTGTACTTAGTGTAAGGGGGCTGTACTTAGTGTAAGGAGGGCTGTACTTAATGTAGAAGGGGGGGCTGTACTTAGTGTAAGGGGGGGCTGTACTTAAGGTAGGATAGGGACTGTACTTAGTGTAGGGAGGGGGGGCTGTAATTAGTGTGGGGGGGCTGTACTTAGTGGGGGCTGTACTTAGTGTAAGGGGGGCTTTACTTAATGTAGGAGGGGGGCTGTACATAGTGTAAGGGGGCTTGGCTCAGTGAGGGGGGCTGTACTTATTGTAAGGGGGAGAGGGGCTCTACTTAGTGTAAGGGGGCTGTACTTAATGTAGGAGGGGGGCTCTACTTAGTGTAAGGGGGGAGGCTGTACTTAATGTAAGAGTTGGGCTGTACTTAGTGTAAGAGGGGCTGTACTTAATGTAGGAGGGGGCTGTACTTAGTGTAAGGGGGGCTGTACTTAATGTAAGGGGGGGCTTTACCTAATGTAGGAGTGGGCCTGTACTTAATGTAGGAGGGGGGCTGTACTTAATGTAGGAGGGGAGCTGTACTTAGTGTAGGAGGGGGGCTGTACTTAGTGTAAGGGGGTTGTACTTAATGTAGGAGGGGGGCTGTACATAGTGTAAGGGGGCTGGACTGAGGGAGGGGGGCTGTACTTATTGTAAGGGGGAGAGGGGCTCTACTTAGTGTAAGGGAGGCTGTACTTAATGTAGGAAGGGGGCTCTACTTAGTGTAAGGGGGCTGTACTTAGTGTAAGGAGGGCTGTACATAATGTAGGAGGGAGGCTGTGTTTAGTGTAAGGGGGGCTGTACTTATGGTAGAATGGGGACTGTACTTAGTGTAGGGAGGGGGCTGTAATTAGTGTGGAAGCTGTACTTAGTGTAAGGGGGGCTTTACTTAATGTAGGAGGGGGGCTGTACATAGTGTAAGGGGGCTTGACTCAGGGAGGGGGGCTGTACTTAGTGTAAGGGGGAGAGGGGCTCTACTTAGTGTAAGGGGGGGCTGTACTTAATGTAGGAGGGGGGCTGTACTTAGTGTAAGGGGGCTGTACTTAATGTAGGAGGGGGGCTGTACTTAGTGTAAGGGGGGTTGTACATAGTGTAAGGGGGCTGGACTGAGGGAGGGGGGCTGTACTTGGTGTAAGGGGGAGAGGGGCTCTACTTAGTGTAAGGGGGGGTGTGCTTAATGTAGAAGGGGGGCTCTACTTAGTGTAAGGGGGGGAGGCTGTACTTAATGTAAGAGTTGGGCTGTACTTAGCGTAAGGGGGCTGTACTTAATGTAGGAGGGGGGCTGTACTTAATGTAAGGGGGCTTTACCTAATGTAGGAGGGGACCTGTACTTAGTGTAAGGGGGGCTGTACTTAGTGTAAGGGGGGTCTGGACTAAGGGAGAGTGTCTGTACTTGGAGGGTGGTCTGTACTGAGGGGGAACTATACTTAGTGGAGCTGGGGGGGGTCTGGACTTAGTGGACTGGGGGTCTAGACTAAAGAAGGGGATTGGTTTATACTTAGGGGAGAGAGGGGCCTGTACTTAGTGGAGTGGGGGTCTATACTGAGGCAGGAGGTCTATACTGAGGGTCGGTGGTCTGTACTGAGGGAGGACTATACTTGGTGGAGAGGAGGATCTGTATGGGGGGGGCTATACTCAGTAGAGAGGGAGATCTGTACTTAATGGAGGGGGGTCTGTACTGAGGGGAGAGGGGGGGTCTGTACTGAGAGGGGTGGTCTATACTTAGTGGAGAGCAGGGGTCTGTACTGAGGGGGGTGGTCTATACTTTGTGGAGAGGAGTGTCTGTACTGAGGGGTGGTCTATACTTAGTGGAGGGGGCGGATCTGTACTGAGGGAGGGGTGGTCTATACTTAGTGGAGAGGGGGATCTGTACTGAGGGAGGGGGGTGGTCTATACTCGGTGGAGAGGGGGTTCTGTACCGAGAGAGGAGGTGGTCTATACTTAGTGGAGGGGGTCTATACTTAGTGGAGAGGGGGGTCTGTACTGAGGGAGGGGGGTCTATACTTAGTGGAGAGGGGGGTCTGTACTAAGGGTGGTCTATACTTAGTGGAGAGGGGGGGTCTGTACTGAGGGAGGGCGATGGTCTATATTTAGTGGAGAGGGGGTGGTCTGTACTGAGGGAGGGGGATGGTCTATATTTAGTGGAGAGGGGGTGGTCTGTACTGAGGGAGGGGGTGGTCTATACTTAGTGGAGAGGGGGGTCTGTACTGAGGGAGGGGGGTGGTCTATACTTAGTGGAGGGGGGTCTGTATTGAGGGAGGGGGTGGTCTATACTTAGTGGAGGGGGTCTGTACTGAGGGAGGGGGGTCTATACTTAGTGAAGAGGGGGATCTATACTGAGGGGAACTATAGTTGGTGTAGAAGGGGGTCTGTACTGAGGGTGGGGGGGTCTATTCTTAGTGCATAGGGGGGTCTGTACTGAGGGGGGACTATAGGTGGAGGGGGGGTGCCACCATGTTTTACCACACCAGGTGACACCAACCCTAGTGACGCCACTGGTTATATATACTGTTTAATTTTTTTTTGAACTTTTTGAACTTTGCAATCCGTAATACTAGTTAAAATAGTACATAAATCATATGTATGTACATTACTGTGTCTTGGTCTTCATAGAAACAGCTTGGCTACTTTCCTTTGGGAATTTTAGGGCTCTTTCACACTAATGACAAGAAATAGCACTCCTTTGAAAAGCGATACATGCTATGGTCACTTTTCAGAGGCATTTCACAGGCAATGAGGAGGTTATATTCTCACCACCTATTTTAACACCCTAGACCACCACACCACAACCATGTGCATTGCATGTGGTTGCATGGCGGTCCCAGCGGTGATGCCTGGCAAACACGACAGGGGGTATAATTCCTGCCATGTGTACACCCCCTGGTCACTGCTTCTTCAGCTAAAGGGAGAGTGATTGGGGGGGGGGGGGGGTAAAAAAAAATTGCTGCTAAACTAAGTGGTTTTACTGCTCCCCTCCCCCCAAGCCCAAGTGTGAACAAGCATTTAGGCTTTGTTCACACCTAATGCCGATGCGGCTCCCAGCAGGGGTTATGTGCATCCTGGTTTGCCATTTCAGGTCCGATTTTAGCCAGAATTTTTGGGCTGAATTTGGATCTGAAATGGACCAAAAGACGCACAGGGCTCCTGTGCAAATTTACACCGGAGTCGTATTGGAGATATGTGAACCGGCTCTATAGAGAGCCGGTCACAATCTCCTGCTTTTGCGAATTGGATGTGGGGATATCGCATCCGATTCGCAATAGTGTGAACCTGGCCTGAGTGTTTAATTGATTTCTCTGCATTCTTCTGAATTGCAATGCTGCTCTTATTTACATTCTGATTATCTGTAGCCAATCTGATCTCTCATACTGTACGTATGACTTGGAAGACTTGGCTACGCCTATGGGCAGTCCTAGGTGGTATACACCCCCCTCTCAGTTTTTTCTGCCTAGTCAGGAGTAAGGACCTAGTTCCCTGCTGGTATCTCTAGTCCTGGCAACTTTTTTGTTTGTTTTATTCTTTTTTCCTGGATTTTTTTCCAGTGAGACCTACAATCAACTGCCGGGCTAGACACTAAGATCGAGTGGTCTCCTCAGTCTGGCCAGAGAGCGCGTGCAGACCGCAGCTACGCACTAGGTTGGCCACGACATAGCCCCACTGGACAGGGGCTGCCCTGCGAGTTAAACCTCCCATACGACCAGGTCTAAACCTGAGTCGCTGCGTTCCTGATGCCCGACAGCCCCACACATTGGTGGTGAGGTGGATCTGTCTGGGAGTGTTACCCGCACGCTTCGCTGGATCGGTACGTACAGGGCCCCTCCTCTCATTCTCTGGACGTGGTGTGGAGCGCTGGTACTCCCTGGGGTGGTCGGTCCCTCCGGGGTTCTCTTCCTTCCTCCCTCCCTTCCTGGGTGAGGCCCAGGCTTCTGGCCTAGGTGCCTTTTTTTTACACACTGTCCACCCTTCCATCCTCGGGGTTGTTGCTGGGGGGTACCCCTTGGGCCCACCTGCTGAAGTGGATGGGCCTAGGAGGCAGGTACTGGAAGTCTGCGATCGGGGCCACCTGCAGCGGCTTTGTGGCCTACCGACCAGGTCCGGGGGGGGGGGGCAGTCTTAGGGCGGGTGGCAGAGGCAGCCTCTTTCTGTTTTGGGGCATCCGCCCTCCATCCAGCTCGGATCGGTCCGGTCTCCCAGCGGGCCGTGCACTCACGGCAGGCGGCTGAAAATTTAGGCTGCGGCTCTTGCAGCTTACTTAGCTTCACGGTTGCCTTCTGCCAGCGGGGCGGCACTGTGGGGGCGACCCCCTTTTGGGGGTCCTTTAGGTGGGCCCTCCGTGGGTCAGTTCCCCATGTGCGGGGCCTCTGTCGGCGCCCCCGTGTGGAGCCTCGGTCGGCACCCACTGTGCGGTGCCTCGGTCAACGGGGGTCTCAGTCGGTGGCCCCCTCCTGAGTTTTTTGTGTCTTTTCAGGTGGCGCTTAGGTATATAGCCTAGTAAATGGAACTCCTGCCCTCTCCTACTCCCTCTGTCAGGAACGATCCTAAATCTGGCTCTGCTGCCACGGACGTGGCACACCTTGCGGGGTTGGTTGCCACTGTTAGGTAGTGAGGATGATTCCTCCACAACTGCAGTGGCATGCAAAGAAGGCGCTGGTTATTGCACTTATTACATCATTACAACCTTTCAAGATGGGGGATACAGCTGTGACTGCGGCGGAGACTGCGTCCATGAAGACTGGTAGTGTCCAAATCGCCCCTTTGTGCTTCCAAAAATGCTTGGCCGCAGTTCCCCTGGTTGCTGAGCTCTCTGTTTACGCAGTGGTGCTTAGAAATGTATTGTGACTTAAGTGTTGGTCTGCGGACTAGGCCTCTAAAAAAGCTTTGACTGGTTTACCTTTTCAAGGCCATTGTCTGTTTGGAGCTACCCTGGATGACATCACTACGTGTCTCACGGGGGGGGGGGGAGTGTACATCTCTTCCACAGTCTAAAAAGGGAAAAGGGCCTCGTCGCAGGCGCGGTCCTCCTTTCACGGTACACAGTTTTTTCTTACTTCAGGGTCCACTGACAAAGGTTCAGAACCTTTCAAACCCTCCTTGGGAGGTTCTGCATGGAACTGGTCTGGCAAGCCGAGAGCAGGAATCTCTGGACCCGCAGACAAGGCCCTGACTTGCTTTGTGTGGGTACAGAAGTTCAGGATGGATTCCATCTGCTCGGTGGTGGCGTCCCTTCATCATGGGGACCTTCTGGCTTCTATTGACATCATGAATGCTTACTTACACATTCCACTATGTGCCCCGACCAAGCATTTCCTCCATTTTGCTGTGGGAGATGAGCATTCTCAGATCGTGGTTTTCCCCTTTGGTCTCACCACCACTCCTCGGGTGTTCACGAGGTGTTGGCCCCGGATCTGGCGTGGTTGCGTCAGCGGGGGATTGCGGTCCTGGGCTCCCTGAACGATCTTCTTCTGCAAGTCCTTCAACTACCCCGAGGGGCGACGTAGCTCCTATACAGACCTTGACAGATTTCAGCTGGCTTCTATGCTACCTGAAGTCTGCTCTGGCTCCTTCCAGAACATTGGACTGTCTGAGCTTGACCCGGGCTTCAGCTCTGGCCAGAGTGTCTTCCTCTGGACAAACTCCAGAAGTTACATGCTACGTTTCATCTACTGTGGCAGGTGGGACTCCCTGTGGACCTGCATGTGGGTGTTGAGCCTGATGGTATCTACATTTGAGGCGATTGCATTTGCACAGTTCCATACAAGCTCCCTTCAAGGGAGATCCTGGTGTAATGGGACAAGTGCCTGGACAATGAGATTCGGCTGAGCCAGGAAACCAGAGGTTCCCGGGTCTGGTGTCTTCGCTCTCCCGTTCTTCGGCAGGGCAAATCCTTTCTCCCCTGGTATTGGACAGTGGTCACCACCAATGCCAGTCTGTCCAGGTGGGCAGGTGTCCTGGGACTGAGCTTTGCTCAGGACCGTTGAATGCTGGAGGAATCCAGACTACCGAGATTTGCTGGAAGAACTTCGAGCGATCAGACTATGTCTGGATCATGGACGGATGGACTTTAGGGGCTCCTGGTATGGATCCAGTTGGTCAATGCAATGGTAATGACTAATGTCAATCACCAGGGTGGAACAAATAGCTTGTTGGCAGCCCTGGCAGTAGCCAGAATCCTCAGATGGGCAGAATGTGTCGTATGCATTCCAGCAGTGGAATACTGGCAGGAGGATGCCTCAGTCGGAAAGTGTTGGACCACAGGGTCGTTCTTCCACCCTGCTTTTACAGTCACTTCTTTTGATGGCCTGGCTGTGATGAGCCAGGTGCTGAAGTTCCAACACTGCTGAAGGCTAGGGAGTCTACTTTTAGGAAGATCTTCCACCGGATGTGGAAAGCGTTCACCCTCGTTCTTTCTCGGTGGCTCTGATTCTGACCTTCCTTCACGCTGGGTTGAACAGGAAGAGACCTTGAGTACCATCAGGGGCCAGGTGTCAGCCTTGCCAGTCTTCTTCAGCATCCCCTGGTCTTGCACTCCCTGGTGCCTACCTGTTTTCAAGGAGTTCGATGTCTGTCTCCACCGGTGCTGTCTCTTTTACTGCCATAGGATCTGAACTTGGTGATTTTGGTTCTACAGGAGCCTCTCTTACAAAATATTCAGGCAATTCTCCTGCTTACTCTGTCTCGGAAGGTGGACTCTTTGGTGGCTATCACCTCTGCTTGCAGGGTGTCGGAACTGGTGGCATTATCTTGTTGTACACCTTAGCAAGTGTTACACAAGGTTAAGGTGGTTCTTCGGCCTTGTCCATTGTTCCTTCCTCTGATTTCGCTTTGAATAAGGATATTGTGTTGCCATCCCTGTGTCCCTGGTCAACATATCCTAAGGAATTTGCCTTATTTGCCCTGGATGTGGTTCGGGTGAATCGGGTGTATTTGGCAGCCACTGAGCCTTTTTGGAGGTCAGTCTCACTATTTGTGATCAGACGGACCAAGAAAGGGGCTTTCTGCTTCTTCTACGACCATTTCTGGATGGATCAGACAGATAATGATTCTGGCCCATTGTCATCAATCATCTGTCAGGGATTGGGTTCTTCCTTTCCCTGTTACGGCGCTTTCTTCTTGGGCGCATAGTGCTTTTCGGGCCTTCTGTCAACAGGCGTCCATTGCGCGCGTTTGCAAGGTGGCCACTGGTTGTCGGTGTACACTTTCACAACATTCTACAAAGTGGATGTGCTGGCATCTGCAGATGCTTATTTTGGTCGCAAAGTTTTGCAGGCTGCTGTTTAGATGGTCTAGTCCCTCTTGAGGGTGTATTGTTCAGCGTGGGCTCCAGTTGTTCTGTGTTTAGCTCCTGTTACCTGGTTGGCTGGTGTTGGCCTTGGGATTTTTCATTGCCCCTCATGTTTGGCACTGCTTTGGTGGGTCCCTATGGTTCTGAATAATGGAGCGCTGTGTATGTCAATGAACGAAAGAGAAAATGGGATTTTTTACTTACTGTAAAATCCATTTCTCTGAGTTAATTGACAGACACAGCACCCACCCCTCTAAGGAGTTTTAATACTTCTGACACTGCTTGTTACTAAACTGAAGGCCTATAGCAGAGAGGGGGGTGTATACCACCTAGGACTGCCCATAGGCGTAGCCAAGTCTTTTTTCTGCCAAGTGTCCTACTCCTGTAGGGGGCGGTATAACCCTATGGTTCTAAATAATGGAGAGCTGTTTCTGTCAATCAACTCTAATGGGGCACTGTGTCTGTCAATGGATTTTGAAGTATTCAAGATCATTGCATTATGTGAATTAATACAGTACATTTTTGATGCCACTCCCTGATATTTCTTTCTGTGTATTACATTAGCACTGTTATTTCTATTTGCACTTACTTAACAATGTATTAATTGGTTGCATTTGTAACAATATCAGTAAAACACATTTTAAAGAAGATGGGGTGCCATTTCACCATTGACTGTGAATACCCCTAGTATTGACACAGATGTAATCATATAAGTTTGAGTAAAAAAAGACCAGACCAGATATGCCAGAACCCGCCTAACTAACCGGACTTTAGAGGCTCTGGTTAGGCGGGATCCGGCATATTTGGTCCCGCATTCTTTTTGTATTTCCTGTTTCAGATGTGGCTTTAGCCAAAATTCACTTTCTATAAGTTTGAGTAAGTTGTTAACATATGGTAACTATGACATCTGTAAGGCAAATGGTGCATCAATGTATGGCATCACATTATGAGCAGTAGATTAATTTTGTTAATCCATTGACTACTAAGAAGTAAGAACCTGAAACACATTTGTATGATAGTAATTTCTTCTTTTATATGGAAAGTGATAAAACTTTATTTTTTAAATCAATAATGTATTGTTGTCTATCAGGGACGTGCAGTCAGAGGAGGCAGGTGAGGCAGGGCCTCACCTGCCATGAACATAAAAAAAAAAACAATCGAGCTTCGAGGGTCGTGGCTCGGCGACCTGGGGTCATAGAGACCTCAAATTTGGGGGGTATGTAGCCTAAGTGCTACCCCACCCCTGTGGGGCTCCTACGACCTATGGTTCCAGAGATATGGGGCTCCTTGTGCAGCCTGTCAGAAACTAAACACAGAGCGGGCACTTTAAATACAAGCTGACACACTCTGTTTGCAGCTGACTGAGAGGTTGAACTCACAGTGCCTCTCACTTCTTATCAGAGGCACTGAGCTCAATAAACAGCTTGGAGTCTTGGACCAATGGTAAAGTACCATAATTACCATTATGGTAATTATTTTTTTTGCTAGAGAATTACTAAGAACATCCAAACATTATATACATTGTTTTAGCAGACATCCTATGGAATAAAATGGTGGTTGTTGCAACTTTTTATGTCACACGGTATTTGCGCAGCAATTTTTTTAAACACTTTTTTTGGGGGGTAAAAAAACTGCTTCATGAATAAAAAAAAACAACACTAACATTAGCCCAATTTTTTGTATAATGTGAAGGATGATGTTACGCTGAGTAAATAGATACCTAACATGTCACCACTTACGGACCGCCCGCTGACTGCTCGCTCTTGGAAGTGGAATATCGTTGTCGTGGCAGCAGCTAGCTGCCATAACCCCAGTATCCACTTCTTCAGCGGGCGGTCTGCTTTCAAATAGAAGTGGTCTCAGGGTCAGATTCGCCGCAAGATCACTTTTAATCGGTGGCTGGAGAGGCCCCCCTCCCACTGCCCTCCGCCGCTTACCGGAGCCGCCAGCAGGGGCGGAGGCGATCGGATCCTTTCCCCTGCTTGGCATGGAGCTGAGTGAGAGGAAGATGGCCCCCACCTGACTCCATACCATTTCCAGGCGGTAGCGACGTCAAAACGTCACTTCCGCCCATAGCTCTTAAAGGGACATTTTTTTTTTTAAACAACATTTTTTATGTTATTTTATTTTTTTTATTGCATTTTAGTGTATTTTTTTTAACGTGCCCCGTCCCGCCAAGCTCGCGTGCATATGCAAACGCATACGTGAGTAGCGCCTGCATATGAAAACAGTGCAACTCAAAACATGCAACCTGTAGAATTTTTTAAACGTTGCTATGGAGATTTTTAGGGGTAAAAGTTTTTCGCCATTCCACGAGCGGACGCAATTTTAAAGCCTGACATGTTGGGTATCAATTTACTCAGTGTAACATCATCTTTCACAATATAAAAAAAAAATGGGCTAACTTTAAAGAGGAGGTCTAGTGCTAGAATTGCTCTAACGATCGCAACGTATGTAACCTGTGTGTATCTGGCTCTAATACTAGCCAGTGCCTCACCAGCCACTGACCTCGTAGCACATCCCTGTTGTCTATGGTACCTCTGGTAATACCAATGGGGTAGTTGGATGTATTGTCTATATAACGTATGCAGTTTCAGAACTGAAAACTGTAATGCACATAAAGTATATAACCTAGTTGCCCATTGATCATGTAGTTTAATTCATTTATATATATATATATATACAGTATCTCACAAAAAGGAGCACACCCCCCACATTTTTGTAAATATTTTCTTCTATCTTTTCATGTGACAACACTGAAGAAATTACACTTTGCTACAATGTAACGTAGTGTGTACAGCTTGTATAACAGTATACAACAGTATACATTTGCTGTCCCCTCAAAATAACTCAACACACAGCCATTAATACAAAGAAATAAGAGAGTAGAAGCGGGACTTTGCATGAGGCATGTGGGTGAGTATGTTGCACTGAATAGTATATGTTGTGGTATTTCCATAATTGATACATATATGTTTATTCTTTATAACTATCTTCCTCCCGCCTCGGTCTTGCTATTTCCCCTTAGCCAAACTCACACTGATTTAATTCAGAGCTAAAACTGCTTTTGCTTTTTTTATTTGTTTATTTTGTTCTCCTTTAGTCAGATAATTACTGATTCAATTCAGGGCTAAAGTTTTTGTTATTTTGTTTTTTTTCTTTAGTCAGACAAATACTGATTTAATTCAGGGCTAAAGCTTTTTAGATCCTACACTTCTTTGCACAGCGATTGTATCCTGTGCAAAGATTGATTATGCTATTTTGTTGCTTTCTTTGCTATATTGATTTTATTCAAGGCAAAGAAATGGCTGTTTTTGCTTTTGCTTTCGCACTCATTTTTGAGTTGTTTTGGTTTTCTTTCTTTTTTTCCTAGTTCATAAATTTGTCATCTATTTTCCATACACTTGTGATGCTGGGATCCATCTTGTCTACTCCCCGGGGTTGCGACGCGCCCAGCCCAGGACCCATCACCCTCTTGTCCATGACGTGGGCGGGCCCTGGCCTTGGCACATCGGCGTCATGCTCCCCACATCCCGTCCGCGGCGTGCACGCCGCCGCACACGGGACGCTCGGTGGTTCTCCATCTCGGGGCTCAGGCGCTGTATGGGATGATGGGCGGCCGCACTGATTGGCTGTCCCTTCCCTCCCCTTACCGCGTCATCACGCCCGCGCATGACGTTGGCGGGAGCGCGCCTCTGACCCACAGCATTACAAGGCGGTCTCTGGCCGGGCACCTTGCGATCCCGTCATGCATGTGAGACATCTGGTTCGGCTTGGCACTCACCACACAGGTAATTCCCTCACATTTTGTCACTCTGGCTCTTCCATCACAGTAACATTTTGTCACTCTGGCTCATCCATCACATTTTGTTCTCCTTTAGTCAGATAATTACTGATTCAATTCAGGGCTAAAGTTTTTGTTATTTTGGTTTTTTTCTTTAGTCAGACAAATAACTGATTCAATTCAGGGGTAAAGTTTTTTATTTTGTAATTATTTATTATTTTTGTTGCTTCTCTTTAGCCAGACAAATACTGATTTAATTCAGGGCTAAAGCTTTTTAGACCCTACACTTCTTTGCACAGCGATTGTATCCTGTGCAAAGATTGATTATGCTATTTTGTTGCTTTCTTTGCTATATTGATTTTATTCAAGGCAAAGAAATGCCTGTTTTTGCTTTTGCTTTCGCACTAATTTTTTAGTTGTTTTGGTTTTCTTTCTTTTTTTCCTAGTTCATACATTTGTCATCTATTTTCCATACACTTGTGATGCTGGGATCCGTCTTGTCTACTCCACTGATTGGCTGTCCCTTCCCTCCCCTTACCGCGTCATCACGCCCGCGCACGACGTTTGCGGGAGCGCACCTCTGACCCACAGCATTACAAGGCGGTCTCTGGCCGGGCACCTTGCGATCCCGTCATGCATGTGAGACATCTGGTTCGGCTTGGCACTCACCACACAGGTAATTCCCTCACATTTTGTCACTCTGGCTTATCCATCACAGTAACATTTTGTCACTCTGGCTCATCCATCACATTTTGTTCTCCTTTAGTCAGATAATTACTGATTCAATTCAGTTGTACATACACACTATCCTACCAACAACTCTCACACTTGTTATGTCTCAGCTCCTTTCCATACACTCATAGCTACGCTATGCCGTTTTCACTTATTCCATCCTCACCACCACTTAGATATTAGCTCACACACCTTCCCTTATTATTTTTTCCCCAGTTCATCTACACTCTCTAGCCTCGCCAGATGTCCCTGCCTGCCGGTCTTCGTGGGTGCTTGCGTCACTTGGGCTGCCGTGGCTGACGGTTCATTGGGGTGTGCTTTCTGCCTCAACCCCGGGGGAGACTCTATGGACCCAGACCAATATTGTATCGTAACACATAGATCATCATTAATTAATGTATAACCTGTGAGTATATAGAAATTTACATTTTCAGTATATCTTTCCTACAAACATTTGTTCATACATTAATAGATACCTTATTGTTTCAATACAGTCAAATTGCATCGGACTCCTGATGATTGGTTTCAAGCCAAGAAACGCGTTGAGTTTAGATCTATTGATGCACCTATTTATTGTACAATGTATATTTTTTCTTGCAACTGTAAACTAATACATGAACCTTGCCTGTTAATATACTTTTGTTAACATGTTTTACTATGGTCTAAGATGTGTACTTTTATGATTGTATTTGGCTCAAGTACCTATGCCATTAAAACTTTTATACCATGATTATCCTATACTACTATTTGTGGAGATTATATTATATAATATTCATTATTTATACCACAACATATACTATTCAGTGCAACATACTCACCCACATGCCTCATGCAAAGTCCCGCTTCTACCCTCTTATTTCTTTGTATTCATTGGGATGGAGACATGTTGGTGCTCTCTGTAAAAACAGTGTGGATTGGTCACAACCCCCCTTGATACACAGCCAATAATGTCTAAACCGCTGGCCACAAAAGTGAGAACACCCCTATGTGAAAATTTACAAATTGGGCCCAATTAGCCATTTTCCCTCCCCAGTGTCATGTGACTCGTTAGTGTTACAAGGTCTCAGGTGAATGGGGAGCAGGTGTGTTAAGTTTGTTATCACTCTCACATACTGGTCACTGGAAGTTCAACATGGCATGGGATCTGAAAAAAAGAATTCTTGCTCTACATAATGATAGCCTAGGCTAAAAGAAGATTGCCAAGACCCTGAAACTGAGCTGCAGCATGGTTGCCAAGACCATACAGTGGTTTAACAGGACAGGTTCCACTCAAAACAGGCCTTGCCATGGTTGACCAAAGAAGTAAAGAAATTTGCTGTCCCCTCAAAATAACTCAACACACAGCTATTAATGTCTAAACCACTGGCAACAAAAGTGAGTACATCCCTAAGTGAAAATGTCCAAATTGGGCCCAATTAGCCATTTTCCCTCCCCGATGTCATGTGACTCATTAGTGTTACAAGGTCTGATGCCGCGTACACACGAGCGGACTTTACGGCAGACTTTGCCCGGCGGACTTTGACGGACTTTATGACGGACTTTCCAAATGAACGGACTTGCCTACACACAATCCACCAAAGTCCGTCGAATTCGTACGTGATGACGTACGACCGGACTAAAACAAGGAAGTTCATAGCCAGTAGCCAACAGTTGCCCTAGCGTGGCTTTTTGTCCGTCGAACTAGCATACAGACGAGCAGATTTTTCGACCGGACTCGAGTTCGACGGATAGATTTAAAACATGTTTCAAATCTAAGTCCGTCCAACTTTTGAGCAAACAAAGTCCGCTGCAGCCCATACACGATCGAATTGTCCGACGAAATCCCGTCCGCCGGGCAAAGTCTGCCGTAAAGTCCGCTTGTGTGTACACGGCATTAGGAGTGAATGGAAAGCAGGTGTGTTAAATTTGGTGTTATCTCTTTCACTCTCTCATACTGAAAGTTCTACATGGCACCTCATGGTAAAGAACTCTTTGAGGATCTGAAAAAAAGAATTGTTGCTCTACATAAAGATGGCCTAGGCTATAGGAAGATTGCAAAGACCCTGAAACTGAGCTGCAGCATGGTGGCCAAGACCATACAGCGGTTTAACAGGACAGGTTCCACTCAAAACAGGCCTCGCCATGGTCGACCAAAGAAGTTGAGTGCGCGTGCTCAACTCCTTATCCAGAGGTTGTCTTTAGGAAATAGACGTATGATTGCTACCAGCATTGCTGCAGAGGTTGATCGGGTGGGGGGTCAGCCTGTCAGTGCTCAAACCATATGCCGCACACTGCATCAAATTGGTCTGCATGGCTGTCGTCCCAGAAGGAAGCCTCTTTTAAAGATGATGCACAAGAAAGACGGCAAACAGTTTGCTGAAGACAAGCAGACTAAGGACATGGATTACTGGAACCATGTCCTGTGGTCTGATGAGAACTTATTTGGTTCAGATGGTGTCAAGCGTGTGTGACGGCAACCAGGTGAGGAGTACAAAGACAAGTGTGTCTTGCCTACAGTCAAGCATGGTGGTGGGAGTATCATGGTCTGGGGCTGCATGAGTGCCGCCGGCACTAGGGAGCTACAGTTCATTGAGGGAACCATGAATGCCAACATATACTGTGATATACTGAAGAAGAGCATGATCCCCTCCCTTCAGAGACTGGGCCGCAGGTCAGTATTCCAACATGATAACGACCCCAAACACACCTCCAAGATGACCACTGCCTTGCTGAAGAAGCTGAGGGTAAAGGTGATGGACTGACCAAGCATGTCTGCAGACCTAAACCCTATTGAGGATCTGTGGGGCATCCTCAAACAGAAGGTGGAGGAACGCAAGGTCTCTAACATCCACCAGCTCTGTGATGTCGTTATGGAGGAGTGGAAGAGGACTCCAGTGGCAATCTGTGAAGCTCTGGTGAACTCGATGCCCAAAAGGGTTAAGGCAGTGCTGGAAAATAATGGTGGCCAGACAAAATATCGACACTTTGGGCCCAATTTGGACACTTTCACTTAGGGGTGTACTCACTTTTGTTGCCAGCGGTTTAGACATTAATGGCTGTGTGTTGAGTTATTTTGAGGGGATAGCAAATTTACACTGTTATACAAGCTGTACACTCACTACTGTAGCAAAGTGTCATTTCTTCAGTGTTGTCACATGAAAAGATAGAATAAAATACAGTGGGGACGAAAAGTATTCAGATCCCTTAAATTTTTCACTCTTTGTTATATTGCAGCCATTTGCTAAAATCATTTAAGTTCATTTTTTTCCTCATTAATGTACACACAGTACCCCATATTGACAGAAAAACACAGAATTGTTGACATGTGTGCAGATTTATTAAAAAAGAAAAACTGAAATATCACATGGTCCTAAGTATTCAGACCCTTTGCTGTGACACTCATATATTTAACTCAGGTGCTGCCAATTTCTTCTGATCATCCTTGAGATGGTTCTACACCTTCATTTGAGTGCAGCTGTGTTTGATTACACTGATTGGACTTGATTAGGAAAGCCACACACCTGTCTATATAAGACCTTACAGCTCACAGTGCATGTCAGAGCAAATGAGAATCATGAGGTCAAAGGAACCACCTGAAGAGCTCAGAGACAGAATTGTGGCAAGGCACAGATCTGGCCAAGGTTACAAAAAAATTCTGCTGCACTTAAGGTTCCTAAGAGCACAGTGGCCTCCATAATCCTTAAATAGAAGACGTTTGGGACGACCAGAACCCTTCCTAGAGCTGGACATCTGGCCAAACTGATCTGTCGGGGGAGAAGAGCCTTGGTGAGAGAGGTAAAGAAGAACCCAAAGATCACTGTGGCTGAGCTCCAGAGATGCAGTCGGGAGATGGGAGAAAGTTGTAGAAAGTCAACCATCACTGTAGCCCTCCACCAGTTGGGGATTTATGGCAGAGTGGCCCCACGGAAGCTTCTCCTCAGTGCAAGACACATGAAAGCTCTCATGGAGTTTGCTAAAAACACCTGAAGGACTCCAAGATGGTGAGAAATAAGATTCTCTGGTCTGATGAGACCAAGATAGAACTTTTTGGGCTTAATTCTAAGCGGTATGTGTGGAGAAAACCAGGCACTGCTCATCACCTGTCCAAACAGTCCCAACAGTGAAGCATGGTGGTGGCAGCATCATGCTGTGGGGGTGTTTTTCAGCTGCAGGGACAGGACGACTGGTTGCAATCAATGGAAAGATGAATGCAGCCAAGTACAGGGATATCCTGGACGAAAACCTTCCCCAGAGTGCTCAGGACCTTAGACTGGGCTGAAGGTTTACCTTCCAACAAGACAATGACCCTAAGCACACAGCTAAAATAACGAAGGAGTGGCTTCACAACAACTCCATGACTGTTCTTTAATGGCCCAGCCAGAGCCCTGACTTAAACCCAATTGAGCATCTCTGGAGAGACCTAAAAATGGCTGTCAACCAACGTTTACCATCCAACCTGACAGAACTGGAGAGGTTCTGCAAGGAGGAATGGCAGAGGATCCCCAAATCCAGGTGAGAAAAACTTGTTGCATCTTTCCCAAAAAGACTCATGGCTGTATTAGATCAAAGGGGTGCTTCTACTAAATACTGAGCAAAGGATCTGAATACTTAGGACCATGTGATATTTCAGTTTTTCTTTTTTAATAAATCTGCAAAAATGTCAACAATTCTGTGTTTTTCTGTCAATATAGGGTGCTGTGTGGAAACCAAAACAAATAAGTCCAGAAATTGAGTTATGTGTGAAAAAATGGAAGGACACAGGGAAAAAGTTGTGAACATGTGAAGAAAGGGAGGTGCAAAATGGCACTGAAATCTATCAGTAATTAGAAAACAGTTCTGCCCCTTGCCCGTGCAAATTAATATAATCTGGTTCAGTCTTAACTGATGACTGATCACACAAGAAACATCTCATGATGTGTAAAAGCAAAGAGCTCTCTCAAGACCTTTGCAACCTTATTGTTGCAAAACATACTGATGGTATTGGTTACAGACGGATTTCTAAACTTCTGAATGTTAAAGTGAGCACTTTTGGGGCCATAGAGTGGAAAGAACATAATTTCACCATAAACTGGCCACAACCAGGTGCTCCTCGCAAGATTGCTGACAGAGGAGTAAGAAGAATTATCAGAAGAGTTGTCAAAGAGCCAAGGACCACTTGTGGAGAGCTTCAGCAAGACCTGGAATTAGCATGTACAATTGTTTCAAAGAAAACAATAAGCAATGCACTCAACCGCCATGGCCTATATTCACGCTTACCATGGAAGACTCCATTGCTGAAGTAAAAGCATGTTGAAGCTCGCTTTAAGTTTTCTGCGCAACATTTATACAAGCCTGTGAAATACTGGCAAAATATAGTCTGGTTAGATGTCCAGTCAAAATTGAACTCTTTGGATGCCATACACCATGTTTGGAGGTCAAATGGCACTGCACATTACCCCAAAAAACACCCCCATATCAACAGTGAAGTTTGGAGGTGGGAATATCATGGTTGTGTGGGGCTGTTTTTCAGCATACGGTACTAGCAATCTTCATGTCATTGAAGGAAGGATGAATGGAAAAATGTACCAAGACATTCTTGATAAAAATCTGCTGCCATCTACCAGGAAGATGAAAACGAAACAAGGGTGGACATTTCAGCAAGACAATAATCCCAAACACAAAGCCAAGGAAACTTTAAATGGTTTCAAAGAAAGAAAATAAAGCTGCTAGAATGGCCCAGCCAATCACCTGACCTAGATCCTATCGAAAATCTATGGAAATAACTAAAGATCAGAGTTCATAGAAGAGGCACATGGAAAATTCAAGATTTGAAGACTGTTTATGTAGAATAATGGGCCAAAATCGCACCTGAGCAATGCATGTGACTCATTTCTCCTAACAGGAGGTGACTTAAAGCTATCATTTACCATCAAAGGATTTTGTACGACGTATTAAATAAATTTTAGTTAGCGCATTCAATACTTTTTTCCCGTGTCAATCAATTTTATTATGCATAACTTAACTTCTGAACTCATTTGTTTTGGTTTCTATGTATGTATGGATTGCATGGGTCGTTGTCGACTAGGGATGAGCTTCGTGTTCGAGTCAAACGCATGTTTGACTCAAACATCGTGTGTTCAGTCGTTCGCCGGATTACGAACGATATGGGCCATTCGTGCCAAATTCGAGTGGCGTGTCACGGCCCATAATTCACTGTGGCATCGCAGTGCATTGCTGGCTGATGATTGGCCAAGCATGCACTATGACCCGCATGCTTGGCCAATCAAAGCGCTGTGTGTACAGAGAGCCATAATTGGCCAAAGCCAAGTAGGCTTTGGCCAATTATGGCTCAGGGGGTTTAGTACACGCCCCACAATATATAAGGCCGCCTCCGTGGCGGCCTTGTGTAGTGTGTTGCGGTGCAGACTGGAGAAAGATAGATAGACAGAGAGACAGTGTCATTTGATTTAAGTTAGATAGAGTAGGCAAGTCGAGTTAGTTAGCTGCACTTACAGTGCATTGTGTATATATATGCATCCCAGGTGTTGTATATATATATATATATAAATATATATATACATACATGTACACTGTATTCAGTTTAGCTAGATCCTGTTCTTCTCTTCCTAATATACTGACAGGCAGGCAGGTGTTTTACCAGTATTTCCAGTTACTGTACTGTGTACCCTGCACAGTTGCACCTACAGTATAGCTACCTGAAGCCAGGTGCTTGTGTAGGGTCTTGACGTATTTCCAGTTACTGTACTGTGTACCTTGCACAGTTGTACCTACAGTATAGCTACCTGAAGCCAGTTGCTTGTGTGAGCTCTTGACGTATTTCCAGTTACTGTACTGTGTACCCTGCACAGTTGCACCTACAGTATAGCTACCTAAAGCCAGGTGCTTGTGTAGGCTCTTGAAGTATTTCCAGGTACTGTACTGTGTACCCTGCACAGTTGCACCTACAGTATAGCTACCTGAAGCCAGGTGCTTGTGTAGGCTCTTGACGTATTTCCAGTTACTGTACTGTGTACCCTGCACAGTTGCAAATACAGTATAGCTACCTGAAGCCAGGTGCTTGTGTGGGCTCTTGACATATTTCCAGTTACTGTACTGTGTACCTTGCACAGTTGTACCTACAGTATAGCTACCTGAAGCCAGGTGCTTGTGTGGGCTCTTGACGTATTTCCAGTTACTGTACTGTGTACCCTGCACAGTTGCACCTACAGTATAGCCAGGTGCTTGTGTGGGCTCTTGATGTATTTCCAGTTACTGTACTGTGTACCCTGCACAGTTGCACCTACAGTATAGCTACCTGAAGCCAGGTGCTTGTGTAGGCTCTTGACATATTTCCAGTTACTGTACTGTGTACCCTGCATAGTTGCACCTACAGTATAGCTACCTGAAGCCAGGTGCTTGTGTAGGCTCTTGACTTATTTCCAGTTACTGTACTGTGTACCCTGCACAGTTGCACCTACAGTATAGCTACCTGAAGCCAGGTGCTTGTGTAGGCTCTTGACGTATTTCCAGTTACTTTACAGTGTACCCTGCACAGTTGCACCTACAGTATAGCTACCTGAAGCCAGGTGCTTGTGTAGGCTCTTGACGTATTTCCAGTTACTGTACAGTGTACCCTGCACAGTTGCACCTACAGTATAGCTACCTGAAGCCAGGTGCTTGTGTAGGCTCTTGACGTATTTCCAGTTACTCTACTGTGTACCTTGCACAGTTGTACCTACAGTATAGCTACCTGAAGCCAGTTGCTTGTGTGGGCTCTTGACGTATTTCCAGTTACTGTACTGTGTACCCTGCACAGTTGCACCTACAGTATAGCTACCTAAAGCCAGGTGCTTGTGTAGGCTCTTGAAGTATTTCCAGGTACTGTACTGTGTACCCTGCACAGTTGCACCTACAGTATAGCTACCTGAAGCCAGGTGCTTGTGTAAGCTCTTGACGTATTTCCAGTTACTGTACTGTGTACCCTGCACAGTTGCAAATACAGTATAGCTACCTGAAGCCAGGTGCTTGTGTGGGCTCTTGACGTATTTCCAGTTACTGTACTGTGTACCTTGCACAGTTGTACCTACAGTATAGCTACCTGAAGCCAGGTGCTTGTGTGGGCTCTTGACGTATTTCCAGTTACTGTACTGTGTACCCTGCACAGTTGCACCTACAGTATAGCTACCTGAAGCCAGGTGCTTGTGTAGGCTCTTGACTTATTTCCAGTTACTGTACTGTGTACCCTGCACAGTTGCACCTACAGTATAGCTACCTGAAGCCAGGAGCTTGCGTAGGCCCTTGACGTATTTCCAGTTACTGTACTGTGTACCCTGCACAGTTGCACCTACAGTATAGCTACCTGAAGCCAGCTGCTTGTGTGGGCTCTTGACGTATTTCCAGTTACTGTACTGTGTACCCTGCACAGTTGCACCTACAGTATAGCTACCTGAAGCCAGGCAGGTGCTTGTGTGGGCTCTTGACGTATTTCCAGTTACTGTACTGTGTACCCTGCACAGTTGCACCTACAGTATAGCTACCTGAAGCCAGGTGCTTGTGTAGGCTTTTGATGTATTTCCAGTTACTGTACTGTGTACCCTGCACAGTTGCACCTACAGTATAGCTACCTGAAGCCAGGTGCTTTTGTAGGCTCTTGACGTATTTCCAGTTACTGTACTGTGTACCCTGCACAGTTGCACCTACAGTATAGCTACCTGAAGCCAGGTGCTTGTGTAGGCTCTTGACGTATTTCCAGTTACTGTACAGTGTACCCTGCACAGTTGCACCTACAGTATAGCTACCTGAAGCCAGGTGCTTGTGTAGGCTCTTGACGTATTTCCAGTTACTCTACTGTGTACCTTGCACAGTTGTACCTACAGTATAGCTACCTGAAGCCAGTTGCTTGTGTGGGCTCTTGACGTATTTGCAGTTACTGTACTGTGTACCCTGCACAGTTGCACCTACAGTATAGCTACCTAAAGCCAGGTGCTTGTGTAGGCTCTTGAAGTATTTCCAGGTACTGTACTGTGTACCCCGCACAGTTGCACCTACAGTATAGCTACCTGAAGCCAGGTGCTTGTGTAGGCTCTTGACGTATTTCCAGTTACTGTACTGTGTACCCTGCACAGTTGCAAATACAGTATAGCTACCTGAAGCAAGGTGCTTGTGTGGGCTCTTGACGTATTTCCAGTTACTGTACTGTGTACCTTGCACAGTTGTACCTACAGTATAGCTACCTGAAGCCAGGTGCTTGTGTGGGCTCTTGACGTATTTCCAGTTACTGTACTGTGTACCCTGCACAGTTGCACCTACAGTATAGCTACCTGAAGCAAGGTGCTTGTTTAGGCTCCTGACTTATTTCCAGTTACTGTACTGTGTACCCTGCACAGTTGCACCTACAGTATAGCTACCTGAAGCCAGGCGCTTGTGTAGGCCCTTGACGTATTTCCAGTTACTGTACTGTGTACCCTGCACAGTTGCACCTACAGTATAGCTACCTGGAGCCAGGCGCTTGTGTAGGCTCTTGACGTATTTCCAGTTACTGTACTGTGTACCCTGCACAGTTGCACCTACAGTATAGCTACCTGAAGCCAGCTGCTTGTGTGGGCTCTTGACGTATTTCCAGTTACTGTACTGTGTACCCTGTACAGTTGCACCTACAGTATAGCTACCTGAAGCCAGGCAGGTGCTTGTGTGGGCTCTTGACGTATTTCCAGTTACTGTACTGTGTACCCTGCACAGTTGCACCTACAGTATAGCTACCTGAAGCCAGGTGCTTGTGTAGGCTTTTGACGTATTTCCAGTTACTGCACTGTGTACCCTGCACAGTTGCACCTACAGTATAGCTACCTGAAGACAAGTGCAAGTGTTCTCATACTAATAATACTACAGGCAGGCAGTTGATTCTGCTAGCTGCAGTATAATCGGTATGTATATACATCCCAGTTTTGTGCAGCTACATCTCACTGCAGCCCAATAGTATGTCTGGAAGGACAACAAGGAGAGGCAGACAGTCACAAGCCAATAAAAGAGGGCAAGTAGGCTCTGTGTCTAGAGGCAACAGTGCTGGTTGTGGACACAGTGCATCCTCATCAGCACTTGGCCGTGGGACACGCTTGGCCTTTTTTTCAGCAGCTGGCCGTGTTGAGCCGCAACATGCAGAAGACTTGGTCGAGTGGATGACCAAGCTGTCCTCATCCTCCTCATCCTCTCTCACCCAGGCTCAGGGTACTTTGTCTAGCAAAGCAGCTGCCAATGCGGCCTCTTCCCTCGGCTCAATGGCATCAGTGACGCCTTCCCTAGCCCCACCATGTCCTCCTAGAGGAAGGCAGTAACGTGAGCCCAGACAGAGGGGGTGCCCAAGAAGGACAGCAATCTGGCAGTCATGTTCCCCCTGCTGCAGCATACTGCCAGTTTTGCTCCAGTGATGAGGAGGGAGGGGATGATGAGGTCACTGACTCCACATGGGTGCCTTATAGGAGGGAGGAGGAGGCACATCACCAACAAGGCAGGAAGCCCTCCAGGGGCCAGCCTAAGGGCAGCACACTGACTGCATCACACCACAGAGCTCTGCATGTGCAGGGCGCTGCTGTCTCTGCGTCTTATTCCAAAAGTTCTTTGGTGTGGGCCTTTTTTGAGACGAGTGCATCAAATCGCACCGCTGCTATTTGCAACAAATGTCTCAAGCGTATCTCGTGTGGCCAAAACATCTCCCGCTTGGGTACCATATGCTTGACCAGACATATGTTGACCTGCCATGCAGTTTGTTGGCAAGTGTGCCTAAAAGACCCACACCAAAGAACAAAGAGAACCTCTCCTTGCTCCTCATTAGCTGAGATCTCCAACCCTACTATACCTTCAGACCTCTCTGAGACCTGCACTGAGAGGATTTAAGGTGTAGAATTATGTGTGTCACGGCCAAGTGCAGGCAGGCAATCTGCTATTGGTACACCGACGTCAGATTGTACCAGGCAAATTTCCCTGCCCCAGCTGCTGCACCGCAGAAAGAAGTTCACTCCCAGCCTTCCACATGCCCAGCAGTTGAGCTTGGCAAAATTGCTAGCACTTCAACTGCTACCTTTTTAGTTGGTAGACTCTGCCCCCTTCCGTGAGTTTGTGGAATGTGCGGTTCCTCAGTGGCAGGTTCCCAAATGCCACTTTTTCTCATGGAAGACGATTCCGGCTCTCTACCGGCATGTGGAAGGCAATGTTTTGGCCTCGCTGGACAGGGTGGTCAGTGGTAAGGTGCATATTACCGCTGACTCATGGTCCAGCAGGCATGGACAGGGATGTTACCTAAGTTTCACGGCGCATTGGGTGACTCTGCTGGCAGAGTCACCCAAGAAGTCTCATCTTCTTCCTCCATGGCCTCTTCCTGTGCTTTGTCCTCGGAACCAACGGTGCTCCGTAGGCATTCAAGGGGCTACGCAAGTACGCAGGCTAAAAGATGCCATGCGGTGCTTGAGCTGGTGTGCTTGGGGGACAGGAGCCACACTGGGGCAGAGATTCTGTCAGCTCTGCAGGGGCAGGTTCAGAGGTGGTTGATGCCACGCCAGCTTAAGCCAGGAATGGTGGTTTGCGACAATGGCACCAACCTCCTCTCCGCCCTCGGACAGGGACAACTGACCCATGTGCCCTGTTTGGCTCACGTCCTTAACTTGGTGGTGCAGCGGTTCATGGGCAGGTGCCCGGGCTTACAGGATGTCCTAAGGCAGGCCAGGAAAGCCTGTGTGCATTTCTGCTGGTCATATAATGCCAGTGCTCGGCTGGCAGACCTACAAAAGGAATTTAACCTGCCCAAGAACCGCCTAATCTGTGACATGCCCACCAGGTGGAACTCAAAGTTGGCTATGCTGCAGCAGCTGCACACACAGCAGAGGGCCATCAATAAGTACCTCTGCGACTATGGAACCAGGACAGGGTCAGGGGAGCTTGGATTTTTTCCCCATGCCAGTGGGCCATGATCAGGGATGCATTTTCCGACAACAAAATCCGTTGTCGGAATTTCCGATCGTGTGTACACAAATCCGACGCGCAAAGTGCCACGCATGCTCAGAATAAATAAAGAGATGAAAGCTATTGGCTACTGCCCCATTTATAGTCCCAACATACGTGTTTTACGTCACCGCGTTCAGAACGATCGGATTTTCCGACAACTTTGTGTGACCGTGTGTATGCAAGACAAGTTTGAGCCAACATCCGTCGGAAAAAATCCTAGGATTTTGTTGTCGGAATGTCCGATCAATGTCCGACCATGTGTATGGGGCATTACAGTGTTGTGGCACCAGCACCACCACCACCAAAGGCCCAATTTTTCTGCCCCTGTTCAACAGGTGCATGTAATTAAAATTCTTGATCTAATATTTCACAGCAGGGCCTGTTCCAGCACCCACCAAGAGTAACTGTGAGGACTTACAGTGTTGTGGCACCAGCACCACCACCATTACCAAAGGCCCAATTTTTCTGCCCCTGTTCAACAGGGGCATGTAGTTACAATTCTTGATCTAATATTTCACAGCAGGGCCCTGTGAGGGTTTACAGTGTTGTGGCAACACCAACACCTAAGGCCACAATTTCTGCAGAGTATATAGGGCAGGCCCCTACTTTCAAACATCCAACTTACAAACGACTCCTACTTAAAAATGGAAGGAGACAACAGGAAGTGAGATGAAATCTACCCCTAGGAAGGGAGATTCTCTCCTGTAAGAGTTCATATGGGAAAAACATTTCTCCTTTCCACTGCTTTATTACCAATACTTGTTTCACTAAAAACTCCAAATTTTCTAAAAACATTTGTCATTGTGACAGAAAGTGAGGTGAAATCTTCGGAAGAGGAGCACAGACAGCAAAACAAATGTCACAGGGGTGATAACCCTTCCCTATGTTTTCCAAAAAGCTTAAAAATAGATTTTTTGGCTGGAGCTACACTTTAAAAATGTACCAGTTCAAAATTACAAACAGATTCTACTTAACAACAAACCTACAGTCCCTGTCTTGTTTGCACCGCCTGTATACTACTGTTCAGAGTATATAGGGCCTGGGGGCCCCACGCCTTTCCTTTTTTTAATTTGGGTGCGGGGGTTCCCCTTAATATCCATACAAGACCCAAAGGGCCTGGTAATGGACTGGGGGGGGGGGGGTACCCATGCTGTTTGTCTCACTGATTTTCATCCATATTGCTGGGACCCAACATTACATTAAAGCCGCAAGCAGTTTTAAATTACTTTTAGTCCTTTAAAAATGTCATTTTGTGCAGGGACTGTTCTAAGCACGGGAAACACGCGCCACTCTACAGGCATACTATAGACACCCCCCAGTTACGATATTTAAAAGGAATATTTCACTTTTTTTTCACTTTAAGCATCATTAAAATCACTGCTCCTGAAAAAACTGCCATTTTTAAAACTTTTTTTTGCATTGATACACGCCTCCTGGGGCAGAACCCAGGTCCCCAAACCCTTTTTAGGACAATACCATGCAAATTAGCCTTTAAAATTAGCACTTTTGATTTTGAACGTTAGAGTCCCATAGACTTCAACGGGGTTCTAACGTTCGTGCGAATTTTCGGTCCGTTCGCAGGTTCTGGTGAGAACCGAACCGGGGGGTGTTCGGCTCATTCCTATTGTTGACATGTGGTGAAAATTTCATGTCAATAGCACCTTTAGAAATATATTTACCTAGGAAAATGGTAAAGTGTTCAGTACTTATTTTACTTGCTGTATATACACTTTATTACCAAAAGTATTGGGATGCCTGCCTTTACACGCACAAGAACTTTAATGGCATCCCAGTCTTAGTCCGTAGGGTTCAATATTGAGTTGGCCCATCCTTTTCAGCTATAACAGCTTCAACTCCTCTGTTGGGAAGGCTGTCCACAAGGTTTAGGAGTGTGTCTATGGGAATGCTTGACCATTCTTCCAGAAGCGCATTTGTGAGGTCAGACGAGAATGCCCGACTCGCAGTCTGGCTCAATTTCCCAGCATTGGACCAGTGTGCTGTCTATCATAGGAGCCAGTCCAAGAGGTGGGAGTTTGTTTGACAGCGGCCGGCGTTTCAAATCCACGGACACGTGTCATCTAGCCGGCTCTCCTCCTGACAGCTTCCAGGTTGATCACTTCTGGCAGAAACAGTGCGGTCAGCCAGGAAACTGTTGGTCCAGTCCACACCTGCTCCAGACTCGCCCTCAGCTGATTTCCATTCTCCAAATGCGAGCAGGCAATTGGAAATTTTGAGGGCTGTATAAATATATTTTTATACAGTGCTGTAAAAAAGTATTTGCCCCTTTCTGATCTTTTTTTTGCATATTTCTCACACTTAAATGATTCAGATCATCAAACAAATTGTATTATTACACAAAGATAACCTGAGTAAATCCAAGATGCAGTTTTAAATTTTTTTATTTAATGTATTAACCACCTTAGCCCCGCTTAAACTGACAATTGCGCGGTCATGCAATGCTGTACACAAACAAAATTTGCTTCCTTTTTTTCCCACAAATAGAGCTTTCTTTTGGTGGTAATTGATCACCTCTGCGTTTTTTTTTTTTTGCGTTAAAAACAAAAAAAGAGTGACAATTTTGAAAAAAAAAAACAATATTTTTTACTTTTTTCTATAACAAATATCCCCAAAAATGTTTTTAAAAAACACATTTCTTCATCAGTTTAGGCCAAAATATATTCCTCTACATATTTTTGGTAAAAAAAATCGCAATAAGAGTATATTGATTGGTTTGCACAAAAGTTTTAGCATCTACAAACTATGGGAAAGATTTATGGCATTTTTATTATTATTATTTTTTTTTACCAGTAATGGCGGTGATCTGCGATTTTTAGCTGAACTGCAACATTGCGGCAGACAGATCAGACACATTTTTGGGGACCATTGAAATTTATGCAATGATCAGAGCTATAAAAATGCACTGATTACTCGGTAAATGTCACTGGTAGGGAAGGAGTTAACTGTGTGTTCCCTGGATGTATTCTAACTGTATGGGGATAGGACTGACTGAGGGAGGAGACATATCATTGTTCCTACTTAGTAGAACAAATGATATGTCTCCTCTCCCCTGACAGAACAAGGATTTGTGTGTTTACACACACAAATCCCCGTGCAGGCTCTCGTGCCCGCAATCGGGTCCCCCGCGGTGCTGCATGCACGCGCCTCCGGTGACTCTTAAAGGGAACAACGTGCCCATATGTTGTTTTGCCCAGCGGTGCCATTCTGCCAACGGATATTGTTGTGAGCTGGTCAGCAAGTGGTTAACGGAAAAAAGCTGTTCAAACCTACCTGGCCCTATGGTAAAAAGTAATTACCCCCTCCCATGCTGAATCATGAATGAACTGTGATTAACCACAATTTTTGGAAAACTGAGATAAATTTCACTTGCCACACCCAGGCCTGAATACTGCCAGACCTGTTGAATCAAGAAACCACATAAATATAAGCTGTCTGACAAAGTGAAGCACGGTAGCAAATCACAAAAAGCCACACATCATGCCACAATCTAAAAAAATTCAAGAACAGAATAGAAACAAACATGTATCGGTCTAGGAAGGGTTTCAAAGCCATTTTTAAGGCTTTGGAACTCCAGTGAACCACGGGGAGAGCCATTATCCACAAATGGAGATAACTTGGAACAGTGGTGAACCTTCCCAGGAGTGGCCGGCCTACAAAATTTACTGCAAGAGCATGACGACGACTCATCCAGGAGGTCATAAAAGAACCCAGAACAACATCTAAAGAACTGCAGGCCTAACTTGCCCCAGGTAAGATCAGCGTTCATGATTTAACAATAAGAAGGAGACTAGGCAAAAATGGCATCCATGGGAGAGTTCCAAGGCCAAAGCCACTGCTGACCAAAAAGAACACAAAGGCTCATCTCACATTTACCAAAAAACATTTTGATTATCCCCAAGACTTTTAGGCAAATATTCTGTGGACTGATGAGACAAAAATTTAACTTTTTGAAATGTGTGCATCCCGGTACATCGGGCATAAAACTAATACAGCATTTCATAACAAGAATATCATACCAACAGACAGACATTGTGGTGGTAGCATGATGGTCTGGGGCTGCTTTTCAGCTTCAGGACTTGGACGACTTACCATAATTGATGGAACCATGAATTCTGAGCTCTACCAGAAAATCCTAAAGGAGAATATCCGGCCATCAGTTTGTGACCTCAAGCTCAAGTGCACTTGGGTTATGCAGCAGGACAATGATCTGAAACACAACAGCAAGTCCAGCTCCAAATGGTTCAAACAAAGCAAAATTTAGGTTTTGGAGTGGCCTAGTCAAAGCCCGGACTTAAATCTAATTGAGATGCTGTATCATGACCTTACACAGGGCTTTCATGCTGGAAAACCCTCCGATGTGGCTGAATTAAAACAATTCTTCAAAGAAGAGTGGGTGAAAATTGCTCCACAGCAATGTGAAAGACTCATTGCCAGTTATCGAAAACGCTTGATTGCAGTTGTTGTCACCAAGGGTGGCACAACCAGTTATAAGGTTTAGGGGCAATTACTTTTTCATATAAAGCCAGGCAGGTTTGCACAGCTTTTTTGCCTTAATAAATTAAACCATCATTTAAAAACTGCATTTTGTATTTACTCGGGTTATCTTTGTGTAATAATAAAATTTGTTTGATGACCTGAGTTATTTAAGTGTGACAAATATGCAAAAAAAAAATCAGAAAGGGGGCAAATACTTTTTCACAGAATTGTGTGTATGTATGTGTATATATATCTATAGATAGATAGATATACGACAGATGAAAATGTATTTTCTTTGCGCTGCGTTACATTGCACTTTTATGCTTTCTGACAACCGTTTTTATGTCAGCCATTGTGAAGTGACAAGTTTCTAGAAGAAATACCAACATCATGTATTTTTTTTATTCATGCTTTGAGTTACATTTATTTGCATTGCATTAAAATGCAGACAGGTTCCATTTTAACGCAACACACTACAACGCACATGTACACTTCATTGTGGTGTGCCCTTGTAGTGACCTGTGTTGATCCGTTGTGAAAAAAACACAGGTCACTGCACATGGTGAGAACAAGCCCTAATTGCTTTCATCATGCATGTGATCCTTTGCTTGGTTGCTTACCTTCTCCATTTATCCAGAGATGTCATTTTCTGCAGTCTTCTTTAAAAAATAAAGCTGTTTATTTTAGGAAGGTTACATTTGTCCTGTATATGATTGTATGTTTTGTCCACGTTCACGTAACATCCCAGCTGTGTCAAAGGCTGTGAAATCCACCTGGTATTCCTGAAGACTTGTAAGGAAAGGATACACCTGTATGTGATCCCAACTTCTTTCAGCAAATGTCTGACCACGGTAACATATCAGTATCTTGTCTTATTCAGGTATTGTTAGCTGGGCAAATGATTAGACAGCAGACGTATCTCACATATCACTTATTCATGAATTTACGCTGATAATTAAGTACTTTTTATAGTCTCCTTCAAATAGGACAAAAGCTCTAGTCTTTTGGAAACAAACTGAAAAACATTAAATGTATTCTTTTCTAACCTTGGCTTGTTTAATTAAAAAATCCTGAGCCACATGAGGTTAACATTTGCTTATACTAGGGATTAATAACTGATTGGGTAAATACATTTTACACACCTTAGGCTCAATTGCCAAAGCTTTAACACAAGGGTAAAGATCTTTATTTTAGCCATATGTCAGTATTTTCAAATCTCATTGGCCTCAGCTGAAAATAATTGTCACTTTAAAAAGAAAAAAAATCCTTACCCTATTGTTTCTCTTGTCTGCCTGCTATTATGATCAGTTGATCCCTTGAGGAAGTCTAGGGCTCTGGGTGACCGCACTCAGTGCACCCCGCATCGTCTGGCCCTCTTGGGTTGGCTCTTGTTGGGAGACCTGATGCTTATGTACAGCTCCTCAGGGAATTCACCCCCTGCACATGTCCATTGCTCTTCGGAAATGGGTGATCAAGTAAGGGATGTAGGGGGGACTGACTATATATGTATTCATTTGGTTTTACTGGGATAGACATAACTACACCCAGGTTACACCTATCCTTTTTGTTCTTCCTTTTCTCCATTTGCATTACCTATATTCTAATTGTGTTTTAGACACAGACAAATTTTCTGATACAGTTACAACTGTACCATCGGATTTGCTGGTGGGTTTGGTAAATACCTCTCCTGATAGGGTCCTCGTGATGGACTCCTGTGGTTCCCTGTCCTTGCTCCTCTCTCGTTTCTCTATTTCTCCCTCCCGTGTGGGGGGGCGGAGCTGGTTGGGAGGGGACGTGTACAGTGTAGGCATTTAAGTTTTGTGTGTTCTTTCCCTTTCTCTATTGCCGGGGTGGGTGAGACTGGCCGGGGGTTACTTTCTCTGGGTCTAGTCCAACACTTTTCCCGTTTAGGTTAACGCTCATTAATCCGACCGAGAGTCGGCGAGTGTTTTTGCAAGATTTTGCTTTTTAGTTCAAAGGCTACATACCTCAACGACAGCCTCTCCACTTTTTCTGATTTCTTTCTTGATCTTTCTCTTATTTTCTTAAGCTCTCTCTACTTACGCCTACCCCCCCTCCCCTTTTCCTCTTTCGTCCCTCCTCTTCTCTCCCAAATACCCATTTGTTATTCTTTTTTGATGGACACTATACGTGTAGTATCCCTCAATTGCTAAGGGGCTTATTGTCCCAGAGAAAAGACGTATGTTTTTGCTTGACTCAAAACGCACTCCCACAGATGTAGCATTTATTCAAGGAACCCACTTTAGAGACTTCACTTCCTTAAAAAACGTTTTTATCCTACGACATACCATTTTACCAATAAAACTGCCAAATCTAAGGGAGTCTCTATAGTATTTTCGGGCAGACTACCGTGGATATGTTTGAGTACTCTTGTTGACATTGTTGGACGATTCCTGTTTATTAAAGGCAGAATTGGCGACGTTGGGGTGACTTTGGCAATACCTTTGACATACCTCTGATCCCCTCGGTTGCTACCTCATCAGGCACCTCCTCTGTTCCTCCTGACTCCTGAAAATGGATAGTGCAAGCCAAACATAAGGCACAATTGGTAGATATGTGGCGTTTATTCCATTTTGGAGAAAGAGACTATACGTGTATAGATTATTTCTTAATACCACATTTTCAACTTCACACCGTTCTGGATGCCTCTATAGGCACAATTAAATGGTCCGACCATGCACCTATTGACATATGCGATTTCTGATGTACCACCCTCCAGGAACTGGTCATGGAAATTGAACGAAAGCCTTCTACAGGATCCAGAGGTCTTGGCGGAGGTAACCAGGGAGTTGGGCTTTTACTTTCAATCAAACGATACCCAGGACTGTGACCCCGGGATTATCTGGGAGGCTGACAAAGCAGTCATACGTGGAGTACTAATCAAGCATGGATCGCGAATCAAGCAAGATCGCAAGGAAAAACTCGCCTCTCTTTTGATGGAGATCCATAACTTACATTTCCAACATAAACATGCTCCATCTCCAACCCTGGAATGGGAACTATTGACCTTATGTAGACAAATCACTTATTTGATGCTATATAAAGCCAAAACGGCATTCAAAGTTTGTCGGGAACAATACTATGAATCGGGCAATAAGTGTGTATGTTGGCCAGATCCCTCAGGGAACAAAACCTGGCAATGTATAGCCTAGCCAACAGTATGTATAACTAGTCAAAAAGTCGCCCTACCTAACTAGATAGCACAAGAATATAGAGAATTCTATTTCTCACTTTATAACCTTCTGGTCCCCTCTCCCTCTCAGGCTCAGTTAGAGGACTATCTTGTCTCATGCCATTTGCCTACATTATCCTCTGAGGTGCAAGAAAAACTAGAGGCCCCATCATGCTAGAGGAATTTCAGAGAACTATTGGCGTGATCGAAAGGGGCAAAGCCCCAGGACCTGAAGGCTTTACGATACAGTATTACAAACTCATCCTCCCTACTCTTGGCCCTTACATGGTCAACCTGTTCAATTCGCTCAGATTGGAGACCGCCTTTCCCAGGGAAACTCTAAAGGCCCATATTTCCGTTATCCCTAAAGAGGGGAAAGATCCAGCATCTTGCGGGGCTATGGATCAATATCCCTGCTGAATGTTGATCTCAAGCTGTTTACGAAGATTTTGGCCCCTAGACTTCAATATAATTTATCACAACTGGTCCATTTGGATCAGGTTGGGTTCATTCCGACCCGTGAAGCCCGAGACAACACAGTCAAAGTCCTTAATCTGATCCATATAGCTAATGCGACCCCCTACCCCATGCGTTTTCCTGTGCACAGACGCTGAGAAAGCGTTTGATTGGATGAAGTAGCAGTTCATGTTTTCGGTCTTAGGACATGTGGGCCTTGGGTGATTATGCTTAATTGGATTACCAAAATCTATTCTAACCCGACTGCACAAGTTAAGGCTAATGGGGTCCTCTCCGAACCATTCTCCATTTATATTGGAAGGAGGCAAGGGTGCCCCTTAACCCCTCTCCTCTTTACCCATCCTCTGCAAAATTCATTTTAAATCTGGATATTATGGGCTTGGAGGTCGGAGGCGTTCAACAGAAGGTGTTGGCATATGCCGACGATATGGTCTTCTCCTTGACTAATCCACGATATCCCTGCCTAATCTGCTCCGAGAATTCGACCTGTATGGAACATTTTCCAACCTAAAAATTTACTTTAGCAAATCTGAGGCTATGGGAGAGCCACACTTTGGAATTTGCAATTTTCAAATTCAAATGGACAGAATCTGCCTTGAAATGTATATACCCTCCAAATTATCTCACACCTTCGACCTTAATTTTCCTCCACTTCTGAGTAGAACAAAAGTTTTGCTGGATACATGGCATTGCATTCCTGGTTTGGGAGCTGCAATATAATAAAAATTAGTATTCTGCCAAAATTTCTGTATCTTTTCCAAGCCCTACCTATAGTAATTACTCCTCGTTACGTCAAACGAGCCCAATATTTACTCATTGGCTTTATCTGGGCACATAAGTGCCCTAGACTTCATCGTCGTCCGCTGTCGTTCCCGTAGAAATATGGAGGATTGGCAGTCCCGGATATCTAAATATATTATCAAGCGGCTCATTTAGGAAGACTCATTGACTTGTGCTGCCACTACGACACCAAACTGTGGCCTCAGCTTGAAGAAGCTCAAAGTCAGGTTCTACTTTCTGGAACTCTGTGGTGTTATTAAGCTCTTTTAAACTACATCCCCTGATAGGGCCGACGACGCAAATATGCTTGCGCCTATTAGAACACATCTCCCTCTCTTCTTGAGACACTCCACTTTTCCCGGTGCTGGGCCATCCACAATTCTCCCCTGGTCTTCATGATATGACCTTTATCGAGCTTCATCCGACTCCGAGGCTATAGAGCATCTCATTTCCTGACAGATACTGCTTGGCCCTCTATTTCCTTTCTAACTAGCATGCTGGGCCCATTCCAACTGGACTTTTGGAGGGCTTTACAGTTACATCACTTCTTATGCCCCGTACTCACGGTCGGATTTTCCGATGGACAATGTCTGATCGGAGCGTGTTGTCGGAAATTCCGACCATGTGTGGGCGCCATCGGACATTTTCCATCGGATTTTCCGACACACAAAGTTGGAGAGCAGGAGATAAAATTTTCCGACAACAAAATCCGATCGCGTCAATTCCGACCGTGTGTGGCCTGTTCCGACGCACAAAGTGCCACGCATGCTCAGAAGAAATTCCGACACGGGACAGCTCGTTCTGGTAAACTTAGCGTTTGCAATGGATACAGCACTTTCGTCACGCTGCAATGTTAAAAATGGTTTAATACAGCGCACTCTCTTCTTCTTTATAATGTGACAAGAATTAAGTCGTTTTGCTGCTCATATTCACACACACTTCTCACAAACTTTTATTTGTGTTTTTTTAGTGGGATTCCCTGAATATATTGTTATTAGTTGTCACATCTGACAGTTTTATATTTTTTTTATTTTTTATTTTTTGGATTTTCAGCCTTTTTTTTCTTTAATGTTTGGATTTTTGCCAAGGCTGATCTTTGTTCAATGTTATTTTTATTTTTACTCCGGAATATTTTTGTCTGTGTTTTGTGTGTCAAGTTACCCCAACACCATTGATATCTTGTATTATTTAATCTCAAGGAGATTGTTTGTTGTTGGTGTCCCTTGTTAATTTCACATTGTATATTTGAAATGTACCTGAATCCTCACAAACCAACTGTCCTTTTTGAAGTAAAACACATAGGAGAGTATAATTCAAAACAAAAATCCTTTATTAAGGGATCAGAACCAAACAAAGAGGAAGGCAACACTGGATCAACAAGAGAAATTAGCGAAGCCTGGGACCCCCACGGCAGACATCAATTCTTCAACATCAAAATTGGTGGCCTGAGGAGTCCATATCTAAGGGAGGGCAGTCTGGTCCGGGATTTGCAGAGATCCGGATAGCAGCAGATGACATCTGTGTCCCCAGGCTGTGGTACCACAAGAGGCTGCATCTTTTGGCCGACCAGACTGAACCCAGGGCAATCACTGTCTGGTCTTCCTTCCACGCTTCCTTCCGGGCTGTGGCTGTGCAGTTGGAGATGTGGCAGGAGGATTAGTAGGACCTGGAGGAGGAGGAGGACTGGGGGGACCTGGAGGAGGACTGGGAGGACCTGGAGGAGAGGGAGGAGGAGGAGGAGGACCTGCAGGAGGAGGAGGAGGACCATCCCCAAGATGTGTGTGAGGTGTAATTTGGCCCCTCATACCTTTCTCCAGAGCCTCACACAAGACTTTTTGGCCCTCCTCCATCCTCTGCATTTTATAGGCTATGAAGGCAGCAATGTTCTCCTCCATGGTGTGGGGTGCTCCCAGGACCTCTGTAGCCCTCCAAAAGAATGCTATAGCAGCCTCCTCTAGGGTACTCCTCCTACTGCCACTTTCTCTTTTCAGGGGGGGGTGGAGGGACCTTGATATCAGCCAGCCGGCTGGGCCCGGCCACCTCCTGGCTGAGACTTCCCTGTGTATGAAAAAGGGACATAGTTGTAATGTTTTGCATCATCAATCACAATCCTAAATTAGTACTCCCAACTAACATCTAGTTAACATCATTGATTGGACTGGATGGCCTGGGTTCAGTCTGGCCTGCCAGAAAGTGCAGCCTGTCGTAGTACAACATCCTGGGGACATAGATGTCATCTGCTGCTCCGGATTTCTGTGAATCCAGGACTTTCTTGCGCTCCCTCAGATATGTGCTCCTCAGGCCACCAATGAAAATCTTTAAATAAGTGATGTCTGCCGTGGGGATCACCTGCTTCACAATTTCACACAATTGCTCCAGTGCTGCCTTCCTCTTTGCTTGGTTCTTGAAATGGGGGTGGGTAATCTCCCACAGACAGGGCAGCTCACTTAGCATCTCTACGAATACTGACATGAAGTCATTGTCTTTCATTAAGATATCCATGTTCACTGCAAGACACAACACAAGACAAAGCCTAATGTCAGACAAAACTCTCCTAATCTTGTTACAATATAGGCCTCAATCTAGAAGCAGTATAGGCACAAGTTTGTCTCTTACCTTCGTTCTTACGATCGGCGCGTCCAATGCTCCTTCCTCCGCTCACAGATCGTACGCAATACGCACGCGTGTTACGCTTTATACACACTGCACATGCGTGGAACTCCGCCCGCCCCTGACGTTCTTTCTAGTCTATTCCCCGCCCCTTTTCGTTCGGCGCAGTGGGTGAAGAGCATGATGGCGGAGTTACAGCAGGTGCATGCTAATTCTAGCAACGAGGAGGAGGAAAGGCCGGATCCAGGCACGTCCCGATCCAGAAGGAGACGTTTTAAGGCCACAAATATGTCGTTTGGGGAGATGTTGGAGATGGTCGACATCATGAGGAAGTCCGACTATGACGGAAAATATGGGCCTTACCCCCACCCCAACATCCGAAAGGCCAAGATCATGGCGAAAGTGGTCAGGAGTCTTGAGAGGAATTTCGGGGTACGAAGATCTAAAGATCAGCTCAGGAAGTGGTGGTCGGACCTGAAGTTGAGAGAGCCAGAGCAGTACCGAAAGATCCGGAGAGTGCTGCAAAAAAGTAAGTAGTTGTGCTGTGTTCCTATTCTTTCTGTCTTTATTCCGTTCGTTCTGCTCCATATGCTTTTATTAATTGTAACGTTTAAAAGGGCAACTTTAATGTTCATGGGCCCATTATTCATTCGTATCAAACATTTTTCTTTCGGCCTCTAGAACACCATTGTTTAGGCCATATGCATTTTCACACATTTTTTGGGGCCTACTTGGATGCCAAATATTTGTTTGTGTAGATGGGTTTGTTACTAGAATGAAATGCCAACTAGATTGTGTGTAAGGAGAGGACACTGAGCAGCTGTTTTCACATCTGGACACTGGAGCACTAGTGTGGGACACAAGAACACCATTTTTATTAGGGGGGGCACACAGGTGCTCCAGTGTATACTATAGGGGGGGCTACATCTGTGAAGCTTGTACCAAACAGGTAAAGTATTGCAGCTTGACAAAGCACACTAAAAAATATACATCTTGGAACTCGGCTAAAATAGACAATTGTACCCCACTTCCAAGCAATGTTTCCTATTTCTAGTTCTGCCATCAAATATCTGTGTGCTAAGTATACCATTTTTGTTTTACATAGGGGAGAAAAGATTCGGAGGACACCCCTCATCCCAGGAGAACAGAGACCCCCCACCTCTGGAAGAAGGGGAAATACCGCAAACACAAGATGCTGAGCAGGAGGAAGAAGAAGACGTGGTGGAGATTGGCACCACAACAGGTGAGTGTCTGCGACCACAGGCTCAGGTAAAAGAGATGGATGGTGGCAGATTTTTGAGACCTTTTTTTTTGTTCTTTATCTCTTTTTAGGTGATCGTGATGTGAGGGATAGAGAACGCTTTACTTCTGAAAGTGCCCAGATCCTGATCGGGGAGATCATGGGGTGTAATGCCGAACTGCAAAACATCCAGCAAAAAATCAATGATGTTATTAAAAAAATAATAACATCATTGATGTTTTGGGGCGAATTTAAACCCCACAAAATCACCTGTTTTATTGTGGTCCAATCTTCCAAAAATTTTTTCATTGTTTAGAAAAGCCAAATTTGGAGGATGCACACAGTGTGCCAACATGTGCTATCTGCCATCACGGGAGATCAATGGACGCGTTTTGGGGGTGCAACCCCTTCCTCAATTATAAAGTCGCGTTGAGGAAGGGCTTGCTCCCCCAAAACACGTCCCATGATCCCCCCTGATGGCAGATAGCACATGTTGACATTAGTAAATTGGTGTGCATCTTCCAAATTTGGCTTTTCCAGGGGTGATTTCCCCCCATCTGAACGCTATATCAAACCCAGTTCCTAAATACTGATGTCTGATATAGCCTTCAGGTTTTACCTAATGTGAACTTTGTAAGTTCAAGTTTTTTGGCTTTCTTGTTGGTTTTACACAGGCCTGTTTTATCTGAAATGGATATTTCGATTTTTGATAATGCTACTGCAAAAATTGTTATACAACAAACATGTTGGTTTGTTTTAAAAACCTTTCGTAAATGCACATGTGATTGTGCAGGTATAAAAAAGTGCCTTACTCAAGAATGTGTGGATTATTGTCTCAACACTACAACACTTTTGGGGTGATGTAATTGCTGTTTTATGCAAAAATGGGGGTTATTTCCTAAGGGCAAATACACTTTGCACTACAAGTGCAGGTTCAGTGCAGTTGCAAGTGCACTTGTAGTGAAATGTGTTTTTGCATTCAGGAAGTACCAGCCAACACTGTTTTTTATAAGGTTACCCAATCATGACATTTTCTGCACTCAACACATTTCTGTCAGGTTCAGCTAAAACAAACACAAGCAGTAAATGTCCACAAAGAATTTCTTTTGGTTGTTTTTTATTTGAAAAAGGTTTCACAGATTGTCTGGCATATTGATAGCCCCCCTACCCGCAAAGAACTCCAGGTAGCGTAACCGGACATCACGGGCACTCAGGGAGGGCAAGCCAGGACGGCCACTTTCAAGCGCCATCAATGTTGATGGATTTGGGATTCCGGCCTCAGGCCCAACTGAGCCAGCATAGTTGGCTGAATGTTTTCTTAAAAAATTATGGAGAACACAGCAGGCAAGTATTATATGGTTCAGTTTATACTCCGCCATATGGATGGGTGTCAGAAATAATCGGAACTGGCTGGCCAGGATTCCAAATGTGTTCTCCACCACTCTTCGGGCTCTGGCCAGCCGGTAATTAAAAACCCTCTGTTCCGGGGTGAGGGTCCTCATCGGGAATGGCCGCATCAGGTGTTCCCCCAGCGCAAATGCTTCATCAGCAACGAACACAAATGGGAGACCTTCAACATTGTCCTCTGGAGGTGGCAAGTCCAAGCTGCCATTCTGAAGACGCCTGTAGAACTCGGTCTGGGCGATCACTCCACCATCGGACATCCGGCCATTCTTTCCCACGTCCACATACAAGAACTCGTAATTAGTCGACACCACCGCCAACATCACTATACTATTAAACCCCTTGTAATTATAATAGTACGACCCCGAGTTGGGTCGTGGGACCACGTGGACGTGTTTCCCATCCATTGCCCCTCCGCAGTTAGGAAAGTCCCACCGCTGGGCAAAGTGGGAGGCCACAGTCTGCCATTCCTGTGGCGTTGAAGGAAACTGTTGAGGAAAAAACAATAAACATTACTATTTTTTCACAGAAACATGGCAAGCAGATTAGACACAAACATTATGGGGCAACCTCCAGATAGCATTTATTAAGGGGAATTTAACAACAACAAAGTATAAGGTACACCTATCATATTCCCCCTCCCCCCCCTCATGGGCCATTTCTAACATTATAGGGGGGGAACTCTTGGACAGGTAACCCTCTTCACTTCATTGAGAGATGAATGCCTAAATACAGGGTATTACTTGGAACAGACCCTCCTTAGTTACACTATTGGCAGACCACTGGACAGGTAAGAAGTGTCATAATACAAAGATATAAATACACACTGTACACATTTGAGCACATTTGAACATTCTGCTATTACCTATCAAGATAATAATAGGATACAAAAACTTTAAACAGTACCATTGGAAAGTATACAGGCAGGCCCTTGCACTACATGCTTTGGGGAATTCATCCATAAATCTGACCAGTAAAGAGATGGGTATAGTGTGTATGGGTTTGGCAAAGTCAGCAGATAGATGATTGAGGATAGAGAATTGGGATCAGCTGACTTAGCAGTTGGGGGAGGGAGGGTTACAAAAAATTTGGGGACACCACAAAAAAAACCCTCTGGCACTCTGCCTGAATTTAAATAAAAAATAACATTTCAAAACATTTTAGGGGGTGTTTGGGGTAAAGCACTACTATAGAGCTGATAAAATACATTGGTAAGTGACTACATGAGGTGAATTTAGGGCAGGAGACACCATGCTGGAGAGGTTATTGAAGGGCAAATATGTATGAAGGACCTAAAATAATAATTACATAACAATCCAGCATGCATGAGGACAAAGGGGACATTCACAGCCTATTACAATCATGGTAATTAGGGAATGAGGAAAGAAATACAATATATTATCAAACATTAAATACAATAAAATGTGAGATAAAAGGATAAAAATCTTACCTTCATATACTCCTACTGCAGGACCTGGATGATGGCAGAACAGGTCTCTGGGATAATGATCCCCAGAGCCTGGGGGGAGATGCCTGTCGAGAACTTGAGGTCCTGCAGGCTTCTCCCTGTGGCCAAATACCGCAAGGTAGCGACCAACCTCTGCTCCGCAGTGATGGCTTGCCTCATGCAGGTATCCTGCCTGCTGATATAGGGGGTCAGCGAAGCCAACAGACGGTGAAACACGGGGTCCGTCATCCTGAGAAAGTTCCTGAAATCATCAGGATTATTCTCACGGATCTCACAGAGCAAAGGCATATGACAGAACTGGTCACGCTGAAACAACCAATTCTTGGTCCATGAACTCCTCCCCACCCTGTTCATGGACTGGACTTGTGTCAAGGTCAGGACCCCAACACCAAGCCCCCGCACAGCACGAACCCTACGAGGAGTACGCATACGAAACATGGCTAGAAAACGGTCGGCTGCTCAGAACGAAGTAACAGAACGCACTGAAGAACTGCAAGGCCTGTGAAGAGCGACCTGAAAACCAGTAACGAACGAACAAGAATACAATGACTACCTAAAGTCACGCGGAACTTGGTTGCACGCACTGAAGAGCAGATACAAACCCACAAGCACAAACTGAACGGCAGAAAACGATCTGAAAGCCACGAGTCTGAAAAAGCGCGAATCGTCTCTCACCAAACTTTTACTAACACGAGATTAGCAAAAGGAGCCCAAAGGGTGCCGCGCTTGGTTCTGAACCGGCCTTTTCTAGTCTCGTCGTACGTGGTGTACGTGACCGCGTGGTTGTCGATCGGAATATCCGACAACTTTGTGCGACCGTGTGTAGGCAAAACAAGTTTGAGCCAACATCCGTCGGAAAAAATCCTAGGATTTTGTTGTCGGAATGTCCAAACAAAGTCCGACCGTGTGTACGCCCTATAACAGTCCTTATCATTTCCAAGGGATTTTAGTTGTAGTCTTACCACTTTCGAGAAATATTGGTCTGATGACGGGGTTTTGCCCCATGTCCTCTCTAAAACCTAGAACTTATTTATCACACCCCCAAACCACTACCAATTGCCCTGCCTATCGAAATGGGAGTCTGACCTACATCAAACTTTTACGCCTGTCCAACGTGATAACATCATCAAATTCTCCCTTAAATCCTCAATATGTACGAGGGTTCAGGAAACTAATTTTAAGCTGCTGACAAGGTGGTATCATACTCTGTCTCAACTACATAAATTTTTCCCTAACACTACCGACTGTTGTTGGTAATCCCAGCAAAAATTTACAAGCGATCAATTATTCGCCATCTCCTTAACGCCACTAAGTCTTGCATTCCTCTTATTTGGAAAAGTCCACATGCACCGACCCTTGGCCTATGGCTTAAAAAGTGGAAGACATAAATAAAATGTAGGACTTAATCCTCACAGCACATCATAAACGTGAAAGATACTCTAAAACGTGGAGGCTTTGGAACATGTTTGTCTTCTCTGAGGAAGGGAAGGCTCTTTTTGATGAATAGAGTGCAGTTTGCAAGAGACTATCACTATGTCCATATATTATAAACCTATTCATATCATTTTTTTTTCTTTTTCCTCCCATCCCCTCCTCCCTTCTCCTGGCTCTCTATGTCTTTCTTGTCTACTGTTCTACACTTCTTTTTTCTTTTCTTGATGTATATTTTAAAAGTTTGATGGTCCCAGATTCTAATGCCGCGTACACACGGTCGGACTTTGCAGCTACAAAAGTCGGACAGCCTGTCCGACATACTTCCGGCGTACCTTCGGCGGACTTGGGGCAGACTTTCTTACGAACGGACTTGCACACACACGACCACACAAAAGTACGCCAGCTTAGTACGCTGTGACGTACACCAAGTCCGACGAGACTATAAAACGGAAGTTCAATAGCCCGTACGACACCCTTTGGGCTCCTTCTGCTAATCTCGTGTTTATCTCGTGTTAGTAGAAGTTTGGTGAGAGACGATTCGCGCTTGTGAGACTCGTATTTTTCAGTTCGTTTTAACTGTTGTTCAGTCTGTGCTTGTGAGGTTTGTATCTGCTTTTCAGTGCGTTTGGTCAGTTGGCATTGAGAAATCTTTGTTTTATTGGCCGCTCGTTCCTGATTTTCAGGTCGTTCTTCACAGGCCTTGCTGTTCTTCAGTGCGTTCTGTTTAGTGCGTTCTGACCAGCCGACCGTTTTGAAGCCATGTTACCTGTACGTACTCGTCGTAGAGCTCGTGCATTGTATGTGCTTGGTGCTGTAGTTTATTCTTCAGCCCAAGACCAGTCCATGAACAGGGCGAGGAGGAGTTCATGGACCAAGAATTGGTTGCTTCAGCGTGACCAGTTCTGTCACATGCCTTTGCTCCGTGAGATCCGTGAGAATAATCCTGAGGATTTCAGGAACTTTCTCCGGATGACGGACCCCGTTTTTGATCGTTTGGTGGCTTTGCTGACCCCCTATATCAGCAGGCAGGATACCTGCATGAGGCAAGCCATCACTCCGGAGCAGAGGCTGGTCGCTACCTTGCGGTATTTGGCCACAGGGAGAAGCCTGCAGGACCTTAAGTTCTCGACAGGCATCTCCCCCCAGGCTCTGGGGATCATTATCCCAGAGACCTGTTCTGCCATCATACAGGTCCTGCAGAAGGACTATATTAAGGTAAGCTATTTTTATTTTATTAGCATCACATGTTCTTTTATGTAATCTTTGATAATGTAATGTATTTCTTGCTTCAAACACTACTTCCCATCATTGCAATATAGTGTGAATGTCCCCTTTTTATCCTCACACATGCTGGGATATTTTCCTGTTATTTTTTGTCATGCATGTATAGTTTCCTTCAATAACCTTCCCAGCATGAAGTGATGGGAACATATCCACCTAGTCTACTCATTTTGAATGTATTTTGTTGGAGTGTATTTAGTGTGCTTATAATTAGCAATTAGCTAGATTTCACAACCCCCCCCCCCCACCTGAACTCACTCCAAATAGTGTGCTGCTAATTAGCAATTAGCTAGATTTCACAACCCCCCCCCCCACCTGAACTCACTCCAAATAGTGTGCTGCTAATTAGCAATTAGCTAGATTTCACAACCCCCCCCCCCCACCTGAACTCACTCCAAATAGTGTGCTGCTAATTAGCAATTAGCTAGATTTCACAACCCCCCCCCCCCCCCCACCTGAACTCACTCCAAATAGTGTGCTGCTAATTAGCAATTAGCTAGATTTCACAACCCCCCCACCCCCACCCTCGTTAAAATTTGCTTGAATGTTCTGTGGTGTTGATTTGTCTAAAGCAAATCTATGTTGCACTTTGCAAAATGCATGTGCACTCTACAAGTGCATTTGTTCCAGTGCTTTAGTAAATGAGCAGAAGCTCTGCTGATTTCCATCATCAAATCATATGCAAGCCTCAAAGTGTTTTCATTAATTGCCCTTGCATGTGATTGTGTACTCTTTGCAACATGAATGCCTTTTGACATTACCTCATTTACTGTA